>CM059584.1:137980000-139230000 GCA_030407085.1 Trichopria drosophilae | reverse complement strand
GCAAGTTCAACATTATATTCCATTCTTATCCTGAAACCTTTCAGACACTGAAATTCTAATTGCAGGGAAATCGCGAAAAATATTTTAGAAATGGTGACATATAAAGTAAATAGTGATTTATGCTCGCGTTGTGCTGTGCAAGTAAATATGATACGATGTCCTCAATTTCCTTTTAAATAAAAAACATAATCCAAAATAATCGTAAAAAGTCTAACCGTTTCAAGAGTATATTAATTTAATTTGCAAAACAATCTTGCATTTCGTAGACAGGTTTCTGGCTTCAAAAGTGAAACGGGTGGAAAAATAAAAATAACAATATTAAATTAAAAACTTTGTCTAATTTTTTTCCTTAAAAACCTTTTGAATTTCATATTTTACTTCTGAAATAATGAAGTAATTGTGGTTATTCTGGGTAGGATCGATAAAGATGAAGAATTAACAAATAAAAAGCTTAATAATACTTATTGGTTCCATCATAAAATGGCCGTTCTTTGCTAAACAAAATATTCAATTATAATAAACTAAAAAAAATACCAAATTAATGGAGTTTTTATAAGAATATCAATTTTTTCGTGTTGCACCGGAAAACTAAAATGGTAGATAGACGTCTGCGGGTTGGAATATAATTTTACCCTTAAATCGTTAAATGTTTGAATTATATAAATTCATAATTGGCAGATAATGCACTTCTCCATTATATAATAAAACAGGAAAATTAACTAACTCGATAATGTAGAATTATAATTTGTATTTTTATGACTGGCACGATGATGGATTTTACACCCTAGAGCGAAAGTGACGAGTGGGAATAATGCATTATTGAATGTACAAACATTCTAAACCAGATGACCGAATTTAATTTAAAAATATTTTATGTATAAGCGCTGTTCACGGGTGAAAGTTTGAAAAATGGTCGATACCATGTCTTTGATAGTTTGCAGTGAAGAAATAATACTTTATCTCGGTTTACTACAACGCACTATTAGTATGTTAAATCTTCTTTGTTTATTATATTATTTATAATACTGTAATAAACTCTCATAATTTTAAACAATTGAATAATTGATTTATCAAATAATAGTAATGAATCTGGCTCCATTGTGCCAGACTAACATAATATGATATTAGTGATTAGCGACCCCAAAAATCGCCTAGTATCTACCCAAAATTGTCTGAATCAAATAATGTTTGAAATTTTAAATAATAAAAAGAAATTAAAAAAAAACAAAAAGATAAATTTATCCGCCATATTTGATTCGCCATTTGAAATATGAAAATCTGTGGTGGTATTTATAATCAACGACCCCGAAAACCACCGATTAAACATTTTCAGCAATTTTTCATGTAAAGAAGAATGTATTTGTCAGAAGATTCAGGGGTTGAAGAATTATCTAAGCTTCTCCAAAACTAGGAAAATACTGTTTGGATTTTTTAGTAGAAGTATAATTCCGACAAGGAAATTTGCTATTTTATCGAATTGATTTTATCATAGCACGAAATATTAGTAACATCGGCTAATATAAACCAAAGAGTGCAGAAATATTTCTATCCGGTTATACTTAATATTTCCAATTTTGCCTCAGACTAGTGTGTCTTTCTATTCTAAAAATCTAAATCCACCCATGGATAAATAAATATTTAATATTACTCCACGATAAAATACCACAGGCAAAGTTTAGTATCTTTCTATTCTTTCCCGGATGGATTCTTTGTCTTTTTACAGGGAACCAACTTAGAGACGATACTACCCATACCCAGAGGCCCTTTCTTCGCTCGAGCGACACTCAATTCCCAGTTGCTTTTATTATTTCTCATCGGAAAGGACCACACCACCACTCTCGTTATATAACAAATAATATATATATATATATATACAATGCCGCCACTTTCTAGGCTGGTGTACGGATCCTATCCGCCACTTCGCGAAACTTGCTGTAATCTCATTTGACAGTTCTGCCCGACTTGGATAAGTTCAACGCGAATGCAGGCAATGCTGCGGCTAAAGTCATTTATATCCGTTATCTGGACCGAATGCCGCTTTCGCGCGCGTCAAATTTCTCCCAACAATGACATTATGCCCGCCAAAACTGACTTAATTACTCATTATCGCCTTCGTAATTGAGCACGAGAGATGTGGCGGCGTTCTACCGATCATTGCTCACGATTTGACACGTCGATCCCTATTAATGCTCAGTTTAAAGCCTGGTGTTGTGGGTAAACTTTACGCCAGGTTATTTGCGTTTATGTACTTTTATATGGTTAACAATCTTAAATTTCAATCAAAATGTGATTAAATTAATCAGTAAACATGAAATGCCATTTTTCGAAAATTTATTTCGGTAACGTGATTTTTATTCCCATAGTCACTTATGCATCAGCTAAATTTTCAGAGTGATCGGAACATAGGATGAATGCGGACATTTTTTTTTTGAACTATTTCTTCATTTTCTATCTCTTCTAGATTCAGGCAGTCTGAATCTCGGTGTTCCGTACCTGCTCATTTCAGACGTCTTAAGAAGTTCATACATCAAACGCTTACCGCGTGGTGGCGCTTGTACAATTGCGTTGACTATAATACCTACATTTTCTCACAAATGGTGAAATACGATTTATTTCGTATATCAGTAATTCGAATTCTGAAGAAACCAATCCTTGCTATTATTATGTGTTTTTTTGGTACAACTACACTTCTTCAAAAAGTTACTCCGTCTGAGGAACATTGACAAAAGTTACCAAGTACACTCTAGTACGAACATTATCCTCGAGATTTCTAATTGGAATGTCAGTCGAGAAATAAAGAGATTGTTTGATGGTCTTCACATAAGTGATATCCTTAACCGCTCGAGTTTATTTTTAAATATGTATCACTTTTATGTATCGAATAATTAAATTTTTATTTTTGACGATTACAGCACCATCTATCACTAATCAAGAACATTGTATTGGGAAAAAACTTTCATAACTTTACGTTAATTTGAAAGTCAGTTTTATACTAATTTATCAAGTTTCATAAAAATTTGAAGAGACATTTGAAATTTCGACCTTTAAACTGGATCGGCCATGTTGAATATTTGAAAAAAAGTTAAATAAAGGCCTAATCAGAAATATAAAAAACATAGAGGCAGGTACTATGAATTTTATTAAGTTCAAAAAATGTTTGAAGAATTGGTACATTAACCCGATAACGCCGTGGTCGGCACAAATTTTCACAATTTTTCATGTCGATAGTTTTCATAGAAAGAGTTAATGAAATTGTACGACATCTCATATCCTGTAGTTTTCGAGTGTGTTCTTTTTGAATCTGACCACCATTTTCTCATAAAATTTAGGAGTTTTTACAATATAGCGTCTTGAAGAAGAAAAACCTCAGAAAAATCTTAAAAATATGTTTAAAAAAGTTATTTTTCTATATGAAGGCGTCATCCAATCGAATCGCGCTTCTGGATCCTGTAGCATAATGACTTGTACTTTAGGAAGACGTGACATCCGATCAAAAATTTAAAATGGCGGCTGCAATAAGGAGCCAATATGATGTAAATTTTACCTTTCTGTACGTATCGCTTTTGTAAATGAATAATTTTTTACGAAAATCAATGTAGCTGGTGATTTTGGATCACAAATTACGAATTCGTTGTCAAAATTTAAACATTCAAAATGGCGGAATATCTATTTGAATCTATCAATTTTGAAAATCTGACAACGGATTCATAATCTGTGATCCCAAAAGCACTCTTGTGCACAATGTCATAAAAATCGATGGTAATTTTCACATTTATATCCGCCATTTCGGATACACCATTTTGCAGTTTGAAAATCGGACAACGGATTCGTAATCTATGATCTTAAAAATTCTATTGTGCATATTTTCATAAAAATCGATGAAAATTTTCAATTTAAGTTTGCCATTTTTAATTTTGAAAATTGGACAACGGATTCGTAATGTGTGATTCCTAAAACAGTCTGATGTAAAATCTCATAAAAAACGAAGAAAATTTTGACATTTTAGTCCGCCATTTTGGATCCGCTATTTTGCAGCCGCCATTTTAAATTTTTGATCGGACGTCACACGTCTTCTTAAAGTACAAGTCATAATGCCAGAGGATCCAGAAACGCGATTCGATTGGATGACTCCTTCATATAGAAAAATAACTTTTTTAAAAAAGTTTTTTCCGAGTTTTTTCCCTTTAAGACGCCATATTAAAAAAACGGCTAAATTTATGAGAAAATGGAGGGCAGGTTCGAAAAGAACACACTCGAAAACTAAAGTATATGAGGTGTCGTGCAATTTCATTAACTCATGCTATGAAAACTATTGACATGAAAAACTATGACAAGAAAACAAAACCCCGCTCTCGGCGTTATCGGGTTAAAATAACTTTTAAAAAAGAAATAATTGCAGTCGAAATTTTGGCATCGCCATCTTGAATTGTCGTATAAGTTGCAATGAATAGTTGAAAACTTAAAAACACAATATGATAAGCCTATAACACAATCCCTTTCTAACGGAAATATAAGCTTTCGGATTCCCCTGTGAAAGTTTAAAATTATTCACGATGTGGTTTCAAGTTATCTGAACAGAACTTGCTGTAAATATATGTTACAAAGGTTACAAGAAAATCTAGATGTATTTTATATACTTTCAAGTAAAGCTATGTAAAGAAAATCACTTATTTATGCAGTCTCTCTTAAAATATCTATGCTCGACCTATCCTTAAGGGTACATGCCAACCTGTGTTTATGTCAATTTTTCATATATCTCTCGTGAACTACTAAAAATGGTTCGATTCTTCGTAGTCGTACGTACTTATGACAAACTAATTTGGTTGCTGCACAGTCGCTTTATTTGAAAAATTGAGTGTGTGGTTTTATTGTCAAAAAATCTCTATTAGAAATAATGGGAGAAGAAAGAGTAAATCGAATAACTAAAAAAGTGTGTAACCTTATATATTAGATATCATTGTTCTAAAAATGTTAGTCCTCGTCAATTACATTATGTAACATTATATTTTTTTAAAACTTGAGGTTCATTTTGATTGTTCGGAATTGTTCTAATATATATTTGGTTGTTACTAGGTTACTATCCCGAGCAGAAAGTGTATAAATAGTTTAAAATAAAATTAAAATCTTTTGTATTAAATTACAACTTACTTTTTTCCGAAAACAAGGAAATTATTTCATTAATGTTCGAAAATACAATGAAAAATAAAGAAAAACCAAATAGTTCTATTTGCCACGGGCAAGTTTCTGTTTATACGCTGCCTGTTTCAATTGATCCCCAAAAAGATAAATTTTTCGTTCCGATATTCCAATAATGTGCGATGTCGTAAAAATTTGTTTATCTCTGAGAAAAGTTGCATAATGAGATTCAGTTTCAAATGACAGCTGTTAGCAGCTGAGTCATTTCACTTTTCTGACCGAAATTGGTATTTTTATATAATTCCTGTTACTGTTTTTAATATAGATTTCCGTTAAAAATCATGTCGGCGCTATCTTAATATCTAGTTCTCGATTGCAAAAACCAGTGTTTTAGTTTGATTGAACATTTTTATTTTCACTTTTAATACATTTTTGTCTGAATACAGGAACGCCCAGAAAGACGGAAATTTTTTTCAGATTTAAAACATAGATATTGCCATTGAAAAATAAAATTTTAAATAACCTATTTTCAAAGTGAAATTTATCGATACTTCAAATTGTTATTAAAAAGATATTCTGTTATCAAAATTCGCGTATAATAAATACGTAAAATGTTTGAAACAATTCTGTGGTGGTATGAAAAAAAGACACAAGGCTATTATTTTTTATAAGCGTGATATCTATATTTTTAAGCGTAGAAAAGCTCAATGTTTCTTTAGCAATAGGATGTGAATAAAACAATAACATAAAATAAAACAAAACAACATAAAACAACATAAAACAGTTCTCGATTTTTTAAAAAGGGCATAAGTCCATAATATTGAAGGTCAGTTTTATACATCTCTTTGCAACAAGAAAGCCAATGGCTGGGTATAGGGTTGTAAAGTTATTCGCGTTTATGCTAAAATATTTACACATTTTCTTAATTTCAGATTGCATCAAGAATTATATAAAAGCACCGTACAATTTTGATGTAATATTACATTTATTAAGTGCGGGTTGATAAACCGACAAATCAAAAAGCCGACACTTCAAAAAACCGGCAGTCAAACCAAACTCGATAAGCAGGCATTTCTAATTTTGTTACCTGTTTGTTTTTTGATTTGTGAGTTTTTCAGCCTGCACGCCATTTATTTATAAAATAAATATTTTAGAACAAATACTTAGTGGCTACAAGACATTCGCTGTAGTTTCAATAAATAAAAGTAGATTTTTATACACACTCGTTTAGGAAAAACAGGGTATGATTGAGGGGCATAATTGAAGAATTCAATAAATACGTTTGATGTTATCAATAATGTTGATATCCCGTTGGTTTAAAAGTCATTTAAGAAAAATAAAAATTGTTGGCATTGAGTAGAAATTATTCATTAAAAAGATATTTTAACTATTGTTCTAACATTTTTAGACTGTACGTATCTCCGGGTTGTATTTCTCACATCCTCAGAGTAATTTACGATACGGAATACGGAACCGGACGAGGCTCTGGCAATAAAAGTGAAGCAAAAACCAGGTCAAGGACGAACGAGGCGGCCTTTCATTTTGGAAGGATGGCGAAGTTGTTAACCTCGCCAGTAGTATATAAGGCCTACAGGTGGACTTCAGTCCACACGAACGCGTCCATCACCAAGTTCCACCACGATGTATAAGTTGCTGATTGTGGTAGCCTTCGCGGCCGTTGTTTCTGCTAAGCCCGGTTATTTAGTGGAACCCGTAGGCGTCTTATCGCAAACACCAAACACCCACGCTTTGGACACCTCCAGACACCCTGCTGCCGAACATCGCGTGATTAGGTTTACCTCATATAGTATAATGGGATCGGCGCTTCCATTCGTGTCTGGTGGAGATTCGCCGGGGGAGAGCAATCCTGGAGTACCCACTTCCCCTAGTAAACCGGCGACGCGAATCATCCCCCGATTCACCGAGGATGGTCACGTACATTATCAATTCGCGTGAATCGATCGCTGATGGTATCTTGTTATCCGGATTTCGTTGGTATTAAACTCATAGGTATTATGAATTTTCGTATGGTTAATTTAGTGGCAAAGTAAGTGATTTTAGGTGCAATTTTATCTGCCATAACTTTGACATCAAACAGTGACAGTTAAACAACCAATGCATCATCTGTAAGAACATAAACATGGTCTCTTCATCAATTATTCAGAAAAAGTCAATTAGGTGGAGTAAAAGTGACGACCAATATCATCTAGATCATAGGTGGATGCAAAATGTCCATTTTTACAATTTACGATAGTGATAATTATGAAATTAATGTAATGATAGGAGTTCGTTAAAGATTGATCTTAAAGATAATCTCCTTCAAAAGTGAAAGTTCCGAGTTTCATCTTCTTTACTGCGGACGTCCGCATCCGAAGGGTATACTCGATTTCAAGGTTGCGGACCTCGTCAGAATCGTCCTTGGCCAATTACTTGGCACTCAGCATTCCAGATCAATCGTTTATTTTTACACAACCCGAACTACGTCTCCAGATTTCGCCGATAAATGGGGAGCGTTCGATATATAAAAGATCGGGTTCAAGTAGAACATTGTCAATCGCGCCGAAGGCTTCAAAAGCATCACAAGATGTGGAAATCATTGTTGTCCCTCATCTTGATAGCAGCTGTATCGGCGACACCTGAAGTCAGTCAGCAAACCTCGTCGGATAAATTGCTGAAATCTGTTAAACCAGTGACGTTCTTCGCTTATTCTGTAGTAGGAAGCGTTTCTCAGGACGACGAACATACGCCAGTCGGAATTCAAGCTAAACCGTTCCAGTACGCAGCCACGAGAATCGCCGGGGCGGAACTTTCGAAGGACACTCATGAATACGGTTATTACTCCCGTTGAAGGGATGAGACATCATCATCGTCTGATGTAATACGGTCGTAATTCACAGGGCATAGACTTTGATGGATTTTGAGATCTGGAATGTGTGATGATTTTGTGGATTTCGAAAAATGTTTTTAGCTTTATAAGAGTAGCATAGAAGAATAAAAGTTACCTAATAGAATAGTTTCGTGTATGTGTAATTTTATTTTTGTCTCCTAATTAATTTACAAACGATGTAACTTTACTGTTAAATATAGTATGTTAATTGTTAACAATTATTCCTTCAGTGCAGCGTTGAAGAAAGATAAATTTAATAGATAAGCTTTACATCAATAAATAAGTATCGTTCTAGTCAACATTTTTTTGGTATGGTACGGTATGGTTAGTAGGAATAAATGATGGACTTTAAAAAATATAGCTGCTTATTTGCAAGTCTCAAACCAGATGAGCACAAAGAACAAGACCGATTTACTTAGACAAAGTGTAATTGGTACAACTGAAGGTTTGAAAATCGGAATGGTTTGATTAGGCATAGTATGTTTCGTACCATTGCATGTTTGGTTTGAAAAATAAAACTAGTTTGGTTAAACAATTTGTGATTCATAGATTAAACGATTGGTATGTTCGGATCAAGATAGTTCAATTGTCTTGTAAACAAACCCGATTAGGCTGCAAGTAACAAAACAAAATTGGTTAAAAGAAGCAGACCAATTTGGTTACAGTAAGTATAGTTCGTAAACCAAACGATTTGTTAGCCAAATTATGGCATGCACAGCTCACCGATTGGTTTAAAAACCACACTGGTTTGGTTACGTTGAAAAAGAGTACATTTCTTGACTAGTGCGTGAGGTAGTTGATTTCAATGAATATGAATACTGCATTCCGAGCAAAGCGACATATTGATGACGGTATATAAAAGTGGTTCATAAATTAGTTATTGCTTTCTCGAAGATTTCTGCAACACTTAATGGAGTTCAACGGCTAGTTTGGTTAGATAAATTTTGATTTTTAGACCAAACAATTGGTTTAAAAAACCAACTAGATAGGCATGATATGAAAACGAAATCAGGCCGCTTGCGGCAAACCACATTGTTCAAAAGAATGACACCAATTTGGTTGGAGAAAGTATGGTTCATTTGAAATGGTTGATTTGAAAACCAAATCGGATAGGCTACAGGTAATAAATTAAATCAAAAAACCAGACCGATTTCAATGCAAGTATCAAATCAGCTTTATTAACTAACCCAACCGTTTTTAGTTGCTGAACCGAATAACCTCAAATCAACATCCTCAATTAATTCTAACCGAATTCATTTATACCTCAACTTATCAGTTTGCATTAGTCGATAGAAACCAAATAGTTTAATTACGGAAAACTAATGACAGTAACCAACTATTTTCAACTCTTAGGGTCTATTTTATTTTGATATGTTAACCGAGTAGGTTTTATTTTTCCAACAAATTGATTTAAGCGCCATAACCTGAGAATTCTATTTAATTAATAGCAACCAAACTACGTAGTATCAGCATCGCAACTCCCTATTTTTGACGCTCTAACGACCATCCGTATTTTGTTTCAACACTCTGAGGAATTTTTACCGTACTCTAATGAATCTCACCTACACGCATAAAAATTGCAAGCTCAAATTAGTTTAGTTTCGAGCGATAAGCGGTCCCATTACGGAGCTGCGGGTAAATCCCCGCTTGTATTTTTAGTTTACAAATACGTTGAATCAGAGTTGATTTTATCCCAAGCATTATTCATGAGTGTAGTAATAGGCTTTTTTCTCATGTACTTATTTTTCCATTAGTATGCAATGAATAGGGGGTTTGTTATTAAACAAGTTTTGAACTCCACGCTACGGCGATTTATACGAAAACTTGGAGCGCATCGTCGAAGGTATTGGAAAGAGCTACTTTGCATGCATGAACCACGCATGCATCGGCGGCACAGAATCGTAATAGAATAAGGCTGTACTACCAAACTTCCCGATCGTTTTATTTCCGGGGCGCCAACCGAACGATTTCTATAAACGGCGCATCAGTCGGTCTGAAAAATTCATCGTTCAATGCTTCGATTCAGTGAATTACAGCCTGAATACCAAAGAATTAAAAGTTTCCCGCATTACTGTAACGAACTTTAACCGCAACTCAATGTGCATAAGTTTTTAATGAAAAATTATGATTGTGATGGATAGTTGCATAATTGTGTATGCATTTTATTCATGTGACATTCTGATAAGCATGCATTCATTTGAATCCATTAAATGCTGGAGAAATATTGGAGGAACTTTTCAATTTAGAATCAGGATTCATTTTGAGTCAAGTTTAAACACATTCAAACGTTAACCAAACAAGTGCGGGCTTCAAACCAATTGTTTGGTTGTACAAACATGCTTTAACGAACCAATCACTAGGTATGCGAACTAAACATAGTCTGCCTTTTTCAACCAATTTGGTTTGTTACTCGCAACATACCCGGTTTCATTTTCAAACCATTCGAACCGTACAAACCAATCTTGTAGGCTATGAACCATACTTTGTATAACCAACCCAACTTTACTTTTTAAACCGAAAGGTTTAATGGTACAGAACATACTACCCAAACCAGTGTGATTTTCAAACCA
This sequence comes from Trichopria drosophilae, assembly GCA_030407085.1. Classification (NCBI taxonomy): domain Eukaryota; kingdom Metazoa; phylum Arthropoda; class Insecta; order Hymenoptera; family Diapriidae; genus Trichopria; species Trichopria drosophilae. The sequence goes on along the minus strand of CM059584.1, from coordinate 139,219,407 downwards.
ATTTTTCAATTGTACCATTTATACTTTATCTAAGCAAACCGTTTTTTTTTGGACTAATCTGGTTGGGTACTTGTAAACAATCTGGTATACCTTTTCAAGCCAATCGTTTAGCCTTACCAAAGACACCTTGTATACCTAAAAATAGTTTGGCTGGAAAAATATTTTTATGTTACAGTGTGCGTAAAATGCTATTTTACATATTTTTCACTTTTTTCTGGCGCATTTTACACACACTTAACATTCTCAATTAACAGTACAGTTAATTCGTTAATGGTAATAAATTTCTTTCGTATTTTTTGCAGTGTGTATGCAATCGATACTCAGAAAACTACTTGTATTTAATTAAGAGACAAAAATAAAACTTCACACGTAAGAAACTATACCATTAGGTACATTTTATTCTTCTACGAAGCCAAGTACTATATTCTTCAAAAACGACAAAATCATCAGACATTCTGAATCTCAAAGACCATCAAAGTCTATGCCCTGTGAGTTACGACCCTATTAGATTAGACGATGATGACGTCTCTTTAACGGAAGTAATATTACCAGTGAGAGCGTCCTTTGAAAGTTTCGCCCTCCGAAAACTAATTGAAAATCAAATCGAAAGTTTTTTTTACAGCACAAGTTACTACTGAACACCGTTTTGACGATAACGGCTGGTTACAGTCAGGTTATGGAGGATACTAAATCAGGTACCATGTTTTTATCTGCTATATAGGATCTTCAGTTTCGAATTTTGAAGAAAAGTACAAGCTGGTACATAATTAAATATTGTAGGAAAGTGGAAATGGTAGGAACGATAGACTAATTTAATTTGTACATAATATCAACAACTTTTTCTTAATTAAAAAGAAATTATAAAATTAAATATAACTGGTTTGATTTTTAATTTACAACTGGTTATCTACAATTACAAAACATGGCATACATTCCCAATTTTTCACGAAACTATATGATTTAATGATGTAATGATCTAATGATCGATAGATCACTTAAAATTACATCTTTAATAATAATCTGTCGGAAAATTTTACTGTTCCGAACGCAACAATCCTTTAATTTTGTTCTCACGTTTACTTGTATATTTTTCTTTCTTTGTCTATTATTCTTCTATTTTGCATGTACTATCTTAAATTTTGGATATCTGTCCAGTGCCTTCTTGAAGGCGCCCTTTTTTAAATATTTTGCATCGTTTCGTTTTGTTTTCTCAAAAACGCAAAATATTATTTTCTAATATTATTCGGAAGTGAAATTGACTTTTTTAAATAAATTAATAACTCATATTTTGGGGTATAAAAAGGCAGACAACTTTAGATAGAATTGTAACTTTGAATGTCGTTTCTAGGTTATGCTGACTTATTTAAAGGAAAACCCTCTGTGTTTCCCAAAAAAATGAAAATAACTGAAAATCATCTAGCACAATGCGACATTCATCATGCCTGCGCATTAAATCATATCACTATCCCGAAACTTTTTTGTGAATGAGCTATAGATATTTTAAAAGCGTTAAATTCTTTCATGAAGGAACATGCAGCGTAATTAGAAAATTATGATTTGAAAACGTAAATTACCTTTCAGCAATGAACATTTTAAACAATATGTAATTAAAAAGTAAACAGTTAATAATAAATAATTTTGTATTATTTTAGTATCTATTATTTATAAATCGACTGTGCTATTTTATTTTTCATGATTATTATTTTAATTTGAATGAACATTCGGAGATGTTAAGAATGTGGAAGATAATTAAAAATTAATTTTGCGATAACAGTGAGTAAACTCCAAAATTGAAATTTTATTACTTCAATAAAAAATATAATCCTTTTTGTTTACTTCCACCGATTTTCATAAATATCTCTTCATAGAATCGGAAGATATGAAGTTTTTACCGAAATATTATACAAAATTTAAATTGTGCATAACTCCGGGAAATGTAATTTTTGTTACAAAATTTGTTTAGCCCATTAAAGTCGGAGATGACGATATTTTTAACACATTTACAAATCTCTCTAGAAAATTAAAAAATGAAAACATCATAATGAAACCAACTTACTTTACTAATTGGGTATGCTCTATCGATTTATGGAGAAAAATTGCAATTCCTTGCCGTAGAAAATCAATACGGCGTATTTTATCTGAAAAGGTACCGAAAAATCGGACAATGTTTTACAAATGGATAATGGATGATGATCCATTCCAATCTATGGACAAACGTGGACAAATAAGTTGCAGTTTAAACAGATTTTTTTTAATTGAGCTCCGTTCATTTTATCCTATTAAAAATGGCACAAAAATGTGAAAATTTCTATAAATACGTGTTTTTGCTGAATTATTGTCCTGTATACTTAATTCATGAAGTAAATCGACATTAATCTACATTTTTGTTTTGAAATGTAAAATTTCGGTTTATTAAATATGCATGGTCACTTTTTAGTATATTTGGCGATGGAAATTTTACATTGAAATATGATACGATCTTTTTTAACTGGAAATAATGTAATTTCAAATATTCTAGCCGACATTTTGAATTTTGAAAATTCCTCATTATCCTTCGATTCAATATAATCTTAAACATAAAGAAATGCCGTAAAATAAAGCACCGAAACATTTTTCGACGAGGCATGTCAAAAATTTGGGCCACCACATTGAATCCGCCATGACTAACATCGTCAAATATATTAAAAAGTGACCATGAATATTTAATAAATCGAAATTTTACCTTTAAAACAGACATTTTGATCGATGAAGATTTATTTTACAAATATTTAGGAAAAACAGGTATTTTTAGACATTTTCACACTTTCCCGCCATTTTTAATAGGATATCCTGAATGGAGCTCAATAAAAAAATTCCCTTTATACTACAACTTATTTGTGTATGTTTTTTCATAGTTTGGAATGGATCACTATCCATTATCAATTTGTACAAAATTGTCGAAAACAAATTTTTCCGTTTTTTCTGTACTTTTTCATATATAATGAAATATAAGATATATAAAGAATATAAAAACATATTCTTTTTCTGCGGCAAGGAAATGAAGTTTTGACCCCATAAACCAATAGAGCATACCAAAAAATAGTGAAGTAAGTTGATTTCATTATGATATTTTCATTTTTCGATTTGCTACAGACCTTTGTAAATGAGTTAAAAATCTCGCTATCTTGGGAGTAAATGGTTTAAATATTTACTACGCTCATATTGACTTTTTTCATATATTTTCAAACGAATTCGGAAAATTCGAAAACTGCTACATTTTAGGAATTTTTACTCTAAACGAAATTCATTACACCAATTTTGTAGAGAACTTTCTGCTCAACATATTTTATTTGGCATATTTTTCTGTCGGATTCGCAGTTTTCAAGATAAATGCAAAAACTACCACAAAACACGTATTTAGCGGGTTTTTAAAGGGCTGCCAGGAAACAAAGCCAGTCTTGTTCGATCTGGGTCTAAAAATATACTAAAAACTGCCTTTTCATCTTATTTTTTCATCTAAATGCAAAAGCTTGTGCATCGAAGGTCGAAAAATATTCCTGCAATCATCCAAACCTTAAAAAGGGTTCTTCCTGTATTAAAACATCAAAGTGTCCGTCGTTATATTACAAATGACAAATAGTGTGGGATTCGCTCGAGCCGCAAAATAGGGCAACGACCACTCGCAATGAAAAAAAAAAAAGCTCGCACACGCGGAGCTTAATCGCGCTGCATGCTGCGGGGCGAAATTCGCGTGTCGTGAATAAAACGAATAAAGCTCCTAGGTGGGGAGTCTCGTTATCAGGCTCTTCCCACTGATGGCGTCGCGAAGAGACGCATAAGGCGAGCTGGATGGTACACAACTTGTCATTACGCCGGTACGGCATTCGCCGTCTCCGTCTCTTAGCTCTGCAAAATGTCTTTAAGACTTTTCGTCCCTCTTTTCCCTTCCATGTACATTTCGCCGTACGACGACGTTACGATTACTCAAATAAGGTTTCGAGGTACGTGGAAAAGAAGCCTTTACGCGTGGATTTCTCATTTTCTATGGGATATTACTTCCAGCATTTTCGTCGCGTTTAAACGCTCCACGGGCGAGAAAACCCATTCTGAAAAGCGCGACGTGGAAAAGGAACTTTCCTGCGTTTCTGCATGCGAGCTTTCAGCTATTCCCGTAAGCGTTAATGGATTGTGTTTGTGGCTGGAAATTTGAAAATCGTTCGGTGAGCTTTCTGTCATTCGGATCTAGTGTTAGGCTCCGGGTTTTTGTTTGTCAAAAACAATTGTTTTTATAGTGATTTATAAAGAGGGAGGAGGGGGAGGGATATGATCGGAACGACTTGTAAGTTGTTATTTTATTAAAAGTGCACCAACAATTTTTTTAAAGACCTTAATTTTTATTGTAAATAAACTAAGAAACAATTTACATTAATAACAGTTACACTGTGTAGCTAAACTAAAACGGAAAGAAAAAAATTAAGAATTGACTATCGTTACAGTTTTGATGAAAAAATCATAGTTTCAACAATTTTTTAAGCTTCATTTTGCAATAATAATTGTTAGTTCTATACAAAAATGTGTTTTTGTTACAACGTGGGTAAAATGCGGTTTTACTCAATTTTGACTTTTTTCTTCCACATTTTACACCCAGTTGCGACAAAAAATACATCTAGGTGCATGTGGGAAAATGTTTTTTGAAAAAACCTCGCCTTCGGTTCTCGCTTTTTAAAAAACTTTTTCCCACTTGTATCGAAGACTTTTTTTTACATTGTGATGATATTACACATGGTTCCAAATATATATCCAATTTTTTAAAGTCTTTATCTTGTAAAAGAGCGTGATATAAATCGCGACACGTAGACGTTCTTTGCAGGAAAATGTCGCTTGTATGACGTCTACAAGTTGTAATTTTCACCTAAAATAAAAAAACTATAAATATTTACGTTTAACGATACCGACGATGATGCTATGATAATTTAAGTTGTTAATTTAAGTGGACAGAAACTCGGGGTTGAGGTACCGAAAGTATCGCAAATATAATTTTTGCATTTTCAAGTGACTTGTCAGATTCTTGGTTATATTCACTCTATGAAATAAAGTTTTTTTCAAAATGGCTGAATAAGATGTAAGAAAGTTATCATCAAAGTTCATTTGTCTTAAAAATGCGAAGGTTTTCAAAGATGATTAAGCAACCAGAATTAAATTAAAAAATTTAAAAGCAGATCTAATTTAACACGTCGATGTTAAAAAAATTATTAAAATGGAAAATTGTTTCTATTCTTAATATTATCTAACGAAATTATTTGTCAAACAATCACTTTATTTCATAATAATTTTCTACAAAAATATTTAAAAATTTTCTATTTAAAAATTTAAATACTACAAAAATAATTATAAGATTATTACTATTGTAAGTTATTAAACGTTTATTTCATTTTCGCGCACATAGTTAATAATATTCGTGATAATAGTTATCATCGGGAAGACAGAATTGAAAGCATTTAAACTTCTCAACTTTCTATTGTTTCAAAGTTGCATTGTCATTTTCTGGCACGATATAGTTAAGAGCTTGAATCGCGGGTACATTGTACTCGCAGTTTAAAAAACTGTTTTTGTTTTAAATTAGAACTGTGACGAAAATTTCAGGAGTTTTCTAAAATCTATTGAATATGTCTTGAGAATATATTTCGCCTTCGTAAGTGCATTTATCTGTCATACGCCTTTGATATGAAAATTTTCCAGCTATAGAGATGAAATAAAATGGATTTGGAACAAAATTAAATTATTATATATAATTGAATTTATTTCGATGATACTAAACCGCTTCAAACTAAATGTTGTTGATAAAATGAAATACATAACAATTTTGTTTTCGTGTTTTAAATGCATTTTATTTTACTTTAATCCCCGATGCGAATATGCACCAATCCGAGAACCGTTTGGAAATGAAGTGCAGAAATCAATCGATTATCCAGAGGTCAATGAACTAGAAACTACGTACTCAATCCGATAACTTGTTCGCAAATTATAATCATTATATTTTTCGCTTTGAGGCCGTTGGGGTTTATGGAGGAAAACGTTTATATTTAACCCGAAATTATCAATTCGATGTTTATATTTTCTAAATTATTACTGAATATTAATCTCACAGCTGAAATATTCTTTATAAGTCTCTTAAAGTGGGAAATCACTAAAAAAGAAGTCACTTTTGTGAAATTCTCTACTGAAGGGTGATGTCGATTGGTCGAGAATTAGACGATCAACAGCGAAAATTCACAATTTTCATATTAGGAATTCAATTTTACATCTGTAGTAAATGAATCTTGACTCCAAGAAATGCAGAAAGTACTTTTACAGACAAGGTTTTCGAAAGTAACAGTTTCATTCCGGTTTTATTCTAATTAGTTAGGTTAGGTCACTTTATTTTCAATCTAGTATTTTTGGTATTAAAATCAAAGTTGAAAACAAGATGATAGAAAGTATACATATTATACTATTTTTAACGTTGCTGCCGAAGATTTCTAAATCAAAATTGAGTCTCATCCATCATAAATTCTAGTGACATCAAGTTTGAAAACAATTGCTAAGAAAGGTATAAATATTTATTCTTATGATTTTTTCGAACTATGAGAATATTAGAATGTTACGGAAACTATGCACAAAGGTGGACAAAATATTTGAATTTTATGAAAAAATGTTACTTTTATATCCCACTCCATGGAAACTATCTTAAAATGCATCCCTGTGATAATTTCTTTAAAAAATTTCTGAGGCTGTAACTTAAAAACTATGACCTTCTTATAATATTTTTTAATGGCAACATATGAATGTATTTTTTCCCCAGTGAATAAGATCATACACTGTTAAAAATGTTCGAAAAATTGCTGCATTATTGCATTACAAATATAACAAAATATTTAAAAAATGTGGTTCCAGCAATAGTACATCAATGTGAAAATTTCTGAGGCTCTAACTAAAAAACTATGAGCTTCTTTAAAAAAATTCTAAAAATAAGTTCTTCGAAATCGTCAGGTAATGTGCTCCAATTTTGTAAACTTTTTAAACGATATTTTCAGAAATTTGTTATTTAAAATTTTAAAACATTTGTTAAATTGTTCAATAAAATGTTGCTATATTCTATGATGAATTACAAACGTTTCGTATTCTTCGCAATTTTTTCCTAAAGTTGATAGTTTTTAAACTTAAAATTTAGTTTATGAATTGTCTGGGACGAAATGTACAGTTTCACAATATATGAAAATTCATCGAACTGGCTTTAATTAGAGAGCTAGGAAGATCAAAACCAAAGTTACGTGTGTGTCTAGACATATGTATTTATTCTGTAATGGTCCCATTATTGACTATTTCACACTTCAACATTAGGTACTCTACAATCGATTTTAGATATCACATTAAGACATTCCATCTTCAGAGGTTCAATAATACCTTTTATTCTGGAATATCCTCTGTACATAATTATTTCCGCTATGGTATTATCTTTTATATTTTTTATCACCATCATTTCATTACGTAAAATACATACATCTCATTTAGGAATGACCTAGCGATATCCCAAGTTCCGACCTTTGGCAATAAGTTTATTCTATAATTTTCCTTGTAGTCGAGTTTTTCCGCAAGGGTCCTATTATTAACCATTTTTTAGTAACATCAATATTGCGTAAAATACAGTCGATTTTCTATAAGAATTTGGGACACTTGTTTTTCGAAAGTCTGATAATAAGTTTATTCTGGAATATTCCCTGCATATAATTATTTCTGCTATGGTCCTATTGTATATTGTTTTTTAGCACCATCATTAGTACGTACATCCAATTTTAGAGACGGCCTACGGGTATCCTAAGTTCAGAGGTTTGACAGTCTGTTTATTACCTGAAATTGATTATTTCTACAAGGGTCCTATAATTGACTTTTTGTCAATACTTTGCACAAAATACATTCGATTTTAGGAATTATTTTAGGACACTCGTAGATTTGACAATATATTTCTTTCGGAATATTACATTATTATTTGTGAATGGTCCTATTATTGACTGTTTCACTGGAATATGGCCATTATATATAACATATCCGACTTTAGGGTTAATTTTAAGACATTCCAACTTACACAGAGATAATACACGTTATTCTGGAGTATTACCTATATGTAATTATTTCAGCAAATGCCCAATCTTTGGTTTCAGGATTGCGTAAAATACATTTCAATTATTTCATGTATTAAAGATATCCCAAAGCTAAAGACTTGATCATATGCTCATCCTATAATATTCCATTTTATTATTCCTTTAACCTATGTCAGGAAGGACACATTTTAAGTCACCCCTTTTATGGCGCTATTTCCAATTCATTTAACGGAGAAAATCGTCGTGACACAGTGAATTTTATCAAAAAAAGGTTGCTCTTTCCGTCGGTGTCCATGAAATTTTGAACAAATTTAAATGTCCTCGTAAAAATAAAGGTTTTTTATAAAAAAACATTTTTTACTATAAACTTTTTTTCAACTTCGTTTTTCGTTCAGTTTCCGGTTTGAAATCACTCTAAAATCTTTGTAGATCGTGTATTTTGCTCTAAACTTAAAGTATCGATGATTTACATAATTAATTTTGGTCCGCAAAATTGAAAACGGCGGCCAAAACGCCAATTTATTTACTTAAACATTCAAGAATTTTTGTCTCGAAAACTATGGACTTTCGGAAAAAACTTATAAGAATGAAAAATGTTTAATATCGATTAAAGAATGCAATACAATTTTGTAAGAATTTTTTGAGACATTTATTTTTTTCTTCAAAAACCCAGTAGCTAAAAAAATAAATGTCACAAAATTCTGAAAAAATTTTATTGCATTCTTTAATCAATATTAAACATTTTTCGTTGTTATAACTTTGTTCCAAATGTCCATAGTTTTCGAGAAAAAAATTCTTGAATGTTTAAGTAAAAAATTTGGCCTTTTGGCCGCCATTTTAAATTTTGTGGACCAAAATTATTTACATAAATCATCGATACTTTAAGTTTAAACCAAAAGTACAGGATGTACAAAGATTTTAGAGTGATTCCAAACCGGAAACTGGACGAGAATCATGTTTTTTTTTACGAAAAACATCCATTTTTACGTGGACATTTAAATTTTTTCAACATTTCATGGACACCATTGGAAAGAGCAACCTTTCTTCAACAAAATTCACGATTCTTTTCTCCGTCAAATAAATTGGAAATAGCGCCGTGAAAATGGTGGCTTAAAAAGTGTCCTTCTCGGCGTTAATGGTATAATGGTCCTAAATTTGACCATTCGATTTTAGGAATAGTATTTAGCTTCTTCAGTTTTAAAAGTTAGACAACATATCTATCATCATGTTTCCTGTGTTTTCAACCAGCACGCTGTAGGGATGAAACCAAAGTTACGTGTTTATTGAGAAATGGGTGTCATGAGAGTGCTTGCAATGCTCTGGGATGTTTCCATTTCGATCAGTAGACGGAATAGAGTAGACCGACTGAGAATACGGAAAGAACAAAAAGAACACATTGTGCATCTTGGTCCGGTTGCGGAATAGTAGCGCGTCGGCATTAGGTGGTGGAAGACGCAGAGTGGTTCGCTGGATGTTACCGTGGCTCGTGGCTACGTAACGCAGACTCCGGAGGAAAGGCAGCGGGATGATGGGATAGAGGGAGATTACGGGAGAGTAGGGAATTGTGGGTGGGAGTTGGGTAGGCACGGCGCAGGGACGTAGCGATGCACCTGAGGTACCACGGGGGGATGGTGCGACGGCGTTGCACGCGGCGGCGCAAGCGTGCGTTTTCGAGACTCGGAATCTCACCATGCTCAAAGTGAAACGCGCCACTTCGCCCCCGGCTCGGCGACCACGCGAGACCGACTAACCTCCAATCCGCCTCCAAGCCGTCGACCGGGAGGTCCGCGCTTCTGTATGAGGGAAGCGGAAATCACCGTGACCAAATGCGACGGCAACCCAGAGGGAAGACGCTTCTACCCGTTCCGACGCGATTAAAGGAGACGGTCAGTACCGAGTCTGGGGTTCGCCGGAAGTCAGTAACGGTCGAAGGAAAAACGGTTCGAGTGCGCGGATCCTAACGGCCTCAAGCATTTATTCTTGTTAAAATAACCTTATTTGTTGAATTTCACATCGAATTGTAAGAAAAATTTATGCTTGGATGTTTACGGAGTGCAGTGTTTTTTCCCCCAGTGCAACGTTAGTGAAGAGGTGTGACAAGCTGTTTGGAGAAAATTTACATCGACTCGTCAACGAGTTTGACTTTAATATTAGATCCATTTAGAAAAACAATAATATATAGTGAATTGTTAATATATAGTATTCATTATTTTATTCCACATATATATTTGAAACGTTAACGAGTAGTAAACGAAGTCTACTAAGATAATAAGTGAAAAGGAATTCTGAAGTACTCAACGACGATATTATAAGAAGTTACTTGGTGCTTGAAGCGCGTGTGCTAATACCATATCGTCTGTTTCCACTCGGTCTTATCTCGAGACTGACTGCCGACGCTAAGAACAGAACGGCCAGACGAAAGTAAATCGCGTGTCCCTGACAACTCTCGAATACAAATAACGAGTGGCAGGTGCATAATACGAAATAAAATCCCTGTAGGGAACATTCGAAGATGCGCTTGGGTGTATCGCATATGCCGATTTTGCGACGATTTCGGTGCGGCACAACAGCCGCGTCACATCTTCTTGCGATTCATTCAACTGCAATACTAAGCTAGTAAACTTCTACAAGACTGGAATCTTGCCAACGAATTCGAAGAAAGGAAATAGACGCTTGCGACGTGTTACCAGCTTCCTAATCGATTCTCCGGCTACCTTCCGAACTTCTTCCTACACGTTTGTTGGATTTTTTCAAGGTCTCGAATGTTCATTATGACTGAAAGGATTTCAAAAAAATAGAAATAAATAGGATCTAAGTTGCAAATGGGCGAGCCGAAGTCCGAAGCCTCTCCGCAGCCTAACGGCGGAGTGAAGCAAAAACCGACAACGCTAAATCTTGCCTCGGGCACTTCGTTCTACCGTGGAACCGTCAATGGCCGTGCCAGTCTGAATGATCGTCATTTACAGCAACAGCACGTCGCAGGTGCAAACCTCATTGGCGGGCGAGTCAACATTAATAGACTCAAGTCAGTCGCAGCAGCAGCCAATTCAAACAACGAATCCGAGCACGCTCAATTACCAACATTACCAACGGTATCTCCATTATCAGTACTATCAACAGTACCTACAACACCATCATTATCTTGGGCACTGCCCGCCGAATATGAAGATCTACGCGAGTCCCCACCTCCGCCCACCCCGGCCTCCTCACACCCCTCGACCCCGCTACGAACAAGCATCATCGGCGACTACCAGCAACAGCAACACAACAGCCTCAAGTCGCCTTCGATCAACCAGCTGTCCGCCCGCAGCCCAAATCACAATGGATTCTCGCTCTACACACCACCAGCTCCCATTACCGCATCAGGAGCAAATAAAGTTCGCTCTATTCCCAACGGATTACCACAATCAGCAGCGCGACGTCCTTATAGTATTTCCGGGCCATCACCTCACCTCGCAAGTATCCAATCAATTACAGCGGCTTTCGCTGGACGAACCATACCACCATCGCCGTCCCAGTCGTCAACACCATCAGCCGCATCAACCGTCTCAGACTCACCCCTCTCATCATGGGGCGGAAGTAACGGTTCAGCCTACGTTTCCGTCTCTGCGGAGTCAAGTCCATCCGGGGTACAGCGGCGTGCACATTCCGTCGCAAGTACCCCGTTTTCCTTACACAACGGACAGCATGAACCGAGCACCCCACTTGGGAACATGGTACCCACGAATCGTAGCGCAGTACCACCTCAATCCTTATGGAACGGTCAACTCCAACAGCAACATATACCACGGCGACCTCACAGCATTGCTTCAACACCAACAGCCGCAGCGTCATCATCCGCATCATCAGCAACACCATCAGCGACAAATGTGCAACATGCAAATTCAACAGCCCGCACACCTGGGGAACCAATTCAGTGGGGCGCCTCCGGCATGGTGCTTCATCAACCCGTACCTCGTCGCGCGTACCCCACGACCCTTCCCCACCCACAACCACCAACGCCCACGACACAAAGTCCCGGACTGAGTGTCTTGACTAATCCTGGGAATTGCAACACCTGGACAACCAGTTCTTCTCTACGCAATAGGCCGCACAGCATTGCTTCCACTCCGCAAGCACCGCCGGTAGCTCCGATTTCACCGTCGGATTCCGGTTATCGATCATTGACGTCATCCGCTAGCGATTACCAACTGATGAAGTCACCTTCCCAACAACAACAGCAGCAGCAACAACAGCATCAACAACAACAGCAGCAGCAAAATAACAACAGCGCGGTTCGACGGCTATCGCTTCCAAACGTGCCAAATGGGTCGCGAGCAACAGGCCCACGGCCAAGTCCGACATTCCACGGATCGCCCTTCAAACCGTTCAATTGTGGAGTATCGCCGAATGGAAATCCGATTTTTCTCGGATGTACTCATTTGCACGGCACGAACAACTCCACCGTGAATAGCAACGGCAACATTCGAGTTGCCACACCAGCCACTAGTCCTGCGATCTCGCTCACTACTTCACAAGCTATTCAGCAATTGCTAGCGCAACCTCGAAACGGTTTCAAGATCGTGGATGATAAGCTTTCGCTCTTCATCGAAATACTAGATACGCAGGAGAGATTTGCACAGGTCAGTTAATACACTATTATATTTTCAAAACTTAGGCTACATAATTGGTCTATTGTAACGCGAAAACAGAAAAGTAAAGAACGATGCGATACCGAGAGCAGTGTTACATTAGACTTGGTACTGTCTACATTACTATTGGAAGTGAAGATCGATAGTCTAATATTTCACAAAAATAAATACACCAGGATATGAAAATACCATCTTGCCGCATTTATATTTATATGCGAGCATATTGGCAACGCCGCGAGCATATCGAGAATTGCTAGATCCGATTTACCGTCACTTCCAGGCCGCGACTAGTGTTTCTGGCATTCTGCATAATGCATGGGAAATGACGGCTCCTAACGGGAAACTTCTATTTCAGGGTAACATTTATTCGCGGAGTATCGTTTTTATCGATCGCTGCACCACCTGCGATCTCCTCCCTTTTCAAACCGCCCCCTGCCGGCCGCATCATTCATATTGCTGTTCGCACTTTTTGTCCATTATTCCGGTTCTGTTTCGTTCGCGTTCTCCATATATCGTTCTTTGCGTCACCTTTTCGTCTCGTTCATTTCTGTGGGGTTTTTTCACCCCATTCGACTTCCGGACGTCAGCCGTTTTATTCGACCCGTTTTCTCCAACGGCATTGTGACGTGCCAAAAAGGAAATCGAAATCAATCGATGCTCGTCTACGGCGAGATGTATTCGCAGGTGCCGTGGTAAATATAAGCAATCACGAGGAGGAGGCGCCTTGGAGTAATAACGAGAAAACTCCACGACGAAAGGCATACTCGGGTTAAGAAAGAATATTGTCGAAACCACAATGGAAGTTCATTCGTGCTGATCGGAAAATCGAGTTTTTCCCCCGATGCTCTACTTACGGGGATAGGAGGTGAGGGTCCTCTCATATTTATTCCCGTTCGTTTTAACGAGTGCTGATTTTTCGATAACTGATGCTCTTGAGGCAGAGTTCAATGACCTCGAACTCCAGTTATTAATTTCTCGATGGAAACTTTCAATCGACGAGTTGGGTATTATAAGTCGTTAGTTCCATCACGACTGTGCGACGTAATTGTTAATTATTTATCGAATGGTTTTTCAAAGTTTGTTTTCATGCTGAATAGTTAAATCACTAATCTGAATCTGTCGTTGAAGTAGCCATAAAAGATAATAGTGTTCTAACTGGACTACAATTTTACGTTTTGAGTTATTGATATTAAGTAACATCAGTGTGAAACTGGTATTTACACACCGATATGAGACATATTTGTTAAAATGTGTATTTTTTTTCCGCAATATCTAAGTCCACTAATGCACTTAAATAAAGGAGACAATGCTTAATTTTTTTCCTGGTTTATGCTTATTCTAACTAGTTTCCATCTAATATTTGTCAAAATTTTCAAAAACAGCTACCACAAAACTAATCGAACATGGACGAAACCATTTTTTTAATTTTAATTTTTTTTTAATAAAACGATGTTAAAATCCGTGTGCAAATTCTACGCATTTGAATGTTAAGGGATTAACCTGTTAAATTTTAACTAAAAATTTTATTGAATTATTCATCCTGTTAAAAAATTATAATACTTACCGTTACTAAAAAACATAAAGCGTCGACTACGTAAATGAAAATCTATTCAGTGATATTGAAGATATGTTTAAAAGTTAAATTGAATAATTTTCAAAATTGTGAAATGGTTACAGAGACGAGGAAAATTATGGCTGGTAATTGAATAATTTAATATTCGATATTTTATACAATTTGAAAATTTAACTGCATTAACCGAATTTTATATTTACAGAAATATTAAAGGTAATCAAACTAAAGGCATTCAGTAAAAAGTACAATGTTTAAACTCATTATATTATAAAACGTATTATTCTTATTTTAACATAAAATTAAATCATTGTGCATTTTATGTAATATAAAGAAATGTTCGTTACTTCAGATATTAAATTTTTATAGAATATTTAGTCGACTGCAGGGAATTTATAATTTATTAAATAATACTGTACAATAAAATCGATAATTTTTTTATTAAGTTAATTAATTTGTAATTATAAAATTATTTCTTAAATATTGAAAATATTAATAAGTTATTTCGAATTTTTTTAAAAATTGGACACAAAAATTAATTTGGAAAATGTCTATAATAATTGATAAAAGAAAACTCAAATTACAGTTGCAAAAGTAGTGCACTTTAGTAATTACATGCTAAAATTATGCATATATTATTTTAATACGAAGCTATTACGCAATCTTCTAATCTAGACGGCAACACTTTGTGCATTCTGGTTACATTTTCCTTAATTAATTCCATCACGTCAAGATACTCTTCTGAATGTAAATTGTTTTAAACAAAATTAGTTACGCTGCCCGATTAACTTATTACAACGAAATTATACGGGGCTAATATTCATAATAAATGTATCGTTCCCACGCATTACATTATAGAAAATTACACTTCTTAAAATATTAATTTCTTTTTACTTATGTATAATAATTACATATAAATAACAATTAAAAATGTAATTTCATTAATGAAGTTTCATTTATTTAAATTTTGAAAATAGTGCATTGAAACTCATTACCTCATAATATTTTAGGCCGATCAAAATTAAACTTCCCATATTAACATTAGAAGTAAGTTAGGTTAGAAGTTGTTAAGTATAAACATCTTACTGCACACAATATATACTAAGAAGGTAAGTTAAAAAATTATTTACCGACGATAGAATCATAAAGAAAACATACATGAGAAAAATAACCTACAAACTACAATCATTTATATTATTGTGTTTGAAGATTATGTTTCCTATTCCATGCTGGATTATTATCAAATGTTTACACATGATACATCTATTTAACAAAAAACTGAGATTTTCCCAAACACTTTCTGAGCTATTTTGCATTAAAATTATATATTAAAACAATTTATAAATTGTAAATTGAAAAGTTTGTGTCTTCGTAATTGCAGAGATATTTATTAGCTTAGATTGACAGTTTTTTGGATGTTGATAACAAATTGGTTTTCAAACTTGATATTCCAGATGGCGTATCAAATATGGCTGAAGAACATTTTTTAATACATACGATATATTTTAAGTCAGAAATGATGTCCAGATTTATTTTAGCCTTGATAGTCCATCAAAATTTACAATCGAAAATTCTGATGTATCCTTAACCAATCCTTATAGCCAATTTTTAAACCAATGAAAAATTAAGAACACCAAAAATTTGTCAATTTGACGCCCCACACGATTCATCAAGATAATTTCATTAATCCTTGCCAGTTTAGGTCCAGTAATTCGACCGTTTCGGACTTGGCGAATAGGCTTATTATTATAGTTTCCAGCTGGGTGCTTCCGCTTAATTGAAACCTTAGAGTTGCACTTCAAAGCGACGTAGCGTAGCTACTAGCTAGTGCGAATTACGAGACCGACGATGAGAGATCGAGTTACGTATACGCAAATGTTCACACCTAGGTGCGATTACGCACACGGTATACATAAATTAACGACTTTACTTATTTCGAAGATTTGCTACCCTAAACGAGTTTCTATTATTGACCAAGTAGAGCCAACCAAAACCACGTGATTTCACTCGAATCGTAACCAATTTTATGTTAGATATTTAAATAGCGAATTAGACTGTGAGCACTCGGCCGTAATTTAACATTTGGCGAAATGGACCGCAATAACGAGAGGATGATCACAGAGTATAATTACGAAAATGAAATTATATGAGTAAACCCCATCAACAATCAAATTAATTAGAAAATAATGATAGTACGATTTGTAATTCCAATTTTCGAGTACGGTAATCTATTTTTGGTTTTCGTACATGAAAACAATTTTAAATTTCTAACCGAACTGATTTCATTGAAACTCATTTGTTTTAAGCACCTAAGCGATTGGTTATGAGAACAATAAAAGTTGGTTAGTATATAACTTAAATTTTGCAATAATTGTTTCTAAAACTTCAGCACCTGCTTTATAATTTGAGTCATTACATTCTGTTTCTGACGAGACTCACTCACTACAAAATCAGGATCCCTGTCAACAAATTGTTCATTTTGAGTATCAGAAGAATCACTCAGAAACTGTATCAGATGAACCAAGATCGGAAGGCATATTTTGAAAAGAAAAATTTGAATCTGAGATACATCCGCCTTGAACATTCTTCAATGTACCCAGCTCTTTTATACATTGAGAACAAATTTTCGATTTTCTGGTAATGTTGGAAAACTTCCTCGGAATCTACATGAAACACGACAAATCGTTTGGTTTATGAGGCTGTTTTTTTGAGAGGATTTATACACTCATTCCTCCAAACAAGAGATTTAGAGACTTTTTTTTACTACCGCCATTACAGCAAAAATAATATTTTCAAGTAAATGCTGACATGCGATGTGAAATAAAAAACTACACTGTATATTAATTTTTCTTTAAAATGATCTACCTTTGCCGAAAAAGAAAGATGTATTATAATTCTGGAAATATAATTAGATGATGTGCCTGAACAGAACTCGTGTATTACAGCGAAACACATTTTTACAGTGAAAACAAAAAAGAGCACCGTACGTCGCCCTTCACCTAGTGGCGGCCTTCCCAACTCTCGACAAAGTCTGCGGATACTTGAATATTTGAACTTTGAAGATCACCTTAGATAACAACATTATTGTCATACTATTGAATATTGCTGTATTTTTGTATATATAATTGTGTACATATAAACGGGTGATTCAAGAATTCTGTGCGTAATTAAACAAAATTACTCCCTTAGCGATTGTATGTTGAAAATTCAAAATTCTGTTAGCGCATTATTCGTGCCTTGAAAGACTGTTAGGAAACGTGCCTGCATCAGTGCACCAGTAGTGTGCAATAGCAAACTGAGAAATTCGAAAAATATTTCTGAAAGATAGAACAGAGCGGTTTCTGAAGTAGATGCATTGGAATGATTAACACAGATTAGTTTGATATTTAAACAATTTATTGGAAAAAGTCTCAGCTTTCTAATGAAAATAAAAAAAAATATTAAAAATACCCAAATGAGTCAAAATTAGAAAATAAGGTTTAATTTTGAAAAAGTGGTTAATTTTCTTTTTTTTCATTATAACCATTAAAAAGTACATAAAAATCCTTTAAAATTCACTACATATGAAATTTTATCAAAGTTACATGGATTTGAAAATTACAGTGTTACCTAAAATGTCCAAAATTTAACCCCCACTACTTTTTATTTCAAACAAGTTAATACTTTAGGGTTTTGTTATTTTCATACAGGACAACAATTTACCGACGTATCAAGCCAATCCCACATCTTTCATTTTTGGACTGGGATGATTGAGGAATAATGCCCCATATTTGCTTAACAAAATGAAGTCCTGAACTGATTTAGTTGCAGCAATCGAACTTCCAACTTCGATCCAATAAAAATTATACAGTCACAACAAAGTATTGGCATCCAAACCGTTTGGTCCTAGTTATCAGAATTATGTTTCCAGCAACCAAATCTTTTTTGGACCGATCGCTCAAAATAAACTGTTTTTCATATTACCTTCTTCAGGTTGCCAGTTGGGTCCATCAAGTTGTCATATCCTCCCTTTGGAATTTTAACTGAACTCTCACAAAACAGTTCCGAAAATGATTGAGAAAATTACCGAAATAGGGCTTTAAACCAAATATGCTAATATCTAACCGAATAACTTTCGTAAAAGTTAATAGCTGCATTCAAGTGTGACGTGTAAAGAAAGAAACCAGTATTTTCTGACCACGAGAATTTGGTCGCATCTACAAGCTGTTGGTTATAAAAACTGAACTCGTTTTGTAATAAGAACCAAACCGGTTTTGTTATGTTAAAACCGATTATTATTACAAATATACTATTCAACTATAAGAGCCACTCGGGATTTATTACAATAACCAAACTGGTGTACTCAAAACCAGTTCGGCTAGGAGAATCCAACTGATACGATTTTAAAAGGTAAACTGATTTGGTTTTGAGAACAAGAATAGCCTGGTTTTGAGAACCCAACATGGTTATTTATGAGAACCGAACTAGTTTATTATGAAAACAAAGCAGTTTCGGCTATGATGACCAAATTGTTGCGATTGTGAAATCAAACTGGTTTGGTTTTAACAACCAGACTGTTTGGTTGGTGAAAAACAATCTGGTTTTTGTTTTCAAAATTAATCCAAAATTACTATGATAAACAAACCGGTGTGGTTTGCCAAAAACTTGTGGTTAAAATATACCATAAGTCGGTTCGGTTTAATAAACGATAAACCGAATCAAATCCTTTAAACAACCATTCTGGACATAGCAACCAAACTGTATTTTGGATCTACTAATGAATAATCAGTATTGTTGATGATTTCGAAGATATAAACAATAGTTTATACTTGCTAGTCTCGATTATGCCTAAGTATAAGACCGAAGGAAAATTCGTTATACGTAATTAAAAATTAGCATAATTTAACATGTAAAATAGAGCAAATTCTTAGTTTCTTTGGGTACTCCATCTCGCAATTCCGAAATGCACCGGTGTAAAATTTCAGGCTGATAAATTATGCTGTTTATAATTTACTTAGGTAAAAATGTTCGGAAATTAGCCTTTGTTTGCCGAGCATCGTTATTAATGTAGCACCCCTATCGTTCGAGTGGAATATTTAAAAGCTCTTCCGCGGGTACGTGTATATACTTCGCGTCATGTTTCCATCCACTCGAGTCTCGCGTAAACAATTATTCGACAGTATTCCGGAATGACCAACGCGGACACTGCGGATGGTTTTGTACGTCATTCCAAGCACGTACCCAATGAGAATTCCATGAAAATGTCCTCAGGTTACGTAAAAATACAATTTCCTCACTACAAAGTTTACGATTCGTCTACGGTCCGGGAAAGCTGAGTTCGTCGGATTTATGAGATACTAATTTTCCGAGGAATTTTGTACATTTTTAAATTTTCCCTCGCTCTTACACCGAAATCTCGTATTACAATGCAGCGCGTTAATGTTCCTCGGTCTTCTGTTGCGTTTGATAAAAAAGTTTTTATACTTTCGTTCATAATCGGAGATGTAATGCGTATATTTTCACATTATTTAACATTTTAAAAAAACGTATAAAAGTGTCGATTTACGTTTCAAGCTGGTCAAAAACCTCAAATGCTTTATCATTAACTAGTCCCGTTTTCTCAAACTATAAAAATGGATAAACAATAATAAAACATGATCATTAAAAATATGTATGTGCAGTTAATTAATTTATTTTTATTATTTCTTTTTCTTCCAATCGATTTATAATTTCGCCTACATTTTCTTTCCACTCCACCGAATCGACTTTCGATACACTTTTAGTGCAGCATCAATTAGATACTATTAGCGTACCGTTCGAAATCTATATTTAATACGAACGAGTCATCCTATTGATGATTTACTCCTCCAAAATCTCGTTTCCATCCACTTCACACTCGGCAATTATATTGATCGGCTACGTTCGACTTTTTCCGTAAAATTGGTCTCCTTTAACAAAGGGCACGATCCAATCGGAGGTCCTATGTATAGATTCCTGGTGTAATCTCGCTGTCACCAAACATCGCGAATCCTTTCGTCTCATTTTGAATCGTTGTACAACATGGTAGCAGAATGATGCATTTTGTCAATACTTTTCACAATAGTAACGTCGCTCTGAAAAATTCTGGACCGTGTCGTCGTCGCATTATTCGCGAAACCGACTTAATATGTCAGAAGGAAAAAGAACATTTTGAGAAAAGTCTACGTCCAACGAATCACAATAGATTTCCTCTCGGGAGAGTCGAGGCCCAGGGACAAGTTTTCTTCGTGGAGGACATTAAAATGTAGACTTCCCTATTACGGACACGTATTGTAAGATTCTGCGTTCTCATTAGTCCAGCTTTTGTGGTCTAGATTTAAAAGTCGATGAAACTGCAAAATTTAAAGAGATGAAATATCTTGTTAATATAGAGATTTTATGGAAATTCTTAAATTTAGTCGACAAATTTTTATGGAGTTTATTAAATGTTTATTAACCGGATTCGTCCTGAAATGGCTTAAATTGTCGCCGTTTTTTTAACTAAATAATTTTCATAGAAAGAGTGAATGAATTTTTATACAAGTCCATATTTGATAGGTTTCAAGTTTGCTTTTATCTGAATCTGAAGTCCATTTTTCAATATCGTTAATAGTTTTTTCAATATGGCGCCCAGAATGCCAAAACACCAAGAAAAATAGTTTCGTAAATTGAAATACTTTTAATGAAACTGTAGTCCAATTGATTCACACTTTTAGATCTGGTAGAGTAATTGGTTGTACTAAAAGGTAGTGTATTGCGAATCCTAGAATTCAAAATGGCGGCATTTTTAAACGATTTTTTGTTATTTAGTTGTAATACTTTTGTGAAGGAACATACATTCAATACCAATTGATAATAGATGACTTTCCATATCCTCGATCACGAATCACTTTACAAATTTTCACAATTGAAAATGGCGGATCCAATATGGCGGTCAAAAATTTGAAATTTTTATAAATTTATATACAAATGTGTAAGGGGTTTTTAAGGTTCCTGATAACAAATCTCTTAGCAGATTTTTGAAATTATTTGCTGTTAAGCAACTGCTGTTAAGCAAAAAATAAATTGTCTTATCGATAGATCACCTTTGAAGCTATCAAAAATTTGTTCCAGATAGTTTTACGGAGATTAAATGGTTCTATATATTTTTGTATGTCGATTTGCTATTTTACGTCTGAAAACCAAATAAATGCTGGAAATTCAAAATTTTCCTATATTGTAGTGTTTGGATAGTTTAAAAATACATTAAAAAAAAACATAATTATCCCTTATTGACATTGTACAAGATGGTTTATTCTAAATTATTGAGAATGAATCCAAGATCCATATTTCGAAATTGAAAATAGTGAATCCATAATGGCGAATCTGATATAAAAATGTATAAATATCTATAAAAACAAATTGTACGTTATTCGACTTGAAATTTCAGATAAAAAAGTTTTTTGATTTCGTAACGTTTTCTCGTGAAAAAAAAAAATATAATTCAATGAAAATTACTCGAAATTCTTGTGCCTTTAATTTCTTTTCATCTATGCACATAGCGAAGTACTTTATTTTTTATGATGCACGAAATAAAAAAAACGCCAAATATATTTTTTCTCAAAATCCCTGTAAAATAAAGTGGAATTTGTCATTTTTAATTTTTAATGACTAAAATCAGATTCGTGCAGTCCAAAACTAAACTTGTAATTGGAATATTATATTCTTCGATATTATACGATAAAATAAACATTTTTAAAGTTCTCTGATATAAAAACGTTAAATTGTATTATAATCCTCTTCCGAAATGGTCAAATAGTAGTCCCTCACTTTTATATGTTTTGTGCCACAATTTTAAAGTAATAAACAAAAAACTACTTTGTTATCGACTGTTCTCGCTTCCACAGTTTTTACAGATTCTCCGTAAAACAGATATTAACTCCTCGATTTATCTTCCGTATATTTTAAGGTATATAAATACAAATTAATCCTTTAACGCTCAAATGGCCAACATTTTAACATCAACTTCAAGCCTTTGCCTTTCAACCAGTGCGGAAAAAATATTGGTATACATATTCTTGTGTAAAAAAATCTCATCTTTCGAATGGCATGGCAAATTTATCAATAAATGAGAGCAAATTGTGTCTTTTTAACAATAAGTGAATAAAAGCGCTGATTTTCGATTCGTTTTTTTTTAAGGAATTTTTTAACTATGTTGTAGGTACTTTGTCAGACATCTGTCTAAAAGCGTGATTGCAAAGTTTGGAGGCAAATTTTCGATTTTAATAATTTTGATAACATTTTCCTCGAGAACGGCTGCTCTGATCGAAAAAATAAACACAAGTATTTGGATTCCAAATTTCACGTAGAATACGGTAGGATTTTTTTATTTTTCCTGAATCGCTATTTTTGAGTTTGCGGTCCGCCATATTGTATCCGCCATTTTGAATGTTGATAAGCTAATAATGAATTTAGATCTAATGATCCTTAGAGTTCATAAGACTGATCAATACAGAGGTTTTGAAAATTATAAAGTGGCTGTAAAGCTGTGTAAATACGTTATTTTAGCTGACTCATCAGGGCTGCCATCTTGAAAATAAATTGTATGAGCTAATTTTGCTAATGTGCATCCAATCTGTTTCCACGAAACTGACAAAAGTTATTTTTCCAGTTAAAACTCAGATTATACTTCAAAAGTGTAGATTACTATGATTTTCCAATAATTTCGGGCATTCGGACGCCATTTTGGATCGCTTAACAATACAAATCAAAGTAACTATAAATATATTTTGGAAGTGCAACATTCGGGTCCCTCATCTTGAGAGGTTAGAATGTTCTTAAGTACCGGCAACATAATAAAAAAAAAATCCTTTAAAAAAAAACATCGAAAATCAGCGTTTTTATTTGTTTATTATTAAAAAGAAACAATTTGCTGTCATTTATTGATAAATTTGGCTACGCCATTCGAAAGATGAGATTTTTTACAGAAGAATATGTATCCCAATTTTTTTTCTGCACTGGTTACAACTGAAAGGCAAAGGCTTGAAGTTGATGTCAAAATGTTAGCCATTTGAGCGTTAAAGGGTTAAGTTTACAACTAGAAATAATTGAATTGACAATAAAAACATTATGTTGTGGTTATATTAAAGTATAGTTCAACATATATTTTCCCTATGAAGTTTACCAATTATATTTTGAATAACAGCAAAGTACTGCATATTTTCCCTCACTTTTTAAGCTTGGCTGGACGAAAACTAACTTCAAAATCACCTGAAAATTCGATATAAAAATAATGCAGGTAACGTGCGTTAGTAAAATTAAATTCTGTCGGCATATATACCTACTCCACTTTCGAAAGTCGTTGAACCAATTTTGGAACAAAATTCATCATATTCGTAAAAACCAGGTTCGAGAAGTAACACGGGGAAAAAGTTGTTCGATAAAAATGGATTTCAATAGCGCTTACTTGCAGTTTCGTACCAACATAAGCTTTTGGTGTCGGATAAACGAGCGGTTGCTGTCAAAAAATAAATATATACGTCTTTCAAACAAACTTGTGAACTGACCACTTTATAAGTGTCACGTCTGAATGTACTGTCATCTAGGAAATTTGTTATAATAATATAAAACATTTCTATTTTTTATTTCATATTTATTGCATATGTAAAATTGACTTGCAAAATATAGAATAATGTGAATAATGAGGTGTTGTTATATTTCAAGATATAAAAGATACAATTGTGTATACGAGTGTATTTTACATAAAAAAATTTGAAATAATAAAGCAGATAATAAAAAAAAAAAAGTAAAAAATTCTCGACTAACATTTTTTGAAATGACGTAACAGTTTCATAAGTTTCAAAAACTTTTTTTTTATTATTTCTACAAATTTTAACAGGATAAGTTTGGACAAGACCCTCAGGAGTCGAATAATGATGTTGAAAAAATTACATACCTGTACCCTTTTTCTCCTCAATTCTAGCGTAATTTATTGAATTTAATCGTACTATTTTTCTTGTATATTATAATTCAAAAAGATACAATTTATACAAAGCGCTTAATATAATACTCGTAAATGCTGGGATTTCAATTTAAATGTAGAGTTTCATGATTTGGCGTCTAGAAAGTGCGACATTTTCAGTTCGAGAAATGAACTGTAAAGATTTAACTACGCTGGCTTTACAGATGATGTAAAATGCAATCTCCAAAGGCGGACACAGCCAAAGTAATTCCACAGAAATCCATTAAATTATGCGCAGTAATGGAGAGAGATTAATATTCCTTTTAGTAATTAATATTTTGGTATATTGAGAACAAATCTTATACACGAAACACAGTCGTGCATTTTTATGAAGGTCTTATAATAATTACAAAATGAATACACTCTATAATTCTATAGACTGAGGGACTGAAAGCATAATGTTCTAAGAATTTATTTAATTCAGAAGATACATCTTTTTTAATAATCATGATTTTATTTTATCATCTCTTTTTAGCCATATTTAGCCAATTTTCATTTTACCCTGCAAAGTTTCATTTCGAAAATTCTTCTTTCAATTATATAAAAAATGTCTGTATGTTTTAATGTTCATTACTAGCAACTTCATTTTTATATAATTAAATTTTATAACTACAGTGTACATAAAACACACATATAAATGTGTTATGATAATGGAAGATATAATATACACGCTGATATTTTAAATCTTTTTATTCTGAAAGCCAAAAACCCATTTGCACAATTCAGAACAATTAATATTTTCGTCTAAAAAACTTCAATTGGTGATGAGCATGGAAATTTTTACCATTTTTATATTTTTGAAAAAAATGTGGATACCGAACACGCGACATATGACGCGCGCCGGGATTTTCCTTTGGATATTATGCTGACCGGTTTTAAATATCTCTGACGAATGTTCTAAACAGGAAATTATTTTGAATTACGCCGGCTTTAAACTATATCATAACATCAAATTTTCGTCAGCAAAAACCGAAAACATTCCATTAAAATGGCAGAATGAAACAAATTTCAGAAGGAAACTCGTTATGATTTGGAATCTAAACCAAGACGGAATTTACATAAATGTTCAAATTATTTACAAAAATTAAGTACAACGTGAAATACACTTATAATTTGCGAGATCTTAATTCCGTATATCAAAATCTACTATATTGTCCAGCGGTGACGTAAAGTAGAGTTTTTTAGTGCGACGCAATCACGCGAAGACATATAAAACTTTACGCTAGCGTTGTATACAATATTTTTCTATACTAGCGACCGAGGATGCGTTAATGAGTAGGGGCGGAAAATGTAAAAAGTTGGGAGGCTTAAAACTAAGCATAAAAAGCGGATTTTATGATCCCGTTTATCGCAAAAGTAATTTCGACTCTCCGTTGTGTATTTTGATGGGATTCCTCACCTGGTATTACATAGAAGAAATGTTGTTCGAGTGCACTTAATAATTTTTTCAGTGATTTATGGATATAAAATAGTTCGTAGTCATGGTCTGATTATCTAATAAGTTAGACTTCAATCCACTTCTAATTATTTCTATTAACTATATAAAAAATGGTGTAATATTTGAGACACTAAGTATTATCAAAATTTTGGACAGGAGCTTCCTATGTTATACATTTTTATTCAAACTGCACTAAAATCCAAAAATAATCAAGATCGACAATTTTGGACTTTCTCGATATTTGCGATGAAAATATTGAATATTGTTTCTTAATCCCGCAAGTTTAAATCTAACTTATGACATAACTTATATAAACTGCATACAATTGTTGTAAAATACGTAAAAAAAAACTTATTTTTATTTCTTATAGAATGATGACGGGTAAATATAACAAGACAGAACCTGGCAAATATGTTGGGACCTTAATAAAGCGTGACGCAAATATACCGGGACTCTACTGTAAAAAGAAACAGAATTATTTGAAAGGACAAACTTACTTATATGACTGTAAATGCCAAGTGAAGTTTATAAATTAACGTAATCATGTAGATTATTTTAAAAAAGGGCAGACCATAAGTCGAATTTTATATATTTATACTAAAAATAATTTCAATAATTATACAATTTTTCAGTTTTTCTATGACTAATCAAATCACTTCAATTTTTCTACATTTTATGTAATATTTACATTACCATGTAAAGTTTCAAATTCATTTAAAATTAATAAAAATGTCGTTGCATCATAAAACATATATCTTAGTAGTTTGTTTTCTTATTATTTTTCGATATTATTTCGCAAATACAAACACCAAAACACTCGTTGCTTACTCAATAATACCGTTATTTCTATGACTCTCAACATATTACGACTGCATCTAAGAAGTTTATTTATTAAATTATTAGTCAAACTCTAAACTTAATGGAAAATAAACCTACGCGTGTAAATTAGCATCCGAGGAATTGTTGGGTTTAATTCGGGTTTGTAAAACGACGGAGCACGAAGAGCGAGCAGCCGGTAGAAGCGTGTCCTTTAATTTCGAGGCATTGTCAAGTGCGGCAACGGTAGCGCAGCGGCTGTCTGGCGAAAATTAAAAGCTTATCTACCCTTGCTTAGTCCTTCTCTTAACTTCCAGTCGTCATTGTCTAGGTAGCGACAAAATTATTGCCAACAATGTTGTCCGTCCTCTCTTTTCTCATCCCTGTTACATCCACGTCGTCCTGAATGGTTTCCACACTGATTGTCATAATTCCAAGTGGTTTCAAAACTGGTATCTTAGTTGCATCTTGTAAGGAAATTTTAAAAAATAAGGAAATATCATAGTCAACATTTCTTATGTGTAAATTAAATAAATTAAAATATGTACGCTCTTCTGGAGAACGAATTTCATGAAAACATTCGTGACTTTACTATATCTTGGCGATTATCTTACAAAAAATCAGCCAAAATCACTTAATTTCAGAAAGACCCACATATTCAGTATCTTTAAAGCTTTGAAGCAGTATCTTATGGACTTATTAAGTGGTTATCATAATGAAAGTCAAAGACAAGGTCATTGTCAAGGTCAAAACACACAAAAATATTTCCAACAAAAAAGGGAGCGTTCAAAATTCACTATAAAAAAGGTTAAATGCATTTTCTTCAGAAACTCAAGGACGACATTGTCAAAGTTGGATGAAAATGAGGGTAATCGGTTTGACGCATCTCTTCTTGGTCTATAAATCGTGTTTGATCCCGTGTGACATTTATGTCCTCGGGGTAATCACAGAGACTCAATGTTTACCTGGTACAATATATTACATCATTAAATTCACTACAAATCTCACAAACGGAAAAATTCGTATATTTAAAAATCGTTGACAAAAGATAATATTTTTTATCTAATTTGTAATCAAAGAATCAAAATCCTAATTTATTGTTAATTGCAGTGAAATGGAATTTTTTGAAAGATTACACTACGAATTTTGCATCTTTTCGCCTTGTCCGTTTGCATTAAACCAGAATCTAGTTTCCTTGGATCTAAGGCGGACGTCATGATCCCCTCCATTAAAGGACCTTGAGGTTCTTGCCACGCCTCTGCCATGTACCAACGTGACCAAAGGGTTGAGGAAGCACATTTGGATTGGAAATGTCAGAAAAGCAACCTATAGGAAAGTGCCTGGATCGAAAGGTCCGAGGCATGTCAAGTAAATCTGGAGCTTGCAAAGATTTCCATTCCGCACATATCCAATAACTAGATCAGTAATGTTTCAATGGTATCTATGACATCTTTGTAACAATTGCTCCAACTCGGTTACTCCCAATTCTTAACTCGATTTCCAGCCAGTCGGCGACAGTTATTCATGTTTAATGCGTGAGGAACAATGATCGAGGCGAGACGCAGAAAGCTCGACGCAATGAATATTCATACGTCGAAGCGCGAGCTTTCCCATTACGCCCGAAACGCGCGGAAGAATCTCATCGGGGTCTCACGTGTCGGAGTTGGGTGTTTATGATGAAATTTCAAGCTCGCCTCGTTTACGTCGCGCAAGCTCGCGTACGGTGGGACGTCTGGTCCGTTTAATATAAATTGCGTATTAATAACGAACTAACTGCGAGGCCCGCAGTTATTATTATTTATCGAGGTGATTAATGCCAGCCGCTGTTGCGGCGCGCCGCACCTGCGCGCCTCTAGCGCCGGGTGCAGCGTGCCTGGAAATTGGTTTGTTCACTTTTGAACGCACCTGAGCGATTGTCCGTGTACCAAATATATCGCACTTCATCCCCCTTTAACACCTATACCCGACGACACATTCGATGGAGCGAGCTTTCGAATGAGAAAGACAGAGGTGAGCTTTTTTTATCGATTCCAAACCTCCATTTGCACTCGAACGACAGTACCCGTCCATGAGAATTTTTCAAAACGCACTTCAATACTGTCGGGGTATTTCCACACTTATTACACGTGACATTCAATAAAAACTGACGAGTAATTGGTGATTAACAAGAAATAACGAGCGCAACTGACAACGGCTCACGTAACGAATTTTCTCGAACCAGCTATTTTTGGTATTCAGTCCTTTTCATTATGGTACTGGAATTTGAGTGTGGAACTCAAGCTTATTTTAATTAGAAGATTACTTGAAAGTTCTCCAAATAACGTTCAATCCGTCATTGTTCTTGCTGGGGGCATTTTTAACATGAAGTTTATACAAATTTGGATAAAATGTGCAATAAGACCAGTTTAGGTATGCAAACAAATGACGTTAGTTGTTAAAAGAACGGGCTGAATAAAGGTGTCATTTTGAACATCGTTTGTAAAAACGTTTGGCGCCCAACTATGTACAGTTCATCATTCATCTTGATGAGTTCATGCAGACCGTGTATTCCATAAGCCAAACTCCATCAAAATACTACAACCGGACAGTGTGGTTGAGTTAATAACAACCACACCTTTTTTTCAATGAAGGTTTGGAAAGAAAATGAAATAACGACCGATGTCAGATCATGAAGTTGAATGATGGCTACGACAATCATTATCACGAGAAATAAATATGATAATATCGACTTCAATTTCCCTACAAAGTTGATAAAATTGAGTTTTATTGAGTATTATCTCTTCGTTCCTTCCCCTAAATAATTTATCGATCTGCACCACCGCAATTTAATTAAACTAATTCCGGCTTGCCGAAAAGAAAGGGGCATCGAAGCAAAAGAATTCAAAGTGCGGAAAACTTGGCGGCACATAATTAATTAAGTTTTGGTCGCGGGGGAATATCGTCTACCGCACACGTCTAATGGACCGGAAATTTTCGTGGAGGTCGTGCACACATTGCATTGGTGACCCACCGACCGACGAAGAACGGACATCGAGATCGTTCTACGGGTTAGCCGATAATTCCCGTCGAGAGATAGTTACACACTCAGTTCGTACCCGCAACTTAATGGAATTATGTAGCGTACCCACCCTAAAGAGACCTCATCGCTTTCGAATGATTAATTTAGCAAAACTTGATCATATCAATACGATCAGTTCCAGAATATGTTACAACTCGATCATCCGGATGCTGCATAAAATGTAGTTGTTTGCAGAAATAAATAACACGTGTTCCACATATTTCCGAGATTCTTCAATCGACGGAAGAGACATTTTGGAATTTCGAAACTCGAGCGGAACACAAGCCGGGATATAGAAAGATTTCCCTTCAAACGTCGTCGAACGAGGATCCCGCCTCCAGCTGTGGATTCTCTGGTCGCCACAGAGATTTATCATTCGAGAACCCGTTTCCGATTTACATTCGTGACGCAATCCAGGGTTTTTGTCGAAAAGTAGCCTGTCCCGAAGACGAATATATTTACGTCGCAAAAAGCTCGGTTTGCAAGTTCTTGCGCGAATCCTAGTAATGAAGCTTTCGCGAAAATTAATTGAACTCATCGAAGGGTCCGCGAGTTACGCAAAATCGATACAGTCGTACGAGCGTGTATGAAATATGGTTTCTATAACCATGGGTTGAAGGGGTATCGTAATTTTCGAGGAGCACGATCGTTCGCGTACGTCATAAAAATAAGATTACGCGCGAGCGTTTCCAATAGGACGCCTTCGAGATGAATTGAAATTGCAGGCGGTTGGTGGGTCGGGAAAAGTTAAAAATATATCTTTCAAGCGTCAAGCACAACCGTTGCTTGGTACGAGAAGGGATAGAAAGGGAGTGGTGGAAAGAGAAGTTCAAGGTACGAGTAGAGTCCGACCAGAGAAGACGAGCAGTTCGGTTGGAAATAAGATAAAAAGGCATAATTCAGGAAAGGGTGGGGTCGTAGCCAGTGCACCATGTAGGAGAGGAAAAGCGAGAACGGGATTGGCTGGTAGAGGAACGCTAAATGGCAGCTATTTCGAAACAGATCGAGAATAGGTATATATTCGGACAAGTGGCGTGATTTATTGTCCTTTGGTTTCATTTCTCCGTACCACGCTCCACAAAGGAAAATGAAGTCCTTCGACATCGCTAAACGACTAGGTGGACTTCTTTCTTCGCTTAAGTCAAGTAATTCTAATGGTACCGCGTGTGGACACCTTTTTTTCAGACATGCATTGTCTTGACGAACTTCCTTTTTTTGAACGACTACAATTTTAGTAAAACGCTTTTGTTATGTCGCGCAGGTTAGTTCATCCGTACGAATTGCGTGGTTCCGGCGTGTGGCGCTCATAATTTTCATAAATCGTAGTTAAAAGCTAAGTAACGCGCGGCACCATTAACCTTGCGACGTGGACAGATGCCTGGGTCATGGTTGCGGGTCGGACGTGCAAGACCGGGCACGAACGTTGTCGTAATGAGACTAGACGGAACCAACGAACGCAACACTAGCTTACGGCGAAAGCTTAGTCGAAACCTGTCTGGTCGTATCTTGGACTACTCTGGACTAGTTTAATTTTAAACGACGCCGCATTTTCTTGTATTACGTATTCTGTTTTTTGCCTTTGTGCAGTTTTGTACGTCTAAATTACTACGACATCTGCAGCAAATGTTTCATTTATGCTGATGTTCTCTTCGATAAAATAATGAGGAGTCCAAAAATAAACTTTCACTGAGATGTGCTCACTTTTCCAATCCCTTTAATGAAACACGTAATTACTATCAGTAAAAGTTTTTGTCAAGTATTTCTGAAAGGTTAGTCAATTCCATTTGATGTAATAGAAAATGTCCATCATCATCCATCGATTTATCCATCAAACCACATTTTATTTAATAAGCCAATATGATGTACTGTAAAGTTACTGCTTTCCAGAACCGTGGCTACTATAGTAATTATTAATTTCAGAAATTCAGTTGAAAACATCCAGTTTTTCTTCCAACCCATCTTAAGTGAGAATTAAGGGGATTTGAGATCGCTGAATACCAATCTGAACTCTGTAATTCTATTCAATCGCCTACTATTTTGTCATTGAGATGATTTGAAAACTTAACCAGTGACTAGCTCAGCCTTTCTTGACATTTTTATACATCTAAGAAGTTAGATCAAAGAAGTTCTTTATAATCAGTTTCGAACCGGAATAGATTCATTCCGGAGTTACAATCACATTTCGTTGTCCCCATATATTATGTCTTTATTTAGACATCAATTTGAATTAGTATTTTCAGTATTTCATGGATGATCATACAAGCAATAAGTAGAGCTAAAACTATTACAATTTGCTCACTGTTTCATTCAAGAGTTTATTGTTGTAATTATCGAACAATCTGGATTTTTAATGTCGTTGAACATGTTTTGGTACCCATCCAGTTTAATCATCTCGGTATGTTTTACATATTCCAATGAATTATGAAGTAACGCCTTGAAAATAGTTTTCGACACAATTGCAAAAGATCAGTCCACTCCAGTCCATTTTGTAGGACAAAGTTGTAGCCCAAAATTCTAAGAACATGTCACACTATTTCATTGACTATCATATCAACGAACTCTACAGATAAATTAAGAACTAAGATCATGAAAAAACAGCCCATTATAGAGTTTCCCTTTCTCCGAGCGAAATGCATTGTAATTTGTCTCAGTGCCCAACTTGGAGGAGGAAAAATTTGCAAAACTTTGCATGAGATGGCCAACGGAGGGTCGAATGCGGTTGATGAATTACAGACCCTAGAAAGTAGTTCGGACACTCGGCGTTGGTTGTAAGGTAAGCCGTAATGCGCATAATGAAACTGTAAGGGCAGCGAAATTGCATAACCACGGTGAAGTTTAACGAAACTGCAAGGCAGCGGCACAGAATAATCGACGGTAGTAGCGTCGGTCTAGCAATTCGCAGTTGCACCCGATGCTTGTACCGCTGGAAATGGCGAAATGCTTCATTCCAACGAATGAAAGTTAAAGTAAACCACCGTAGAAATCTTCGACTCGGCACTTGAACTGCACTTGCGACTTACTCCATGTGAAATGATAAACTTTTGGACGTTGAATGGTTGCACTCCATCTAGGCAAGCGATGATAAACGGTCAAAAGGCAAAACCAAAATTGAATCAGACAAAAAAATAAGACTGGATTTTACTCATGTTAATCAGAAAGTTTGAAGCATGTGGGGTACTCAGACGCTTATCTCACTTGTAGATCGGGTGTTGCCGGTGTTCATGGAACGGACGGATTATGCCAAAGTAAGAGGATGGCAGCAGTATGCTCTAAGTACTTCTGATAGGATTCACCGAAGCACGAGAGAGCCAGACCCAAGGAGACTAAGAGCACGACGCACTCGGCATACGGTATAAGTTAGAAATCAGCAGATGGAAGGCAGCCTCCCTTTAGCAATGCCGGGAATCGTTCCTCAACCTCCGGATGATCGTAAATCACTAATCAGAATTCTCCGGTGAATTCTAGGATCACAGCACGAGACGAAGTTCCCCCGCCTGTCGATCGATGGTGTCTGTATTCAAGTGGGAATAATGTTGACGTTTGGACGGTGATATCGTTCATGATAATAGCGTCGAGATTAAATTCCCGACTCTTTATGCCCGGAAATGGTAACAAAGACAGCTACCTCGGCCACCGTGAAGTGCTCCATGTTAATTTGGCTAGAGGTTTCTTTGTTTCGGAAAATTTGTCGCCAGTGTCCGTTGTCTTGGCATGGTTCCAGTGGTCACGAAGGGTCGGATGTAGCCAAAATTTATGCCACTATTATTTTCTTAGCTGATGTGCGTTCTTCAACCCTGTAGTCAACGAAAAAGTTAAGCCTTTTTACGATTTCCAGATCAAAATGGATGTCAAGTTTCTTAAGTTCTAAAACCGAAATAGCTTACAATGTTCTTATAGGGATTCAAAGATTCGAATGTTTCTTAACGTCCAGGTAGTTTCTGCGCAACCCCTCTGCAGAATCGATATTTTCCACGACACGACACGAGCCGATAATCTAAAACTTGGGCAATTCGAGAAACTCTCAGTGTGTGACACTGGCATAATTATGCAGTCGCCGAAGTACGTTCTTGAAACTTTGAAAACACGTTGATGCAAATCCCGGACTCCAACGAAACTGTAGCTAGCCCTTTACTAATTTATCGTTAATTAGGTACGCTTTTATACCACTAGAAATTCGTTTTGTATGACGTGCACGGAAGGACGCCCATCGAATTTTTTTTTAAATGTTCGATCGATATCTTCTTTCACAGGTAGAAAATTTTCTGTAATTTCTTTACCACTGCGTTTATTGTTCCTCCACGATTGACGAGCACAGATTTGTTACATCCGGGAATGTGCTGGATCTATTGTCATAACGAGTGTGGATTGCATGTAATACGATTCGTTTAATAATGAATTGAAAGGAAGTTCTAGAATGGTACGAAATATCGGAACAATCACGACGTAACGATTCGAATATGCATGTTGAGCATCTTATTGAATTTACTAATATCGCTCTGTCAGATGAGTTCTTCGTTCGAAATGAAACAGCAATGCATTTGAATGTAATGCGCGTACATTTTGCAGTCTTCCTATACAATTTGTAATGAATTATAGAGCGAATAGGTATATTGTTATGCGTATAAGTTACTTTTGTAGCTAGTCAATAGAGAATATCCTTGATCACTTGCACCTAGTGCTAAAGTTGATTTCAGAATATCGCGAATTTTTGGTTGCTGTATTTTCTGTCTCTTTACGGATACTTCTCTTCCCGCTAGGTGGCGAAACCATTAGGCTGCTTAATCACAATCGGCTAGAGTCGACTTCGTAATATTACTGTCGCAAGATATTTGTCACCTAATGTTTAAAATATAAAAGGTCAGCAGATTTTTTAGCGATACGGAGAAAGCATTGAAATTCGTCAAAACGTAAATTGTCGGTATTTAGCAACGCTGCTAGCCGTAGACACGTGTTAATATTTCAGTCCACCACGAGGAGGACTATCTGTTATTTTATTAGCAAAACTCGAGGCGATTTGCCATAAATTAGAGCTCGGTTGGAATTAGCGGCGAGTTTAGATGCTTCGCGAGGTTGCCATTATGCGACGGGCCGAAACGAAGCTTGGCAAGAGAAGTTTTCCTTTGCGAAAACTCGGGTTTACCGTCTGAACTTTTAGCTAGCACAAGGGCCGTGGGGAACTCGACAGACGAAGTCGGAACTAGGAAATTCAATACTGGGAAGGTTAATGCCGTTACGACGAGTTGCATAATTGAGAGCGCATTCGGCTAAGAATATTAATCGAGTTATGAATTATCGTTTTCGACTTAGTCTCATTCCGCAAAATAAATATTTGTCATGATTATTAAATCCAGGGTTGGCCTGCGCCGTTAGTCTCGCCAGAAAAGTTGGATTGCGACAACATATGTCAGGAATGACACAAAAAATAATTACCTCCGCAAGTATGAAGGAATTATGTATTTCCTAATTGGGTCGCGTGCAGTTGAAAAACGTGGCTTTTATTGCGTTAGTTTTAAACATTCAGGGAAAGCTGCCGGGAAATCTCAGAGGGAATTCATTTATGCAATTGTTGTTTCGCTTCGGTGCTAATATCGTACGCATCTCCGTGCAACACATCGCAGAAATTCCGAAGGGACAGAACTTGACGCGACGGTTCCTGACGTGCGCCAAACTTCGACCCCAGGGTTAGATGCTTGTGCTTGGAGCTCGCAAATTAACAGGCCACCGTGCGATGCATCCTTCAGTATCCTCATATCGAACTGTACTACAATGTGTAGAAGCAAATTAATTCGCACGGTACAACACCACCATGAAAAAGCCTTCTCCAGAAATCGGTAGTTAAGAGAGAAGCCGCTAGAGTCTGAAAAATTGGAAAATTTGCGAATTCTTTTGGTATATTATTTCTGAAAAAGTAAAGCACCTCGTGAAATTAAAAAAAATGTTCGGATTCATCAAAATTGTGTACTGGCTCCATCAGATTTTAAACATTCAAAATGTTGGCGGGACAAATCCGATATATAAACTTTTAGCGATGTCGATGAAGTTCTGCTATATTTTCAAGACTGTCCTCGTAAAATATTAATTTTTGTATAATCCAGGAAGTATTTCGAACACTTATGACTATAGTTACTCATCACGATTCTTTTATATTTTTCTCACACTCGGTGCGCAAAATGACATTTTGCTTCCTGTATTGCGGGACAAAAATAGCGCATTCTCTCCCTACGGAGAAAAATGAATTTAGCCGGGAGCAAAATAAATTTCTAGCACTCTATTCCCAAAATACTATTTTGCTCTCTATATCGCGGGAGCAAAATAGCACCATCTCGTATGAGAAAATAATATGTGTAACAAGGGAGAACAGGTGTTTTCAGACTCATTGAAATTGCCGACCTCACTTCCCTCAGGCGTCAAATTCACCCTCGCTGAAAAACACTTATTTTGCTCCCTAGTTGCACAAGGTACTATTCTGACACTCAGTGCGCAAAAGGCTATTTTGCTCCCTATATTGCGGGAGAAAAATAGTACATTCTCTCCCCAGGGAGCAAAACAAATCTATATCCGGGAGCAAATAAGTTTCTCGTTTGAAATTCTGTTATGAATAGGAATCAATTTTCAAAATGGCGGATTCAGTATGGCGGACAATTATTTATAAAATATCAAATTTTCATATAAATTGGTATCGACTGGTTTTTAAAATTGCTAAGTACGATTCGGATATCAGAATTCTTAAAAACAAAATGGCGGATTCAATATGGCGGATATATTTCGATAATTTTCAATTGACATTGAAATTCGTATCTACAGGAGTTATTTAATGCAGGATTCCAACGTTTAAATTGCCGGGTACAAAATGTCGGTCATACTTTAAAAAAAATTAGATTTTATGATTCAGAATGGCGGAAACAGAAACCTTTATTTATTAATTTAATAAAAATAGAAAATTAAATGGAAAAATGATATACTTCGCACAATGTCATTAAATAATGCAAGATCGAATAAAAGAAGAAGCAAATCAGTCGGGTACTAGCGTATTTTAATGTCTCCTCGTTAAAGATTAAACCCACTAATTCGGAGAGTTGAATAACCTGCGGTGATGGTTTTTACGGTCGGTGTTTATTGATTGGCGACCAACAACAGCGCCGGTCAATTGTGGCTAGGATAACGCGACGGTTTGCTATTCGAATTCCATCGATATTCAAAAGTTGGTGGGTATTTGGTGTATCCGGCCGTTTTGGAATTTCGCGTTTTGGTTCGAGATACGATTAGTGACCCGAAAACTCCGGAAGCCAGTGCGGTCGACAATTGCATCAATCAACGGCAAAATTCCAGTTCACCGTACTGGATTGATTTCCCCATTTATAACTTGGCAATTCTTACATCGCGGAGGACAACATTAATCAAATTCCAGTTCCCGGAGCATTACGTTTGCGTGGCTGATTCAATAAGCGCGAGGCGTTAAGTAAAATTTATCCGATATTTACCCGGAACATTCGGCGATGGCGATGCATCGATCCGCCGTTTGGGAATATATTTCTATCTTGAGAATGCACGCGGCGATGAGCGCGGTTATTTGCTGCATGTATGATTCAAAGCGATCCATCTTCCATGTCAGTTCATAACTGAAGTCTAATGGATTTTGTTATTGAATCGACACGGCCAAGATTTGTACTCGATATAGTGCTACTACGCTCCTGCTATCTGGATCATATTTCAAGTTTGAAAGACATGCATACTGTGAAGCTAACAGGTTCTGACGATGCACCGAGAATATCGATATATCAATAATGGATCTATTTGAGCTTATCTAATGTTGATTATTTAGTCGAGTAACGAAGTGCCGCTTAAGTAAAATTGTCAAGAGAAAGCCACGTTGCTGCGAATATCTTGGAAAACTTCATTTCAATTATTTTTCAATTTATAGATGATTCGATCAAAAAGATCACTAACCTTGTTCCTGGCATTTTTCTAAGAACTAAACCCCTTAAGTCCGGAAAATTCTTAATTGTTGTTTGCGACTTGTATTATGCAGTAAAAACAAAAATTAATCCAAACATACCTATTATACTATTTATGAGCCGAAATTACATTTTCATTATCCCAAAAATCAATATGTCGGGCCCAAGATAAAAGTTATCAAGATTTGGTGTGTTTCATTTGTGGTGAATTTTGTTCGCAATAACGTTACGGGATTCATGCTAGCGCTCAAACAAAAGTGCGCAGAATCTATTTTTTAACATTCTATGCGCGAAGCACGTTTTCGCGTACTAGGGCAAGCAAGATCTTCAGTTATGTTATATCATATATGTAATATAGATCTCCGACTATTCTTATTGGCATCCTCGCTTCGCTCGGGCGACAGAATTCATAATCGTCTAAGATCGAAATTTTCACCCTTGTTGCATAATATATTATTTTGTTTCGCTCGGAATCAACCTACCCTCTTCAAAACGTCAATATGTCGCAAAAATAAACTTTATTTTATATGTTATGAACATTGTTGATGAAATTAATATCTTTAATAGTTTGGGTGATTTCATGAAATTTGGTTTGACATACTGCATCCGTCATCCTGAATTACAATAATCTCATCTTAAATCCATGATGAACGAAGTAACAAAAAATCTATACACTATTTTCTCGCAATTTTGAAATATTTTATGACATTTCGTATATCATATTGAATCCGCCATCATGAATTTTAAAAATCTAACCTCAAATTCCTGACCGGAGACCACGAATACTCTAATAACAACATTTTTTTGTATTATTCCACTAGCTATGCGGATATCATCAATCATATTCATAGATGATAAAATAAGGTTTCTTATACAAAACTCTATAACTGAGTTTACACCGTCTCTGAAACTTGTAAATCGATGACATATTTCGCCTCACATAATTATTGAATTAGTTTGCATAATATAATAGAATAAGCGCAAATCGATATAATTTTGGACCCCCTTTTTTTTGCAAGTCATTCATAAGATTGAGATCTTAGTTCTTTCCAGAGATACTAGGTGGCGTTCGGATACGAATATAAACTCGCATAACATAACATTTGTGTATCGCCGAATGAACAATGCTAAAAATGAAATTATGAGTGTTTGATAATTATCGGTTTAAGATACATACGACAAAATGAAGTGAATTTAAAACTACTAATTAACTGTCAGAATAAAAAAAATAAAAACAGACCTGTAATTTTATGAAATTTCTTCTTCAATTAAATTATTTATTTTACTCTGAAAGTTTTCAAATTACACTTTACTGAAATCTGATATTTGAGATGTTATTGTCCAAAGATAGCTAATTCAATGGTCCATGAGGAATTTTTGCAAGTTTTAAAATTAAAAAATTATGAGTGTTTTTCAACACATATTTTTTGTTTGCTTTTTTGCAATTTATTGAATTTTACTGAGGGCA
Organism: Trichopria drosophilae; assembly: GCA_030407085.1. Lineage (NCBI taxonomy): Eukaryota > Metazoa > Arthropoda > Insecta > Hymenoptera > Diapriidae > Trichopria > Trichopria drosophilae. The sequence goes on along the minus strand of CM059584.1, from coordinate 139,180,357 downwards.
ATGGCATTGGAATATATCTAAAAGTCAAAAATATAGTGTACAAAATGAATTTACGATAAGGTCCAGGTGTTTCAACAAAAATTATGCAGAATCGCGGATAAAAATGTCGATAAAAATGGATTTTTATTTATATCATCGCTGTCACACATACGAAATTTAAAAAATTAATTAAAAAAAGTATAAAAATTGGTATTCAAATGTTTTTGAAAATCGCTGGTGACGAATCTCAAATTAATTCTGACTTCGCAAATTGAATTCAAATTCGTGATCAACTACCCCAAAAGCTCCAAATAACAATTTACCGAATAATTTATTTAATTAATGCTAATTTAATAATGCTATGTTGCATCCTTCCTTTTGAATTTTTAAAAACTTCGGAGTCATGATAGGCGCAAAACATCTGTGTTTGAAAGAAAATTTATTTTTGAGATGATATTTGTGATATTTAGAGATATTTCAATGTCATTGCGCATAGTAAAATTCAACAATTCTAGATCCCTGTTTCAATTGCATATAACTTTTTTATTTGAAAGTTTAGAAATCGTTCTTACACCATTGGAAAGAGCGATCTTTGGTCAATAAAAAATGGCTATTGCAAACTTTTCCCATATAGTTTAGATCCTAAAATCTCGTATTAAAGTCAATGAAAAGGAATTCTGTATTTGGGCATTAATGGATTATTAAAATGGAGGGATCTTAGATCTATTCTTACCGTTATCATGTAAGAGTTCATTATTCATTGTTGATATTAACATTAGCAAACCCATTATCAATTATTTAGCTTTTGATTCCCACTGCGATTACTTCGGACGACAGAGACATCTATGAGGAATTCGAGGAAGTTCACATAATAATCATTTATTTTTCATGTCCTGATCCAAAATTTATATGAAAGTAGCATTAGTAAGTATATAAACATTATTAATGTTAGGGATGCATTAAGCACATAAAATTGAGTATTTTAAACCGCAATTAATTATTAAAAATGACTAATTTAAACATGTGTTTGTAGAACGATCGCTAAATGTTTTATAAATATTTACAACGTGTCACAACTTAAATTAAAATAATTTAAATGCCAGAAAGAAAAAAAAGTGAGTCACATAAATGTGACCTTGAATTTGGCCTAGAATGTGATTTTCAAGGTTATTTAGCGGTAAAATTTATGTTCTTAAACACATATTTTTAACATTAAAATAACTTTTCGAGCCATTTTGATAACCAATCATGTATCGTCATCATTAGATCTATACAGAAAGCCACTTAGTACAGTGCAACCCCTGAAATTGCTCCGCTTTCACTGGTCCCTCTCTAACTGGTCATATGAGCTGTACTTTTTTCCCTTTCGTCAGTAATTTTCAGGATCGTCGATACTACATATGTATACAGTTATTGGCAATATTAATAATGCACTAATCTCGCGAATATTACACAAAGAGGAAAGTTAACCTACTTTTTCGTACTCTGTGATGATGAAGTGAGGACAGACTTAAACTAAAAATATTTTTAGGAAATAACTAATTATTCGGAGCTAAAACAAGGCAGAAAAAAACATGATGAATTAACTTTCGAATATGCACGGAAAAAAATAAATGTTTGCGTCAACTAATAAGTAGTTAGATTTACTATCTATCCGGTAGGCATAACTACTTATTAGTTAGGACAACCATTTATATTTTTCCGTGTGTCAACATTATGTCGCAACCGTATACTTAAAGAAAATTACAAGCTACAATATCATCACATACCAACATTGTATAGGTATTAACTTTGCTTAGGCAGACAGCGTTATATACATCAAATTGCAGCCCATTTGTATAATAGGCGCGGAAAGCATCGGTGGCAGTATTGCGATAGTCACATTTGCGACTAGCGGCGACAGGAATAACTATATTCCATCTATACTTTTCTAACTTTCTTTATGTTTATCTACGTTTAGTATTTCGGAATAGTAAATTTTACTTCGCCATATTATATATGCCATATTATGTATTGCAATTTTACAACTTCACAGTTTCCATTCTATCCCTTACTATCTAGGCATAGATTGCTCATATAAATTATTAATATTAAATCTAATATGTTGTGTAGTCTGTACGCAAACTACCAACTATAATGGTAACATTTCTTATCATATTTCTGTCCATATAAGTATAAAATGTTACAACTAATTCTAAAATATTAAACTTGATTCTTAAACAGCATCATTGTTACAAATCCTGTACATTGTGTAGATCGGAATACCGAATCGAACATTCGCGACCCTAGAACACAAAAGATTCATGCTCGCACACGTCGACGATAGTCGAATTTCACGAATTTGTAACTGGTATTTTTCGCGGCATTGTTCGGAATGTGCTTCGCCACCAGCCGTTATTCACACATATATGTATATATACATTCCGGATTGGAGGCAACGCGTACATACTCGTCGTTTCATTGCACATGGACGAAGTCGAATCGAATCGATTGGGACGTTTTGAACAAGCGCATAGGGAACGATCGGTGACTGCAGTAGGTCGTTGCACTTGGAAATAATATTTTACAAACAATAACGTATGTTGTTGTAATGCATTTCAATCGAGTCGTAGTATGAATAATCGATAACGAGATGGCGGTGCGCTACTGTCCGAAGATTCTTTTCGCAAGTGCACTAATCTTTACCCGGCTCGCAAATTGTTCCCGTTCGAACAATCCTTAATTTAGCCATTTTCCAGGGAAAATCGGAGAAATATGGAAGGAAACGGAATATCGACCGGTGGAGAGAAGTGCAGGAAGTACTTTCAATTCGAGGGAATAAGTAACGAAGAAGACGTCGTAACCGTTCCGTATTGCCGCGTCAGAATCAGGAAAATCAAATTATGATATCTCTATGACGCGAGGGACTAAATCAATTTTCCGAACGTGCGGGAATCGCAGATGGGTAATTTGAGACTTGGAGCCCTTATTCCACGTCTCCGTAGGAGGATCCTCAGCTTTACGGTCCTTTCCAGGCAACGATGTTTCACTTTACGGCGGCTTTAATGGCGCGTGACGACCTTTTCATTGTCATAGATTGAATTAAAGAAGCGCAATGTTCTCTCCTTTGCGAAATGACGGAGTGTAATGAGAGATTTAATTGTGCATTTTTTTTTTGTTCCTCGAGCAGCACCGACGACATTCGGAATAACGACGTTAGTGCGCGTTAGATTACCGCCGATTGCGAAATTGTACTTGGGCGACGACAGCGTTTGCATTTTTACGATTCCACCCGCTAAAAATCATTCCGAGCAGCCTTTGTAAAATGAGAATTTTTTATTTTCGATTTTATCACGTAGTGTTCCGCAAATGGATAAAACGTTTTTTTGATCATCCAAGAAGTATTTAATACGGGAAATGTGTTGGGAGCGTTCGTTTTATGGCTCGAGGAAAGTTGAAAGCCTCCGTCATTATTTCTTTCATTTATGTAATATTTAACGTTTCGATTTCTCGCTCAGTTTTAAAAGTTTCGGAAACAGAGAGGACGTAGGCAGAGTGAAATAAAACTTTACAATCAAAAGCGTCTCTCGAATTCAGATTTTTTAGTATTTTTTATTCATGTCGATTTTGATATACTTTCTGGTTTACACCAGAAATTTTTAGATGAGCCATTTTATATTTAAATGTAGTCAAATATTGTATGCAGAACTAACAATATTTAGTGGTCGCAATAGCTGGAATCGAGGACATTCAATTTTGTGATTTTTTAAAAGTAATCCGATATATTCCATACGAAGAATATTGGAAAAGAACTTTTATTATTTTTTTTATTATAAGATGGAAAAAATGTTTACACAGGCCAGATTCTAACTAATGCTTAATATTCACGATTTATCCAAGATTCTAGAAGTACTTAGAATGTTTGAAAACATTATGTATATATATACGACAGAAAAATAAATTTGTATGCTTTCCCGTAACACATGCTTCCGATTCCTTCCTAGATTTGTTTCGTTTTTTTCGACCCTTTTTTTGTAGCAATACATGAGATATTCTTCCTCTCAGTCTTTGAAAAATAAAATATCAGAACATGTATTAAAACTATTGCTCAATTTTAAATTTCAAATATGAGAAATATTAAAAAATTTTTTTTTTTATTTTTCGAATTGATGTTGGGAAGATCTATTTTGGATTTTTCAGTCATCAATAAAGTCATCCGTTGATATTGCGGATGAGACCACATGGCAGCATGTGGCATATGTTACGGGGAAAACATACAGAGCGAAAACGAACTGCCGGATAAAACAATGCGACGTCGCATCAAATTTGAAAATAATTGCATGTACCATAATCGAAAGTGCTATTAAAGAAGCAGTCCTCTTTGGAGTAGAATTGTAATGCGCCGCCGCATTTTCTCTCCGACGCCTCTCGCTATTTTCATCCCTGATAGCATCGATCGCTACTAAATTATTTCGAGTGGCCTACCTATATACTAAGCCGCTTGAAAAAACTGACCTACATCTTGCCCCGTCGAGATGACTTCTTACATTTCTTCATCCCTCAACAGTAACCATCGGGACCTGCCATGATGGTGAGGTTTTCCATAATTTTTCATCGAATTTTAATTAATAATGTCTAAAACATAAAATTGTTAAATTTTTACTGTAATCACTTTCTTATTTTGAAATATTCGAAATTCACGGATTTCAAAGAATAGTCGCTGTTTGTCATGGCTGTAAATAAAAATTTTGTAATCGATAAAACTTGTTTGTATACGTGAATCTTGAAATATTCTATCGATTAATGATTTTGCATTTCTTAAAAAGAAAGAAATGAAACGAATATGCTTGATGTTAATTTTTAAAGATATTTTTATACATACAAATATTTTTATATATACATTTATACTAAAATTTTAATACAATTTATAACTGGTTTCAAAAATTTGTGATTAATCTAATTCGAAATACAATGAAAGTTATTATAACAAAATAGTGTTTATTAAATTTCACTCCGTAGCTAATTTTAGTATTACTACTCTAATAAATAACGAATTACAAAGATAAAGTATGCAAAGATAAACACAAGTAAATAAGTTACACTGAACTGTCAATATGTCATTGAATCATGAATACTATTGAAAATAAAAATATTTCATACTTTCGTTCGAAATATTGAATCGCCTTTTTAATATTTGGAAAACAGATTGTGAATTCGCAATCCGTGACCAACAAACCTCCAGAGTACCCGGTTTTATGGCAATGATAGTATTTTTCGATATAAGGGCGTAAAATGCGATTTTACGCACCGTTTTTTAACATGCGATTAGATAGGACTGGTGCGTAAAATCAAATTCCCCTTATTTAGTGTGTGTTAAACACGACGCGACGTTACGCATGAGTAATGTACAAATGTAGTAATTTACAAATACGTTGTAAAATCAAATTTTACGCATAGTATGTCAAAAAACTATTTTTGAAAATTTTATTTCCCGCATTAGATCTGTCCACTTAAATATGTGAAAATCTAGAGTCAAATTCATAATCTGCTACCATGAAGACTATCGATTGCTTAGTTTCCATTGTAATTTTCAAATGTATGCGTCAAAAGATTAATTGAATCATGTTTAGCGATGTAGGAGGACCAGTAAACGCTTTCTTTGCACCCAGCACATTGCACTGTATCATTCAAATTCTAATACAGTACGCTTCTGTAGCTGATAAAAACACTGCAGGAGCATTTTATCTTCATGATTAGAAAATTGCTTTATTTCGGAAAATTTAGAGAGTAATAATAAATAAGCGTTATAAATTTGTCTGTTATATTGGATTCACCACTTTGACCGTCCAAAAACGAACAAAAGGTTGGTAATCAGTGTTCTTGAATTGATTTTTATGATTTTTCTGAAATTTCAGAAATTTTTGAGATTTTGCCTCCCAAAATGGATACATTATTTTGAATTTCGAAAAAGTGACATCGGATTCGTAATCAACGACCCTTACCGCTTATTGACCTACCGTTTTTGTCTGTCAATTTTAAGGACGGACATCTTTGTTATTTATGCTTAAAAATATCTTATCATTTGCAGGCGTGTATTTTCAAGTGTGCGAGTACGAGCGAGTACGAAAATTTTGAAAAAAAAAACAGATAATAAAGTTATTAAAAACATAATAAAGTTATACACACAAAAATTCATTTTTTATCATAGAGGGGTTATGCGACCACACCTAAAATGAATGAAAAATATGATGAATACCGTGCGACATCCGGTCTTAATCCTATAAAACTATCAATAATGGGTAGACATTATTTACAAATTTTGTTCTAAGCATTGTCTTTAGTATATGAGAGTATAAAAGCTGCTTTTATTTCTTTATAAAACTTAATTTATTTGCAATTTTTCTATCAAAAATAGTATTTCTGCAAAACTACCGTTTTTCACCCCTAGTTTATGGGGTGGTAACAAAATTTAATCTAGTATAACAAAATAAAAGATATTTTCTACTCTGTGTGATACGTTTTAAAAAACCGAAACAATCTTTTTTTTTAGAAAAATCCGCAAATTACCGATTTTCTCCAAAGGGTTATTTTAGATTTGGTCGCACAGCCCCTCTATGATGAAAAATACATTTTTTGCGTATATAACTGTGTTATTTTGATATTTTGAGCCGGAGTTTCTTGTGATTTCAGATATCGCCAAGACCTCTTTACATAAAAAATACGGTTGAAACAATGAATTACCTTAAAAAATTCTGTTTTTTTTTAAATTGAAAAATAGGGTAGGAAGGGGTTATTTTTCAAAATTTTCGTGCCGAACTCTGAAAGAACACACTTGAAAATACCCGCCTACAAATGTTCAGCTTTTTTTAAACATAAATAATAAAGTTGTCCGTGTTTAAAATTGACGGACAAAACCGTACAAATTGGGCCAATAAGGGTTAAAGTCACCGAGGATAGAGTTTTATGATCTTGATTGATTTAAGTTTTCAGAATATTGTCCGCTATACTGGATCCCTCATTTTGAATTTTAATTTGTCAATATTATAAAAATTATAATTTGGAACACGTATGCGTAAACTACATATAAAAAATGCAAGAAAATGCGTAATGTTGCACTTTAAGCATACCGCATCAAAAAGATATGTAATAGCATTGTCTTTAATTAATGTTTATAAATTAATAACTTGTTTATATGAATAATAAATATTATTAACTTTTTGTCGAATTTATGTTAAAGAATAAAATATGCGGGGTAAATTATTCATATATAGCTTATATTTATTTTAATTATGAAATCTTTATTCCAGGGTTGCACTGCATTAAAGCAATTAATAATTTATAAGACTCCAAAATTCTCTTTTCGAAATGTCTCTGCGGGATTATTCCTCTTCTATATATATTGTTTAAAATTTTACACATTATGATGGAGTTATACAGATCGGTTTATTTCATACTTTTACAATATTTATAATCTTTTTGTTTTAGTCTTGATTTTTTAAACTTTTTAACAACGAAATGTCATGACAATCATTGTGTTTCATATAATTACTTAATTTTGATAATTTATAAAATTATGCTTTTTACGTGTAAATTATACCATAGTGTATGCGATTACTAATATTGGTTCACTAAGTAAAGAAACTAAAATACACAACAAAATTAATTATTTATGCAATATTATTATTTACTACTTAAATTTTGTATACTATTTCTAACATGATCCTTATGAAGTATTCTCGTTTTCTGTTTCAGGTAAGTCAGCCGTTCCAACTATCATCATTCAGTAGATCTTTGGAACATCATATATTCTGCAGATAGGTATTTTTAGGATATTATTTTAATATTTTACTAATAATAATAATGTATACTTCAAATATGCTATAAATTTGTTATTTGTAACAATTATGCTAAGTCTAATTTAGGCATGCGCGGTTACTAAAGAGATTGCAACTAGTAAATTGTTCCTGCTTAAGAAAGTTTCAGGTTTTTTAAAACATTCATAATTTAATGTTGAATTCAGTCCATGGTTTAACAAAGCCTATAATTCCCTACAATTATGTTTATATAATTTAAGGACTAATAGTTTGAAACGAAAAAGACAACATTTAATATTGCAAAATATTTAATAATGGTTTTTAATTCGAAACCCGCTTTTTATATTTGAATATGAAAAAGTTTGTTTACACGATTCTAAACTATTGTTTAGAAACTAAAATTACTTCATTGATTGTTTGTATACAATTAGAATTATTTCAGTTCAGTTTATTGATCCATGACGTCGGATTACAAATCCCTTGAATCAAAAATTTAGTACAGCAATGTAAATATTTATTTAAATATTTCAACTCCGATTTTCCAACCGGAAGATAACATTTTTAATTTTTTATTATTTGCAAACAAGAACTATTGTCATCCTTTCAAAACTTGTGATTCATTATAAATTTATATTGTTTATTGTAAGTGCTGATATATAATTTTTAGTATTTCAAAATGTAATTAAATGTAACTCAAAATATATCAGATATAGATTATATTATATTCATTTTATTGGCATCAAATGTTAATGGTTATTCTCAGACTTAATAATTCTGTTCAAAGATCGATTTAGAAATAATTGTCAGCTCTTTTTTATGTAAATATTACAGACAATAAAGGATATCAATTACTTAGATTTACTATCGATATTAACGTATATCAGATTTGAAGAGAATCTGATTATGAAATAAATAATTGAAATAAAAAATTCATTGGTATTAATTCCGATAAATCAATTTCGGCTTGATTCATCCAGAGATGTGTCTAAATATAAAATGATAGCAGATTAATACTAATTTGATATTAATAAAATTAATTTTTCATCCATTCTAGATAAGACATGTTTTTACAAAATTACAAAATGCACTAATAAAAGACTATTTTTTTCTTCATGTTTTATTAATAATTTGCTTATCATTAATTGGATCTGGGCCTAACTTTTAAGTGAGTTTATATAAGATATAAATGTCTTCATAACGAGAAAACATAAATAATTTTGTTAATAAAATTTAAAGTAAAATACTTAAAAGAAAGATTCTTCGATGCAGTTTTTTGGGGTAAGAATGTAAAACGATAAACTCTTCAGATTTATTAAAAATTTAATAAGTTTACGTTTAAATTGTATAAGTGTATAATAAGTAAATTACTAAAAGTATTCATGAATTTGAATTAACTTTAATTCACATGAAATTGTAATTTTGCAGCTCAATATTAGCTCAATAATTGTATTATTTTCTGTAAAAATAATAAATCGAATGAAAGCACTGTACATTAGCTTGATTTATTCTGACCTATAGTTATTTTGCTAAAACAAAAGTATTTTTGTCAAAAATCAAGTGGCAGTGCTTTTTTGGAATCGAAAAATACTTCGATTGTGGAATAAAAAGTAAAAGTTTATTGGTTATGTTTCTGCCAATTCAAACGTTTATAGTGAAAACGCATTAAAATCACTCTATTATAATGTAAATAAGCACCTACTTACTAAACTTACTAAGTACATACGACATTAAATTATTTTCAATGATGTTATGATGGGAAAAGTGTACATCAAAACCCTATAAGAGAATCTTACTTCAATTAATAATTAAATTTGAGAAAGAGACTGGCAGGGGCGTTTGTCTTGTCACTCTGTATCTACTTAATAGTATAGAAAACTCGAAATTAATATGCACATTATGTTGACTACGAATTATTAACTTTTGAGGTTACAATGAAATAACTTTGATATTTCAGAATTTACTTTTGTCTCATAGAGATTATTTTAAACCAATCGTGATTTTCCAAGAAATTGCAGCCTCTTGCTCTTTGTAAAGTCCACTTAATACACAACAATAATAATATCAATAAAACAACCCACAATGAGTCGAAAAATAAATAGACGTATGCATATACAATATGGCAGTAATTAGAAACGTGTTAACTCAAATTCACGTCACAAGATGGCTACGAAGTGACTATTATTGAAAGGAAATACATACAGTACAAGTAAAGTACGGGAATACACTTTATAGTGAAATCCACTATATCTGCAATAACTAAGATAATATGTACTATATATAATAATAATATTGTTCCGTTTATTATTTCCCGATTTTATATGCTGTACATAACCTCAAATCTACTGCAGTTTTACAGTTACTAAACATTTTAACATTCATGAACAGTAACATGGTAATAAAATGGACTAAATGAAAATCACCTCTGGAATTAATAAAATAATTATTTTATGGTATATTTTACAATATTCTGTAGTGTAAAATTAGCACATAGTCATCATCGACTTTTAATATCGTGAAACTATTATTATTTGTTAGAACCGTTTTTACATATCTTTGACAGTTCCATTAACCCTTTTTGCTCTGTCGGTGAAAAAATTAATTTTTTTATTGAGAATTAATTATGTCTGTCAAAACATGACTTAATGAATATTCATATGGTGAATATTTATATTACAATTTTTATATTACGGACTATGAAACCGAATTGTAAAAAGCCATTAAGCAAAAAGAAATCTTGAAAATATCTAAAATGTTTCCTTTAATCTGTTAAAGATATCTTAAAAATTTCGCAATGATCTCTAAAGGATATCTTTAAAAGTCTTCATCAACTTCAGACATCTGTTAGATATCTATGAAACATCTTTTAGATATCTCTAAAATACCTTTTAGATGGAAATTAATCAGCAGATTAAAAAAACGTCCAAAATTTTGATAATTATTACAGCTCTATTTATTTTGAAATCAATTTAACTTTTTTTTTTATTTGAATGGAAATAAACGTATAACGCTCGCAAACAAATAAGAAAAAAACTTTCCCGGCGAGGATAGAACCCTGGTCACTCGTACGTTAACGCCTTAGCCACTACGCTAAGTATAGATTAGAAAAAAGAGAAATCAATAAAATATCTTTCACAGAAAATAATGTAAATGAATTATAATTTTATGTATAAACCCATATATATATCATTAATCATATGTAGTGAATAATGTTTGTTTATTAAATACTATTTGGTATCATTTATCAGAATTGCTTTCGCAATAATTTACTGCGATGAGTCAGATTTTATAAGATAGAATATATATATATATATACATTCTGAAAATTTTATACTATATTGATTGAAGAATACATATAATGTTTTCATCTGAGTGCATACAAGAGTAATAAATTAGTCCAATTATCCAGGATTATTAATCGTCGCGTTGTTGAGCATCGAAGGGGCTTAATTCTACATAGTACACAAATAAATCCGACGTTGCTGTAACAACAATTTTTACGAGATTTTTCAAGACTTGGGAACATTGTTTTAATAAGCCGGGTTATTATCGGAAAGTAAATTTTCCGGGAAACCGCAGTTTGAATTTTCACATAGCTTATAGCTACTGCCGGGATGTACCGGCGCGCCGCCGTGTACCGCATTAAGGCTCCTCCGTACTCTGGAGGATCGAGAATATTTGATCCATAATTTATAATCACCTGCCGGGGTAATCGGAGTTCTGTGTAGCCGTTAAGTGAAATCAAATGGGATGCACGGTGCACCTTCGTAGCCTCTTCGATCTGCACCAACCCCCGTATATACCCTAGACCGAAGTTATTCTCGGACACTAAAGAGATAAAAGTTTGACAAGCTACTTACGAGTGCAGCCATAAGCGTGTTATTTCCTTTCGTATAGGAAGCGAAATACCGTCAAAAAACTTTGAAATTCCAACTAAAACTCCACCTAAAAAATCGTATTTTTTTAAGAAGTATGATGAAGACAGAAAAAATAAGTCTTGGAATGAGATTTTCTTCAAGTCGGTGTTTAGTCTTAAATTCAATATTGAAATAAAATTTTTTCAGATATTTTCGGTTGAAATAATTGTTTTTTAATATTATAAAATCTTGCCAAAATCCTAAGCACTTAATTTCAGAAAACTAGCCGGATGTAATTTAATTTTCTTACTTTTTTGCGTGAGGATTTCTGATTTTTTAAGTAATGTCTTTATTTCTCCAATCATTGCAAATATTGGTTTTTGTGGGTTTCATTAGTTTCTGAAACAGAAAAAAGAAAAGTCGCAGGGAACCAAATAAGGCGAATATAGTGGCTGAGGATTTATGTTGTTTTTATTTGTTAAACAATCACTAATAAACAATGATGAATGTGACGGTACATCATTATGTTATGAAAGCCATGAATAATTTTTTCACGTTCCAGGTTTTTTTTTAGTATTGCATTTAACGACGTCATAACATTAAAGTAATCTTGAGGAACACCCATTGCAATAGTGAGCAAGTTTTAGTAACTAGCATCATTGATGATATTCAATAACTCCTGAGCTGTGCAATGGTACTTTCAGATCAAAATTTGCTGTCACATGTGATATCATTGATGGTCATTTAAATTTCCCCCAATTTTCTTTACGCCGTCATCAATTGATGATTTTTTTAGCATGGGAGTGCTTGTAATATTTGTAAACATTGTTTTATTCAAAGTAAACATAGCATACTAACAATACCAATATTTTCGAGAAATTTTAAATACTTTTTTACACAACATTTGAGACATTTCATTCATTTTTCTGCTCAGATAAAATGAGTATACCAAACTAACATATAGTCAACCTATTAGTGTACCAATAATACGTATTGGTGGATGAGTATAATATCAAAGAGTCCAAGACTTTTATTTACTAAGATTGCACAAATATTTTCATATCATGAATAAGCGCGGTTTTATCCTCCGGTCTTTTTATTTTTTGCTATTGAGGTTTGCAAAATTTATAAACTAGTATAGCAACATTGTGCAATAAAACAAGAATCGGTAGGTGGAATCAAAAAGTTATTCTACTTTTTTAACAGATTCAGTATAGAAAATTATTTCAGCAAAATTCTTACCTTTTATCTTATTGGTCAGTAAATGAAACCACTAGTTCCTGGGTGTCCAAAAAAATAACACAAAGGTTTTTTAAGGTTATATTAACAGTTTCGAATTTTCTAGTTTTTGTACTTTTGTCAATGTTCTAATTAATGAAATAAATATAGCTACTGTATTATTATATATATATGTATTATTATATATATATATATATATATATATATATATATATATATATATATATATTATATATTATTAATATATAATTAATAATAGAATGAATAAAATAAAAGATAATTTGAGCAACTAATAATTGAAAAATGTAACAGTAAAATTATCTTTCTCATTTTATTTGATTAACATTGTTTATTTAGTAATTTAAACTTTCAGAATTCTTTGAACATAAATTTACTACGCTATAATAGTATTATGCATTAGTATTTTCGCATGCAGTTATTCGTAAATGCAATAAAACTTCATGCAAATATAATTTTATTATTTATGCATTCTACCTCTTTATTACGTTTAAACATTTGTTTACATAACATACTTTTTATTTTCAGTGTATAATTTATTTTAAATGTATACTTAAATAGTCTAATGACTTGTCTACTTGAACCTGACTTTTAAACAATGTCTGACATTACTGTTACACATGAGCAGAAAATGCTCAATTATATTTTTAAAAAGTCTTAAATGTCGGCAAGGTCGAAATAACAAATTAAGATTTCATAACTCAAAATGTATGAATTTAATGTTTTAAAGATTTATAGACCCCTAATCATCTTCAAATTGTAGAGCATGAAATTATATAAAAAATTTCGATGTATATATTGTATACTCCTATATTTTTGGGCTGTCATTGTCTAATTAAAGTAATTCTATTTATTTTCTAAAGCTATTATTTGAGTTAATTTCTAACAATTCAGTTGAGACACCCGATATGTAGAGAACACGTACGGAATGCATATCGTAAACTACCTAGTAACTGCTGCACGACGTTATTAGGGCCGTGCCAAATATTCGCAAATAGTCGTACCCTTTAACACGAGGTGTTGAATGTTGGGTAATTAGGCTTACTCACTGTATATAGATTTGTAGTAACGACGATTTGAGCAGCGTAAGTCACGACTAGATTACAGAAATTTCTACTTAACCAATGTTTTATTTTTAAGTAGATCGTAAAACTGATGGGAAATATACTTGCTTAATGTAGTTTGACAAGAGTTATTGATGATCACTTCAATTTATGTAAAATGAAACTTTGACGGCATCTTGAATTAAATGAAAAAGCAAATTCTCAAAGTTAATAAATTACAGAAAATGGAAATGGAAGAAGAATAGTCTTTTAATATGTTCCTTACAGTTTTTACGGTTTAGAAAAATTGTATGTTTACCCCTAATTATTTAGTAGTTATAGCATACCGGTGATTTACAATTATTAAAAAAATTTAGTCAAAATTCCTATGAATTATTCTCTATATTGTTTCGTACTTTTCTGACATAAAGTTAGCGAAGCAAATTTCAATTTTTCTTATTAACGATCGTGACTAATTGAATTAGTGACTACCGTTTCTTTAGATGCAGACCAATAGTTGATAACACAGGACCATACAAAATTTATTTTCAGCGACCAAAAATCTATAAGATCCAGTACCTCTGATTCAAGTTATCTGCGCTAAAAAAATTGTTTTGCGATCCTGTGTAATTAATCACTGAAGGTACTTCTCGAAAAAAATAACACAAGAACGCAAATCTTAAATTAGAAGTGGAGGATTAACATTTTTCACATATCCTAACCTTAAATTACTAAAAAGTATATTTTTGTATATTTTTCTTATCAGATCTCTTAAAATCCTGACGTGATGAGCCAAATCGAAGAACGGATTCGTTTTCATCGGCCAAAAATCTATAAGATCCACTATTGCTGATTCACGTGATTTTGAAACAAATTTTTTTTTGTGGTCCTGTGTAATTTAATTATTACCACTATTTCTATTAAAAATCATACTATTCCGAAATATTTCTCTATTCATCAATTCTTGTATTTAACAAAAACGTTAGTTTATTTTGTCTCCTTTTTTTGAATAGCATTATTTGACAGTCTCAAAATTTTCGATTCTTCTTGAATGTGGGCAGTTTCGATCGCACTTATATAACAAAACATCACTGTATGAGTAATCACATTTTGCCATCGTTTTGTAACGTCATAATAACGTCGCAAAATAAAATACTGTAAACAAAAGTGAATTCCTGTACAGCATGACAACTTGTTCAGATCGCACGACTGTCATGTTTGCAATTATCCACTCTATCAGCTTCCCAGGTAATCCAATCAAACGCGATAAGATTTTTTTGCGATCCTCGGCTCTATCCGTTGTTTTCAGATCCAACCCGCAAACAAACCCTATATAAGCTCACGGGACGATCGAAGCATGCGAGTGCACAAGGTGTGGTTGAAACTTGATATCTCCAAAGACTTCAACGTCAATATTGAACAGGAACGATCTCGACGTCTTCCCATTGATGATATAGTACAGACTTCTTCGATCAATGTAACACATTTTTTATGACAAAACTGTATTTTGAAAGAATATATGGTCATTGTCTTTTTTTACAGTTCGTAGTTACGTTTAAGTAGTAAATGGGTACATTTTTTATGTAATGTAAGTGACGTTAATTACTTGTAGTTAATGAATAAGTTGGTTCAATACCATTTCCCAGACTCGTTACGTACACTAATTTTTTGTAGCAGAATACGTAAAGCTTGGTTTTACGTGTAGTTTTCGAAAGCGACGCTTTTACGCAGTCTGCGACTAAAGTAAACATCAGTGAGCAAAACTGAACCTTACCTATTTCAGTACAGAAAAGACGATATGCTCTTACTACCTACAGTTTTCCATTCATGCGTAAAAGTATCACATTTCGTACTAGTCGCATAATGTACTATTTTACCCGCGCTTGTGAAAAGTTGTTGTCTAATAGTGGTTTTTGGACACGTGGGTTAAAGCATTTTCTACCTCTTTGTTTGATTTTTGTGTAGTGCTTGCAGTAATTATAGTTTTAAGGAGTTGAATAATAATAGAAAACGAAAAAGTGCATTCTAATATTAACCATTTAATCACGAGGAAATCATTATGTTAAGAAAAAACAGTTTTGTCCTTAAGAGGGTTGTAAAGTGGACCGCCGGTGAGGTAGGAAATTTCACTAAAATCGTAAATTCATGATGACTGAATAAAATTGTAAAAATTCGGGCTCTGTAAGGGCAATTCGAAGCACTGTAAGTAGTTTCCTAGAAAATACCAAAGATATTAATTGTGAACTGACCAAGAATTTTCGGAAATAAGTGATTTTTATATTTTCAAAAAAAATTTGGTATTTTCTAGGAAACCGTCTAAAGTAATGAGAATTGCCTTTACCGAGCCTGAATTTTGAAAATGTTATTCCGTCATCTTTAATTTAGGTTTTTTAGTGAAATTTCCTACCCCACCGGCGGAGCGCTTTAGAGCCCCCTTAAACAATAACATTATTCTAGCATAGGAAAAATGTTTTATTATCAAATTACAGTATCATTCTCTAAGAAAATGATCACCAAACGAATGAATGGACCCAATTTATTAATGGCCTAGAACGATTAAATTTACTCACGATGTATTGGTGGTAATACACATTAATAACGTCATAATAATGTCAAACGGAAGACAAAAATTTGGCGACCCTCTGTTCACATCGTATGATATCGCTGCACCAAACCTTAATTATATAAATGCTACAAAATTTCACCAGAAACAAAGGGGTTTTTTTAATCTTAAGACTTTGAGACTGCATTCATAATACAATCGTAAATTTCATTTAGAAAGTGTTTCACTTCTTTCCCAGTTCGTTTCTTTCGTCGAGAAAAGAATTCTCGTGATGGAAGCCGAAATAAGTCGAAAAAAGTACACCGGCCTGCAGGAGATACTCACGAATCAACTTTCGGTCTGTTTGCCCGTTTTGTTTCGTTTTCCTCCGATATTAGGAAACTTTTTCATGGTACAGCAAGAAATGGAGCTATTTAATGATGCCGTTATTTCCGGTCCGTCTATAGATATATCTTTGTACGGATGAAAACTTAATTTTTAAAAGAGATGGGGAGATTAAAATGATTCGTGTACTTTTGGACATGATGTCGTTAGTGATATTGAATTAACGAATGTTAACAGCGAACAATGTATTCGGAAAGTAAATATATTTATGCTACTGACAATAATCTGTGCATTTTTATAACAAAATGGGTTTTTATATTCTGAAAACCTTACCTGTTCACAAAATTGAGGATGTTTTAATGCATCATCGGACTTATTTACAATTTTATATGTTTCTGAGCTCAAAAGGTTAAAGATTATTTCCTTATAAGTACATAATACGATTGTGTATACTAAAATTACGCGATTGAATAACTTCAATGCTGGTAGTCAATTAAAGAAACATTGTCGAAATTGGTCCACTATTTGGATTATGTTTCTGAAATTAATTTACTCAAGTCAAATATATTGTTAAAATTGTGTATGAAAAAGGAACAAAAAATGTATTTGATGAACCATTTTTCTGAATATTGTAAATTTATTGGTTTACAGGTGGAAAACTCTGAAAATCATAAAGCGTTTCTGTGACAAAAAATAGTAACATTTTTCATAGTTCGAGAAACTATTTATTAGTAGTTGAGACTAATGGTAAAGTGTACAGAATATGTTTTCTTCATGAAATAACACATGTAACATATCGTCCTTGTTTTTTAAAATAAAAAATTGAAGATAAATTGAAGCAAAAGAGATATTTTTCAAAAAGTATATAATTTTCCAATTATTTTCACCCATAAAACCATAATCATTAAAAAAGAATTTTTAATAAACGATTAATTATTAGTTATTAGGCTTACTACGAATGTGGAATTAATAAAGTGGAATGTCTTAAATTAAATAAAAAATCCTCTATAACTGTCGAAACAAGTCAATAAAAATTCAAGCATTGCTGTATTTCAATAACATTAAAATAGAAATGAACTATTAATAAAATATGCAGGAATCAATTCTAAATGAAATAGGGGGCAGTGGAGTGTAATGGTATGAATAGAAATAAAAGATAAGCAAGAAATATAAAGGAGTAAAACGATAACTGTGAGGCAAAATAATTATTTATTACATTAGAAAGTTTCTTCGAATAGAACTGTCTGTAAGCATAGAAATCAAAATTATTTTTGAAATTTTCTTCTACATGCATCAAAAGTTGAGGCAAGTGTCTTCATTCATATGGTACCTTGGAGTTTTAGACAAGTAAAAGTGGAGTTTCAAAAAAATGAGAATGGTGTATATGTGTCCGAAGAAAAAAAAACAGAAAATGTGCATTAATTATGTATATTTCAGCGTTTGCTTAATAATAAATGAGTTTGCAGTGGTTTGCGCACTGAATAAAGCATAACATACTTTGCGAATAACTGAGTATACACTGATTTTCTGAAACTGCAGACTACTTCTTGTAAATTATTTTAAATGAACTTTCGATTATTTAAATTCAGAAAGGTGAAATTTCAAGTCAATTATACGTATGCAAATGTATATGCATATAAATTAAATGTAAATATTTATATCAAACAAAATATTGTGAATATTAAACTGTAGCAATATTTTCTCATAAAGGAGCTATATCATACAATATTATTTAAACTCCAATTTGTGGAGCCGAAATTTGTATCCACAAATCTTACTTAACTTTTCTAAATTATGTCAAATGTATCAGAAAACTGTCGAGACATTAACACGTAAATAACTTGAAATTTTCTCTGAATATATGTTGCATAAAAAAACAATAAATTTGTTATTCGATTTCTGCCTAAATTCCTTAGAACAACTTGAGACTCTTAGTGGATTCAAAAGCTTCACTTAAAAGCACAGTGTTACTCTGTTTCCGCGATTGTACTAAGATTTGGAGAACACCAAGAAAAGCTCACTCAGTTCTTATCAGAGTTCAGTCAAAACGTTTTTGAGTAATACATATTGTCATGAAAAATGCAAGTGAATGAAAGAGATTAAAAAAAACACGTGAAAGCTCTGTTCGATTATATAATACAATTACTATACAGGGTGACCCATTGTAACTTCCCCACCAGATTATCTTGAAAGGAACGCATTTTCTAAAAAAAAGTTTCTGACGTAAGTTTTGGTATTTTTCCCTGACTATTTCGCGGTCATATTGCATTTGAGCTTGATTGTGAATGTGAAGGTTATTTAAACGTCAAATTAATTTTGTTAAATGGGAACCACTATTTTTTATCGCATATATGGAAAGTGCGGAAAATTTCACGTCCGAATATGACCTTGACAATATCAAGGTCATATCGAAGTGAAAGTTCCAAACGTCGGTTATGACAAAATATTTCGGCGGTATTGCATTATTTGGAAAAATGTTACTTACATAAATCAGGTAGTGGTTCCCATTTAAAAAAATTAACGTGACCTTTGAATGACCTTAACATTCGCAATCAAGGTCAAATTCAATATCACCGCTGAATAACCAGGTCAAAAAAATACTTAAACATATGCAAAATCGCCGAAAATGGTGGGAACGTTGTTTTTTTTACAAAATAGACGGAATTTTATAAAAATATGGTCATAACCTTTTAATTATGTATTAAAACGCAAAACATTTCAAACGAAAATTGCAGGAAATGAAAATATCAATAAAAATATAGAAATTATATTTTCTCTATCTGTTGACATTTTTGAGATAATGACTTGGAATGTTTCAACTTAATACGATGTTGCAATGACGAGCTTTATTATTCTGTTTTTGGTAAGGTGTATGCAATTTTTGGTGTATTTTTGCTAAAGCTCTAAAAATTCCCTTTTTAGATCGAAATTCTCAAAAAAGTGAGGTTATGTCGGACGATATAGACATTTTATGTTAAATCACCAAATGTTTACAGTCTAGATGCATAATCAATTTTTAATAAATTGCTAACTTTTAACTTTTAAAACTTCAAACTGTAAGTTCTTTTTCTTTTCTTTTTCAACATAATACATTTAATTTTTTTTGTTTAACTATTTTTAGCGCGCAAATGAGTTACTTTGCACACTCAAATCAGTGCGCGAATAATTTCTCTCACCGAAGTCAAAAAAATAGAATACGATACACGTGCACCGTATAGGTAACTAGCAACTCGTTACACTCGTGCGCAAATCACCTACTTAGCACACTTGTATCGTATTATACTATTTTACACCAATTTCAAATTAACTGAAGGAGAGTACCGCGACACAATTATTTATTTAAATAGTTATTTAATTAGTTATTAATTATAACTTATAATTAAATAGTTGCATTAGATTCAATAATTAAATACACTAAATTTAAAATGTAAAAAGAGGATTACTATAAAATTCTGAATCAATAAATAATAAAACAGCAACAAAATATCTTTCATCTAACATATCCAGCAGTTATATATAAACGAACATTGTTTGCAATTGATATCAGTTTTATGTATTTCCAGGAAAGATGCAAATAAAGAATCAATTCGATTTGTAACAACTTCTCTTAATCCCCTCTTTTGTCAGTAATTACAAAATCTGATTGACGTAAACGTTTTAATTTGTTTTCGCAAATAATAGGTATTCCATTTTCATTATCCAGTCCGAATAATTTCGAATGACGTCAACGTAAGAGGAGAAAATGATAAAATATAAAACTTTGTTGACTGTGACGTAAGCATTCAATTAATGACGACAGGGCCAGACCGTCAAAAGTCGCAGGCCACCACATTGTTGCAAAAAAAGCATATGTAATAGATCAATTATTTTAGTTTATCTAAATTTAGTATATCTAGATTAAAGTTGTTTAAATATGTTTGGAAAAGAAAATGTTTGTAATATAACAAATTTTAATATACGCAAATTTGGAGAAGTTGACAACATTTTTAAAGTGTTATCATCTATATAATTTACAAGTTACATTCCAATTTTTATTACAATACAGAAACGATGCATTTTTACCCCCCCCCCCCCCATCCCACCGCTTGTTTTCTTCCAAAATCTTCTCTCTAATTGTGAATGAATTTAACACTACTAATTAAAAAACAAACAGTGGTTCACTTATTTGACTAGTCATACCTTTTTCTTATAAGTACTGAGAAGATACTAATTTATTACTTGTTCTAAAAACTACTAAAATAAAATATGTAATTTATACTTTTGTATTAGTAGCATTTTATTAATAAATTAGTAGCTTTTTACTGCTTTCTAGTAAAAAAATGCAATTGTTATTAACCCTCTCTTCATTTTAGATTAGTAATTTTTAGCTATTTAAGATTTAGAGAGTAAATGAATTAAAAAGTTACTTATGAAGCACTGTCGTTTAAATGGATATTTAAATAATTCTCATATATATACGCAACACAATAAATTCCACGTTTAAATCTTAAAAACGATAAATAAATGGCTTTGGCCAACAAATTTATTACTATAGTAACAAGAAGTGGTATCTAGACTAGAAAGTTAGTAATGAGTACAACGTACTCGAAACGACGATGAATTTTTATGCCAGTAGGTACTGTTTGTTTAGGTGTTCAGTGCCGGTCAGTGTAGGTCAGTATTAGACATTTAGATACCAATACTGGTTGCTATAACAGTCTATTAGTAAGTCCAAGCCGTTTATTCATCGTTTTTATTATTAATTCGCCGACAAAAAAATACCGTTTACAAATTTATCATATTTTAATTGCCATTTAGCAAAAAAAAAAAAAAAATTGCCATGTTTCACATTGTCGAAAAGATACATTTCACAAATACTCTTTTCTTGCTTAATTGAAAAGCAATAATTTTATATTTTACAATATAGTTACTTAACTTAACTATTCAGAAAATTGACCACTTTTCTTAGCAACGAGGAACTACAGTGTCCACTATCAATAGATATCAGAATCAAAGAAACAAAATTGAACAAACTAACCACTTTTTGCCCTCTTAGACTTTCCAATAAATAAAATTTCTTAATCCTGAATTATTTTCTTAAATGTAAGTCGAATAAACCTATAAGTTGATGACAAAAGTTTATGTAATTTCTCATTTTTTGTGATAAATCTGCACAAGCATCTTGGCGTTTTCATTTTCTTGTCGTTGTGTCAAAGCTTCCGACAGTGGTCAAATGAGTAGAAAGAATAAGTGTGGATCGAAATATACTTAAAATTACCTGAAACGTAATTAATTTATTTAATTTATTTTATCAGAATTTTATGTTTCTCTGAGTAAAATAATGTGGCCTGAAACAGAAAACTTAAATATATTGTAAATTATTTATATTGACATTAACAAAATCATATGAAGGTTGGGAACTACAGGAAAAAGGAACAGCAACAACGTCAACAATAACAAACTTATTCATTCAGTTTCTTATTTGAATTAATAAATAATTGTCATATCATTGTGAGTTCTTTTCCTACCGCTTCCATGTTTCATATTTTCCATTATATCATTTTTTTATTGACATTAATTTTTTACCTTTAAGGATATGGACGAAGACAACTTTTAATGAAAATATTTCTATTTAAGATGGTAATTTTGTGACAGATTTGTGGAATGGAGAGGAACTGGCCAGGATTTCTGGTAAAATTACTGTTTTGTAAATTATCAACTTATACATTTTTATCAGAAAGAATAACAATTTTTCTCATGCTGTAAGTCTGCCCTAAAATTACTCTTTAAAATGGTCAATTTCCAAGAAAATTTTGTTCGTGTCAAATCTAACTTTTTTCAGAAACTGCTGATTTCATATTTCTATTTCTATATATAAGATAGTATTTTTCGGTACTGAAATCTGTAAAAATTTGATTTCGCGGACTGCATTTAGTCCGTAAGGATTATGTTTTTGACAGCGTAGTTTCACGTGATCCGTTATCCGTATTTCATTTTTCGGACTAAAAGTAGGCCGTAAAATCGGATTTTACGGCTATAGTACCGAAAAATATTTTTTTTCTACCGAAAAATAATATTCGACACACGGCCGTAAGATTTTATGGCCTTGTATCGTAAAATACTATTTCATCCTAACGGGCGTAAAATGAAATTTCGCGCCCTCGAAAAGATAGCGCATGGTTATAATAGGAATTCCCCACCGACCAGCCCACAAATCGGAGATATAAAATCGAATTTTACACCCGATAGGACGAAAAATAATGTTCATATTTCGTGCGTAAACTGTAATTTTACGCCCTTGATACAAAAAGTACGATTTTTATGAACAGATATTTCATTTTAAACTTGTTAGATTTCATAAATATTTATGGATATTCATGGTGATTAATTTTTCAGTGAATTCTTGAACTTATCGATAATTTCAGGTTTTATTTAGATTGTGCTTTTATGAGAACAAATCGATGAGTCGACAATCGGGAGCGGGTAATTTCCCGAGGTCAGAAAACGGAACGAACGACCGGGTGGAAAATACGGCCACGTGCCAACCCTCGAAAAGTACGTCGTCCGCTTTCATTTCCCGCCGTCCGACATTTCGAAAATCTCTGGAATAGGAAAAATATTCAGCGATAACTCGAAATCCCTACTGGGACTGTCGGGATGTCGTCTCCGACATCACTTCCGGTAGTAAGCCCAAAACGAGCGTCTTCCATTAGGCTTATTGCGGTCCAGGTTGAGAAATCCTTACTCCCTCTCGAGGGAATCGTTCGAGCTACTACCTTGGCGGGAGTTTTCTGGATAAGGCAAATGCAGAACGTTTCGAGCCCATTTCACCCGTATGCGGTCATACGTCTTCCGGTCGAATAACGTTAACCTTTGTCTATTTTCGGCTACAATACGACCAGGTCGACGTCGCCTACGACTTCATAATTTTAGATCATTCATAGTAAAACAAGTTGTCGCTGACGTAGCAGGTGATATATTATGTTGATTTCCACATAAGTCTGTGCAATTGAAATGATCCCTCTTATCGGAACATTTTATAAATTAGTTTTCCACACCCCATCTTTGGATAGATGATAAGCAAAACGCAATTTTATGACATGTAACGGCAAGAAGTATTTGTTATTGTTGTATATAAAAGGTTTGGAGTGATCAGGTTCGAGTCCCATTGAGGGAGATATTCTTATCTTTTTAAAATACCTTTAATTGATGAACTAAAAATTTAAATCTTGATTAAATTGTGTTTTTCTTGTTTCAAAATCCATCCAACTTTGATCCTGGAATGTTTTAAAATTTAGATTTAATCGTATTTCAATTTTTTTAATCGAGAAGTCCTTAAAAGGCTTTCGGTTATCTCACATTGTTTTTTTCCATAATTATATAAAATATGAGTGTGTTTAGCTAGTTTTGAGTTTCTTTGTGGAAAATACTCACCATTCAATTATTTCTAGGAAATTTCAGTTTAAATCAAACTTTAACTCAAACTCATTTTGTCATTTGTTTTATTAAACTTTTATCACACATTTTAACACATTAAACTTATTCTAATAGTGTTCTAAACCTATTTAAACGCACTTTGAAACAACTTATTAAATTTAAGCTGCACTTATCACGAATATTAACTGAACGTCAGTATTTACTGCAGAATGATCATATAGTGATATCTGAGATCAAACTAGACAAAGTATAAACAAATGTGCAATTATGAGATTATAAACCGACGAAAGGTAGGATTATTTTTCTTGAATTAAGTATAATAAACATTGTCTTATATGAATGTCTTGAGAGTTCAAGTTTAGTCGAAATATGCTCGAAGTAATTTGAGATATTTTGCATTTACATTTTTAGGTATGTTGAACAACACCTTCAGATGTCAAAAATTTCCTTTTTACTTTATATCCCACACTATTATTTTAGAAAAAAGTATTTTTTCTTGCATTCTTCTGCCAAGTTTCTTCAATACTTCGCAAAAGAAGTATTAAAATTCTTGAAAGAATTCATTTAATACAATGTTGTTTTTATGGATCCACAAATTGATAGCATTTAATTAAAAATTGCAGTGAGATGTGTGTGTTCTTCATTTTAACGATGAAAAAAAAATCACTTCTCGAGCTGAAATCTTTTCAAGTGGCCTAAATATTTATCAAGGCTGCTTACGCCTAAAAGTAAACAGACCCTGATCGCGATTTTGTATGTAATGATATAGTAGGTACTCGTCGTTACGCCCAATTAGTAAAATGTACTTTCCAAAAGTATATATAGATTATAGATTAAATTAATTCAGTCTTTTGCGTATCTGTCGATAAAAAATTGAATGACGCCTGAAAGATTCCTGACGAGACCTTGGTCAGATAAATGTTGCATTCATGATCCCTATAGCCTCATGTATATATAGCAACCTGATCAGGGCTTGTATCAGGGGCCATATAGTCATTTTTATTCGGGTTATTTAAATCATGATATAATAATAGTGTCGTTTAGTTTTACCATTTTTAAACCATAAAAGATAAGTTACAATAATGGTAAATACAATACAGCTATCATTGCACATATAAAACTTTTTATAATAAACTAGCATGAAAAACTTCGATTAAAGCACTATAAAACTATATAGTTTTTTAAAACTATATATTCTTGTTGTTAGGGTCACTTCTAAAATCAGGTTCCAAAGTTCAAGACGGCGGACCCAATATGGAGCCCTAGGTTTCAAAAAAACGCATGAATTTGCTCAAAACTTAAGAACAGGTATCAGATTCGTATTCGAAATTAATGTAAAATAACCAAAGTGTCTTATAATAAAAAAATTCATGTAATTTTTGAAAAACTCATTCGTGGTTAGAATAACAACCATGAAACGTAAAAAACGTACGTTAAGGATGATAAAGAGTTCGCTAATTTTGCATTTGTTATGCGCCCCTCTCTAATCCACATTTATTGTATACATACTTTGAATAAGTTTATCCAATATGCTTTGGAAGAAAATACTGATTTTTATACTTTGCAACTAGTTATTGCATATATCAATAAAAATAATAGACAGTGCTAAATTAAATGAAGTTTAAAACACTACACTGGGAGAAATTAACTATTAATAGTTAACGTAAGCCAATTTCAAGGCTCTTACATTAACTGTAAATTTATAACAGTAAATGACTGGTATCATTGCGATGAAAATACCAGCACTCTCCTGCAATGTTATTGTTTATTAACTCGTACGTTTTAACATTCAAAGAACGTTCGCTAACTGCTAATAAATGTTCCATTAAATTCTGTCGTTTGAAATGCGCATGTCAACAACGCGTCGAAAAATTCGCAGAAAATCGAAGGACTGCGCGTGTGTATGTTTGTTTATCTCTCTTTCGGCGAAACCGTAAGCGCGTAAACATGTCACGTAATGTTCCCAACATTAATATTTAAAATTGTTATATTAACTATTAACACAATAAATTTAGCCGAATCTGAGATTATAGCAACTTCAAGACAAAGTACCTTACCTTAAGGACAAAATCTAAACTCTGTTAACTTTACTATAAAGTTATTACATTAACTGTAAACAAACATTTTCCTCAGTGTATGTTTGACGAACTTAATTTTCAAGTATTTGTATTTTATTTAAAATAAATTTTTCTATATATGTTTTTATGAATTTGCGCTGTTTAAATCGTACAAGGTCACACTTGAATCAGAATAGTTGAAGGCCATATACAAATCATTTGTGCAATTTGGTCCATTCGATTTTTATTATATCTTAACCTGAAAATGTCAAAATACCGGAAATTGTAACAACTTGATCTGATGGGTCTCATGACACCAATTATTTTCATCCTCTGAAAACCTAGTAATACTTCTAAAAAACCATCTAATACGATTTATAGTAGTTGTTTTGTTTCAAACTTAACACTCAGAGTATCATATTATATAATTGTATTTTCACTATAATCGCTATTGTACACATTTTCATGAGGCTAAAGTATAAATTTTGAGTAACGAACATTTATATGTAAGTTACCTTTCACTATAAATTGTGTTTTATTTAATAATTCTGAGTACATCAACTTTATAAGAATGCGAAATTATGTAACGGAATTTAAAGATAGACTCGTTTCTAAATTCGTGATAATCGTTCCCTGCGCTCGTTACAGTAACTGTCTCGTTCATTTAATATTTATAAGCGGATTGGAAAGAATCTAAAGAGATCATTTCCAAGTATAAACGAGGACCTCTAGACACGTTGGTAATTAATGAATCCGGAATAGTTCAGTCTCACGTCCGCTTATACCAGAAGCGGTTTTTAGGAGCCCCTTCAATGATTTGAATTCCCGAAAGTACCGTACCATCGAATGTGACGTTTAGTGCTACATAATCTATGATTTTATTTATTTGTGATATAATCAGTGAAAATGAATGTTATTAAGGAAGTGTTTGATTTTACGATACGCGAGAGTCCTGGTAAGTATCAATTAGTACCAAACTCTGGTCTTAAGTTTTGTTTCCCTCGATTGATACTGAAACATGATCACTTTCATGATTTCTCAGTTTTAACGAAACGTTTTGAATAATCTAAGCAATATTTAATTAATTTTAATTTGATTTTATTAACGTAAAAAAGGTACTTTTTACTCACTCATTAGAAAATAGTTAATTAGCGCAATAAATTATTTTAGATCCAAGATCGAATAAGTGGCCACTAGTTGAATCTCCGGTACCGATACTAGTGATTATTTTTTCTTACCTTTACTTTGTCCTACGATGTGGTCCACGGTTTATGGAGAAGAGAGAACCATTCGAGTTGAAGACCTTTATTAAGTTTTATAATCTATTTCAAATAGTATCTAATTCAGCAATCGTTTATTATGCGATACGGTATGGATTTTTGACCGACATTCAGCTAGGTTGTGAACCAATCAATCTATCACCGGAAGGCCAACCAATGAAGGTGTGAATATTGCTTATTCAAAATAATTTTGTCATAGCTACAAAATATATCAGTAGATCTTTCCTCTGTGGATGATAGATAAAAAATAATATTTTAATCAAATATTCAAGTTGGCGGTCATCTTCTGGTGGGTGTTCCTCTTAAAAACTTTGGATTTTGTGGAGACTGTGATCTTCGTACTAAGAAAGAAAACAAGACAAGTTTCCTTTCTCCATTTGTACCATCATGTTTCAACGTCTTTCTTCGCATGGGTCGTCGCAAAAGTATTCCCTGGTGGCATGATGACGTTTCCATTAGTCGTTAATAGTACTATACACGTGATCATGTACACGTATTATCTGGCCAGTAGCAGTGGACCAGCAGTTCAGCGAATGGTCGGCCCTTACAAGCAGTACCTTACACTTATGCAAATGGCAAGAATTTATTACCGTTGATCGAAATAGGATAGGTCGAACCATGTATCGTCGATAATGCCGCCATGTTTCCTTTCAGGTACAATTCGTGATCCTCTTCATTCACGCGTTGCAGGGGCTATTTCCGTCCTGCAAGGTACCAAAATGGGGAGCGAAAATCATGGTCATTAATCTCCTAGCCAATTTCATTCTATTCTTCAATTTCTACAGGAAGAACTATATGAAGCACAAGACGGCATAATTTAGTTTAAGTTCTTTTATACTATTGTGATATTTGGAGAAAAAAGATCTAACACCAAAAAAGAAAGACCTGTAGCAAATTCCAATATAACAATAATCTTGCAGCATATTTATTACGTTAGAAGAAAGAAATGTATAGTAATAGCAATTATAGTTGTAAATATAAAAGTCTCTTGATGTCTAATTCACAATATATGAATTATTTTTTTCCTATCCGAGTTGTCTTCACTTTTATGTGTTTCAAATGTCCTTTTAAAATATAAAATATTCTCGATAATTAGATTTCATAGAATACAAACAAAATTTTTGATAATTTAATAACGAACGTAGTTGCTCTAAAAGTTTGTTCAAGAAGGAATGCAATCTTTCTCGAATGAAAATTTGTCTATTTTAGTGGAATAATGAATTCTTACTCTTAACTAAACAAATTTCAGTCCTTATAATATAAAAATCCACTATAGAATGGCGTTCGCTCACTAGAGTAGCTCATTTTCATATCCCGTAAGAGCGAAATTTCAGTTCAATAAATTTAGAGACTGTGTCAGAGTTAATAGATTATAGAACTAAGTTTAGTTCAGCAGACTAATTATTCGATTTTTACTTTTACAATCTCAAAAAAGAAATCTGTAAACTACTCTGAAAACCCTTCGAGTATCATCTTTCATCTGGATGAAGTCACTTTCTATATTATGGTCTGACATTTTGAATCATCTGCGATTAAGTTTCAGCTAATCTCTGTGAAAAGAAAAGTGTCCTTTGAAAAAGGTTAATAATCTTGCGTAATAAAGAGTATATTAGTAAAATTGTATTGATGTAGATTAATTTAAATCGATAAAGATTAAATTAGTTGCCGTAAATTTTTCATTTGTAAGGAAATTTAGATTATACCTATACAGAAAGACATTTTTGAAAATAATTGCAAATGTATCACTAATTTTATATAGGAGAGTATAGTTAATTATTAATCACTTTTTATATTATCTAAAAAAAAATAGAGATATTCAGTACCTCGTTCTTATTATTCAAAGTACTGTTGAAGCTGAACCTTAATTACTAGTTACTATTCAATACTAAATTATAAAAAACACTTACCAATTAATCCTTTGC
Organism: Trichopria drosophilae; assembly: GCA_030407085.1. Classification (NCBI taxonomy): domain Eukaryota; kingdom Metazoa; phylum Arthropoda; class Insecta; order Hymenoptera; family Diapriidae; genus Trichopria; species Trichopria drosophilae. The sequence continues at coordinate 139,150,869 of CM059584.1, read as the reverse complement.
AGCTAAAACGTATAGATTAATATAATTACTTTACAAATAAATTGCTGCAGTTTAGGAAGTAGTACAGTACTATTACATGCTTTTATTATGTTGTATGGCTTTAAAAAAAACAAAATTAAAAAATTCGAATTATTATTTTAAAAAAAACTTTTAAAAACCCCCAGAATTACCGAGATCTTAATAGTTTATTTTTTTTAAATAAGATATTTGTATAACAAAATGGCGTATTTAAACAAATTTTATTTTTTGACAATTTATAAAGGAAATGAAACCAAGCAACAAATAGCATTAATTCTTTTGATACATGACTTAAAGCCATTTATTACTCGATCAATGATAATTTTGCCTTTATTGACACAATGGATTGCATTCAATCAAACTTCCTTAATTCTCAAAGTGCAAGGTCGCGTGAAAATGAAACGAATTGCATATGAATTGATGCAAATTGTCGTTTTGAATCTCATCCGGTTGGCTAGGTGTTTTGTTCATTTATCATTTTAAGTTAGATTTCATACTGTCATTGTAAAAATTATTACTATTCGAAATTAGTGTTTATAGTAAATATCAATATATTATTGTCTTATCAATATTTCGCGTTAAAAAATAACAGTCATTTTGTAGAAATTTCAAAATCAAAACTAAATTACCTGAAAGTTTTCAAGATAGGATTAGCGTAAAGCAAAATCAAAATGTATTCATAAAGAAAATTGACTAAAAAAATTTAAAACTATTTTCGACAAAACAATTGTAAATATATTTTAACAATTTACTTACACTGGAAAATGTTAAGGCTGATGGTTGTGATGCGTGAAAGATATAACAAGTGACTATTTCAACCTTAGTCCAAGCACTGGTAAAAGTGAGGTGTTAATATACAAAAGGTCTTATGCATTCACAAACATCAAATTTACATTTCTAATCATTTTAAGCGTCTACATTGTTTGTGGAATAGAAGTATCGAATTCATAATATGTAAGTATTATACACTGACAAACATAACAACTACCTCTTCAGTATTCCCAGTAGCTTCAAACAAGTCCTACACGTGAATAGTGCAAAAAAATAACGTACTCTTATATTTTATATTCCAAGTACTCGAGTATATTATTAAAAAAATGGATATCCTAAGGTTAGGACGGATCATCTTACACACAGATGAAACATTTATTTATGGTGAGTGCCTATTAGTAAAACATTATTTTTTTTTAATTTCGCTAGTAACCAAAAATATTTTAATAATTTATAGATCCTAGAACGATAAAATGGAAGACTATGAGTACGCCCTATCCAGCATTCGGTATAATATTTCTATACCTTTATATTGTTTTGAAGGGTGGTCCCAGCTTTATGAAAAATAGGAAACCATACGACTTGAAAACGTTTATAAAGGGCTACAACATATTTCAAATTATAGCAAATGGAACGATAATGTATTACATGGTGAAATATGGCCTTTTCACTGAAATTCCACTTACTTGTATTCCTCCAGATCTGTCCCCAGTGGGAAACTCAATGAAGGTTAGAAATTATCTCCATTTTGTTTTATTTAGAAAACGGCATAATATTAACCCATTAACGCCTGAAATGGCATTTTTTACACTTCATTATCAATCAAGTATTTCATATCAAAATCGAAGTTGAAAACAATTGAAAGGTACATATCCTATTGTTTTCGAGGTCGCTCTTCAAGATTCCGAGGTCGAAATTGTGTTTCAGCCATCAGAAATGCCAATATGGCGCCGAACTTTTAAAAAAAATCCAAAAAATTGGAATTATTTATTCCTATCAATTTTTGTCGAGCTATTAGAATATTGGGATTATATTGAAACTCTGAACAAAAGTGAACAAAATACTTCAATTTTTAGGAAATTTTGTTTCATATTCGGCGCCATATTGGAATTTCTGATGGCTGAAACTCAATTTTGACCTCGGAATTTTGAAGAGCGACCTCGAAAACAGTAGGATACGCACCTCTCAATTATTTTCAACTTTGATTTTGATACGAAATACTTGATTGAAAATGAAGTATAAAAATTGTCATTTCAGACGTTAATGGGTTAAATAAGAAAGTAATAGAAGTGGAGTGAGAAGAAAAGAAGAAAATAGTATACATGTAATAAGAATAGAAGTCAGATTCGTTTCTAGTGTAAATTATTATTTCCAACAGATAAATTTTATATATTTCATGCAATTGACATGTCATTTATTAGTTCGTGTTAAAATCAGACAGGAAACCCGCGTTTTTAAACATTTAGTGGATTTTATATTTTAGTGGGTTATTTAGATTTTTTTTTCATATTTTTCTAGCCACTTTTTTCTGGGTTATATAAGCCCTCCATTTTTATTTATTTATTGTTGCTTTTCACCCTCTGGCCTCAATTGATCAAAACATATTAGAAGGATTTCATTAAATAATTATATTTTTTTTACTTCTGTACAATGTTAATGAATATAAATATGTATACAACATAATTGTGCTGTTAGAAAATGGCGCCTAAATTGGGACCCCCGCCGATGACCCTAAACTGGTATCTTAGATATCGTCGGAGGACTTTTATTTTAAAAATAATAATGTAAAATTCTTCTGGATCAGAACAGAAGTTATCTGACAGAACAGGCATTGCTAGAAAAGCTAATATTATAAAAATTACAAGCAAATATTAGTAGAGCTAACTAAATATTCAATAATATGCAGATTATTTTGACAAGTAGGGTTATATGTAACAGTGTGCCACCAAAATTTTCTGCAATGATGCCATTTTGTGTCACACAATCTCTTTTGTAGGAACAGGTGTTTTTCAAAATATTGGTTTTCTATTAAAAGATTGCAGATTTCAAAATATGAGATATATGAATGATACATGTGATTTTCTTATCGTATTCAATGAACGAAAAATTAAACGTTATTTAATATAATCCATGGTGGAATCCGAAATCAGACATGCTAGCGCTAGACAGGAACTAGCACTAAATCGCCACGTTTTGTCGAGGTTTCTTGTCTAGTGCTATCGCAGCTGATTTCGATTTCTCCTAGGGATGTCAGTTGGAAATTATGTTAAATTACATGGATTTATTTGATTTGCAAGATGGCTGAACTCTTCTGGTATGTGTGGCTATTAAAAACAGTAGACTTCACTGAGACTATCATATTCGTCTTGAGAAAGAAGAACAAACAGATCTCATTTCTGCATTTATACCACCACGTTTCTACGATGCTATTTACTTCAGTAGTCGTCAAAGTTCTCCCGGGTGGAGTAGTGACTGTGCACCTGTTTACCAACAGTTTGGTTCATGTCATTATGTACTCATATTATTTTCTTAGTTCATGTGGGCCTACGATACAACGCAAGATTAGTCCTTTCAAACGATATGTTACTATCATACAAATGGTAAGCATATATTCACATAGTCCAAAATCGTCCTGAATAGTTGTGAATTAACTACCATGTTTATATTATCATTACAGGTGCAATTTGGATTGCTTACTTTACACATCCTTCAAGGTTACGATGAAAAATGTGCGTATGAAACGTATAAAGTTAATCTAGTTCTTTGGAACTTGATTATTAACTTTGTTCTATTCTTCAATTTCTACCGACAAACTTACTGGAAGTCACAGACCAAAGTTGAGTAATCTCTGATAAGCAATGAAAATTTTGTCCTTCATAAACAATTCGAAATGCATTGACAACTGTTCAAATTAGTGTGAGAATACATTTAGGTAAAATTTCATAAAATTCTCTTCAGCGCAAACTTCACGATTAGGTTCAAAGTTGCTGACTATTGCGTAAACCGACTTTTCAAATTAAAAAAAATGCTGGTCTGAAAACCGTCGGCCTTATATTTGTCTTGGTCGTTGATAGTCAATGTAAGACCAAAAATTTGAAATTCGAAATTATGGAGCGAATAAGACAATCTCAATTATAAAATTGAAAATGTTAAAACTTATTCACAGAACTCACTCATGAGTTTGGGAGTTCTGGGATTATAAATCTCAAATTTAAATTAAAGATGGGGCAATTGAACATTGCGCTTAATTACTTGTACATTCATACTGAGCTTAGATTTTCTATTGTAAATGTCGTATATATTATTTATTGTAATAATACTAATAATTAATAAAATTCGTTTTTTTTTCTTATCTATTTTCTATTTTTATAATGCATTCCAATTTTTACAAATATTCTGAAATGCAATTTTCATTTGTATTCTGGATAATGTCAGATGTCACTTGTTAAAAGGGAACATTTCAAGTACTGAAACATTTTAGTAAAATCTCCGGGTTATTAAAGTATAAAGAATACGTTTAAAATTATCATGCGCCCAATTTCAGCCAAATCAGTCTACAATGAGACTGAAGGATATTTTTTCATAAAATTAAGTACTTTCGTTGAAATAAAATAATTGTAAAAAATTGTCCTGTTCTCAAGAAATTGAACATTTTTCAACTTAAATTTTAGTATTGAGCTCGTATTTTTGGTTTGAAATCGGATATCGTACCTTTAAGAAAATAATTTCATCTTTTATTTCCACCAACAAAACTGGCGGAAGCTCTTGTCTTTCTTACGTTATGATCTTTGCAAGAACCCACTAAGCTCACTTATTTTGAGGTGCACTTTTAGAAAACTACAACATCCTAATTTTACAATCTAATAATTTTTATATTGGGCCATGTTATCGTAATTACATCTGCGGGTTCGTAATATGATGATAACAATTGGCAGTCAGTCAAATTGAAGCCGTGATTTTGAGGAGAATACGTTTCCAGTTTTTTGCATTAATTACAACAAAAAACGAGGTCTACAAAGAGCAAAGTTCTGATAAGTTTTATTTGTAATATTAATGGCAATTCCAAAAAAGGAGGATGAACGTGTGAACAATTTGCGTTGAGGCATTTTCAAGAATCCAATTTTATTGTGAGTTTATCACTTCAAATGCAGATTAGTTAGGTTAGGTTAGTATACTAGGCTCAGCATACAGGCTACCCTTAGGTTCTACCATTGCATTTATGAGGCCTGTACTCGTGCGAGTCTAATCTAATTAACCCGAAATTTTGGGTAATATTAAACTTGGGACTTCCCCAGACCCTTATTTTTTATACTAATAATAAGCCAAGCTAACTAACCCGTGTTCAAAAATATATGGAGCCCACATTGAAATTGGATCTTTGTAATTGCCGCAGTTTTGTTTACCCTCATCTTTGCATTTTTTTTGTTTGAAATTTACAACGCGTATTTTTCAAAATAAATACAAAACTGTACAACAAAAAATACAATGTTTTAAAATTATTTTATTTTTCAATGAAAGCACTTGATTTTCTGAAAAAAATGCACGCAGTCTCATTTAAATGCGATAATTAGACGAATAGATATCGCAATTCTAAGAAATTCAGTAATCGTGACGTCAATACCGCCATTTTGAAAACATTTAAAAAATATTTTACCAGAATATTTTACACATCTATACCTATCAGATATTTCATTTTCGTTGAATTCCGCGACATATACCACGAATTTGATATTTTTTACATGGAATGACAGAGTAATCAGACAGCATTGCGCATGCGCGTCGCTATTCGGACGCAATCGGCTACTTTCGTACTTTAAACAAATATGTAGCGTAGCTCGATATGTAAGCCAATGTTGAATTTTTAAGTATGTCAATTTGTCAAAACGTAGTAATATTTATATTTGTTTAAAGAACTATTTTATACTGTTTTAAATATCAGTGCCATATCTACGTTTGTTTTAACTGGAATAATATACTTATTCAGAATAAACTTATTAAATAACTAGTCATTGATTATTTCTCGACCGTTTGAATTAAATAAACTAAATTTCTGGGAATTTATCGGTAAATTGTAAATATCAATTTCAGTAAAAGTATAAATACATAAATGTACAGACGTCACTGGGTTGTTAGTGCGCCGAGTGCGTTACTTTATTATCTTCTTATATATCCAACTTTGGATTCAATAACTATTGAGTTTCATATTAAAAGAAGAAAATAGCCCTCTAGCGTTTAAAACTCGAAAAATGCGTTTCGCACCAGGATGTTATTTTATGCTATTCAGCAGGGCTAATGACATCCAATATACATAGTTCATTTCAAACTTATTAAATATTAAGATATTAAGTAGCATGCTCCTAACCGAAAAAATAGTGTATAGTACAATGTCTGTAATCATAAATTATTGCACGATTGGAAAGCTATTATGAATTAAAATAATGTAAATTGAAATTTCAAATTATTACAATGCGAATAATTTACAATTTTCGAAAATTGGTAATAACATCGAACAAATTACAAATTTTCTTCATAAGAATTATTTAAGTCGAGAAAATAACTGATCACAAACTATTTAATTTAGTCGAAGTCACTAAAAACATTAAATAAATCAAATTCCTCTGTTTAATAAAAAAAATATCTTCTCGTTATATAAGTATTTTTCTCGAAAATTCATCGTACTGTCTATTGTGAAACACGAAAGATATAACAAGTGACTATTTCAACCCTAATGCACTGGCTGGTAAAAGTGCCAAGTTCATATTCATAACGTCTTATAAATTCACATTTATGCAAGAGAAAGTATTTAAAATATTTATGTCAAATTTGCATTTCCAATCATATTAAGTATCTACATTGTTTCGGATATGAAAGTGAATTAATAAGGTTGAATACTAAGTTGAATTAATAGGATGAAATAATTGCTATGTAAGTATTATGCAGTGAGAAAGGCAATAACTACTGCTTCAGTATTCCTAATATACGACGTACATCGGCTTCAACAAAGTTCTCTTACGTGCGAATGGTGCAAAAAATAGCATAACTTATATTCCTTATTAAAATACTTCATATTTAAATTACAAGAATGGATTTCGTAAGGACGGTGATGGTAGCATTGGACTTGGAAGATAGGTCTTTGTACGGTGAGTGTCCATTTGTAAGAAACTAAATGCTCCAATTCCACTAATACCCTAAAGTATATTAAAAATTTGTAGATCCAAGAACGACAAAATGGATGACTACGAGTACGCCATATCCAGTATTGAGTATAATATTTTTATATCTGTATCTCGTTTTGAAGGGTGGTCCTCGCTTCATGAAAAATAGGGAACCGTACGACTTGAGAACATTTATGAAGTGTTACAACGTCTTTCAAATCATAGCTAATGGAGCATTAGCTTATTACATGGTGAAATTCGGCCTTTTCACTGAAATTCCACTTTATTGTGTTCCTCTAGATTATTCTACAGTGGGAAACCCAATGAAGGTTTGAAATTCTACGCATTCTGCTTACATTGCTATATTGTCTTTTTGTTTTATTTTAAAGAGGAGAGCGTTTAATTTAAATTAATTCTTGTTTTTGTACAATTTAAAAAGCGGAAAACTAAAAATATTAGAAAATTTTGATAATGATGAATGAAGATTTTGACAGGATTTCTAAACTTTTCCAGAGCGGTCACCTAACTTTTTCAGAAACTGTTGATTGTAGTTATAGTTGGTTAATTTTTGCAGAAAATATTTTTTCCGATAGAGAATAGTAATAATTAATAATTATCGAATTAAAATTAAAAGTAAAAAAAAATTGAAGAAAAAACGATTTGACTAGTCAGTTTCGTTTCAAGTGCCATTTATCACTGCTAACAGTTGATGTGCAACTGAAGAAACTATGTATACTTAAATACCACCAGAAAAACTATTTTTTAGTGAGAGGGAGGGGGGAGGGGGAGGAAGATTACAGTTTGGTCAATGTTTTTTTTTTTATTTTGTTAGTCCACAGTATTGTATAACGATATCAGCCAGCATTTTCTATTAATGCAATAATTTCAAGAATGCATATCGTATGTACATCAGCTTTAAAAATGATTCTTTTTACTTTGACTGATGATTATTATTATCGCAAGTAAAAAAGATGATCTAAATTTGATCAAATTTGACCGAAAGTGAATGAATCGAAAAATGATCAAAATAAGCTCACTTTTTAAAAACATTTTAGGATGGGAAGTTGCACTTAAATGAAGTTTCTTTCAGATACATATTTGATACGTTTATAATCTGTTTTTATGTACACGTAATTGTAATGCATCAGATATCGATAAAAATCACTTTGATTTAGGCTGATTAGGTTGTTTCGGACGACATCATCTAATTGCACATGATTCGGTTCAAAATAGATCAAAATGTGGAAGTAACCCAATATAAAACGTTCCATAATTTGACTTATTTAGATGTGAAAACTATATTTTGGTCCATTTTTAACCGAATCAATTCCAAATATATTCTTTTATTCCTTATATGGAATGTTTAAATATTTTATACTATTATACGATGACAAATTTCATTTTTTGACCTCCCGTCATGGAACGATGAAGAACGGGGATTTTTGTGTAGTTTTTGCTGAATCTCGATTAAATAAATAATAGAAAAATGTGATTTCTTCTTTGCTGCCTTTTCTTCCTAGTTATTTTCAGGTGTGTACCTGCTGATCATTTTCCAGGCCATATGTAATAGTTCGTGTCCATTCAGGAGTTGTGGCCAATGATCAGAGGAAATAACCATTCATTCTAATTTGATTTCGCTGGTTCTATGTAGTTTATAAGGAAATTTCCAACGTGTCGTTATTTTTTGATGTCCTCGGTTCTGTTGGAATTCCAACTCAAGTGCAGTAATTGTTTTGCGGACTTTTCCACGATCACTCGATTGTGACTTTGCTCTTTCCTGAATTTTCATATCTCCTGCTTGAAATTCTCAAATACCAGACAATTATTCAAAGAAATTTTGTCGTCCTGTAATAATATAAAATATTTTAAAATTTCACACAACAGAATATTTTTAAAATTAATTCGGTACAAAATGGACCAAAATGGGGAATTGTCCAGATCTGAAAGAGTCAAATTATGGAACGATTTATACTTGATTAGTTTCAACATTCACGTCCTCAAATGTTTAAAAAAAAGCGATCTTATTACGATCATTTTTTTATTCATTCGCTTTTGGCCAAATTTTATGAAATTTAGATGCATTTTACTCGAAAACGCTTAACAACCTAGAATTTTAAACTAATGTTCCAGCTTCAGCATTGATCCAAGCAATGCACAGGATGATAACCGAACCATCTTATTAGTTTCGGTGTGCTCTTTTGATTCCCAGGTTCAAAATTGAATTTTCATGTTATAGGAAAACAATGTGGCGGATTTAATATGAAACAGTACTGACAAATCTGACATATGTTTTTTTTATATATTTTTTCCAAGCCGATTACCGTTCTATCTCGAGCTCTTCCAAACCTCCATGCTGTTAAAAGTTTGGCAACATTGCGTAATAATGGCTAAGAGATTAATTTTATTTATATTTTTATTTACATATGGAACTTTTATATCAAGTAATGCAGATTCCAAAATCGTAATAAAACAGATAACATGAAAATAATTTTTAATATCCGCACAAATAACGTTAGATTTGTATTCAAGTACCGCAAAAACACCCAAGTAATAAATTACATGCACACTGAATCACATTTGAAGAATGTGTTTGCTGTGTTGGATTCGCCATTTTAAATTTTGAAAATCCGTCATATGATTTTGATTTAATTTAGTCTAAAACGTGGAAAAACGCTATAAAATATATATTTTAACATTTGAATTGATAATAATCGTGAAAAGAAGTATTATTCTCATTTCTTGTGACCAACAAATGTAGTACAAAATGTCTAAAAATGTGGAAACTTTGATGACATTCATTTTATTTAACGCTGATTTATATCAGAATTACTTGCATTTTTCCAATTTTGGTATAGTTTTCCACATTTTTTAAAAATATAAATTATGCAAAGCTGAAAACAAATAACGGAACCGTAAATTACAACTATTTTATTCACCTTTATTCAGTTTTCACGAGATAGCCGTTATCGGCTTGTAAAAAATTAATGACAAAAAAATTTCAATACTTTTCAAATGAAATCCATCCTATTTCAAGGTTAGATTGGTTGGTCCAATTTTTCGATTTGATCCTGTGGCTCGAATATAAACCTAAAATTCCAAGTTAAGAGATTCATAAGGAATATTTCTCAAGAATTTGTATCATTAATTGATTAAATGAAAAGTACAATTTTACATATGTAGACAATTTTTGATGACTCCGAATAATATTTTGTTTACATAACTGTAGTCAAATTTTTGTTTTTCTTTTCTAGGTGCATATATGCATTGTATCTGTATTCCATATGAAAGAGTCTTCTTAATCTATATTATTCGGGTGCGGGTCGAAAAACCGACAAATCAAAAAGCCGACAGGTCAACAAACCGACAGTAAAAAATCCGACAATCGAAAAGCTGAGTGTAAAAAACCGACACATGCAAAAATGACTGTCTGCTTGTCGATGTGCCTAATTTTTATGTGTTGACTTTTCGATTGTCGGTTTTTTGACCTGTCGGCTTTTTGAATTGCCGATTTTTGGACCCGCACTCGAAACTATAAGCGAATCCGGTTTAACTTTTCATATTGGCACTGTATCAAAATAAGTCGGGGATTTCGATGGTTCTTCTTCACTTCGTCAATTATTAATTATATATATTATAGAACTGTATAAGCAAAATAATATTACACAAAAAATGGAAATACTCACCAAGATAGATCATTTTACAAACAAGTTTATATTTATCGGTATACCTATCAGACTAGTTCAAAATACGATGTTAACAAATAATTAGAGAATTTATTATGACATTCAATTCACAATTATTAATGGCATGCCTGACATGCATAGTAAAATATAAATGATATATCAATTATGTAAATGTATTTTATTTGCAAGATGGCTGAACTCTTTTGGTATGGATGGACATTAAAAACAATAGACTTTGTCGAGACATTCATTTTCATCTTGAGAAAGAAAAACAAGCAGATCTCATTTCTGCATTTATACCACCATGTTTCCACGATGATATTTACATGGATAATCGTTAAAACACTCCCCGGCGGAGTATTGACTGTCCACCTATTTACTAATTGTTGCGTCCATGTCATTATGTACTCGTATTATTTTATTAGTTCATGGGGGCCTGCGATTCAACGCGTGGTTAATCCTTTCAAACGATACGTTACTATTATACAAATGGTGGGTACATGTTTAAATAGATGAACATAGTCCGAAAGAGTTTGAAATTAACTACTGCGTCTTTATTATTACAGGTGCAATTCGTATTGCTCTTGTTACACGTACTTCAAGGTTATGAAGAAAGCTGCAAGTTTGAACGATTTGGAATTAACTTAGTTGTTGAAAACCTCCTTTTGAACTTCATTTTATTCTTCAATTTCTATCGCAAAACTTACTGGAAATCAAAACCCAAAACTCAGTAGTCGCTGAAAAACAAAAAAAAAATTGTAATATTTGAAATGGGAAAATACATTGAACATTTTAAATCGCATAAAATTAATATTATATAATTACATAAAAGTCCCTCATCACCTAACTAAAAATTCAGATTTCCTGCATATTCCTGCTTACCCCTTCAATATCAGTAATTAACTATCTTCTTAATCCTGTACTACCAACATCGTCAATATCATCATCGCACAACTTCAACGTCATCATCGTCCGACATTATCATCAAACTTTTCCGAAGCTCCACTTTAATAAAATCAATTCATTTTTTAATAATCTAGTATATTTCCATCGTACACATTAATAACAAATTAATTAACTTTATACTCCGTAATTATAGAAAGTATTTGAAATCCGTAGGAAAACCTTTTATCTTGTAGCACATGAATGGCAGCTCACCGATTAAGATTGAATTATGTTATAGATTATAGCACAATCGCAAATTTCTAATAAATGGAAAAAATACAAATTGAAATGTCAAATTAAACAAAATCACTGTAATTTTTCCAAGATATTGCAGTATTAAAATCAAATAAACTAAAGACTCTTTCATTTATTTCTCATCTGAAACGTAGACTGGGAAAAAGTTCTGACCGATGTTTGTAAAACTTGAAAGAAGTAACAAGTGGTTTTTAAACTAACCAGACAGACTATACTAGAAATGCGAATTTAATCTAAAGATAGTATTATAAATTAATTTATGCAAGAAGAGGAATTTAAAATGTTTATGTCAAATCTGCATTTCTAATCATATTAAGCGCATACAATGTATGTGGCATCCAAGTATCGAATTAATAAGATGGAATATTTCTAGTGTAAGTATTATACTGTGAGAAAGATTATTTCCCAATAAATGACAGACAATAGGTTTCAACAAGCTCAGTGCAAAAAAATATCTTCATTTATTTTCCATATTAAACTTAAAAGATATTTCGATTGCAATAATAGATTTCTTGAGGTTAACATCAATACTTCTGGATTTGGAAAAAAGAAAATATTTTTATTTATTATTTATATATTTAAGCGTGACTCAGTACACATTTTAACTTCAAATTAATGAATAAGTAGCACGAGTAGTGGTATTAAATTCCAGGATGGACTATTTTTGTTTCTAATACGGTACAACTTTATTCCTCATTAGTGTGACAAACTAGCTGTTTTTATGAACGTTTTCTAAATTAAATTTTGAATTTTATCTTTTCATTTAACATTGAACCTCAAGTCTGGCGTGTCCCTATTAAAAAATCTGAATGGATAGTTTAAGAATAAATAAAGCTGTAATTTGGCCTCGAAATTTAAATTTGACCGTATGCTTTTCTTTGAAAAATAAATTTTGAAAATTCCGAAGATAAACATGAAGTTCATCGAACAATACTTCACATAAATATTCAAACATTGAATAAGCAATGTGTCCTACTTCTTTTGAAGAACTATATAACTGGCAAGAAGGTACAACTGCTGTGTCATGAGCTGTGTGCGTTAAGTAGTAGTTTAGTCTCAGATATTTCACAGACCATGCGAATTGCGTAATAAATTTTTGTTAAAATTAGTCGTTACTAGTACAAAATAATGGATTTGGTACGTTTGGGTGCTTTAATTTTGGATGTGGACGATATGGATACGCACGGTGGGTGATCATCTTTTTACTTGCCAACTTTGTGGACTGTAACTAAAAATATGTCAACAAATTCTAGATCAAAGGACAAGGGTTTGGTGGACGTTGAGAACACCTTATCCAGTATTCTTTATCATTTTCGTATATGTGTATTTCATTGCGAAATTTGGACCTCAATTCATGAAAGGTCGAAAACCTTACGATTTAAAAACGTTCATCAAGTGGTATAATATTTTTCAAATCATTGCAAATGGTGCTATCATATATTACACAATTAAATATGGACTCTTCACCGAAATTCCTCTTTCCTGTGTTAAAATGGATACTTCTGCAGTAGGAAACCCAATGAAGGTTTGACAATTTTTCAGTTACATATTTTAGGATTGTAATTAAAAATTATTCGTATCTTTTTTTGGTATTTGTCCAGATTCTAAATACATTTCCGTTATAGAAAATTAAGTATTTTATTATTTAACAAATTACAATTACAAATAAAGTTCATAATTTTTTACCTTAGTTTGATGAATCTTTAAACAAGTTAAAATTTTTTTTTATATAAAGACTAAGTTTTATGAATTCATTTAATTTTCAAGATGGCTGAACTCTTTTGGTATGTATGGATATTGAAAACCATAGACTTTATCGAGACTTGCATTTTCGTTCTGAGAAAGAAGGACAAACAAATAACGGGTTTGCATTTATATCACCATATATCGACTATGTTATTTTCTTGGGCAAGCATGAAACTTCAACCAGGTGGATCACTGACTATACACGCAACGACTAATAGTTTGATTCATGTTATTATGTATTCGTATTACTACGTCAGCTCTTGCGGACCTGAGATACAGCGGTTCGTCGCCCCTTACAAGAAATACATTACTATTCTACAAATGGTACGTATTCTTGATTAAAAAAAAAATGATTGCTGTTTAAGTAAACTGAAAAAAATATTATTAAAATATTGATTAAATTGCGGTTACCTGTTAGCAGCTAGATATTGATTAATTTCAACTGTATTTTAGTATAATTTAGTTGGAAGACGTTATTTGGTCAATATTACTAATTTTTTTTCATGTAGGAACTCTAACTAGTTACAGTTTAAGTTAACGTCTGTGTTGTTGTTATTATAGGTACAATTTGTGTTACTTACACTGCACGCAATTCAAGGGCTAAATCCAGAATGCAATCTTCCACAGTGGGGCGTTCACTTAGTTATTGGAAACCTCGCGATGAACTTCGTTCTATTTTCCAATTTCTACAGGGCGACCTACTGGAAAACAAATCTCCAAAACTCGGTAGACTCACCTAAGAAATTGAATTAAGTTAAAAAAAAAAATGTTAGTATAATAAGTTTCCAAAATTCATTATTCATCCATGAGCCCACATTTTTTCTGAATGTTTGGATGCAAAAAATATAAGATTCATTGCTGACTCTGTCCAGAATTTTTAAATGTAATAATCAATTGATTTACGGCTTTGAAGAAATTAACTATTTACATCCGACTATTTTAATAGTTTTATTTTAACTATTTTAACGTTTACGTTATGTTCAATTAACAGATCGATAAATAATGATGTATTTGTTGTGAAAGTACTTAATAAGGCACCATCATCCTCCATAAGAAAAAGTATGTACATAAAAATAGACGATCATACAATTTCATTTATTTGTAAGACGTATTGTACTTAAGTTAGGGATTTATAATAAGTTGAATATTGAAATAAAAATTAGCGACTGAAAGTGCTTTCCTTTTTCCCAGTAAATGCCACCAATATTAATTTAATTTAAAAAAGTCGATGAAGATCTGAAAAAATTAATTTAATTTACTTTGAAATTCGTGTGGGCATTAAACAATATTATCATCCCGTACTAATTATTAAAAATTTATTCGCATTCATTTTCTGTATTGCGTGTACATAAACTGAAATTTTGCTACATTATATATGCATAGTTCGGTACCGATTATGCTAGAAGTATTTAACTAGCTTGATAACAACGACCGACATTTCGCAATTCATGACAGGCAGCAAATTTCCTTACTAGTTCTTATGCATACCAATTGCGCAGTAAAATATCGCGACGTCAATTTTTTAAAAAGTATGTTCTTGTAAAATTACCAGAATTTGAAAACAAAAATAAACCATGATAAAGGATCTACTAAAAATAGTGCAGGTGATTTTTGACGTGGATGATATGAAAGATCGCGGTGAGTGCAAGTGTATAAATTAAAACTCTTTCTACTGGTTATTTATCTATTCATTCAAATTTGTAGATCAGAGAACGCAAGACTGGTTCACGATGAGAACACCGTATCCATTATTACTGATGATTTTTACGTATTTATATTTCGTTTTAAAATCTGGACCAAGCTTTATGAAGAATCGTGAGCCGCATGATTTAAAGACGTTTATTAGGTGCTATAACCTCTTCCAAGTCTTAGCTAATGCAGCTATAGTGTATTATACATTTAAGTTTGGCCTGTTTACGGATATTCCAATTACCTGTGTTCCTTTGGATTCTCTTCCACCAGAAAACTCATTGAAGGTTTGAATTTTTTGCTATAAATCGATTAAATCATAATAAATTTAGAGATATACTCAGAATATTTAGTAGATTGACACCAAAGATGGAAGTGGATTAGTCAAGATTATTAATTATAAAATCGTTTTTTTTTTCATTTGTATAGTTATAATCATCAATCATAAGCGTTATTATACCGGATTATCATATTATTACAAATTGACAATAAGTTTTCTGCTTTGAATTCTTCTTACTGTTTATTATCTGTCAGTTAGTATTTAACGATTTAGTAAAAAAACGGTTCATCAATTTATCATTTTCAACTTCAAATTAAATGGTTCCATTCCGATTTTTAAATAATATTTATAGAAATTATTTAATTACATTTTTTAACAAATTTAGCAAAAATATAGGTATATTCTTTGTTGCATTCTAAGCATTTTTATTCCTTTGCAAAAGTTTATAGGCCTCGCGAGAAAATAATCCGAAACTATAATATTTAAAATTCATATGACAAAAACGATCAATTTTTGTAATACATTGCAAAGAACAAAAATTGGTTAGAATGCATCAAAGAATATACCAACATTTTTTTTTAATGAAGCTCACAGTTTTTTAATTACAGCGTCTAGAACTTTTTAAAAGAAATTATACTTATTATACCGTTCAAATAATGTAGGGTATAAAAGTTTTTCTTAAAATTAAGTACTTACAATGATTGCATATTAAAGTCAGCCAATGTATAGGGCATAAGTCTGTCCTGGGCCACGTGGTCTTTACATTACATCTTACTTAAAGTAAATTTTCTTATTTAATTCCAGCATTCAGTTGCATTTCTTATAGGTTAATTTAAGTATTGTTCGAATACCCGAATGTGCATTTTTCTGAGAACATAAATATGATGACATATGCCCAATGCGATCTCGAGGGAAAAGTAATAATTGTTGCAAGAATTATAAATATCTGATTCCGAAAATCTAAAAAAGCCGAAGCAAGGGGAGGGGGAGGAGATTATACGTTCAATTAATTTTAAGTTGCATTGATTATGTAATCGATCTCATACTTATATTTGTCTAACTCTTGGTCTGTCATTTTCGGTCTTTCTCGGTGGTTCTTGATCTCCCTAAACAACACTCGACCTATATTGATCTGGGTTGATCTTTCTCGATCATTCTCGATGTTTTGCGATTTATAAGATTCGATTCATGGATAGGACACATTTTTAATAAATGAAATTTATCGAGATACATATTGCTTTTTATAGACTTAAACTTTTGAAAGTTTAATACTGAATCATCTCCACAGAACTATTACATTTACATCTCGTCTTCAACTAAAACTTATCACATATTGATTATTTTTTACTCGGGTATCCATTATAATCATTTTAATCAGGTTTTAGTTAAAAACTGTATAGTAATGATTATACAGACTCTTCTATTCATGAAGCGATTTGTATTTAGTTGATTTTGGTTGAATAGTAGGTCAATAGACTCAGCAATAAATTCTGATATGAAAGTAATTTTGAATATGGAGTAATATATTTCTTGGTTCCTTTGTTTAATTTGCATTACTCTTTGTATTTTTTAAAACAACTTATTATCTATATTTTTCTTTATTTCAATTTCACAGAAATGAAGAAATAGTAAAATACGAAATTCTGTTTGAGGTGAAGATTAAAAAAAATATTAAATTACTTTTCTTTTATAATAAAAAAAAACCAGTGTTAAAATATTTAGAACAACGTACTATAATTTCCATTTGTATCTATGATACACCTTTAGCAACGGCACTATAGAACATTTGTATCTAAAGTAAAATGTTTTGGTTATTGCAACGAACGTAAACATTGTCAAATCTACAATTCATATTGTAATATTTACATTATGCATTACTGTTATTACAAAACGTATTGTAAATCATAACATACTTTTTCACCATCTAAACATTCGTCATTCATATAAAAATGAAGCATATTGAATGAATAATCAATTCGATTCATAGCCAAATAAATTCTTACTCCGAACCTCCATCATTGGTGTCTGAGATATCTAAAAAATTAAAAAATAGAATCACATGATATTTGAATTATCCATTATTGAAGTTTAGTTTGATCATTTTATTTAACATGTAAGATGGCTTCAGTATTCTGGTATTTGTGGTTATTGAAATTAATGGACTTCGTCGAGACTGTAATCTTTGTTCTGCGGAAAAAGAACAAACAGATTTCATACTTACATTTATACCACCATGTGTCCACAATGTTATTCTCTTGGGCATTACTGAAAGTGCACCCAGGTGGAGTAATGACCGTCCACGCAGCTACAAATAGTTGTATCCATGTTATTATGTACTCCTATTATTTTGCAAGTGCATGTGGACCATCGATACAACGCATGATTATTCCTTTGAAGAAATACATCACTATTGCACAAATGGTACGTATTTCATGTCAACGCATTAAATTGCCACGAAATTTCGAATATTCACCATAATTTTTTATTACAGGTGCAATTTGTTTTCCTCATTTTACATGCAAGCCAAGGTTATTTTCAGAGTTGTCGTGTTCCAAGAGATGGCATTAATATAGTCATTGCAAATCTCACCCTCAATTTCATTCTTTTTTTCAATTTCTATCGAAATGCTTACTGGAAGCCTAAGTGTAAAGCTACATAGTCTAAAATTAATATGAGTACATTAATATCTATTGTAAGTTCTGTTTGTGGTCCAATAACATTTGTATTATTGAATGATATTTAATTTTCCAAGTGAATGCTTTCTCGTAAATGTAATTGTTACTTAATTTAACATATAAATAGCTTATAACCAATTAGTATTACAATGAGAGAGTTGAGAAGAGTGATCTCGCAATATAGGGAATACCATATGCTTACTAAGAAAAATTACACGTAATGAATTTACTTGTTAACTACTTCGATTGATAGAGATGACCTTCCAAAAGTTCTCTATGTGTTAATCAACATGTATTGTTAATGTGTAAGTCGAATATCGTGGGAGTTGCTGTCTGGACAATCGTCAGAGGCCGTTATCGTATACACCAGCAATTTGATAATCCACGAGGACAATTTCCAATGTCAGGAATTATCAATACCGGTCGTTCAAAATTACTTGTCATCAAATATAAACTCTATTCGATATTGAATATACTAGAATTATATACTTAGGTAGTAATAATATCACTGATGCATTATATCGAAAATCGTGATATGAAATAAGAATTTAGAGTCATTCCATGTATTGTTCTTATAAATCTCATAAGAATAGGAAATTTTTCTTATTTTTATACGATTATTTAAGATACAATATAAATAAATATATTACGAATATAATTATAAATATTTTTGGAACCTTTCTGTCTAGAATAATATACCTTATATGTAGAATTAAATGTGGACTAATGTAATCGAAAGTTAGTAATTTAAGACACTTAGAAGACTTAAAACTGTATGTAATTTTTAAGAATTGTTTAAATAAATTATAATCTTTGTTGCTTTGTAGATATATATTTCATCTATCTTTACGCGTTATTAAAGGCTCAGTTGATTCTGGACATAATTGTGATATTAGTACGTTCTTACATTGCAATTCACTAAAGTAATGATAAGGATGTCTAATTGAAGCTTATTTTTACGCAATTGGAGCATAGTTAACTTATACATATATTGTTGTCCCTTTAAGTCATGTGCATCATACAATCATATGTTTGCTTCATATAGGGCAAATCCACAGAACTTTTAGTTTTGGAATAAAAAAATTTGAAAAAAAATCTCGCAAAATATTCTTGCTTTGTTTACATATCTGTCTACTCATTCGGAGTTATAATCTATGTCTGTGCAACTTTTCTATTCTGTGCCATCAAAGTAGATTGAAGGTCAAATGGATGTTGGCCTTTAACAAAATTGGATTATTTCATTAAGAATTTCCAAATTTTACATTTTCAACAAATATTGCTAACAAAAGACTTTGTTGAAATAAAAACTAAGTATATTTTTTAAACAATCCTGAGGCTTTCATAACTACAGAATGATGGGTATTTCACAAAAGTTAAAAGCTCTATGGATTTGCCCATATGTCTGTCTCTTATAGTCATATATTTTTTTTAGTTCCTTATTGAATCAACTGATTTATTTGCAAATAATGACAAATTAACAAAAACAGCCATTGCAATTAACAAAAAGCTATTAAGCATCAGAAACAAATTAATATTAAAACCACTATCTTCTGTTTCATTTTTTTTGTATCAGGACTTGCATATTTGTTGCAAAAATGTTAAGCATTTTGATTTACAATTATAAGAAAGTAAATCGCAATTAATTAAATTTTTTTTTTATATTATTTTACGTCGACTTTTGTGAACCCATATGGGACTAAAACGCGTCGGGACCTACAGTTTATGAAGGTGGAATCCGAACCACCTGAGCTTTGGCCTTATTACAATTAATTAAATGTTTTTTTTTTTTCTTTCTATTCAAAGGTGACTGTATTTAACCCATTAACGCCGAAGGCACAACTTTTTTGCTTCAATTTCAATCCAGTATTTTGCATCAAAATCGTAATTAGAAAAAATTGCCTACTATTGTCGAGGTCGTTCTTCAAGATTCCGATGTTAAAATTGAATTTCAGCCATTAAGAATTCCAATATGGCGCGGAATTTCAAATTTTGTTTCGAGCTATTAAAATATTGCGATTCTATTGAAACTATGCCCAAAGGTGCATAAAATATTTGAAATTTAAGGACAAATTTCACTCTTATACCCCGCATCATTCAACGACTCAAAATCACGTCAACAAAGAAAATTTCTTTGAAAAATGATATTTTCAGAGTTTTTTTCAACATTTTTTTGTTCTTTGCAATTTTTTCCAAAAGTTGATAGTTTTCGAGAAAGAAAGTCCTAAACTATAATATTTGAAATTCATTTCCTAATTAATGTAATATCAAAACTGCTGTACCTACTTCGATTTGAAATATTGCTTTAGTGATCAGTACTATCAGAATTTCTTGAAGTTAGAATTAATTCTTGACGTAAATACAGAGTAACTCTATTGAAAGATTTGGCTGTCAAGCTTAGAAAATAAAAACTCACTATTTATGGAGTGGAAACGTACCTTACATGAAGTGAATATTCTCTCTTTCTATGGAATAGCTCAATTTTCACATGATAAAGAGTAGTAACCCAACGGGCACGAAGAACCCAAATGTTTCTAAAACGTTTTTAGAATATTCTAGAAAAGTTCCTAAAACGTTTTATGTCTGCAACGTGGATGAAACATTTATAAAACGTTCCGTAAAAGTTGCAGACATAAAACGTTTTAGGAACGTTTCTGGAACATTCTAAAAACGTTTTAGAAACATTTGGGTTCTTCGTGCCCGTTGGGAAATTTGCACGAAATTGGGGAGCATATTTATCAGTTGAAATTCTCTGAAATTTTTAACATGAAAATGTAAATTCTATTCTTACCAAAACCCAACATGGTCTCTAATAGTGGAATTTCATCTATTAATATAGCTACAGGTACTTCCTAAACTTGGTTGCTGATCATAATAATTGACAGTAATAAAAGTTAAAGCTCACGTTTATAAACCAAAACTAAAATTTTTTGCCTAATAGTTAATCTGAGTTTCACTAAACAATATTTATCGGTAAAAATCTACAAGACTAGTTTAAAGAAAATGTGAACTAATGAACAGTTGTGCGTCATTTTATATCCAAGATTTAATCAATTTTTTGAATAAATTTTATCCAAAGCATGTCGTATTACATACGTGTTTTTCAGAAATCATCATTTTGCGAAAATAATGAAAAAAATTCTTGAATTTTACAATTTGGTTTTAATATGTGGTCGTTGATTACCAAGAAAAATCCGCCGCTATAATCACAAGCACCAGCTGGTTTTCTTAATACACAGTTTCATTTAATTTTAATTATGATTTTTAATTTTATCTGCCATTTTAAATTTCGAAATAAGATTATTAGAATTAACCCATTAACGCCGGGAAGGACACATTTCCTACATCAATTATTTCAATCAAGTATTTCATATGAAAATTAAGTTTCCAAAAAATTGAAATGTATGTTTCTTGTTATTTTTGAGATTGGTCATTTCAATGGAATTGTCAAAATTGAGCTATCTTAATTACAAAATTATCGGCGTAGTGGCTCAGGTGGTTAACGCACTATACTACGAAGTCGTAGGTCGTGAGTTCGATCCCCGTCTGGTGAACAAATTTTGGATTTCGTTTCCAAGCAGCAGCTCGCTGTTGGTAAGACGAGCCACGTTGTTTGTGTTTACGTTTCGAAAGTATTGTTTATCTGGCGGAAATCGACTCAAGACCGCTGCTGTACTTGGTGTAGGTTTCTGCAGTCCTACATTTCATACACAAATGTGAAGTATAGCGCCATCTTTCTAAGTCGATCTGCAGCTCTCGCAAAATCTTACGACTCATAATACGGCAAGCAATTAAGTAAAAAGGGCGATTCCGCCCGTTAATTAATATAAAAAAAATTAAATATAACGATTTAAATGTAAAAAAACGTGGTATACTTTTTTATAAAACATTTTCTCACAGAGTATTTGCCGACACAGAATTCGTTCACTAAAGGTGAAAAAATAGTTGTAATATTAAGATATATTTGTTAAATATTAAAAAACTAACATCATGATCACAAAATGGCGACTGCAGTGAGAATATTCTTTTTAAAACTAAACCTAATTTTTTCATGAAAATTGTAAACTCTACAAAAAATGCAGTGACAAACGTTTCTTAGAATGTGTCAAAGAATATTTAAAATTTTATTTAGGATGTCTTGATACAATTTGTTATTTTTCGAAAATTAAGAAAATCGAAATTGTGAAAAATGTAATTTGAAAAATTTGAAAAAAATTGAGAGTAATCTTTAACCAATTCTAAAATATTTTTGTTCTAAGAAGATTTTCTCTAAAGTTTATAGTTTTCGACAAACAAAATTATTAATCATTTCTAGATTTCAAGAATAACAATTTCTTTTGTCGAAAACTATAGACATTAGATAAAATTTTCTCTTAAAACAAAATTATCTTAGAATTTGTCAAAGAATACACTTAAATTTTTTCAGATTTTTTAAACGACTTTTTAAAAAATTTCGTTTTTTCGAAATTTTAAAAAATCAATATATTCTGAAAAAATTTGGGCTTACTCTTTGATACATTCTAAGACATTTTAATTCTTAGAAAATTTTTTTCATGTTTATAGTTTTCATAAAAAAAATTTGTTGACTTTTAAAAAGAAATTACTTACTGCCATCGCCATTTTATGATCACTATGTTATTTTGTTAATATTTAAAAAATTTATCTTAATACTACAACTATTTTCTTCACCTTTCGATGCGAAAAAAATGTTTTATTCAAAATTATAACCGAATTTTTGCGTTTTTTTTACATTTAAATCGCTGTATTTAATTTTCTAATTAAGGTAGCTCAATTTTGATAACTCCATTGAAAAGAGCAATCGTGAAAATACTACGATATATTTAAATATACCTTAAATATATCATACCTTTCAATTTTGTTGTTGTTCGATTTTCATACGAAAAACTTTTGTAATTGAAATTTAAATGCAAAAAGTTTCCTTCCCGTCGTTAACGGGTTAAGCAACCCTGAATTTATATAATCACAATTTTCTATTAAATATACTGTGCTAATTGTTACACAAATTTTTTAAAATTTAGTTTTAAATACTCAAAGAAAAGTATTCGCGTATTCTTTGACTAATGAACAGAAAGTATTTGTCAGATTGCAAGGATCTTACAGGGGCTGCAATAATAGTACTTTAGTAGCGAAATAAGCTAATATC
Source organism: Trichopria drosophilae (assembly GCA_030407085.1). NCBI lineage: Eukaryota > Metazoa > Arthropoda > Insecta > Hymenoptera > Diapriidae > Trichopria > Trichopria drosophilae. The sequence goes on along the minus strand of CM059584.1, from coordinate 139,127,491 downwards.
TTTACATGAAATCACTGTCAAATTATTCCAACTTTTGTAGAACGACCCAGATACGATATAAAGAAGTATTCATTCAATATTTAATATTGAGTTGCAACAAATTTGATTAAAACTTTTCCAACCGTACTTTTATAACATATAAAAAGAAACGTAAACTACGTTAACTAATATTATTTATAACGTTCTCTTTATTACACAACGTATTTTCTATCCTATGAGATTAAACGTAAACTCGAATGAATCGTGAATTACTAGAACAAACATATTATCGAAAATGTCAAACAAATTTTGTTTTGTAATTTTTGTAATTCCTCCCTTCCTCCCCCCATCCCCCTCTCATTTTATTTCTTCTTTTAATTGCAAATTTAAAAATTACAAGGATACCACTTTTCCGATGTTTAATTTGTTCGAACTTCAACAGTTATGACGAATGTTTTCGTTCGTAGCACGTGCTTTTACATCTGATAAGCGATCACCCAATACCGGGCGTAAAGATTTGTTTTATGCCTTTCTAACGAAAATAACTCTTTCGACTCGTATTTAAATTCATCCACTCCTAAGCAAATAAAAAACTATTCTCAAGCCCATTTAAAAACGGGGTTTAACTCCACTATCGTTAAAGTACATAATGCTTGAAAATATTAATGGATCTTCTTAGCAATGATAAACAAAACACGGATATTCACTCAGAAACTTTGAATTATGTTATGACATTTCGAAATTATAACGCAGTTTATTTACATTTAACAGTGTTTTGTTTGGATAAATCTTTCAAGTCATTTTACTAAATTTAGAAAAATCTGATTTCACTATTTATAGACTATGCCATTGAGTGTGAAACAAACACTTATTTATCATTGCCATATTACATATTGTTCAAAGTTTGAAGTAAGGTAAGTAGGGAAATAATTACGCTCAAAACGATAATGCAAATGACATGAAATTCGCATCGTTGATATCAGTTTTCTTTGTGTAACTTCCAGCGTTGACCGCTTCTCAGTCTCGTTTCAAATTTCATCATTGCGATATTTTAAACTTAATTTTAAGACAGTTACTTTAGTGCATATAACTTATTTGGTTTCTCAGGATAATATGATCAATTTCTATTATTATTAAAGTACATATTCCAAACGACGAATTGGTACGAAAGTAATACTTTAAAAACAATATGCAAATTAGGTCCATTTGTTTGAGATATCTTCAACATTCTTTTAGATTAAATAGAATTATGAATTATGTTTTCTATTTTCACAGAGTGCGAAAACGTTTTTAAAATCGTGAATAGTAATGATTAGTATTTGAATATAGTTGAAAGGTCAAAATTCAAATGGTAACTTTTGTTTGAAGAGGTGGTCGATTAATTTTCGATACACCAACAATGTGTACACATCAACCCTCTGAATCAGAGTATTGTGTCGGGAACGCAGTATGTAAATAGCCAATAATCCAATGCCAAGTCGTATATCGAAGAACAGTTCTTAATCGTCTTTGTGACAACTCGGTGTTCTCGTCCGTCTGCGGTGGTGTGTTCTAAAATCGGGCAGTTCTAACTAAACGTAACATATCAATTGTTCTAATTACAAAAATGGGTGCCTTCGACACATTATTGAGTTATATGCCAAACGATGAACCTGGTGAGTAATTGGGTTAATCGGAAATGTAATTTCAAGTTTTTCACTGACATCGCAATCCAAGGATATATTTCACATTCCAGATCCTAGGTCGAATCAATGGTTTCTAATAGGAACGCCATATACAGTTTTCATCTTGGTGTTCATGTATTTGTATTTCGTCTTAAAATGTGGACCAGACTACATGAAAAAACGGCAGCCCTACGAGTTAAAAACCTTTATAAGGTACTACAATCTCTTCCAAATCGTCGCCAATGCATATATCGTTTACAAAACGATAAAACATGGGTTGTTCACTACCGTTCCCATCACCTGCATTGAGCTAGACCGTTCTGCAGAAGGTGATACAATGGAGGTTCGATGAAATTTTCTATTTTGTGTACATTCATATTATTGTAAACTTAAATTTCTCATTTTTTAAATCCATCAGATTGCCAAATTGTTTTATTACGTATTTCTTTTGAAACTGCTGGACTTTGTCGAAACTGGCGTATTTGTTCTGAGGAAGAAAAATAGGCAGGTGTCGTTTCTTCACTTGTACCATCATGTTGGAACCATGTTATTTTCGTGGTTGGCTGTGAAAATCTATCCAGGAGGAATGCTGATACCTCATGTTAGTCTCAATAGCTGGGTTCATGTGGTTATGTATTCGTATTATCTCGCCAGCAGTTTTGGACCTGCAGTACAAATGGTCATAAGTTCGTTCAAAAAGTATATAACCATCATTCAAATGGTAAAAAACATTAACTTCTATAATGTGCCAAGTCTTAAAAAACAATCAATTTTGAAATTTTAAACAACTCAAAATTTTCTTTTAGGTTCAATTTATACTTCTTATAGCTCATACGTCTCAAGGATTTTCACCTAACTGCCGTGTTCCAAGATGGGCTCCATACGTTGTCATGTTGAACCTCGTATTTAACTTTTTGTTATTTTTCAATTTCTACAGGAAAAACTACATGAAATCAAAGACCAGATAATTACTATTCTTTTAAAAATACATTTAATTTTTACTGAGTACAATTATTAACAGATGGATCTAACGTTATCAACAGAACAAGGTAAATTTTGCAACTTTTCAAAATAACAAAATATGCCTCATCAAATACTTTTACATTTTAATTATTTTCAGATATAGTGAATCATTCTTAACCCCTGAGATACCGAAAGCTCGAAGTTTAAATCTGTTTAGCATATGACAGAATATACATACAAGTGCAGTATTCACATCGAAAATAAAATAAGGTCTTTTAATTGAATTCGTTCTCTCGATTATCCAACGTTGAAATTTTTCTCGAAACCCGTCTACTCGTATGTATGAATATGTATGATTGCACGAATACGTTCACGTGATCTTGAAATGTTTATGGACACGAAGAAAAAATTTCTTGAAAATTTTACCATTTCAAGTGGACAGATTTGCAATAACACAAAACTTACAATCTAGTAATTTTTACCCAAAGAATGGTAACTTTCTCCATTGTACAAGTCTGTCCCAAAATTACCATCCGAAATGGTAAAATTAAAAAAAAATCTTTCTCCGTGTAGCGTTTATCGTTATCTTTTATAATTATAATAGTTTAATAATATCGGTATGCGACCATTGTACGACTATCGTATGAACATATTGTTCAAACTTGTTTTCGCTATGCACGAAAAATATTTCCCGCTAAATTTGGGTCATTGCTTTCTTTGCAAAATGCAGCGAAAGGTCAACATTTGCATAGCGCGTATTTTACGACGACACTGGAATTAATCCGCACTTGTTGATTCGGAAGGAAATTAACCATAACACAGTTACAGTCGCATTTAGTTAATCGAGTTTTGTTATTGAGGTTACGTCGATAGGTCACTTTTTATAAATCAATGCTTACCTGGTTTAAAATATTATCCAATTGAGTTTATGTTAAGAACAAGCTATGAAACTTAATTAAGTGTGATATAAGATTTTAGTTTAAATCGAATTTTAATAATTGTATACATCTACTCACGACTATAATTGTTTAGATTACTTACTATTAACTGTACATTATTTTTTGGTAGAATTATGGGTACATTCTATTTTTATTGAAATGTCATAATAATTTGTCACAAGTATACCTGCCACGATTAGTTAATAAAATATGTGTTTTTACCGAATGTTTTGAAATCGATAGTTTTTCTGTTTCTTATTAATAAACCTCACAACAACTCGCTTCAAATAGCAATAAACTTTCGAATTATTGTATAACTGCACTAACAAAATATTAATAAATTATTTAATATAGAAATTTAACTTTAAGTCTGCAACATCGAGTTTCAAAATAGTACATGTGTCAATGGTTTGGAATTTTTATTGATAATTTTTGAATGAAAATATCCCGATTTTTGGACTATTATACAGCACAAAGTTTAAATATCATCCGTATTACTAAATGAACTGCAATTTTTTTAAATTTATCCAATTTCTTATATTGATTGACTGCAAATTAATAAATAGTAAATGTAAATACGAAAATAAGGAAGTTCTGAGCAATCGTTAGAGGCGATAAAACAAATCGAATGATAAAATTCGTCATATATTATAACTGAGTCCATCAAGTATTGAAAACAATGTTTTATATTTATTTAAAAATCAAAATGGTAGCTTTAGATAATGCACAATGTGGTGCCTTATGCATAAGGCAAAATTTACTTACATCGTCAATCTGAAATAAAAACCCCAAAATTATGTAATTAGTCCAAAAATTAGAAATGAATAATATAAAAAATGCTGTAAATACTTTTATTTTAATCAATTTCTTTGAGCAATATTCTGTGTGTTTTAAGGTTTAGTTTTTTGTGTAAGCATGCAATGTTTCAAAAATGCCCAACATTTACAAGTATGCATTATTGTTCTTGTTGTTATTTTTATGCTGATTATAAAGAAATCATAAATGAGCCTAATCATTTCCTATCATAGCTAACACTAGTAAGCGATGTACAATTTCGGCGTATGTAAAACATTGAAATTAGTGTAAAATCAGTTAATTAAAATTATATAGAAGAAGAGATTTTATATCATATTTTAATACAAAACTTAGTAATTTTCGTGAAAAAAAACCGGATTAAATCGACAACAAAAATGTTGTTAACGCGTATTAACTTATAAAAATACATTTTCGAATTAAATTTATTTTGTAATGTTTACAAATTTATTAAAATTCATGGTTAAGTCGTACTAGAACTGCTCGTTCTATGATCACATTTTCTTATATAAGCTACAATTTTTACACTGGAGACACTACTGAAGTATGCGATGTTCTTATAAACAACCAAGTCTACTATAAATTATACCGTTAATAAGTATACGAACGTAACGAAACATTTACGCAAATGTTTACACCAACATTTAAAACGTAATAAACATTACTAACTTAAAATAATGTAATAAATTGCGGTTTTTATAATATTAATAGATAATTAAGATCATACTAATCATAACTAGGCACGTGACAAATTTTAACCAACGTCAGAAATGTTCCACATGTTATGCAAAAATGACGTCCGATGTTGATGCAAATCGCAATCGCAAATTCAGATTGATCACGTTTTCAAGGCTCCTCAATATTATTAGCTTTCTTCACGGTGACAGTCCATATGGTAATTAAGTTGATCGCGGTTAAGAAGTCAAAATATGCATGTGCAAGCAAATTTCAGCCATTACTTGTAGTATTACCATTTAGTAATTTGTGTCCATGAAGGCATGCACGCGTTTAATAATTACCAATATAAATATTCATAGTTGAAAATTATGGCTTTCACTGATTAACATACGTATTATTCTACATCACACAATACTGGGAATTACATGTTGATTGAACATGGAAGAACTTCTGATTGATTACGTACAAACCTCGGACAAAATTTGAATAAATAGAACTAGTACCGAATTCTTTGCAGTTCTCGATGGACAGGCTTGCTGATCGGAACTCGCGAGTTGTGTGGCAAAAGTTTTAAGTTTTTGTGAATTTTATCAAAACATAAATTAGTGCAAAATGGGTATCGTGGAAATGTACAATCATGTGATAAGGGAGACTTCTGGTAGGTATTCAAATGTCACTCGGATAATAACTCGTGTATTACGCAACCATTATTTTTATCTTTTTATTTTCAGACCAAAGAACACTGGACTGGTTTTTGATGGGATCGCCTTTTCCTATATTAATACTTTTTGCTGGTTATTTATATTTTGTGTTGAGATGTGGTCCACGGTACATAGAAAACAGGCCACCTTACAGTCTGAAAACATTTATCAAATTTTATAACATTTTTCAAATTGTTGTCAATGCTTTGGCTGTGTACTTCTGCTTGCATCTAGGTTTCCTAACGGAAATCTCATTAGGGTGTGAACCTATCGATTATTCTTTAAGGCCGAGAGCAGTTCAGGTTTGCATTATCTTATTAGTTTTTTTCTTATTTAATTGTAACTCGTTGTTAAAGTGAAATTTCATTTTAGCTGGCTGGTCTCTTCTGGTGGGTCATGATGCTGAAAATCGTGGATCTCATAGAGACAGCTGTGTTCATTTTCAGGAAGAAAACAAGACAGGTCTCTTTTCTCCATCTGTACCATCACATTTCAACGATATTCGTAGCATGGTTGACGGTCAAATACTTCGCTGGAGGCATGGCCATTTTTTCCCTTTTTGTTAACTGCATTGTGCACGTGATCATGTATACGTATTATTTCGCCAGTACCTGCGGACCTGCGGTACAACGTGCTGTATCTCCGATCAAACCGTACATCACCATCATCCAAATGGCAAGAATTTAATATTTATTCCCAGCTCGAATGAATTATACGCTGCTAATTTTCCAAATTTGTTCTCTTTAGGTCCAATTCTTCATTATACTGTTCCATACATTGCAAGCATATAGCCCGACGTGCTACGTTCCAAAATGGGGAGCTAATATGCTGGTTGCCAACCTCGTCATGAACTTCTTCCTGTTCTACAACTTTTATAGGAAAACTTACAAGAAGAAGACGAAAAATCAATAACGACTTCGACCACTAGGAACTTGGAATTAAAAATGCCATTTTTACAAAGTATTAGTTTCATTTTTAAATTACTTATGTAAAATAGTATCCACAACTTTTTTCTAACAATTTAGTTTTTTTTCATAATAGTACTTTGGTTCAAATTAACGTCGTACGGTAAATGAAAATTTTGATTTGCGTCATTTACATTAATTTTGAATGTGCACTTAAATTTTGTTGAATCAGAGTGACTCCGGGAAAGTTCAAAGTATATTCTTTCTAAAATAGTACCAGTTGCTAACGATTTCCCGCATGACCCAGTTTTCTTACCTTGTCGTGGGGGTCCTCTCATCTCATCCGCTTCACGCGTACACGTCTCGGTTATACCACCCCCACGGATTATTTCTCAGTTTTAATTATACGCGGCGCATTCTACACGAAAGCGAAGTGTCTGTACATATACACGGAAGTACAAACGCGAAATGCAAACAAGGCCGTAGCGGAAGTTCGTTGCTTCGTGATTTTGCTGAGCCCTAGGAACGAAGAATTGTTAGGATTACGATAAAAGGATGAAATACAAAATTATCTGCAGTTTTGCAGTGCTGCGATTACAGCCTGTCTGGAATATTGCTAGCCATTTTTTTACATTAACGAGCAAAGTTTTGGGGAGCCATAAAAAACCCATATTTTTTCGTGCTAGACAAATTTGTACATTTATATTTGTAAAGTTGTAGATTTTGAAATTGCTTACTTGTGCACTAGCTTTCATTTCTGGTTAGTTTTCTAATTTTGTTTAGTTATAAAGTTCATTGATGCATTTTTTGTTAAATGCATTTTCTTATAAAAACGTAAATTTATATACATAATTTTATTGTCAATCTTCGAATATTGTCAAACTCGTATTTTTAATTTTTCATATAAAACGCAATTAAATTGTTAAATTAATAAAATATTCGTGTAAAAATAAAAATAAAAAAAGACTTGTATAGAAGAACAAATTTTATAGAGTTAGAAACTGAATTATAATAAAAAATACTTTTTAAAAAAATGAAGTTCTTTTTTTTTTATAGCCGCTATTTTGTTAATGTTCAAAACATCATGAAAAACAACAACTATTTGTTCGCAAAAATTTGAAATGGAGTCAGTCATTAGTGTCTGAAGCGGTCAATGAAAACGTAATTTGCTTATTTACGGAATGAGAATACGAAAATTTACAAGGAACATTTTTGCGCATTAAAAAATAACTTGAATGTTTAGTTTATAGTACAGAATTTTTTTTTAAATTGTGCAAATATGATGTTCTTGAGTTATCGTTATGCAATTATTACGAACTTTTATTCATTATATATAATAGGTCTCCTATTTATAAAGACGGAAATAAACGGAACGTAAATATAATTATAGGCCCATATCTATTATTAATGTTGTAAAAATTCGTGATAGAATTATAGCTAAGAAATTAGTTAATATTTTATTCTATCTCGGGCTCAGGAAAGATTTAGACAGGTAGATATCATTTATTTGGATATCGCCAAAGCCTTTGACACATGGTATATTGATTGAAGAACTTTATAATTTAAGGTTGAATGACATTCCCCTTAATTGGATTGTATTCAATTTTATTCATAATTAAATATTCAATATTTCCATTTTAAGTCAGTAATCCTGAATCCTAATTCGACAATGACGACTATATTTACGTCATCATGTGCTCGTGTCAGCGTAACGCGTAACTGCTTACATTTTCCGCAATTGAAATATTTCTCTATTCATTGAGTAGCGAACAATATGTCAAAAGAATTCAGTGTATACAGCTATTGTAAGTAGTAACATGCTGTATTAGTCAGACCACACATATTATAGAGCAGGGTCCTCTTTCAATATTCATTGAACGTTCTAATGAAGCCACTGCAATACCTTTATCATTTTTCCAACATAAATGGAACCAAGTGCAATTTCGAAAATTCCTTTTCTTCTCGCGAAATTTTCGTTCATTTTACGTCGTTTCGATGCAGTAGACACGGTTTTCAAGTCAAAAGAAAAACTCCTATGAGATTTTTCTTTTTCGTTACATATACTATTTTCCAAGCTCGTTTATAATTAAAAGAGGCTCGTCTTAAAGCTTTCCACAGCGAGAAATTAAGGGTACCCTCCACTTCGGCTCGACTTTGAACGTGTCGCGCGATGCGGAAATTCACGGCGGCCATCATTCCCGACTCCTTTTTTTCTATTTTTCCCCCATTTTCACGCCCAAAAAGACCACGAGAGCAAAAGACGGCAAATTATCGTTACTTTCACGATTACTTAACTACGACATTTTTTCGTCACAGAGGCCTGCATAGACGCATAATGGGCGCGTAACGTCACACCGACACATGCGTGACGTATAAAATATTTAATTGCGAGTGCAGTGCAGCATCTCGGAGCTGTGCAATGCGCATACATGTAGTGCACTTTCTCTCCCTCGCAGATACTATAAAGAAGGGAATAGCACACTTCCGCCGTTAAGAGCCCTTAGCACGGTTTATTTTCCGAGGCGCACTTATGGAACGACGAGCGACCTTCACTTCGCATTCGCCTCGGCGATAAATATTTCCTCAATTGTGCGAAGCAATTTCAAGCATTCTATTGCTGTTGACGTTCTCAGCTAATAAGAAAAGGAGTTTTTAGGTACCTCTTTACCCGAAGGCACCGGAGAAAGGTATCGATCGTTTCGAATCAGTGAAATAGAGCTAGTGTTAACCCATTAAAAACCAAATGAACAGATTTTTTACGTTTAATTTAGTAGAGTCTCTACATTTCCAAAAATGTACATTTTAATCAAGGAACTATTATTTCTGATATTTTTGAGGTCGTCTTTTGCAACACCGCAGAGAAAGTTTTTGAGAAGGTCATTGACCCTAACTTTTTCAAGAAAATAAGAATAACGCTGATTTTTTTTTAATTGACGAAATGTTTGTAAATATGAATTCGAGAAACAAAGAATAAGATCATGCCTTTTGAATTTTTCTCGTGGTGTTCTTTTTTTATTTAAAAAGTTTAGTCTTTGATGCCAAACACGAAAATAAGTGTAAAAAACTGGATGGTTTCAATATGTTCGATATTTCGGATGTTGACTGTAAAACACTATTACTTTCATGTTAATATTCTGAACCATTCACTTAAATTTCTATTTAAAATTCTTCAAGTTCTTTTATTTTTAGAAATTATTTTTGTTGCTACCTAGTGCCTGTTCCCTGGAAGTCCTCTTCCTCGTTGACTTTTATAAATCCTTTAATCTTCTTCAGAAACATACTCATAAATTTAACATTCATAACTTTTTTATTATTTTAGAGATATTGAGATAACAAGATTTTTTTAATTTAGACCTTACTCATTTCCTTCAATAATTTTCGATTATTTGCAAACATTAAATAATATTTGGAAAAATGTACGTTTTTAATGCAATTAAAAAGGGCGACCTGTATAAACGCAAAAGTCGTTCATTATAAACAGAAACGGTCCGTCACTCTCGAAGCTCTTTAATAGTTTCAAACTAAACTTCGTACCTTGGGAAATACGAAAGAACCAAAGTATAACGGGAAGTGTTGTTTTACATTACGCCAGAAGAAGTTGCAAAAACTGTAAAAACATTTGTAAAGATGATTACGAAACGCAGAGGCAAGAGAATGAATTGTAAACGCGAATGAATGGAATTTTTTAGAGATGCGTTGAACAAAGTTTCGCCAAGAATTTCCATTCATAAAATCTAAGGAATTCTTTGAAAATATAAAGTTCCAAATATCTAGCAAACTTCATTCGCGGAAAATTTAGCATACTTTTATACGAAAGAATTTTCCTAGAATTCTACTTTCATTTTTGTACAAATTTTCTGAATAAAATTTATGCTGCTGGTTGAAATATGTAAATTATTATTGTACTTACCACAAGATTTGTATTATTTAAAACACACTTCACCTACATAGTTAGGAGTTTATTGTTCCGTTAATCACTTCATTGATGAGCATGTCAGTTCAATCAATCAATCTTCAGATCGTATTTGTTAATGCACCGATGAAATGCAATCGAATGCATTCACCATCGTTTCAAGTCAATGGCATTTGTTCAAGGAAAAGCCTATTTGGAGATGAATGTAGATAGAGATACAAGACAACAGAAATCGAATAAACGATCAGTAATCTAGCGGTACATGTTTCATTCGATAAGTGCATCCTCCATAAATGGGCCGAAAGTCGAATATTTCGCCCTGAGGTAAGTTCATTCGATTCCAACTCGTTCCTTCGTTTTAACAAGGAGCCAAGTTTGCTGCGGGAGCCCCGAGGGCTTATCGAACCTGATACTTTCTAGTCGCTACTGGAGGATTTCTACGCGCGGGAGAAGTCTATGTTCAGAACTTCTCAGAAAGTTTCGTATAATTGAGAAATCATCCGAACGTCTGCACTCGACTCTTGAAAAATCCAAACACGAGTTTGACTGGTAGATAAAAATAACTCCTCTATGTATTTCATATGGGAATTATAGAGAAGGTGTACGAATTTATTTGGCATCTGTAAAAAATTTTTTACGACGTTATAAAGTAATTGAAATTTCAAAACGTACGCTTATAAAGTATACCCTTAAATTTAAAAAATAGGGCTGACAGATTATATGAGGGAAAGGTCGCTGTTACTACTGATCGTCATGAATATTGTTTTCGACTAAAGGTAATTTACGCTCCTGATAGAGAACTTCGAAAAGTGATTATTAATGTAGGCGTATGATGAGAACTGCTAACAACATATTCGATTGTTTTAAAAATCATTGTTAATCTCTCGTTAACATCGGGAAATACTGTAATTTAAGTAGTAACAGTCCGATCCGTGTTTTGTTCCCAGTGTATGCGACCTATTACTACTTAAATTACTGCATTTTCCTACGCATAATCCTCGACTTCAAAACGACTTTTCCACGTTATAAAACAATCGAATAATAGGAATTCAATTTCATAAAATACTGTAAAATTACAAAAAAATATTATTAGTTACAACCATTTGTAATTTCATATAGTATTTCATATAATAAATTTAATTTAAAAGTGCACTAGTCGATAGCATTTAATAGTTTGCTCGATGTCATTGCTTTATATTAAAATGGTATTGGAAGAATAAAGTAAACTCTTAATTTATCATTTGCATAAGAGATTAATTAATATTTTTAAAAACTAGTTTTACCCATAATTCCGGACAAATGTCTATATTACTCATGCCAATTTGATTGTAATAAAAACTTGTTAATTTGACATCTGTAATTACATTCCGAATATATACTGATACATTCGTTATGTCTCAAAAAATATAAGTTTAATTAAATGCAAAATACGATATTTTAGATGCAATATAAAGTCACATAACCAATAAGAATATCTGGTAAAAATTAAAAATAATACTGCAATAATATCGAAAAATAAGAAGTTTGACAATTAAACTGTACAGCATTTCGCGCTTTATTCATTTATGCGGTTGTTACGTTCTTTCTCATAATTTACTACCTTGCTTAATATGCGTACTCTTTTATTATTATAATTGATATGAACAATTTAAAACCGGGCTCATCATTTCTAAATAGGTAATTATTTTCAAAGTGCATTACTTCCACTTTAATTCGTGCGCATTAGACGTAGTTTTAACGGAAGTACTAAAAAATTCAGAGCGCTCTCTACTTATCAACCATTCCACCAATTTTAAAGCAGAAGCTTATATACATTCTCAAGACACCGAACTTTTAATGGATCATTTACTTTCACACATAAAAAACCGCATTATTGAGTTTAAATCTATGCAAAACATTAAATTATTTGAGCATTTCTTAATTGCGATAACAATAAATGAAATAGGAGTTTTAAAATGCAAATAATCTTTTTTTTAATAAAATAAAATACTTCAAATAAAATACTATATTTTATATGGAATTTTCATTTGGTATTCTGAATGACAGTATCGCAGAGAAAGAAGCACTTTGTTAAAAGTCGAAATGTTAATTTTAACTTGAAGCTGAAGTTAGTAGTGGTTGAAAATGACCGCGGTTTGCAAAAAAGTTATTTCATTATTGTTTATACTAGTAATGCGATTTAAAAATATAGTTTTATTCAATACAGTTATTAGTATGTACATTTGATTATTATGTATTAAAAATTGACGTACAAATTGCAGCCATTCATCATTTGATTTCTAAAATAAATATAACAATTTTTTAGGTGAGAACAAATAATTTTTGAAATCTGCTGCTAGTTTCAGTATCAAAGCGTAACGTGAAATACTTTCATTATACTAAAAGACACTAACGAATTTCCAATTTTACGAAAGGGCAAATGTACATATTTTTAAAATTTATATTTTCTAGTCTCGCTAAGCCGAATTTCAAATATACGTATTCTTTAGAGCACTCATAACTAAAAAGAATGCCCAATATAAGTAATTTTTGCCTCCTTGATGGAACCTCCGAAACTAACAAATTCGGTTAGAGTATGATGACAACTAACATCTAATAGCAAATTCGATTGTTTTATCATGTCGGAAAGTATTAAAAAAAACGCCGTTAAATCCGCGGATTATAAATAAGAAAATGCTGTAATTTCAGTAGTAACAGGCCGCACTGCGTGTTGTTCGCAGTAGGTGCGGACTGTTACTATTTACAATTCAGTATTTTTTTATGTATAATTCGCGACTTTGACAACGATTTTTTAAATTTTCCCAGATGATAAAACATTCAAATTATCCATTAGGTGTTCGTTCTCATACTCTACCCGAATTTCAGTTTTGGAGATTTTGGAGGTTCCATCTCGAGGGCGAAAATCACCTACATTCGTGGGCATCCTCCTTTATCATCAGACAAATATCGTTTTTTTTTTTAAATTATCTTCCTCACCATAAAAATTAACGATAGATGACGAATTAATCTTTGACAACGAATGACATTTTTTGTCAATAAATCATAATCCCGAAATTCTATTTCGTCAATCTAGATAAACGACAATCGATGATTGAATTATTTCCTCTATCCATAACCTATATATAATAGATGAAATAGAGATACATGTGATGCAGTCTAAGCAATACGAACAGACAAAATGAGCGGACACTCAACGTTACCCTAATTCTAACTTCATTATTCACTTTTGTTGAAATTTTTATTTAGGTATTTATTTGAATTTTGAGAATCTTATAAAATCATTGACTTGTGCACTGCAGTTGATAAGTTTTGATTTTTATTAATCAGTACAATTGAAGAGCATGGGGTTAAATTTAAGGTCTGTATGTGAAAGTCAATATACATTTTTATATATCTGATAGTGAAATATTAAAATGTAGCATGATAAAGCTAAGATAAACAAACAACATTAAGGTATAAAACTTGGATTGATGAAACAGATAAGTATTTCTCCTAGTAGCTTTCAAAGAGCACCTTATACGACATAGTAAATGCGTGTAAGGTGTTTTTATGAGCTTGAATGTTATAGGGGTGGTTTTGGAGATGGATAACCTTGATGTGGAGGCAGTGCCATCTTTTCTGAGGTATGATGAACTTCAACGTTGCTGAAGTTTTCTGAAGACACGTGGTGCAGTATTATACCACTTCAAATTTTATCTAACAGTACGATGTTACGTTCTAAGTAGAAACGTGCCATTTGGTTAGACATGGTCGATTTTGAGAATCTACTCAACCGCAATTTTTTATTGAAAAATGTTAGTATTTATTCTCTTTCATACCATTTATGTTAGGGTTCCATTTTCAAGAATGTATTTTCTTATCTCCTGGCAATTTTCTCCCTTGTCAGACGTTTTTCCAAAGGAGAATGCCCACGAGTGTAGGTGATTTCCGCCCTCGAGATGGAACCATTGAAACTGTCAAATTTTGGTAGAGTATGATGGGAACTAACAACTAATGAAAAATTTGATTCGATTGTCATCTAGGAAAGTTTAAAAAATCGTTGTCAAAGTCGCGGATTATATATAGCTGTATTCTAAGTAGTAACAGTCCGCAGAAGTAACAGTGGATTCTAAGTAGTAACAGTCCGCACCTACTACGAACAGTGCAGCCTACTACAACTGAAATGACTACATCCTCTTATGTATAATCCGCGGATTTAACGGGGTTTTTTAAACTTTCTCACATTGTAAAACAATCGAATTTGCCATTAGATGTTAGTTGTCATCATACTCTAACCGAATTTGTTAGTTTCCGATTTATGAGTTTATGTCTATACAGATGATTTCTGACTCCAAGATGGAACCTCCGAAACTAACAAATATTTGTGGTCATTCTGTTTTAAACTTTATATTAGCAACCATGTATGTTAGTCGTTTTTAACTTTTTTAAGGCACGTTTAACAATTTTGTAACATTACCTGTATGGCAAAGAAGTTATTTTTTTCCAAACCCCTATAAAATGAATAGCTTTCTCTTACTCTGGGTAATTTAATGACAATTAGGTTGGAAACCCTGGATAACAGATAAATTATATTAATAAATTCTATTATTGCTACGAGTGTAACTGATTTTGGATTACAAATATGTAAATCCCCTCAAACGTATCATAAATTTGAAATCTTCGTCCTGTAGACGTCGTAAACCGCATGCCAAGTAGCGTGTTCCCCGAAGTATTATTCGAAGTTGGCTGCTGTTGGGCAAATGCGAAGCTGCTGATGTATATTAATGCTATAATCTCAAGAACCATATGCTACATCGATTCGCGCGCATCGCCGAGTCTCGAATGGTTTCGATTGTCTCGTGCGCCTCCTCAAATAACGTCGCATCCGTGAATTGATATTGGCGCATCCACGATCTATCCGTATCGCGTGATTTCGATTCAGCCTCTCGGCGAATCTCTCGTATCGTACTTCACTTCTGGTGAAAACGAGTTTCTCTTGTATCGGAATTCTGTTTCAGTCGGCTTTGAATTACTTCCGTACACTGAAAACTAGTGATGAATCATTCTCCAGAGAAGAAAATATCACAAGATATCATACCTGATCATGAACAACAATGATCATCCTATGCATGTCTCATTTTCGGTCTTGAAAATCTTTACAGACCAGACATTTGATGTTTAAAATAAGGGAATTTAAATAATTTTTTTTCGGAAAATCAAAAAATAATTAAAATTTTTTTAGTATCTTCATAACAATTCTGAACTGTGTAGATGAATTTCTGACATCATGGGAGGAAGCGTTGCGAAAATGAATCCGTTTCGTTATATTTCTTTATGTTTTAAATTCATTTCCCACCCTTTACATATAAAATCGTTCTACTTTTGTATACGAAGAATCACTAAAAATATCAAAAACTACCAAAATTACTATTCAGGAATACTAGTATTTATTACGACCACTAACAGAGAATATGCTCAAACCTATCCAAATTATTAATAACTGAATCTTGAAATATGAAAAGGTGAAATAAGAATCGATTTTGTATCTCATTATTTTGTCTGTTCTCACTTAATCCTTGAATTTTCTTCGCTATCAAGATTACTGACGAATCTCCGAACGAGAGAAGATGAAATGAGAATTTCGCGTCTGACTATTTTGCCTCTTTTCACTTACTCCTTGTATTGTTTTTACGATCAAGATATGAAGACATAACTTCACCGTACTATCAACAATGCTGAATTAGTTAGTTACATAGGTTTTGGAAGATTTAATTCGTATTTGTAAGCGATAAGTTATCACAAGTAAAAAATCTTAAGCAGGGTCAACAATTGCAACAGATCCTTAGCGGTCATTGTTAGAAATTACTTATTAAAAATCGGATTGTTTTACTAAGGAAATCATATTCGCTTCATTTTAAATATACGAAAGTAAAAATTTTAATTATACCGGCACCTTGTATACTTAGCATGAAGTCACAAAGAAGCGGTGAGATCCATTAGCGAAAGCCGATTTGTTCCTTGCTGAACTTTCTTGGTTGATTGGGGGTAAGTACGGATTCCGTCTTTACGACCGGAATTCGAATTATTAATTTTACAATACCGACGTTGCAGCTGCCAGTTAAATTTAGCGAAAATATCGATTTGTCTTAAGCGATGTCGCTCACTTCGGTATTGCTCATGAATCTGCCATACGAAAAGGACTATCTAGGAAAAGAAATTTGTATGAATAACGTTGCAAAGGTAAAGTAAGTTGTGTATCAATACACTGCGCAAAATTCCATGTAATTGTTTTAAGTGATACTAAATTAAAATATAATATAAATTGGTTAGAGTCTTTGATTACATGAATAAAATAAATCGATGAAAAAGCAGAAGTTTGATTACTACATACTGGAAATTTAATCTCTCGTGTTTCAAACTCATCGGGTTCTTTTTGAAAGTGATAATGGAATTTAATCTTTATTTACCAATTGCCATGGTTTTGAATAATGTTTGATTTTTATATTTCGAATAATATTTTCATTAAAATTGTCTCTGCGTCTAAAAGTTTGTATAGTTTAACAGTTAAAATGATTGTTTAGTATCCTGTTTTTATTTAGGGTTTATGTAATGATGAATTTTCGACGTTGAGATAAAGTGGTCGATGAGTACATTACATGTCTACTTGTAATGTTTTATCAGAAAATGGTCCAGTACACAGTTTGATGAGCCTATAACAATGTAATTTCTTTTATAAACAAAATGAAACTGTTTCTGTTCAAAACCTTATGGTTTTGAAACACATACGTAATAAATACGCAAAATAGCGATTTAGTTATGAGAATACATGAAAATTAACAAAATTACATACAAAAT
The DNA here is from genome assembly GCA_030407085.1 of Trichopria drosophilae. Classification (NCBI taxonomy): domain Eukaryota; kingdom Metazoa; phylum Arthropoda; class Insecta; order Hymenoptera; family Diapriidae; genus Trichopria; species Trichopria drosophilae. Next base: position 139,110,103 of record CM059584.1, on the reverse strand, counting down.
AACTACGTGCCCACACAAAAATTTAGGAAAGCATCTGTGTAATGTAAAAAAGTAAAAATAATAAAACAACGTAAGTTTGTGTAATTCACGTCAGTGGCAGAGATACGATGCATTCGCGATATGACAAAGTTTCCCGGAGAAACTTGCAGGGCAGTGGGGAAATATCGGAGGAATGGAAATTAGATTGGAACGATGTGGAGTCACGAAACAACTCGCTGTAAGCGAAATTCACATATTCCGTTCCGAGAAATAAGCCAAGCAGCGAAATTCGGCTTTTCCTAAGTAAAATCTCCCAAGCCGCTTCCGGTCTTTCTCTTTCTCTATATAAGATTTACATTTTATCACTTTTAATACATTATTTACATTGATTTTAGTAAGAAATATTGTTATTTTGTATTTTTCTGCCAATATGGTATTTTTGTTTTAAAAAAAATCATCTCTCGAAGTTAGTTTCCATGTTTTTAAAAAATCAAAATCATGATAAATCCTTGAAAATGTCGATCCCGTCGAACATCGTAACAACAAATGTAAATATTAACGTACATATGCCGTCTTATTTCACCACAAAGAAATTAATGTAGTATATGAAAATATCAAATGTAAATATAAATGTCATTTTATAAGTTCTGTAATAAGACACGTCGTTTCAAAATGTAATATTTACAAAAAGGGCAAATCCAAAATCTCGTGTAATTACCATCAACAATTCTCTTCGACGTCCCCTTTCATCGCAACTAGCTGGTCGGTAGCTTTAACGCATGATAAAACATTTATTTCAATTTTTAGATTTTGGCTTGGTTCTTTTGGTTTTAATTACGGAAGTATTAGGTAGCCTTATTAAAGTTAAGCTCCGACGTATATAAAGCGGATGAAATTCTTGAAATACCTTCCGTATAGAGAATTACATAGTGAAGTTTGTTGCACTTTTTAAGCCCAAAATAAAACCTAACTTACATCTATAAAAAGAAACGAAATACACGAATTGATAAAAATTGAAAAGAAAGTGTAAGGACCTTCATTTTCAAATTTCTGAAAAATCCTTTCATTTTTCCACTAGTTTCAACAATTAGTGTTCCCAACAATGATTTTATTTATATAATAATTTGCATATTATAACGTGACATCTGATCGAAATTTCGGCATTCGTAATTTCAGAACCATATAAAGAACTTGCAGAAAAAAATGAGCTTTAATCCGATTTAAGAGTGATGTCTCGTTCGTCCGGTGGTTTAATCCACTGCGCTAGAGTGTTCAGTAGATGCGGATAACTCAGTCAGACGGAATTAATAAGTAGTAATTTAATGCAGGGTTTATGCTTCACGTTTTCCATTTTTCGGCATTTTTATTTTGAGCATTTTAAAATTGCTATTGTGGGGTTTTGAACGCTTCATTTTTCAAATTTCCTCGAAATTTTAATACATGATTTTAAAAATTTTATTTCCGTTGGGAAGTAATTTTTATTAGTAGTACCAGTTATGTTACACCTAAGTCCGAGATAAAAATAGGCTAATTTTGTTGAAAAACACGTCTTAAAATATAAATTTATAATGATTTAAGGTAGTTCTTACCCTGGATATTATATGTTTAGAAAACATTTTTTATAATACTTCCAATAATATCGTATCCATGAATTATATTTTTATTCAAGAGAAGCAGCATTAAAGTTCATGAAAAAAAATTGTTAAATGTTAAACAACTTTTGTTAACGACTCAAATTTTCTTCCTTTCGCTATGATAGAAATGTTAAGAATTGAATGCATTTTAACGAATGACGGCTTATTTTTTCAAGAAAAAGATTCTCTACAACTTCACCGAACGAGTTTTTCTAAATTTATTGCCTGAGCACTAAAATTACGCACAAACTATAAAAAGTGGTAACTTTTTTTATAAATAAATAGACATATTTGACGTTCGGTTTGAAAATTTGAAAAAATCTTTCGGTGAAGTTGTAGAGAATCTTTTTCTTGAAAAAGTAAGCAGTCTTTCATTAAATCCATTCAATCTTTAAAATTTCTATCATAGCGAAACGAAGGAAATTTGAATCGTTACCAAAGTTGTTTAACATATAATTTTTGCATACATTATAAGTTTCAATTTTTTTTCTTGAACAATGCTGTCTCTCTTAAACAATAATATCATTCATGAACAGGGTTATGAACTAACTTAATTGAAATTTAAAAAAATAATTTCTATTGCAGTTCACAGCGTCAGAAATATTTTTTTTACTTGATGTGATGTAAATAGTAAATTAATCGCGTTTAATAACGTCTATATCTACTGCGAATTACTGCGTGACTTCTGCGTTGTAAAAACGCCGAGCGTTGTAATTTTTAAAATTGTATTCAATTTATTTAGAAACCAGGAATTTAAGCATCGTTTCTCTAAATTTTGAAAGTGATAAATACCTAAAGCTAAAAAAAACAGCAATGTATAAAACTATACCATACCGGTATTGGAATGTTGGCCATATAAATAATTAGATTAAATCCTATTTATACCCTGAATCACAAAACGAGGGTACAGGACCACAAGTACAATTCGAAAGCTCGTCAGGACTGCATATTTAGGAGGGGGAGGGTTAATAGGATGGAAAGCAGCATCCACTAAATTATTATCAAAGTCGGATGTCGAGCTTTTTAACGGGTGTTCGACCGACGTCGGGCTAACTGACGGAAAGCCATACGCGTTTACGCCGTTCGCTTGATATACGCCGCATGAATACACAATGCAACAAACGCGGCAATGGCCGCCAGCTCAACCACGCGCCGTGCGTCGATATCCCAGTACACAGAGGCGTTCGGATCGAAACTCGAGGATGCAACCATATTTTCCTCGTGAAAACTCGATTGAAGTCAACGGCCTTATTTTAACGTAAACAAATTCTGGGAATGCGGCAGAAATCATTTTATTCCTTTATTTTATCCCGTACCTTGTAGCGGCATAGAAACCAAGATCCATGTGGTCCATGATGACCACTTGCATTTGGTCCTTTGAAAGTTATGAATTTATTGCTGCTGCGGTACTAGGAATTAAATTTTCAACTTGTTTAGCATGACATTTGTCGAACTATGAATTATTTTGTTTATGTTATTAATATTTAAAATATGTCGTTACAAGGTATTTCAGTTGGGTAAATTTTGATTTTTGAATAGTTAAAGGTTTTTCGAGAACTGCTACTCCAATAGAAACTGATATTACTAAATCTGATAACACGATGTCACATCAATCATTTATGGAGACCTATGACATGTTTTAGGTCTAATCAAAAGAAGAAATATGGTAAGGTATAATTTTCCCAAACACCCCTAAAATTTTATTTTATGGTCCAAACAATGTTTTGTTATTGTGCCTTGATCTATACTTGATTTGACACATGCTAGATCGCAATAAAATTGCCTGCAGTTTTTTATGTGACGGTACACAGTATAATGTCAAACTAGTCCCTTAGGAGCTTTTGCGATTGTCAAAAATATAATATCTGATTTGCTTGTAAACGAATGATAATATCGAGTACGTGTAACTTTTCCGCAAAATGAACCTCCCAAGCTGATGAATTCGGTTAAGTACCATTACAGCTGTCTAAAAGTAAGTTGGATAGTTTCATTATATATGAAAATTTAAAAGACTGTTATTATTGAAGTAGCATCATAATAAAATGCAGTATTCTATAAGTAGTAACTGCCAACGCCGTATTTTCTTCACAGCAGCAACCGCCTATTACTACTTAAATCAGTGTATTTTACTACGCTAAAGTCCTGATTGCAACAACAATTTTTTAAACAATTTCGAATATTTAAATAACCGAATTTGTGTTGGACTCTTCTTCTAATAATATTCTAAACGAGTTAATCAGAGAATTATCTTTTATCCGCAATTTTCAATCTATCATTTATTAATTTAAAAAAGCCCAAGGATGTGGCAAATGTTAAGTCGAGATGGTCTGAACAAATATAAGAAATGATAAAATATTTTAATGCCTTTTCTCACTAGCTAAATGTTTTTTATATTGGCTCTAGAAGCTGTGTAGTCTATTACATGTCCGTATTCAATTACAATTCATTGATGTATATGGTAAATTCCAGGAAATTCGAAAATTTTGGTGTGGAGGATGTTTAGTCTATTTCTACATTCCAGTTTTTTAGTTAGAAAGTTTTATTATCTGGTTTTTGATTACGAAATAAAATCTCGTAATTAAAAATTATTATAAACAAATAATTTATCAGTACAGAGTAATTTCTTTGCACACCCCGCATATGCATTAACAAACATTCACTAATTTAATGGTCCGTTTGATATAATTCCTGCAATCATGTTGTTTATTGAGTACATATTTGAGAGCATTAAATAAGCGCCAAGTATTATCCTCACTGCCTAACATTATCATATAATCCAGTGGGTTATTGAAATATTTTAGTTCGGATTCAACAAACTGATACACGAATTATATCATAATTGTTGTATCAATAATATCTACGTCACGAATTTTTGTGTAAAATAGGTATGCTATATGTACCTTCTTTAAAAATCCTATGATAAAAAACAATGAAAAAGTTTCATAGTACAAACCCATTTAAAAATATGAAATTTAAAAGTCGTCGAATTTGATTACATTTCTTAAACGATAATTATCGTAAAATATTTTATCGCTATAAAAAAGCACAGTAACAAAAATTGTAATCAAATAGGTTGAAATAAGGGAAGTTTATGAAAAAATCTTGATGTATACAATAGAATGTTAACCGAGAGACAGAAACAGTATAAATGAGTATTCAGCAATATTTAAAAATAAATTTGAAAAAATGAATATGCAAAAAGTCACGAAAAAAACATATAACAAAGTGTGATAAAATGTCAATAAAATTCATATAAATTGTTTGTTAGATGGCTATGAATCATTCAGCATGATTTACATTTACTGTAAAAATGATTATCTTTATATTTTCCTGAATTATAATATAAATGTTAACAATACTGTTTTAAATCGGGTGTGATGTCATTCGAAAAAACGAATAAATTAAGGATTTTTTTATATGTTTTGTTATAAAGTCTCTATGTGCAATTCTGATTGTCAATTTTTAATTACGTTTTTTCTTCATTGTAGCATTAATATTTTCCAAAATCAGGTTACATTTAAAGTGGACCATAGAGTGCCACTAAATCCAGCGTTTCTTAAATGTTTAAAATATTGGAATTATTGAACTTCAGTTACCTGCAGAACTAAAAAAATAATAGTTCAAATTTTATCAAATTTACTAACGTTTGTTTTCATTGCATCCATACGTTAAAAAAATAAAATATTTTGTTCTTTCGTATAGCAATTACACTTAAGGTCCGGAATTGTTTTTGAGCGAGCTTTTATATCATTACTTGGCCAAACCCCTGCCAATAAACGTTACCTTTGACGTCTCTTAGCAAACATCAGAATTTCACATTTGAGCTTTTTCTAAACTTTTATCTTCCGCACCGCGTTCTATTTACAGGAAGCAGCTTCAACCACAATTTCCCGGGCGTTTCGTCGTCATTTTTATTTACCAGTTGAAAAGCGCTTACCTCCCATCACCCTTCCTTCATGAATATACGCACTATACGTTTTGGCTTTATGACTCGCGTGCTCATACTCCCCAGGCACTTTAGAACGACGCGATTTCCCGACGACGACGACTTTCTTTCTTTTGTATATCACTTCCGACTGGCACACCTCCATGGAGATTTTCGTATGAAATGGAATCGAATTAAACATTTATTGTGGTATAAGTAAAAAATATTTCTGTCACCTGATGGAATCCTAAATCCAAATGTACCCTAAAAATTTCTTGGAGATCGATTTCACTCTTTTCGGAGTGAAAATTCATTGTTCAAAAGTGATACTTCGCTATAGTATTAGAGTGGTTTAATTTTCAATCCAATGAATTTCTAGTACTAAGTATGATTGTATATATTTTAAAATTGTTGGAGTTAAGGACATTCCAAAGGGGTAAAAGGACGATGACGAGTATAGGTAATTTCTGCCTCCAAGATGGAATTTCCAAAACTAACCAATTCGGTTAGAGTATGATAACAACTAACATCCAATGGCAAATTTGATTGTTTTAGGATGTGGGAAAGTTTAAACAAATGCCGTTAAATGTCCGGATTATACAAAGGAAAATGCAATAATTTCAGTAGTAATAGGCTGTACAGTAGGTGCGGACTGTTACTACTTAGAATCCATAATTTTTCTTCGTATAATCCGACTTCGACAACGATTTTTTAAACTTTCTTAGATGATAATACAATCAAATTTTACATTAGGTGTTAGTTCTCATCTTTCTCTACCCGAATTTGTCAGTTTGGAAAGTTCCATCTAGAGGGCGAAAATTACTTATACTCGTGGGCATCCTCCTTTGAGTCGGTGAAACACACTCCGAAAGAGTTTACTCTATTGGACCACATATCTTATACCAATGCAATGAACGTTTACAACACTTATTTTAGAGTGAATATTGTCGTTTTCTTGATTGAATGTTTCAAAACAGTTTGTGGTTTATTATTTCTAATTTGAATACTGGAGTGATTGGCGTTTTGAAAGTAAAGTTCTAAAAGTAGGGCATATTCATAGTACTAGTCAGCAGTGTTAAAGTGCTGCTATATAATAAAGTGCTAATTATAATAAACCGTATTTTTACTACGCCCAAAAGTTTGAAATAAATTAAAGGTTCAAAGAACTATTTTGAGAAAACAAGCTACAGTAGAGTCCCGGTAAATTTACCCACTCGGTTCCTCGCCTTCCCCTCCGGTCTCGATATATTTACCAAAAGAGGGGGAGCGCCGCTTCCCCCACTCTCCTGAATCGCGTTATGTACGTGACGTCACAGGTGTTTCCTAACCGCAAGTTGCGGAAAAACTGAGAGGCTTAGGTTTTTAATTATCCTGGGACGTAAATATAGCGAGACACGATTATACCGGGACTCTACTGTACTGATACAAATATATCTTACTAGTCTTGATATTTTTACCACCTATGGTGAAGGATATTTGCAACGACAAAAGAAAATAACAAAAAATGTCGAAATATATTCTGCACATAATTGTGAATTTATAATTAAAAAAAAAGGGACAAAATCTTCGTAAAAAATGCGCTTATATCCCGATACGCCTTTGTCATAACATCGACGCATGCATAAAACGACATTATAAATCATCGATTTCATCAGGCATTTTAAAGCTCCAGAAGATATATAAAAAGTAGCCAACGTCGTGGTAGAATGCTTTTACAGTGTTTTAAAGTTCGAAAGATCGAATAATCCAATATATCGCCCCATCGCGTCGTCGGTCGTTCAGAGCTTTCCGCCCACCAACACCACCGATGTCGGTCTTCGATGCAGATGTCCCTGTTTTTTTTTTCTTTAGTCCGTAAACATCGGACCTGTCGGAGCTTTTAAACCACCCGAATAGACGGTTCCGAAACCCGTTACCGTAACCGTAATGCTTTTTAGTGCCGCAAGAGGCGTCGACAGCTTTTCATTCCGCCAGTGAAATCCACATGGGTCGAATTTCCTAGGAAACAAATATCTTGAACCGTACTTGTGATTGTTCCTTTTGTTCTGTAATATGTCACTAGGGAATACGTTAATAAACTCAAAAATATCTATCTGATAAATTTAGATATTATTTAGTTTGAGGTATAAATAACTTTTGAGGTCATGCAAAAATTACATAAGAAAAATACTGCGGAATGGAGTAATAACTCAGTCCCACAAAACAGTCTCTTTCAGTGAAATTAAATAGGTTTTATGTATTTTTATAAACTGATTGTAAATACGAAGTCCCTAATGCTCCAAAATTGTTTCCAAATTATAGTGCCCCTGAAGAATCCAAAATTAATATCGACATACCATATCTTGCATTGTTTTGAAAAGTGCCATGATTGCATCAAGCTCTAATTATTTATTTTAACTCCGATTGGAAAGTGGGCACCAATTTGAGATATGCATATGTTCTTTAGATGAAACGATTGCTACATTTGACATGGATGTAGGGAACTAACGGTCTTGAGTTGATTTCAGTCTGATATACATTTTAAAATGTAAGCAACTAGAAAAAGCTCGCTGTAGACTCTGCAAGCTTCTGCTTGAAAATATTTATGAAAAAATGCTAATCCAGACTGACCATTGATCCCATACATTACTACTTGAAGTACGATAGCTAAACCCTTTTATCAACACTGCAGGAAAAAAGTATGCAATGGCGTAGGATATACTATTAAAAAAGTTTTACATGATATAAATATTAGAATATTTTAAAATAACTCATACAATGACTATTACTTTTGACACATATAAATGATTTATTGATCATTTGTGAAAACTACCCAGAAGATCACTAATCAAATCTGTTTTATTGTTACAGGTATGTGAAGCGGTTTCTGAAGATCGAACGTCTTACGCGTCATCGGTGAGTTTGAACCTTCACGTGTGATTGAAAAAAAACTAGAAAGCTTTTTTATTTTCGTAGTTGTCGTACAGCAAATATTAAAGTTTTGCCGATAATAAGCTCTTTCGAACGTATAGTGGCTCGCTACGACGTGTCGTATCAACCTGTCGGTGGGGTGCGAGGTCGATGATGCTCGAAGCTTTAGTGGTTCCGATATACCAGCGCCCCCTTCTGTCCTCGCCCCACACTCCCATTATGCGACAGTAGCCGCCCCAAGTCGGTTACGACGACCCTCGGTTCCCGGTATCTTCGTCTCATGGACCACTTGAACACAATGTTGCAGACATCCAGAGGCGAATTCCCTGTACCGTTCATCCTCTGGTTGATGCGACCAAAACGTAATTTTTAAATAGCTTTAGATATTTATTAGATTGCTGGTGATCCATTGCATTGCAATATTTTTCAGTTTAATGTAGAAGGATTTCGGATTGTAAATATTTTCAAGTTACTCGCATGGAAAAATACATATCTCGAGAATAGGTCCTGAACTATGCGAGATATATTTTTTATATATTGTTTTGGCCTAATTTCTGTATTTAAACATATACACCTTCTTATATCCAAAAATATATACCGGAGATTTTTTATACATATATAGCTGCCATTAAATGCTACATACAAGGAGAATTCTAATATTTACGATTGATGTCTATGATAAATATATGGGATACAGTAGAGTCCCGATTTATTTACCCACTGGATTCCTCTCCTTCCCCTCCCGTCACGTTATATTTACCAAAAGAAGTGGAGCATCGCTTCTCCCACTCTCTTCAGTCGTCACTGCAGGCCCCAGCCCGCAAAGTGGGAGGAAAAGAGAGCGGCGAAAGGTAAATCTAAGGGATAGGTTGTAAATATAATGAGACGGAACCGGGCAAATATGCTGAGACGTAAATGAAGCGAGCCGCAATTATACCGGGACTCTACTCTATATCCAAAAATACATTTCGGTAACATTTCCGGATATATCTCGGGATATATATTTTTCTGTATGGATGATGTCGAAATGACTTTGCTGTTTTTAGTCTTAAATTTATTTTGATGTGAAAAAATCTCTTGATATGCAGTGAGACGTCACATTAGTATAAAACAAACTTAACTTATGCATTCATACATGTAAACAATATTAGCAGTAGATAGTAGCATCAATCATTTCTCAATACCAATATACAGAAGTCATCGTATTTCACTACTTGCGAGTTTAACCCGAGACATCTGCGCCACAATGCGGTGAACAATGAGAACATCTTTTTAAGTTTCTGCGTCACATCTACAAACATTATGACTACGACTGTCTTCCAAGTACATCATATCAAAATGTCCGCTGTCACTGTGTAATGCTGTAATGTCTGAAATGTTTCGTATCTTACTTTTATGCCAGTAGTCAACAGAACTCATGATGATAACAACGCAAGGTTAAAAAATACTGCAAAAACTTCCCCGACAGAAATAACCTCGCTAATAATAACAAAAGTTTGTTTTATCCCAGAAACCGTTTAATAAAAAGAGAATGTTACCTTTGAGAGCATCAATGAAAAGAAAAACAAAAGGAAAGTCGCCAATTTGGCGAAATCCTAGTCACCGAATTGGACGGGATGGACGATTTTTCTCGCTTTGGTAATTCGTCGTTGGGTGAAAGAAGGCGGAAGTCATGAATTCGCGAAATTAAACGGATAAATGGGGAGGTGGCGGATACGAGAAAATCACGGACTCTGCGTGATTTTCTCAGCAGGAAGAAGTACGACTGAATTCGAACCGAGGAAAAGTCGTTAAAACGAGAAGAAAACATCTCGGGCCTGGTTGCACGTCGACAAGAAAAACACTATTCGAGGGGTCGTGCAACGATTCGACGACGATTTGAAAATTTTTCGCAAAGCCATAAACGTCGATAGGAAAGCTTTTCTCTTACTAACGCTTCAGGTTGATTAGAGCGGATATTTTTAATCGCTTCCTACACATGGTACAAATTTTCAAAATTCCGTTGAACGTTCCATTCTAACATTTTAGTGATTACAAATAATTTCGGAACAGGAATTATAACCAAAAACACTCGTTTGAACAAAGTCACCTATATTGACGTGATGTTTGAAAAAAGGCAATTTTTAGCACGCATTTTACGTTAAATAAAGTCATATTACCAAATTAAACGTGCATAAAGAAAAATTAAGCAAATTACAATTACGAGGCGGAATTTGAATGCTGCGCTTTTTCCTTTGTTAATAAAAACCCGTGAAATCACGATAAAAACACCGTATATTAGTTAAATATTTCTCATTTTAAAACGGTTCAAAATTGACTTTCTGGAATTTTCCGTTCAAACGATCGTAATATTAAAAGCTTTAAAAATAATCCGCATACGTAGTACGCGTATTTACGGTGCGAACGCGCTCGGAATTTTAGTCATTTCGAAAATCGTGCAGAATTTCAGTATTTCGTGAATTGACGAAAATGAATTGCTTTCCACGGGATTCTGTTGAAAAGAATGCCAACGCTATTACAAACTCATCAATATTTACTACGCGTATACTAAACGAAAGGCAAATCTGGAGTTACCGGCTCGGCTAGCCTACGATAAACAACAAATAATACCGAGAGAACACTTCAGCCTTTAAAATACGAGCTGGCAACTAATGCGAGCACTTGACGCAAAATAATTGTTGCTCGATCCTGTAAATACGCGTTATTACGATTAAGCGTTAAATGGTAAAAATACGTGAACCGAAAGCGGTATTGATGCACCCTCGATTAATCATGCGTGAACGCGTGGTGTAGTAATTTTTGATCGCACGTGATTAAATCCCCGTACGTTTGCTGACCGGTGCGCCATCTCGTTTTTCTCCGGGTGTTGAATGGATAATTTATAGTACGTATGTGTCGTTTAATTAAGTGCATTTAATTGTGCGGGCATTAATTACGCAAGTTGTTTAATCGATGGCGCCATTGCATTCAAACAATCATTTTACGCTGCTTGGCGAAATTACGTTTTTGTGTAAAACATCCAGCGTTCTTTTAGGATATACGTCGTTTATTGAAAATATCTATTATCGTCTGGATGGTGATTTTGAGGAATTTTTATCCTTTGTAATCGCAAGGAAGCACATTTTCCGATAGAATCGTTGGAATTTCTGCGATATTACATAGTTTGTCCATTTACTAAATTAAAATTGCTGTCTTTCACTAGAAAAGTTTCAGGAATTCATTTTTGTAGGTTAAGTTATATCGTATATTTAAAAAAAAAGTACTATTCCTAAGGAGCTGAATGATGCCATAAGCGGCTTGGCAAATAAAAGTAAAAAAAACGATGAAAGACTTAGTGTAACTAATTTAAAATTACGTTCTTCTGATTACCTCTACTTTTTTTGTCCGAAATTGCACAAATTATTCACTTCAAACATTTTTTTCATATATGAGTTAAAGAGTTTCAGGAAAGAATAAAACGAAAGGAACATATAAAATACAAGTTTCCTCTTTCGGATGCTAGAATCCCAAGAGACGCGCTCAAAACTAAAATCGCGCATTGTTTCGTTGAAGTATCGATTAGAGTCTTCACTGTTGTCACGACTTACACTTTGAATGTGTACGCCACCTAGCGATGACTGATAAAAGTTCACAGTGTATAAGAAATTTGAGGGAATTTCCGTTTGCAAATTCGACTTTGGGGTTGAATTTAAACATTGATTGGAATAAAAGTAATATTAACGTTACATGGATCTCAAATATTGATTGATGAACATTATTATATACAAAATTATTGTTCAAGTAACTCAAGAGCTTCAAGAAGGTAGTTGTCGAAAATTGTTAGTAATATTTTGAATTAAACATCACTGATCAGTGTTCAAGAATCTCCTATCAACAATTAACACATTTGAAATTTAGCATTTCATAAAGTCATGTACAAGAACTGAAATTGCTAAAGGACTTTGGTTAGGCTCAAATTGAAAACCACCTTAAGTAAATTCAGAGAAAAAAGTGACGGGCATAGATTAGATACTGCCAAAGTAACCATAAATTCCGTTATCCTTTTTCATACCTAAGATTTATATTGTCGTACTAACTAAGGACGACATATTCGGACATTTATACGAGCGTACACGTGTAGCTACGTATAGAAAATCGATGGTTAGGATATAAACCTTTAAAACGAGGCAGGCACGTACTTATATCGTAAAAGGAATATTCCAAATTTATATAGCGCGGCTCAAAATAGAATTTTAAATGACATCCTGAGAGTAACATTTGAATATCCGTTCGCTGCCATATACGTTTAAAAAATGATTTAAAGAAATTTATGTAGGAGTGCGTTATTTATTAAATATTACACTTTTTAATGGGATATTTAAAATTGAATTTCGTACCAAAAATTTAATATCCGTGACGAAAGAAAAAGTTACGTTTTCCGCATACCATAAAAAGTCACTGTAATATAAATTAACAAGGAAATGGCATTAAAAATTCCAAGCCTATATAGTATTTATTCACTTGTGTACAAAACTTACCAACCAATTTTTCACTAAAAGTACAATTGAACTTCTATAGAAGGAATGAAATATAGTAATTTTTTTTTCAAATTTGATCAAGACGATAATTTATTTCAATACTTTGATTCTTAATTATATTAACTTTGATTATGGCAGATAATACATTTGGCTTCATGACAATGATGAGGGCCGATTGAACAACGTAGAATAATTAAATCAAGGTTACATGTTTATATGAGTAACCCCTCTATATTGGCCCTATAGTATTGATATGTATTCTTTAAATATGCAGAGTCTAGAATTAATATCCAATTAAAAATATTTGTTTAAAAGCAGACAAAGACCTTGGAGTGATCTTTACAGACAAATCCAAAAACGACCTTGAATTTGATTTTTAGTTTGACTTTCTAAATAACTTAAAATCAACACTGAATTATATTTTTTGTGTATTTACTGTGTATTAATATTTTCTAACTAACATTAACTACCCAGCTAACCCACCAAGATCTTGTACAAATCTCCATGACTGTAGGTGATGTTGAAGGTCACCCTTGAGTGAAAATTCGGGTATATATTTTGGAACTTTCGCCTTATGACTTCGGTGCTGAAGCTGAAGCTCAAGGTCACCTTTAAATTTCAAACTGTAGAATAAGCTGATGAATTTATTGCCTGGAGCTCATATTCTTTACCCCAATCAAGTTGATTTTTCATACAAAAATAAAAGGTTCAGTTGCTATGAGTAGAAGTTTGGTTCCTGGAATTAAACATTATTGTTATTGTTTAAAGAAGCATATTCTGTGTAGGTGTTGCACGAAAGCGTTTGGTTGGGAAAGTTAAGTCCAAATGGTTGATGATCTTATTGACGGTTTTTATTTCGTTTGGTTTTGATTATGAGAATTAGTGTAGTCATACTTTTGTACCACGACAACAATCATAAAGAAATAATTCATTAAGAAAAGTGCAATGTATTACTTTATTATGTAGAGTGTACGAACCAAATCAGTTTGGTTATGCCCAATAATTTTTGTTTTATTGAACTGATTCTTGGATATAATCAGCCTCCTCTCGAACTTACAACCAAACCGATTTGGTTTTCATAATTAGTCATTTAATTGCTTGATTACAAGTAGAATTTGCGAAACCATTTTGGTTAAAAAATGAAGTCCTGGTTATTCGAACCAAATAATTTTCAAACACGGCGCATTAATGCTCAAACACTAATTTTTTTTTAAAAAGTACAATTCCTAAGGCGGTGAATGACGAATCATACGAAGACGAATCATAAAAAGAAGGACAAAAGATTTGCTTAGTGTAACAATTCTGAGATCTAAACGGCAAAATTGCTTTGTTCTTGGTTGGCGCAACTAGTGTAGCTGATAGATTAGTACGGATATTTCCGTAATTTACACAACCTGGAACTTCCTAAACTAAACTAAATAACTATGCTAAATAATGAGACTAACGACTGGTTGTGAAGCAGACAATATCTTCTTCGTTCAACTAGGCAGTACTTTCCATTAACTTACATACAGTAGAATCCCGGTATATTTGCCCGCTCGGTTCCTCACCTTCCCCTCCCGTCTGCTTATATTTGTCAAAGAAGGGGAGCGCCCACTTCCCCACTTCCCACTTCTCCCACTCTGATCAATCGCGTTATATTCGTGGCGTCACAGCAGGCCCTTCCTGAGTCCGCAACCCGCAAAGTGGGGGAAAAAGAGAGCGGTGACAGGCAAATACAACGGGACGGAAGCTCGAAAATATGCTGGGACGTAAATATAGCGAAATGCAATAATACTGGGACTCTACTGCAGTTATGAAAACTTTTCGACTTCATATTTGTTAACCTATAAAAGCTATGTCATACCGAAATATTCCAAAAAATCCAACAAATAGTTAACCAGTATTTGCTAATCGAATACCTTATTTTCCTTGTAATGTACACGTCGCCTCATAGGAGCATGATTTACGAACATGATATTTCACGGCAAAATGTTGCACCTGCTAATACGCAAAACGTTTGACCGTCGTTTCGAGAGATCTCTAGTGCGATTGACGTAAAAAAATCGGACACCCTTCGTATGCTATGTCGATTTTGGGATTCCCACGCGTCAGCGATCGCAAATTCGCGAAAAGCATGCGTGGGCTGAAGTGCGGAAGTTATTTTACGGCGCCCGCACTTCCCGTAGCCGGGAAATCCCTCGTCACGAATGCCGGACTAATGGCCGATTTTATGTTTCGAGCTGTTGGAAATTTCGCTTATTGTCGACCCGCGGAGATCGTAAATAATTGATATCGACGATCGCCAAAATCGACCGGAATTTCCCGACGCATTAGGCGGTAAAAATCCTCCCTGTCTGCCCGGAATTCTTTATTGGGAATAAAATTTGTATACTAAATATTGTATGACAAATTTTCAGTAGTATAAAACTGGTGTTTGCAGGCATAATTTAGAAATTGAAAAGCCATCGCATCAAATCAAATGCACTGAAATAAATTGACTAAACTGGTTTGACTAAGCATAGTTAACAAACCTACATTACCTTCGAACCAACCAAACTCGTTTAACCCTTTGCGGCATACATTTTTCTTTACACGGAAAACAGCTGAAAATTGTTACTCGGGGGTTTTCGGGGTCGCTGATTTCGAATCTGAAGTCAGATTTTGAAAATTCAAAATGGCGGACCGAAATATAAAAAGTGGCTCGATCTCAGCGAAATTTGTTACTTGGGGGTTTTCGGGGTCGCTGATTTCGAATCTGACTTCAGATTTGCAAAATTCAAATTGGCGGATCTAGGATGGCGAACGAACGTAAAAATCGAGTGTTGGATTTTCTTGAAAATTGGTACGTTTTCTCGATCACCGATGACAAATCCAGTGTCAGATTTCAACAATTAAATGTGGATGAAATTAAAACAAATTTTGGTCAGCCATCTTGGATCCGCCATTTTGAATTTTCAAAATCTGACTTCAGATTCGTAATCAGCGATCCCGAAAACCCCCGAGTAACAAATTTCGTTTAGATCGAGCAACTTTTCATATTTCGGTCCGCCATCTTGGATCCGCCATTTTGATTTTTACAAATCTGACGACAGATTCGAAATCAGCGACCCAAAAAACATAAAATGCTATAGTTTCATGCAAATATATATAATTGTTCAATCAAAAATGAATTTTTTCTGAAATTATTGATATTTTTCCGTGGTTATTTATTTATAATAATTAAAAATTAACGATAATTGATAATATGTAACTTTTTTTATGATTATATACATCTTATTAACATAATTAACTCAAAAACCCGATTGCTTAGATGAAAACAGCCGAATAATTAATTAAAAACTGAGAGAAAATAGGTGGGATGCTGAGCATCCCACTATGCCGCAAAGGGTTAATCTCTATACATAAATTTTGTTTTCGTGGCAACGTAACCAATAATTTACACCCTTGATGCAAATTAGTATTTTTTTGACACTCCGGCCGTAAAACTCAATTTTTCGGCCTAGGGCGAAACTATTTAAAAAAGTACATTATTGGTCACGGGCGAAATATCGATCTCCGATGAGTGTGATTGTTACTCTCACTTCGCTAGGGCGTCAATCGTTGCGCCCTTGGCACATAATGTACTATTCTGTTATGGAAGGCATAAAACATAACTGTAGGACGATCACAGAAGGGTGTAAAATGTTGGGCAGAAAATCGCATTGGGCGTTCTAGTAAACAAAAATTTCTTTTTACTGTACGTAAATTGCGTTTTGATTATATAAGTGAAAGTTGCTATTTATCTTATATATTCTTAAGTACATAAAAAATAAAACCCAAGTAATAGATATACGATTACAAAATAGTTTAAGTTTAGTATCTTTTTAAAGCTCCGACAGCAGAGAAAGGAAGCCGATATTACTAATACATCATTGAAGATATATGTAAGATCCTCAGGAACATTTTCTCGACGTAGCTCAGTTTGTCAAGAATCTTGGAGAATTTGTCAAAACTAATGCGTTTTATAAAATATTTTGTTGAGACATTTAATACTCGGGAAGATATCAAAGATGTCTGGCCGGAATTTTATCGGACAATATACCCGCTCGGATTGTATATGCTCGTAGATAACAGCAAATCGGATTTAACCCCCGACAATCGATTCCCGACTTGACTGAATTCCTATAAGAATCGACGGTGAATATGCGAAATATAAATCTGCTTGCATATTTACTGCCTCTTCTGTAAAGAATTTGCTTCGTTTTACGCAACAAGTCCTAGTTTTTATTTGTTTGCATTAAATGTTTCATAAGGGAAACGTAATTCAACAATCTTGAAAATGTAAGTTCTGAACAAATTCTGGTCAAACTTAGCTGTTTTCTGTTAATCATAGTAAGTCGAATCGTGAAAAATACAAAAACAGCAACTTTATTCATAAACCCTAATACGTCATGTTTAATGCATAGCGGTAAATGAAAGAAAACGGAATGCGATCAGCGTGAACCAAAATGAAAGCAGGTAACCGGAAGGAAGTCCGCCATTGTTTAGCTTTTCGAAGCAATTTTTTTCTCGACTCTCCGCCTTCGTGATGACGACTATTGTTCTTCCAGTGTTTCCTCAGCGCGTGCTGTCTTCCCTTTTTGTGGAAATGCGTAAAAACAATCCCGTGTTGACTGAGCTCCGTCGAGTTCTCTGCAAGCTCCGTCCGTTCCACTGTTCCTATTCTACTTTCGTGTTCCAGCCGGTCCTATTCCCGCCCATGTGGAGGAAGTTCCTCCCCAGAACCCGTCTTTTTCTTCCTTTATCCCTCTTTATCCATCCCACACCACCATAGTCTCTGCTGATTCTCAATGTCATTCGACGCGTGCGTCTTCTGCTTTTCTCGTGTCCCTACCCAGAAAAAACGTGGCATTTCTCCCGTTGATTTATCACCGAATAAACTTTCGTGATCCACGCTTTATTTGTCGTGACCTTTGCAAGCTCCACAAGAACAGTCCGATTAAGCAGCATTAAGATGAAGTGTAGTTTTGTTTTCACTGTTTCAGGATACTTCTTGCTACTTCGTAACATGGTATGTTTTTTATGTACAATGAATCGTTTATTCGAAATTGTCATGGGAATTTGGAAATGATAAGCAAAATATTTGGTATTTATAATTTTTATTTATTGACATTTTTACTCTTGTTTTTTCTTGCGTTTGACGAAATTTCATATTAAATTTGTGTTTTAACCCCTTCACTGGTAGGCGTTTTCAAATAAAAAGTGCCACGAGTACGAGCCAGTTTCGTCTAATTTCGATGACTATGTTGATTAGGGGGTTTTGAGGGTCGCTGTTTACGGATCTGATGTCAGAATTTCAAAAATGCGAAAAGTTACTTGATGTAACAGAAATTTATTACTCGGGAGTTTTTGGGGTCTAAAATACTCTCCGTCCTCTTCTTTTCGTTGAACAGAAGAAAGAGAGACTGACATAGCTGCGCAAAAATATGCGCACTTGCCCGATCCTCTCGTAAAAATACTACTAGTGCGCACAAATGATTAGCACTAGTAGTGTTCACTAACAGTAATTTCGTGCACTATTAGATCTTTTATGCTTTTACGATCGCCATATTGGATCGGCTATTTTGATTTTTGCAATTTTGTCCTCAACTTTGAAAACAGCGACCCCAAAAACCCTTCAGTTACCAATTTCAAGACGATTGGTTGAGTCCTTTCAAAGACGTCATCATCAATTAAGGGGTTTATGTTGCACAACGTGTAAGTCTTTCCATTTCAATTTTCATAATTCACTCTCAACATTTTTTAAGTGGGAATTCACTCTTTATGAGTAATTTAACGAATGAAACCTCACTCTGCACGAAGTGAAAACACTTCATCCACTCAATAAGTAGATTTTCACAGAAATTAAAGAAGGCTATTTCGGTTTCTAAATTTTTTTTTACATTTTTGTAGTATTGTCAATATACACCCGTAGTTAAGATATTAGGTTTCGTTTGTTTTATGCTGTTTATCACCTATTTGTGAATTCTTTTATTTTACGGCGGTTAAAATTCTGCGAGTCTTTTAATTAATTTTTAAGTGATTTAATTTGTTTACTGATATAGGTACATATCTGCAATAAATAGATTTTTACGATAATAAACAAACTTGGTTTTTAATACATACGATGCAAAGTTCTCTAGATTTTTCTTATTTCAGTTTTAATTATGCATTGCTCTACTATATTTTTTATACGTACATCACAATATTGTTTTAATCATCTCCAGATTCTTCTTCCTAATGGGCTAGAAGAGAAGTCTGGATTTCTTTATTTTGGAATTAAAATATATAAGACATTTTTAATTGCATTGAATAATTTCATTAAATTTAACTTTTACGATGTTATCAGATATTTCCACAATTTAGTTTATTTCCTACCATTATAATTTCAAATAATATCATAATGCATTCGACTGATGATATTGGAGACATTAAAAAGATAGCAAAGATCATTAAAACATTGCATAACCATAATTCTTTCAGGTGATAATTTGATTTTAAAGATCGTTGCGATACTAGTATTTTCGAATCTGGAGAATTGTACCCCGAGTATGGAATATTGATAATGCGTACGTATGCGTTAATGCGCTGGGTACTTAGAAGCCATTAGTGGCATCGCATATTACCAGGATACTTTCCCCTAAACTCATAAACAATATACGCATTCGTGAAAATGAGAATTCGTCGTATCTAGAGCCTATAACAATATGAATATTTTATTTTACGTCTTTGAATAGATAGGAACTGAGTGTATAACCGAATGTAACCCATATAATTAAATACTGTCGATGACCATCAAATTGTAAAGAACATCAATAACAATATTTACATTACATTAAAAGAGGTGATAAGGTTTAATAGCTCCATTAGCTGTTAATGTGACTATAACATTTCTTTACTATTGTGTTTAAAAGTTTCCATAATTACAAAATCTTTATTGAAAAAGTATTAAAAATAATTCTGTTTCTTTATATTATCATGGTTGTTAGAATTTAAGCATCCTTAGACTGAATTAGGGTGTTTCAAACAATAAAAAAAAATGTTTTTCAAGTGCTGCCTATCAATTTCTTTTATATGGTGAAAAAAGAATGTCCTAATTGACTTTTTAAAGAATTTCTAGAGGTCACTATTGCCGCTAAATTGACTGAAATCCGTCATCTTTTAAAAATGCATATTTAATCCAACGTTTGCAGTTTAAAATATTTCAACATGACGTAAAATAATGTTCCAAAACTGCTCTTTCAGATTCTATAATACAAATTGAGATAACTGTAAGGTGAAAAAAGATACAGCTAATTTTTTATAAAAAAAAGAGATTTTTAGAACATTGTTCACTATAAATTATTTTTTTGATCACCATATAGTATCAGGATATATGCGAACGTTTCAAATATCCTTGCTGCGAGTCCTGCGCTACAAAAAAATTATATTTGCCGATTTCAATATATAACATGGTGAGTTTTAAAATGGCGTTCAATCGTCTAAATATGTTGGGTTATATTCAATATAACACAGACAAAACGAGTTACACACAGACACAATGAATTGGTTATGCCAACTAAGTTGAACCAAGTAATTATTTGCTCAACTAACTATTGGTTACCCCAATCAATTTATTGTCTAGATCTCTGAGCACTACACCAGCCCATTTGGGCAACAATATAATTGGTTACCAAAACCAATTCGTCCGTTTCGAGTATGGAATTTAATACAATACTTTATCACATCTTGATGATAGTACGTACTCCTAGGATTTTGAGATCGTTTTCCAACGGACACGAAAGTCCCGAATGTTTCTAAAACGTTTTTAGAACGATCCAGAAACGTTCCTAAAACGTTAAATGTCTGCAACTTTTACGGAACGTTTTATAAACGTTTCATCCATGTTGCAGAGATTTAACGTTTTAGGAACGTTTCTGGAACATTCTAAAAACGTTTTAGCACCATTTGGGTCCTTCGTGCCCGTTGGGTTATTATAAAACTGACACTATGCTTACAAATTTCGAAATGAAAGATCTAAAATGGCGAGCTGGAAATATTAAGGTTTATGAAATTACTTATTATTGCCAAACTGCCAGTTGAAATTTGAAAATTGAATGTGAAACTTGAATATAAGGAGTCTGTTTTGTGCATTTCTAAATCTACTCAAACAACTTTTTGAATTTATTATTTCAACTGCAGTATAGTATAGAATTAACTTTTCCCATTTATATAGAAATATATTAAACAACGTTAGTTTTGACCTTTATGTTCATAACCAATTCTTTGTCAAATCATTTTAGCACTGTTATGTACAAGTTTTAAATACACTGTTCAAATTCCGACTCGTACTTTGACCATAATGGACAAATTTTTCTTAACTCTAATATCACATTCGCAATCAGCAATTCTACCCGAAAACCACCGTCTGGTAATTTCTGTGAAATTTCACAAACTTTTCATATTTCCAGCTCGCCATGGATCTGCCATATTTAAATTTGTTGCTTTGGTTTTAGGTTTACATTAAGCGATCTCAAAATTCTTATTGCAAGCATTTTCATCAAGATGTCATAAAGTACAGTATAAAATTCCATAATATTGAGTATTACACAACACTTTTTTACGGTTTTGATATAAGAAGAGTAAAATAATCATATATGGAGAACAATATTAAAAAAATCTCATTTTTTGTAAAAAAGAAGCCGTGTCTTTTCCCCATTAGAGATATTTCAATTTTTATTACAGAATCTGAAAAAGCAGTTTTGAAACATTATTTTACGTCATGCTGAAATGTTTTTAACATCACACGTCGCATTAAATACACATTTTTTAAACATAACGGATTCAAACGATATGTCGACAATATTGCCCTCTAGAAATGGTTTGAAAAATCTCACATAATTAGAACATTCTTTTTTAACCATATAAAAGAAATTGACGGGGTAGCACATGAAAAAATTAAAAAAAATTTATTTGAACCATCCTAATGATCACGTGATGTTTAATGTTAATAAGAATATTTATTATAGTTAAAAATAAATGCGTTTATAAAATAGCTAATGCTTAGATCCGATCCTATGAAAATTAAGAAAAATATCTATATATTCAATATCTGTGATGCTTTTAATGATATTTTTTTTTACTTCTTTTTTTTGTATTATTTAGTTTAAGTACCAGGACAATAATGTCCGTTTTCCTGCCCTATTATTTATCATTAGGATGTTGGCACGATAAACATGACTTGAGGATTTAATAGATAATTTGAACGTACTGTAGAGCTCCTAGAAGAGAACATGAATATGCAATCAATATATATATACAAATATCTATATAAATGTTCAACTATTCTAACTCGAATTTTGAGTACCTTAAAATATATTAACTGATACAGTGTATTATTATTTTGGTTAAGTTTCTAGGAATCATAGATATTTATTTCGTTTTTATTTGAATTTGTATTTCTGTTTATTTATGACAGGGATATTTACATCTCTCTACAATAATTACAAGTTACAATAATCAATAACATAATTATAATAACACATACTAACATACTAGCTATCCACCTCTTAACCGAATTGTATCTATTCGTTTTTTTAGAATTTTGACATCTAACAGTCCAATACTAGACCGTTTTAATAGATACTTTTCAATACTCCGGGCGTAAAACTCGATTTCGCGCCCTACAGTGAAATCTTCAAGAGAATGAGTTACTTTGAGACATTTTGTTTTGACAGAGTATACGTTTAGTAAACGCAGATAGATATACGTATACGAAATTTGTGGGAATATTCACAACACGAACATAGATTCGAAAAATTGTTTAAATTCATTTTTATAAATGGTTGACATTTTTCTTTCGGATTTTCTCCGATACACAGTACGTAAGAGAAACGTTCCAAAGTTTCGAGATGGAAGGCTTTACCTTACAGACAAAATGTATGTACTAAATGTACTCGAATATGTTTGATGCCAAAACTCCTTTCGTCGATATAGAAATTTCCCACACGAACGACTGACGAAGCGTACAGGGTAGATGAATTATGCAGTTCCAAGGAAACGCGAAAAGTAGAGGATCGCCTCGGCTTGGAGTCTGAAAGGTTGGAATTCATAGCGAGATGCGTCCACGAATATGCAATCGGATTTTGCTCGGGTGCCGCCGACTTTCGCACGAGTGGGTTACAATGTCGATCGAAGAATCCACGTGAATTCCAAATAATAAATATGAAAAACAGTTTGCAATTTACTCGATCGCAAAGATTATCAATGAAATGGAATGCATTAGTTTTTTTGTTTAAAATATTTTTTATTCCATATCATATTTCCCATGGCAGAAATAATAAATACGTCCTTCCCTAGGGAGCAAAGGATAGTCATTACAATTCTCTAATATTCTTCCGGGAAAATTCTGTTAAAAAGCGATAAAAAATTAAGAAAATTAAACATAATTGAAGTAAATAAGTTCATATAAAATCTGCTATGGTTAAAATGAAATATTACAATAGTAGAGTTGAATGTTATCAAATTACCAATATCAAATTTTACTTTCACAATTTTAAATTCAAAACGGCACGTTCGATATGCCATTCCGTAATAATAAAACTTGTATGAAGAAATTGAATGCCACGTTTAAAATTAACGCCGTTCGGACGTTTAACTGGGGGCATTTAAACTGCTGCGCACGTATTAAAAAATTTTCCTTTCGTCATATTGGACGCTTTTTTTGTTAAATTTCTTTATTTAAACGATTCTGTCAAATGTTCAAAAAAGGTACAGACTCTTGATATTTATATTTTTTCAATTTTTGTCAATTTTTCACCCTACAAATTGGCTAATTTGTACGAATAATCACATAACATTTAAAAATTAATTTTATTCACACATTTTGAACGTTTTGATTTACGTATTTAGAATCATTCTAATATTGTTTAGAAAGGATTTTATGCAAATAAGTGGTCAGTTGAAATCCCTTTCTTGACATTTATTATTTAGTAATTAAGCAAGATTTCTAATATAAATTATGATAATTTGATTTATTGTGTATTTGCTGGTTTTTGTTTAGTTTGCGGACATTCTTACTGTAAACTTAGCCAGAAAATATTAATTAAGCAAACTAAAGTTAGTAATCTTATTAGACATAATAACAGTGAGATTAGTGTTTTTTCGACGAATAAAAATAAATGAATTTCTAATGAAACCTTATCAGTTTTTGTAACAGATAAAGAAGTTATTCTAGCAATAGAAGTAGAAAATTATGTAATGAAGCCTCTAATATAATATAACGCAAACGGTTATAACAATCACTGAATCATTTTATTGACTTTCTGAAGGCATATTTTACGTCGCTTCACTACAGATAATAAAATGGGAAGAAATAAAAGTAGAATTATTGCAAGAGACATTTTATTACAGAAACTGATCATCTTGATAAAAGGTTTACGAGCACTGAAACTTAGTTATCTATGTACCTGCGTGTAATTTCGCTGCAGACTTATCGATAAAAATATAAATGCATACTTTACCATTTTCGTTATATTATTGCATTCTTTATTACGACGACGGTGCTTCGGACTGTAGAAATAAAACAAAACCGAATATAAATCGTTATTATTTCATTTATTTTTAGATTAACCAATTGTACTAAGGATATTAATGGTTATTTTTACCCAGACAAAAGAAGGTAATTACATATCTGATATTTCCGAATGAAGTTTACATGCTATAGTTAAATGCAATTACGACAATTGCATAATTCTATTCTTGTTCTGAAGTTATTTAATGATATTATTCAATATAAATATCAATACATGAATTTTGTATGTAGGGAAAGAGCGAGGTAATTATGTTGTCTAGATTGTAACTTGAAATGTTATTAAGAATAAAAATAAGGAATGTTGCTTTATTACGATTGGAAATGGAATTGCTGTAATGTATTATTTTTATTATTTAACTGAGTTTCATCTAATGTCAGAAATTTCTTAGTCCTTTTAGGAGAATATTTCTAACTTCATTTGCGTTACTGAAAACCACAGTGACGTTTCTTGAATCTATAATCGTTTGCAGTTATCTATTTAAAATACAAAAATCTTATGTTTCGTAATATAATTCGTTAACGGAGGTATTTGACAATAAACCTATACTAGTACAACAAATAGAAAGAATTTTGAGACTTTACTTGGGCCTATTTTTAGGCCTATCAGGCGTCTTTAACTTTCCTTACTTTTATTCTATCTATTTGTATATCATTTTATTTCCATGTATTCTACAAGTATTTTGTTTTATTGCATTTTAGGCTTTCGAATACAATCTCGAAGACAAATTATATCATCTTGTTTTTGATGGGCTTTATAGATTATAGCATTTTTATGCATATTTTTATAAAAAAGCCTATAAAGTAATTGTTTAGTTAATATTGACTACATAAATCAATAGTAAGTACAAAATGAGGTCAAGTCATTTATCTTCATTACAATTGCAGTATTCTTAACGAAATTTGACTTTTTCAGAAATAAATGAATTCTTAGTGAGACTGACATAATTTAGAGGGCCTTCATTGTTGAACGCTACTTTTTAGGACTTCCTGTTTAGTCATCCAAACATAATCGAGAAATTGTGACGTGAAACTGATGCGAGGGATAAATAAATAGTTTTCATCTTCTAATTCATTAATCCGTGTCTGATTTACTATTTCTTTTAGCATATCAAGTTTCAGTTTAAATCATGTTACACTATAATCATCTCTTTCATATCATAGCATTAATTTATTCAAATTTAAAGTTTAATATCGTATATAATACAAATTGACCTTCCGAAAATTCTGAAAAAAGTATAATTAAAAAAAAAACGATATTTTTTCTCATTGATTAATTGGTGTCAACCATTCAATAACAGCAGAGTAATTAAACTTATAGGAATTATGAGAACTTTTACAAAAATCATAATTTTTAAAATTTTCCTATTATCTCGAGAAATAAAAGCGACAAAAGAAAATATTAACTCCAATAAAACTGTTTTTAGGCATAAAATACAAAAATAAATTCAAAATAAAAAAATAAAAAACATTTTTAGGCAAAATAAAATGTTTAATTTCTCATTTTATGAATCGGCTAGAATTCACGGAAATTCCAAGATTTTTTAACGTTTTCAATAGCGTATGAAATAGTCCCATAGTCTTCATTTCTGAATTTAAACATTTGCTAATAGATGAGTTTTCAACGAGCTCAAAACCCCCTATGTACCAAATATTAAATAAAATGAAAATCGTCCATATTCTTTCTGCCATTTTGAATTTTGAAAATGAATGCTATTCTAAATTTAAAAAAGCTGATATACCTGTGCAATTAGCGAATAAAAAAACTAAGCACCAAATTTTAGGCGAATTCAACATAATTTGGTTAAATTGTTTCGCCATATTGGATCCGACATTTTGAATTTTTAAAACCTTACACCAAGTATCTAAATGTAACTTTTAAACTTACTCCATGGTAACAATTTTAAAATTAGCTCACATCTTTTCAGTACCTCACAAACTATATCGAAAGTTTTTTGAGGTTATGAAGAAGTAATGAGACTGCTTGGGAATTCTGGTCTCGTATTTGAATTCAAAATTTCTAAGAAATTACTAGTCTAGTACGCCAGACAAAAATTTTTGTTAGCTACGTAAATTGATAATTTTTCAACATATTATTCTGCCATTTTGAATCCACCATTTTCAATTTTAAAAATCTCACAGCGCTTTCATCATGTCAAAGAAATACCATCGCTAGAAACATTCGTCACTGAAAGGGTTAAAATAATGATAAAAAATAACCTCACGATGTTTTGTTACATGGCTATTATTTTTTAAAAATGTTGAATAAATAAAACAATATTTCTTGCCATATTCCTTCTCTGTAGGTAAAAATACATCGACAACATGTATGTGCAACTTTTACTAAGATTTACCGAAAAATATTTCGTAATTTCCTACTAGATTACCAGAATCGGATAATGTTAATCCTATTTTGCATTCTCATTGTCTGATAACATTATTCTTGATAAGAGCATGGAACTCTGGATATCAGCCAAATACAAAAAATTCTAAAAGCGACAGTGTCGGAAGAAATTCGAAACGAGCGTGATCGTATCTCGTCGCCGCGGTGTGTCCGAAGGGGTTAATTACAATAGATGAATATTCATCTTCGCCGGTCTCCTTCGTGGATTCCATACTTTTTTCCTCTCTTTCTTGGTGGATTTTATACAGAGCGGAAAGCACAAGATCCCCACTTACTTGGTTCCTCCTGTTCTAGGTGGTTTAAGTGTGGTGTGCACATTTTATACCAACACTGGTGTATATGCGTGTCACTATCGTCGTGCCGGGAAGATGGGCTGCTTCTTTATTAATTACGCAAAAGTGGAATCTTCATTAACGCCGGTTTACGCTAATAAGGATAAATTAGGGGTTTTTCCGACATAGAAATCGCACTGGGTTTGGTCTCCTCGATGTTCAAAACAGTAACATATTTTTCTGATGTATTTGAATATTGTAAAAGAATTTTTGAATGGTTAAAAAGAAACCACGATTTCTTGAATGTCAACATGCTTTGGTGATATTCATTTTTAATATTGTAAGGATTACATGAATAAATGAATTGAAAAATAAGTTTAAAAAAGTGTCTAAATCACTGACACTTCTCGATTTTTCATGGATGCTGTCTTGAGGCTGGTAAACTAAACTTCAGAGCGGCGTTTCGATCACCTCATACCCCCCACCACAGCAGCGATTCTCGCGCGTTTTTCCGTTCCAGTCTACCTTTCTCTTAACTGCGCTATACAGTAGTCCCCATCCTAAGTTATACTGTAGGTTATTTCAAAATGGCGGACGATTCTCCAAAGTTATAGCCCCTCACTATCCCCACTTTCGTATCTTCGTTTATATCTGTGCAATGGGTGTTTCTGTGTGTGAGTGTCGCGAAGCAAGTGTGGCTCAGCGAAACATTGTGGTGGGGGAAGGAGAGAAAGAAACTGGTATAACTTTGGATAGACATATAACTTTGGGTATTATAACTTAGGGCAGGGACTACTGTATGATCGGTTTGGGATAGGATGAATGGGAGGGAGAAAGGTAAGAAGAAGA
The DNA here is from genome assembly GCA_030407085.1 of Trichopria drosophilae. Classification (NCBI taxonomy): domain Eukaryota; kingdom Metazoa; phylum Arthropoda; class Insecta; order Hymenoptera; family Diapriidae; genus Trichopria; species Trichopria drosophilae. The sequence continues at coordinate 139,082,044 of CM059584.1, read as the reverse complement.
GAGCGTCAGAGGAGTAGGGGAAATTTATTAACAGGACATAAGGTCATCCCTGCAAACTTTGCCTCAAAACAGACGACAGAAGTTACCATAGCGTAGCATATACGCGTCAGCATATTCAGTTTGTCATGATTTCTCATGCCACTTGCACCGAGGCTTAACTTTGGGAAATATAACATTGTAGTTTTTGTATCCTTGTATAAACTTAAATAGAACTTATTCAACATCAGATTCCGATATGGATTCTCATCTCAACGTGTTTGAAACATCAACATGCAACCTCTAAAATTTGAGAAGGATCGGGATGAAACTGAAACGCTTCAAAATATTCAAAACACGCTAAAATACAAGTAAGAATGTTTGCGATCGCCATTCTATGATTAAACCCGAAACTTGGCTGAGATCATGTCTGTCGAGATTGAGGCCAGCCGCAGTCGCGTTACTAATTAAATATGGCCAATGTTCGACGGATCTGTTATCGCTCCCGAGGAAGTTTGCACATGTCGCGGTCGCGGGTACGAATCGGTCAGTCCTGCTCGCGCATGCATCCCGACAAGTCGAGTAAATTCGTATTAGCTCCGGGCAAGCAGGGAAAACTAGGGGGCCACATGGAAATGGGCGCGGGCAGTGCGCGGATGAGGAATACATTATTGCATAGATTTAACATTCCTCGAGCGTTTGCCACCGATGGGCCGCGGGTAACGTTCCTGTACCGACCTACTCAAATACCGCGGCGGTATAAACCGGTTGCCAAAGCCCGGCGGATTCTGCGCCGATGAACGCTATTTGAATTCCGAACTCTCGTTTGATGATCCGCTGAGTACTCGGAATCCAAATAAACGAAGGGAGAGAGAGAGATAGCAAGTGGGAGAGAGACAGAATGTCGTCGTTTCGACGGGCATCAGACTCGCGGCTAACTTTTGCGATAGTCCCGCGACATGCACCAGGATCGATTGTGCGGAAACCGTAACGTAATCGTAACTGCAATCGCATACCTACTCATCAGGAGCCAGAAGAGTGCCCGACTTCAGATCCATGAGGAATTACCAGATATGCAAAAGAAGTAAAGTTAGATAATTGACCGATCCCTCCATTAGTTTCCAGATTTGATCTATGCTTATTCCATTAACAAAAATTGTCACTTGAAGGTCATTCTAAGGGATTAACTTACAACTACCGTGCTATTGAGTCGGATGCGAGGTGTTAAATATGACGAGGGCATGACAAGGATCGCAAAATTAACGCCCCGTTAGGATTGGTCAATCATAACATCAGGTTTATAGACAGGCGTAAGGCAGACTTGACTGGGAACATAATTCGGCTTGACTAGACCCTGCGTGTCTCGGCATGATCTACCCTAAATGACTACTAACATTTCTTCCAGGGCAGAATACCTAACCATTCAGCTAGACTTATTCAAATTTGAGCACAAAATGATCTATAGTTAAAAGTGGAGTCAAATAGGGGAAAGTTGTCCATATTGACCATATGTAAAATATCGACCTTCCCCCTAAATGTTATCGGAATTGACAGTAGTATGACTGGAATACTCATGATGTTGACAATTTGATTATAGGTGGCATCTCTGAATGTTGCTTAGTTTTTTGTTTTTTTTTTCTAACTTATGAAACCCTGATGCAGACGGAATAGCGACGTAGGTGCTCATTGTATGTGGTGTATAAAATTGTAATCTTCCCTGGTTCGAGCCCGGCCTCTGCCATCTGTTATTGGGACACCTCTGTATTTGTTTATAAGTGTCTAATAACGACAAGGCTCAGGTGGTTCGGATATCACCTTCATAAACAGTAGATCCCATCGCCATTTAGTCCCATGTGAGTTCACAAAAGTCGACGTAAAACAATAAAAAAAAAAAAATTGTAATTTTCTAAGTGCCCGTAACATTTTCATCCAGTTTGATTTGTATTTTGGGCACTGCCAAATTACGTGATCTAGGTCTTCCATCTCATGTTCGCAGGAATACTTAGTATCACTTACAATGCGAGCTAAGAATGCCGACAGATGGTGGTGATTTGCCCGTGCTCTATTTATCCAAGTTATAAAATCTCTTTTTAGGTTTAATGTATGATAAACTATATGAGATTTTTTGTTGAATGTGGTAACTTTTGAAAAAGTTTGTGCATTTGTGCCGAGATTCATCCATAAGTGTCCTAAGTGTGTGGGCGTGTGCATGAGTAGAGTGAGCTAGGTTAAGATCTGTAAGTGGAATTTTTTGTTCTACCAGAGAGACCAACTATGTAGCTTCTTTTGTAAGGCTGTCAACTATTTCGAACATTTTAATTCCTGAATGTGTCGGCATCCAGAAAAAATTGATGGTGTTTGAGTCGCCGGGTGATAAATAAGAATCGATTTTCTCTCTAATCTTGATGATATATGGGTTATTTTGAGGTTAATTTTAGAGTCTTCTAAAGCTTTTATCGCGCGTAACGAGTCAGAAAATATGTATATATTTTTATTAACGTGGTTTAGGGCCATATTCATTCTTAGTTTAATGTAGGTTTATCGCATCAGACTATATTTTTATAACGGTAGAATCAATTTCCGAGTTTCATGCTGCATAAGTTAGTTATGCTTATTCGATTGCCATAAAATTAAAGGATACATGTTTTTCATTATTTATGGACATGGTTTCAATGCTCGCAATTAAAATTGTATCACCTTCATGGCTATCGGAGAATGACGAGTCGTTGTGTAACAAATGTCATCTTTTGTGGAGGACCCAACCGACTAGTAGTGTATTTTATAGAAATTGAGTACGAAGATATTAATAGCTGCTATATAGTATGATTATAACTTCTAACAACATTTATATTATACTGATTGTTATTGGACTAAACAAAGTTCCGATTCCTTCGTTCTCGCCATTGATATACCCGATATTCTTGGTCATGCCTGTACACAAAAACACTGAACCTTTATAATGTCGGTGAAGTGCATGGTGGGTGCGAAATGAAAAAAAAAGAGAAGCGGGCGCAAAAATGTGAAAAGCGCCCGCCGGACCCTAGAAGGCACACGCGCTGAATAAGTTGCATATCGCATGCTTTACCGGCATGCAAAGCCGTTAAATCTGATAAATAGTTACAAAATTAAGCGTTTTTACTTTTAATGAATATTTATTCTCTGCCAAATACTAAAATAAATTTGTTTAATAACTCGCAGTGAAATAAGAAAGTAATGCTATTGAACCTATCGCTCTCCATTCTGTTAACTCGCTTATTAATTTAAGTATGCTCATTAATACTAGTTTCCGCGACTAAATTTAGTAGGGTTTTCGCAGCGGCAGCGTGCTTGAAAAATTTTTCACGATTATATTGTTTTGCTCATAATGTTTAAATTTAGTGCGGGTCAGTACATTAAGGAAGTTATTTTTTACCGAGATTAATTAAAAGGAACAGGCGCGTCGGTAAATGAATATTTGCAAAACTACTTCGTCCACCAGCTTCGTTCTTATATTTTTTTCTTTCTATGTCGTTTCCCCCGCTTTCTGGTTCAGAATATAAAAAACACGAATGGAACGTCAGATCTTTTTTTCAAGAACGTTCATGCTTAACTTTGTCAATCAAAAGAAGAAATCTCGTACAAAGGGACCGAATATCCAGAGCCACTTTGAGATTCGGGATCCTTTGAATTTCATGGACAAAAAATCCTTTTACAGTTGTTTATGATCCTAAAGAACACTTTTTTGTTCAACGTAAAATTTTATTACAAGTGCTTTAAAAGCTCTAATTTTCTGAAACGTTTTCCAGGCCGACAATATTTTGCATGAAATCTTTATTAGTTTACGGATTTTCCATCCAAAACAATGTTTATTCGTCATAATTTGCAAACGAACCGAATGAGTATCAAAAATCACATTGATGCAAATTAGATTTTTATGGGATTAATGTCGTATCATTTTGCCTTTTATTCGATCAGTCAATGATGTTTTCGAAAAACATCACAATGAAATATACCCCATTCTTTCTGCTTGTTCGCATCAGGTTCAAAGGAGAATTTCCGAAATTCTGCGGGCGGAATTGCACGAAAACAATACCGGGAGTACATAATCTGCAATTCCATTTTCCCCAGCCTTTATCCCGTACTCCCGTTACCGAATCGTCCGAATGCATAAAAATATAATTTTTTTTTCCACCGGAAATTTCTGCGGAAATGTTGCGGTAACGATTGTGCATCCCCGGTTGCGCGATTTGTATTCAATATAATTCCACGTTTTTTCAACATGTCTCTGACAATGCGATCGTAACTTAACTGATTACACAAAAAATGCAACTGGAATGCTTTTGTTTTCCATCCAAAGGGCCGGTGTTTACAGGAAATATTCATTTTGTTTATTTTTTTAAATTATTAATCCCAAAAATATTTCGATATGATTTCATAGGATTACAATTATCTTTATATATTTTTTATTATGATTTCAAAATATTTTTTCATATACAAAAGCGTGTTTTGTATCCGCGATGTTGGTAGCAAAATGGTGTTTTTCGTCCAGGGACCAAAATAATATTTTGCGCTCACAGTGTAAAAAAAGAAAATTAATTTATTTTTATGATTAACAATCAAATATCAATTAATTTGCAATTTTCAAATTTTTTTATATTTCTAAAAAATAATTTTTTTAATGTGGCTGATGGAATCTGGCTGCTAGTTTCAAACATTATTATGAAAGCTTTTAGAAATCCGAAGACAAAATTTAAATATATTGCAAACAAAGTAGCTACTTGTTACGTTGGCTTAGGATTTAGTGGTGTCAGATAGAGAAACGGATAACTACGTAACGTTTGATTACTATTTTGTTTGGGAAATGCGAATCATAAAGAATTTTCTCCGAGAAAAAAAATTATTCAGTCAAAAGGTCGAGGCGTATTATACCATAATTATTTTGAAAAATAAGTAACGGAAAATTGTACAAAAATCATCTGAGAGAATTCCATTGAGTAATTAATCCGATTCACTCTCTCTTCGTCAGCACTCTGATTAATTAAGGACGTCTCTTTTCCCCCTCTTATCCTACTCTACGTTTAAGTTACTCCTATTGCTATTCATTCAATCTTCCACCCTGTTACGTTTCTATGTTTCTCACTTTCTCTCGTCAATATTACTCTACCCAGCCTTATTTCTCCCCCTTGTTACACTCTTAGTTCTTCTTTGACTTTTTCTCATTTTCCAACCCTCGCGACTGAATATTTTTATTTTTATCTCTTACTGTGGCGTTTTTTCATTATTGGTTCTTCCATTGATTGCTTTCAGTTACGCTTTACACGGTCTCTGCATTTTCTGATTCTTTTTCTGTTTATTCAGACCTGGGATTTTTGCCTGCAATCAGTTTGTTAGTCTGATCAACTTTTAGAACTTAATTGATTTTAAATGATTTAATAAGCTGGAGTTTGTGTTACTTTTGAGCTATTCGACGCCACGTTGACCGTTTCTCATTTATTTTTTCGTTTTTTATTTTTTTTTCGATGTGTTGTTTCATTTTATGGTTATGATTTTTTTATATCAACTTTTAATTATTTGTTTGTTTTTATGGCTCGTTTCTTTCTGTTGTTTCCAATCAGATGAGTTTATTATCATTAATGATTCGTATTATTGTATTGTTATTGTTATACTTTCCTCTTTAGTCAAATGTTTAATTAAAATAATATTTATATTTTAAAGCAATGGGAAAAATTAAAATTTGAAAATAAGGAATAACCTCAATAACCTGTCAGGGTTCTACATTTTATTATAAATATTTCTTTTTTTTTCTGTTGTATTGTTTTTTTCTGTGTTTATTACAATTGTGTTTGCGACAGTTCAAGTGATAAGTTTCTTTTGTTTGTTCCATATATTATGAATTTTTTTCCTTACTCCCATCTTGTATTGATTATTTTTTTCTTTGATAAAACACCACTTTTTTCTGCGTTATCTTCTTCAGTCTGTTATTCTTTTCGATGTATTTGTTTTTCATTTTTTTAATATTAATGGCTTTAGCTTCATTATTAACCCTTAGTTCCGACGGCTATTTTAACGCCTTTTCTTCCCACTACCCGGGTCAAATACCCTTGAAAATGCTTATAGTTGTGCAATTTATAAAGTACAATTTAAATTTTCTCTGGGTCGGAAACGACCCTGGAGTCGAGATTAAGGGTTAAATTATTCTTAGTCAAGTTTCGTCGTTCATTTATGCATTTATCGTTGATTTTATAAAGAAAATACATACAAAATTTCCTGCAGAGATTTCATTCTCTTTTTTTGTCACAAATACCTTAACAAAATTTTGCACATTTGTAAATAAACCTAAAAAAATCAATTTTTTTTGTGTAGAAACCTCTTAATGATCTCAGATCCAGTACAGAAATTGACTGGAACAATTAAGGAAGTCGTTACGTCACTTATATACCATTTGATTCGTTTTTTGTACCATTTTATTGTTTCACAACCACTTTATTTCTTAATGAAACTATTTACCTGCTTGCCCCAACTAATTCCTTCTTCCGTGCAGGATTTTTATTCTCTTCGAGATTACTTATCCCAATACTGGGATTATGACAAATTTAAAAAATTCGTTCACCGAAGTTCACATAACGAACTTTAAATCCTAGGTCTTATATAAATCAGAATTATTTTAATATAAAATGCAATTTTCCCAACATCTTAAAGCCCATATTTGAAATATTTGAGTGCCTTCTTGAACTTGAATACGCGAAGCAAGATCAAGATTAATATCCTGATAGCAAAGATCCCTTTCTTCTACCAGCGCCCTATTTTCTGTAATTTCATTATAAAAATTCCAACAAAACGAAACGTAGATGTAACATACCACGAATTACAAAAGAGAGAACGGGGCCTGGGTAACTTTACGGTAGACCAATATTTTTACCATTCTGAAATGGAACAGCAGTAAGATGACGGCCGACAAACCCCGAAGCACACTCAGACAAAGGGAACGAGGACCAGCGGACTGAATAAGACGGAATCTCGCATTTTCATCTGCGAACGGACAAGCGCAACACGCGAAATCCGGATATCAAGTTGCCGCGCGTTACCTTTCGTAAATTACTTTTCGCCTCTTTTTTTTATTTTTTTTTTTATTTTGTTTCTTCCCCACTTTGGCGGTTCGTTCATTCATATCTACAGAGCGACCGCCATGAAGAACACTCGACGCCCTAGAGAATCTCGAATCTCAGCTGGCAGTCCCGGGACACGAGATACAATTTGGAGAATGTATCTCAAAGGTTCATACGATGAAAGTGCAGAAGCGAAGAATCCATTGTTTTTATTTTCGTGTGCCGCTTTTTTCCCGGTGCATATTCGTTTTGTTTTCAGTCCGTAGCTGACCCGCCGCAGCGTTTATTCTTTCTTCTTTTGCATTCCTCAGTCAGGACGACTTGAGCCCGAGGTAGACGATTCTTAAGCGGCTGAATTTTTTCCGAGAGAATATTACGTCTGGGAAATGCGGAATTAAAATCGTTTTCGAGATTGCTGCTCGTACGAGGAATGTTATCTGTTTCCGTTGTTCGTTTATGCAGTCGTTGGAATTAAAGGACCTCTTTGGGGAGGGCTCAAAGATCTTTGGGAATAATCATTGTGTAAAAAACTAACCATTGTAAATTTCTACTGCATGTTGTTTTTCGATTTTCGCAAGCAAAAAATTATTAGTTTTGAAATAAGATTAGAAATAAGTAATTTTTGTTTAATCATCCAGAGAATATAAAATAAGTATCACAGTCAATATTTTGAAACGGCTACAAAATTTTAATCCGTAGTTTCGAGTATGAAGAATTTATAATACAGTTGAACAATATGGTCAGCTATAACATCAAAGTGTCCTCTTTTACCGTAAGGCTTTGAAAGTAAACTTTACGCACTCCATTATACGTTACGCACGGAAAAGCCGTACGTAATAGTAGTTTTCGATACAAGTGGGAAAAAGTTGTTTTTTAACGAATGTGAGGGTTATGGCACGAGTTGAAAGCGAGGGCCGTAAGCATGTTCGTCGAAAAAACATTTTTGCCCATGTGCCGAAATGTATTTTTTGTTACAAGTGTGGGTAAAATGCGAAAGAAAAAGGTGAAAAGTGTGAAAATTAGTACATTACTCAACGAGGGAGGTAAAATAAAGAATTTCTCAGACTGCGTGTAATTTTTACTCGCCGAGGTTGGGAAACGTGCAGTCTGAGGCATTCTTTTTTACTTCGTAAAAAAAAAGTATACGATTTTTCTTTAGGGCCGAGGGGATAAGAGGCATCTTTCTTCCCGCACAAAAACAATATTTCGGCACACGTGTGTATGTGTAAAGTTCTTTACGCTAGCTTCGACTCGCACTCATCGGCAAACACCTATTTTGCTCCCTCGTTGCACAATCTACTATTGTTCCCGGATATATATATTTTGTTCCTTAGGGAGAGAAAGTGCTATTTTGCATCCCAGATGTGCGAAAATCTATTTTATGTTCCTACTTGCTGGACGTTCCCTAGTATTTATTAACTACAATAAAGTGCATAAAATTCTCATTAATGGATCAAATATTCTCCACTCACTTTATCCATTCTAACAAATTTGTAACACCGTATTTTAGGTATCTCAGCACCAAAAGTAGATTTTACAACAAGTTATGGTCAGAATCAAAGTATTAATTATCAAGTTATTGAAGGTTACTTAAAAATGTCTGTAATGATAATCACGTAGCTCGGGACATGTAATGGTTATTACACATGCAAATACCGAATTATTAGGAAATTCAGCCTTAAAGTGATGAGATCTGATTAATTTGACATTATTGCCGAATATTGGGGGTGTACTCTACAATTACGACGCAGATCACGTAGACGATAACCAAATTGTCTTATAAATCTATAGGTCAAGGCTGAAATGTTATAGGTGGAATTTATTATTTATATCTTTCGTATGTAAACGAGAAATTCTATTATGGCTACAGGAGAAACCCCATTTTCACTGTTAACCGATTCATAATATACACTTGAATAAGAAAGGATTCAAAAACATGAAATCGTTGGAAGATTAATGATAGTGTCCATTAGTAGCCAGTAAAATTCCGTCATTTTAAAATTTAAGTATCGGATATTTTTGTTTTTCATATTACATTCATATATATTCGATCTGGATAAGAGTTTCAATAAGTATTTACGAGCACGTATCAAAATAGTATATTACGTAACAAGGACCCAATTACCGATCTTCGACTAGTGCGAAGACGTGGGGCTCGATAATTTGCGCTCAAAGATTTCACTGCAGGACGCAAAATTGAGATCTACTCCCGGAGTCTTAATAAAAATAATACCTATTGATCGTATGTCACTTGACGCTAATTTATCGATGTCAATCACCTCATGTCGCACCTGGATGGCGCGAACGGATGTAAGTTGTTGGAGAAAAAGGAATTTCATATTTTTTTCAAGATATCCTGTCTTAAAAAATAAAACACAAAATATGTATTTTATTTTAAACATTCGGAAATGCATATTCTGTTCGCTGGGCCTTAGGAACTCGCCTCTATACTTATTGACGATATCTACTGATCAAATGTACCTATTAATGCACAACAAACGCATATTATATGCACTTTTCAATCTCTCATTGATCTTTTATTTGTCCATTAGTAATCAATAAATTAAAAAAATAAAACGTAAAATCATCACATAAAGTAACTAATTAAATTTCGATTTCTTCCTCACGAATTAAATAATTACTATATATAAAAAAATGTAATAACCTTTTGTAGATAATTATAATAATAACAACAACTAGAGCCTAAGAGGAGATCCTTTTCGAACGGCCTTCCTGGCCTTTTATTATACCGAGCGTAATTTTACGGTAGAAACGAGCGCTCTCGTCATAAACGAACTGTAAAGCACGCAATTGACCGATTAACTGCAGGCGAGTACCAGGGCGATAATTTGTTTTCAGTTTGCACAACCCCCACCCCTCTATCTCTCTTTCTCTCTCCCACGCTTTTTTTCGGAAGCCAGAAATTAACGACATGGCTATACGACCCTCTCTTGGTGGCATTGCGGTCTCGGCTCGTGCTTGTGCAAAACGGAAACTGCACTGGACCACCGAGTGCATTTCATTCCATAACTTGTAGTTTCTACTATTTTTAATTTCTATATTCTGCTAGTTGCTTTGTTTCGTCCTTATTATTTACTTCCTGAAACATTCTACAGATCGATAAATCGATAAATGTTGGTAAATATTTCCGAAATGGTTAAATTGACTGATGAATAATGGAATAAAGCGAATCCATACTCAGAATATTTCGAGAAAATTTACTACGCCAGTTCAACAGTTCTCGAGATTGTCAGGAATTTTCGGTGCATTAATTTAATTACATATGTACGATTTATCTGTCTGGAGTACGTACGAGTACGCAAAAAGAAAATAATTGGACGACACTTTATCGATCGTCGTTAGTTGCCTCATTTCCCGCTAGGTGGCTCACTTACACGGTTGCAATAGTCGCAAGTCGATGAAACCCAATTTCTTTTGTGTAAACAAATAAATCGTTTTAAAGCATATATGCAATGCTTATACAATAATTATATGAAACATATTTAAATTTTTTGTATATGGTATTAAACCAAATAAGCCTGTAGTTTACCGAAATGTTATATAAACTATTCAAATATCGCAATTTAAATTAAAAACGTCAATTTAGAGTAATTTGCTGAATTACTGAATAAAAAGTTGTATACGACAAAGCTATTTTAACAATAACATCTCCAAATATATTATCATTAATTGCTGATTTTGAACGAGATTCTTCCAATTGCGACCACTGCGTATGATTAAACGGAACTTAAATTATTGAATTTCATCGAAATCACGAGCATCTACCGGACAATCGCTCGGCATAATTCAATAATTGAATAATAATAGGCAATAGACGCTAATGCAATGCAGCACGGACACAAAACAATCGTGTCGTTTCAGATCGGTGTTTGCGTCGTCCGATTCCGTCGGCTTTCGTGAAATCAGAATTGTTAACTAATAGCCTAGCGTACCAGAACGGTTCATCGGGGTGTGTATCGGACGAAGCGGTCAAAGTGACGTAATCAAAATTACGCAATGGTGCACGGGGACCACGTTTCCATTGGTTGCCCTCAACTATGCAATCGTCCCCGCATTTTTTCCGATGAATAAAGACGCTGTTCAAAATCGCTTTGAGATACTGAAGCTATACTTGCTAATCCGACCGTTCTTTATAAAACAGAGATTCTTTCATGAAGGAAGCTGTAAAATTTTCTACATTCAGAATCTCAATTTATCACTTCATTAACCGTACAAGTCACTGAAAAACTTACTTATGGAAAAGTTGACGAAAAAAATGATCAGATTTTAATCGTTTTGAAGAGTTTCACATGAGGGACCAACCAAAAAACCTAACCTTGTGTTTTTATACATTACTTGAACAATCAGGGTTTAACAAATATAGTGTATACCATAATAATACCAATTTGTGTAAATTCTACTGTTTTGTTTTAAGATATCCAAAACCATAAAACTATAACAAAAGTCTCTGAAATAAAGAAACTCGTTTTTGTATCGTATGACACATTTAATTCGGCCAAAGCTCGGGTAGAGCTACTCCAAAAGACTTGTTTCAGACAGATATTTGATGTAGGTCCATACTTGATAATATTACCTACAGATATACCTGAAGAAGAAACCAGAATTTAATAAATTATCCAAAATATTCATTACAAAAATTGCATCCCAACGCATGTTTACTAGGTTAATTAGAAAAGTTGCAAAACGATGAACCAGGCCATTTCAAAAAGAACCATAATTGTACAATTCCAATATGTTAAATCTACATAACCGTTTGACATGAACACACCCTCTTCCCATTTCCATTTACATGAAACGAGCAGAACCTAATAAAAAAGTGTTATCAAGGACAACAAAATTCAAGGAAGCATCTTTGGGAAATTCCACTCGACATCAATCGGGGAGACCAGGAATCGCGGAATTTCCAATAAAGAGATAAAATTTATAAAAGTCGCGGTAGCAATTGGGAAAATTGCCTTTTTTAAGGCGTCTTCCACACGAATTGGCTCGACGGCCCGACGCGGTCATTTCCGTGTTAACAACATGGCTGGGTTTACCGGAAACGGAAAATCGTTTAGCACCGGCAAGTAGTTACCTTCCCATTGTACCACAGCACAACCGCCCAGGGAATAGAGTCGTAAGACCACGTAATAGGTTGTCCTTTAAGGAGGAAAGGTTACGTTTCGCATTCGCTTTTGGATGGGGTCGAAAATATATATGGCAGGAGTCGTCATCTGATGTTTACCCTTTTTAAACGTCGCTTTTGCCTTCGGGGCCTTGCGTAATGCTACAAAACGCCTTTATTCCAGAAGACCTTCTTGAGGCATCTTACTTTTTTATGCCTTAGAGAAGTATATGCATTTGCAGTTAGATGGCGATAGCTATATCTAAAATTCCGGTATTCTACGTCTTTTTCGAATAATCTTTTACGTTATAACTGGAAGTGTAATAAACCATTTTTGTTTCGACAGTAGTCCGGCAATTATTTTTTAGAGAAGAAACAAACAAAGAAGAAATGATTTGAAATCTTTTCAGGACAATTTGTCAAATTCATTTGATGAATATTGCCAATCCGACACGCAGAAACTTTGACTTCCTTAAATAACATTTGAAATTTTAATGGCATTATCTAAACTTTGTAAAGAAAATTAAAATATATAACACTATTTCACCTACAAAATCTGTAAAAAATGAAACTTTGATAGCCGGTAATGGGATAAAATCGCGTCAAAAAGCTCAGAATGAAAATCAGGGATATATCAATTTTGTTCTCGTAAAATATGGAACGATAAGGAGAAGAAATTTCGCTGCAAATCGTTTTCGCCCTACAAATTTCGCTCCGCGACGACGCCTTCCGCGCTCGTAAAAAGCGGCATTTGTCGTTTTTTTTTGTCTCCGCCACCAGAAATTCGTCGCTTTTCTCTTAACGCTCGATTTTGAAGAGAGAAATGCATCGAGCTTGTAAAAGAGGGAAGGATTCGTTGAAGAATCGAAAGGAGAAGAATAAAATTCGTTTCGCTTCGTTCGAACGGCTCGATAAATCGCGGGGATTTACAGAGCCACTTCATCACTCCGACCACCCCCCACCCCGCCCTCTGTGCACCAATCGAAGGAGAGCATCGAAGTTGTGGAAGCGCGACGTCCCTCCACACATGATAAACGCCTTCGCGGTACTTCCGCTCGTAAAATAAGGATTCTCAATTGTGGGGAATACAATGGAACTTGAGTCGAACGAAGCATCTACATTGGACGTAATCGATCGACTCATCATCATGTATTGTCTTCCCTCCCGATGAATCGTTTCTTTGATTTGCCCAAAATAAGATTTTTTTTTATCACGTTAAAGACTAGCCGGAGAGTTTTTTAAAGTAGTTTCTAACTTCCGATTGGTATTTACGGCGTAAAAGTAAATAATATGAGGAAAAATGTAACTTTACGCACTAGTGGATGAACGTGCCTCTTTTTTATAAAAATACCTTTTTTGTATACATATAAACGAGTTAAAAATACGCATTTCCGGCACTATTAGAGAAAGTATAATTGGTAATGAGTGGGGGAAATGCGGTTTCCCGTACTTGTAAGAAAATATATTTTTTGATGCAGTAATGGCCATTTTACGCCTACTGCATCAAAAAACAATGTTTGAATCTCAGGCGTAAAATTTTCACGCTCATGAACCTCGAGTCGGCTATGCAGTCTCTTGGGTTCTATTGCCGAGCCGTAAAACTCAATTTTACGCCCTAGATACAAAAATAACTAATTCCGGTATCGGGAAATTGTTACGATACCAAATACTTTGTTTATTTTTACAAATTCGGTTTCTTATACGAACTACGCGGTTTAGCTAACCGTAAATGGTAAAGGAACTAAGTACAATTTCTTTGATTATGTTCATGAGCCTATTAAATAATTGTAATAACCAACTATTGTCCAACTAACTCGACGTTAGTTGTTGCAACCAACTTGTTTTTTCCGTGTGTATTTAATATTAATTGGTACAATAGAATTCCATATTTTATGTACAAATGCGCCATTCCCAGCGCTGAATGAGCGGCTTTTTGACTCGACGATAAAGCGGCATTTTGACATCAACTAACCGAGTAGGAATTCATCATCCCAATTCATTTATAATAACGAACAGCTAGTATTCCGGTGCGTGAAAACGATGCAATTTTAGTGCCATTTCCGGAAGTGACTCGCGGGTCCGCCCAGCGTCTCGCAAAATTGGAAGCCGACTTTATACGAAACGAGATTTCACGCGAGGTTTGAGAAGCGTAACCAGGAGCAAGAGCCTTGGATTTTCGGTCGGCGAGAAAAGCGAGTTTATTATTTTCGGAGGGTCCTTTTGTACCCAGCCACCGGTTCTTCTTGTCGAGTTCATCCGGCGCGCGCCCTTTATTTTCTCGCCTTGCTCCCCGTCGTGTTTCTCCCCCTTGGGGAACCCCTTACCCCCATCCAGCAAGGGTACTCTACATTTTTCTCTCCTATTATCCACTCTCGTCTCTTCCTAATTTACCACTCTTAAGTTTTCTCATGAAATACAATAATTACCATTAGCACAAAGTTCCTAATTAAACAAAAAATTATTTATTCACCATGCGACCTCGAGTTTGCAAATTTAAATGCGATTTTTCGAGTAAATGTGAACCATCATCCATTTTGTATTAAATTTAATGAAATCCAACAAAAATCTAACAAATTCATCATCTTTTACCATTTGCGGAAATGACTTGTCCATCGTGATACATATGCCTCACCAAACGCTGATGAACAAAAATATTAAGGTCCGGTCTAACGTTCATCGACGATCCCAGTCATGACCTTGGATTTAACCTTGGACCGCATCTTGAAGGTCGTTTAAAGATCATTTCTTTACGCTTTTTCGATTCTTCACGTCAAAAGTATAGGCATTTAAAAAAAAAGTTGACCTTTACATGACCTTGAGGGAGGAGTCCAAGATCAAATCATACCCTGTGAGATTTTCCGGGGTTTCCTTACTTTGGCCTTCACCCTGTATATTAATAGTAACAAAAATCTTCATTGACCGATAATTTTCAGAAATATACGATGTTTATTTATTTCTTGCTCGTTTATCTATTTTTTTTTGCATATTTTAGTAGTCTCTACACAACACTGATTTTGAAAACCCGATTCTTCCGTTTTTTATTTACCGTTTCAAACATAAATTTCGACTTTATTGGCAGATCTTAAGAACCTCCTTCATTTACATTTTTTTTTACATTATTCGGAAAAAACAAAAATCTGAATTTTAGCAAGAAATTTTTATAATTTTTGGATAAAAAGAATGTTTATTTTGGACACTACCTATGTAACATTCCAGAGAAATTCTGTATAGGAATAATTTTGCAGGTACTGGCTACTTGATGTATGTAAGTATAGTGTACGTTAACATCATATTATTACGTAATCACCGGTTTTATCGGTCGGATTAACTGATAATTATGCATAATTAACAATAATTGCGATCAAAGTTTACTAAAAAGTTCACTCGATCGTACGGTTTTCGTTATTTATAAAAATCCCTAGTAATCCAGTGTATTTTCGCGCACGAGCTTCCTCGATCTTATCTCATCGCCGAGACGATAATCCGATTTCCTCTTCGCGTAATTCGATCTCCGGTAGCTAAGCGATCCCTCTATCCCTCTCTTTCCCTCTGTCGTGCATGCATACATGCACAAATACTTTCTCAAGGATTCTACTTCCTCCCATAAACGAGGAAATTCACTCTCGTCGTAATAGAGATAACCGTGGCGTCCTGGAAAATTTATAGAGAAAAACCATCTTTTGCGAACAAAGGCTGTTTTTTATTTTGAAACTTGTACGCAAAAGTGAGAATAAATTGATAAATACATTCTCGAAATGAATCAAGACCCTCTTGAGTATTTGAGAATCTTAAAAATCATCATTTATTTATTATCTATACCACCGTGATTTCTAGAGTGTCCTTTGGGTACCAGAAGAGAAATCTAGTCCGATTCCCTCAGAGAATCCTGGATTTCGTAATTGCAATCAATCAATCGATTTCGTGAAAAGTACAGTTGAAAACAGCATAGGATCGATTACGGTTACTCTAAGTTATTACCCTCGCAGCATACATTAATATTATGTATTTGTCAGAATTTTTAGCCGAAATTATTAGAAAATGATATTAAGGCTGTTTCTGTCACAGATTTCTAACTGACAAGAGTGAATATTAAATCATGAAATAAACTAAGTACCTAGTAAGAAAGACAACTTTAAGAGCTCTTTAAGACACTTTAAAATGTTCAGATGGTTTAAATCTACGTGAACTTTTAAATGTGAGGTTACAAAATAAACTCTTTTCTAGCTTGCATTCTTATCATGAAGTAAATATTGCTATTGAGAATTGTATTCCTTCTTAGAGATATAAGTGCGAAGAGCTCGAAAAAAACTCTTCAAGAACTATTATTTATAACTTAGCAGAACTAATCAGTTAATTATTAAATAATTAATCAGTTTTTAAAATTAATTTTCTCAGCCGTGTTCATTAGAAATTAGTTTATTAAACAAATTGTTGTATATAACATTGAATGTTCCAGTCTGTATGATTTATACAAATGCATTACAAATATAAAACAATGAAAATTAATTAATTTAGATTCGGTGTAAATACATGAGGATTACATCTCTTCTCCATGTTTTCCATCTCGTCATCAAGTTTTTTATAATAAGTTTATATTGCCAATAAAATATTTCCAATTCAAAATCATAGGTGGTCCTGGTCAGGTTCTGATCGGGAGTATAACGTTTCAGCTGACGAATTATGGACTAAAATTTAGAAACTTAAAGGAGAACTTTCGACTTAGGGATGTCCATGGACATATAATATAAATTTATAACCATAAAGAAGTGGACATTCAGTAAGAGTGGCATTATCTATGATTATGGCTGGACGTCCTTTCTTGGTCCTAGGTCAAATGGCTCTCAACTGAACTGTAGTGGACCTATATTGTTTGGCATTCTCAAAATCTGAAAATAACTGTGATTTTAGTAACTAACTATAAATTGTTTGAAAAATGATACTATTCTAGTTTATAAAACCTAATAGATTTCTTCTTGGATATAAACTGTTTGTAAGATATAAATTCCTTGCTTTTTAAGCCATTAATAATCAATTACAACACTAATCTGAGGTCTGTTTTGCTCCATCAGGTCAGGGTTTTTCCAAAATCTAAAAAATAGGCCGATTTTACCTGACAGACAATGCATCTATGACTGATTAACCCTAAACCACGAAACCTAGGGGGTTTTCAAGTCACTATAATTATGAATTTAAAATTACGTTTCGTAAATCCAACATTTGGAATCCAAAGCGGTGGACGAATCTTTGAAATCCTTTTTAATTTTTATAAAACTTGAAATTCAAGGGGTTTGTTTTCAATTTTTGAGTTTGTGCAACAATTCAAAAACATAAAATACAATAGGCTTATTCGAACCATTTATCAATTGTTTGTTTTCCTACACGGAAAAAAATGACTCGGCTGGATTAGCTGATTCATATCAGCTAAAATTTTCGGCTGGAATTGGCGAAAATATCTGCAATTTTAGCTGTTTTGATTCCGCTAATGTAGCCTTAACCCTACTCAATTCGCGCTTAGATCTAAATTTCCGCTACATTAGCAGATTTGTTCCGCTAAATTTGCGGACTTTTTCAGTAAATTTAGCTGAAATTATCGGCTATCCCTAACGGAATTCCAACAGCTGTCCCTATAGGATAAAATTGGTAGAATCTGCGGATTTTTCGGCTGATTTAGCCGGTTATTTTTCTCCGTGTATGTTATTATCCTACTCCTTTTTGATAATTTATAATATTTAATATTAATATTGTTTCTATCATGTAATTGTAAAATATGCAACACGGAGAAAAAGACTCCGCTGGATTAGCTGATTCATATCAGCTAAAATTTTCGGTTGGAATTGCCGAAAATATATGCAATTTTAGCTGTTTTGATTCCGCTAATGCAGCCTTAACCTTACTCAATTCGCGCTTAGCTCTAAATTTCCGCTACATTAGCAGATTTGTTCCGTTAAATTTGCGGACTTTTTCCGTAAATTTAGCTGAAATTATCGGCTATTCCTAACGGAATTCCAACAGCTGTCCCTATAGGATAAAATTGGTAGAATCTGCGGATTTTTCGGCTGATTTTGCTGATTATTTTTCTCCGTGAATATCGAATTTATATCAATTTAGATATCTGAATCCACAATTCAGCAATACCATACATGTGTATTTAATGCATCAAATCCAGCTTGAATTTAATCAAACAATAACAATTATAGTCTTGTGAACTAATTTTGCGCATATTTTTTTTTCTATGGTGTGTCGTTCTATACGAGTGTAAAATTTTCGAATATTAAAACGGAAATCAATAATTATATATCTCTAACAACATTAGCTTTAAAACGTGCTAAACATAGTACACAAATATACTATTTAGTATTGTGTATTTTACAAGGGTGTATAATCTGGAAGGTAATGATAAACAATGTAAAGTTCGACGGGAATATGAATATTCATGCATGTTTTAGGTATAATACACAGACGTGACATACGCATGTTTAAAAAAGCCATGTCAGTATAAGTAATCAAACAACAATAGAATTTTTAATACTAAACAAATTTTTCATATATAAAATAAATTTCTTTAGGGTATTTATCTATTTCAAACTTTATTTTCTGAATATTCATTGCGTTTAATGAACTGTATTCAGTATTTAAAAAAAATGGAATGATTATTTAGGACCTTAGTTCAATATCTCATCAAAAATATATTTTATAAAGTGAATTATAGACAAATTGAGTATTCTTTTTTTTAATTAGAAACTCAACAGTTTTTACTGAACCTTCTAAAAAAGCTGTACCTTCTTTTGTTTGAAGCATCGTTTTTATGTGATTTGTGATAATAAACCCAAAACACGTATTTTTTCAGCTTTTTTTTTGTTCGACCTCCCCATAATCTAGTTTGGATCGACTCCAAAAACTAATCAGATCTAAGTTAGGCAATGATGAACAGAATAATAAGTTGATCTTTAGTATTCGCCTTCTTAGGGATATATCGTGAGACAAAATAAATGTGACAAAATACATTTTTTTAGTTCTTTATGGTGTGAAACGTCAACATTTGATGAAAAATTGTTGGATAATTATTTTATCGAGGTGGCTAAATTCAATACTTTGCCCATGCCTGCGGTCGAAGTAATTATGTCAACAACATTCATATTCCAGGTAAACAAATACGATCATCAGTGAGAGTGTGCGAATGATATGAAACATCAAAATGATTGATTATTTGTGATATTGCCATACCATCTGTTTACACAAATAGGTTATATTGCATAAAATTAATTAGTTGTAATTGATCCATGCTTTCCTAAATACAATCAATAATATATAATACTCACTATTAATTTGTTTAATATTTACACCATTTTATGCGCTGAATTCATTATATATTTAATATATTATAAATTATTAATTGTGAATATTTTTTCTTTTCAGGTAAGTTTCACTGTGGAATTATTGATCTGATCAAACCAGAGTTTAGATAAGTAACGCATGATCCACATTCGATAGATTTAATTTAGTCGATACTTCGTGTGTCAAATGACAATATATTTTTACAATTCGATATGCTCTTCCAGTATAATAGTTAATAAATAATGAATATTTCGTTTTGACATACTTTTAATTTTATCTGTCGTCGTCTGTTATTGAGAGAAAATCCAATATTTCAGAAACAAACAGTTGACACCGCTCTTCTATGCCATGTAAATTTTACTACATAATGGTATTAAATGTTCATTTAGTGTTTTTATTTTAGTGGAAAGTGGTTATGTCAATATAATAAGGAATCTAAAAATAACTTAATTTCTTCTATACCAACAAAATTATTTGTGTAAAACTAATTACTAATGTTACACATATTGCGTGCAATAAAATGGCATATAAATATTTATCGACTAGCAAATCTTTATAAAATTACACTTAATCAAAAGAAGAGAAAACTATTTTTCTATTCAGTTTTCTATTCTGCGACAATTCGACGTAACATATTTATTTACTTCGTTAATAATAATTGCTTTTATAACAGTATTAAAAACACGTAAAACTAGTTTTTTATAAGTTTATCCGTTCTGTCGTTGGATTTTTATGGAGCAGTAAAATCGTTTAATACCACGTATAAAAATCACATTTCACTTCAGGATTTTGATGGGAAGTAATAATATGAGAATGCATTATTATTTTTGTATTTGAATTGTAATGGGGATGAAGACATCAATCTTCATGTTATGTGCGACATTTTATTTTACCAGAAAAGATGCATATCTATTTTTACATTTATATCAGATTGTGAACAATTCCGAATTGGCTATTGCTTTAAAAAGGCACGTTATGAATATTTATTTATACGAACAAAATTCTGTATTGTTTTCATGACAGATATTGGGAAATAAATGTACGTGCAAAAAAATTATCTTCGAAAAAGAAAATAAAATATGTGGCAAAAATCTGTTTTAAAGGAAATTTCTGATAAAAATATGAATACAAAAAAGGTCTTATAAAAAAAAGTTAACTTTCTTAAATAAAAAGAAATGCCTTGAAGAAATAGTATCGTCCATTAAAAAATGGGATGATAGTCCTTGTTCGTTTTCGATACACCTAGAAAATTGGATGCAGGTCGAAAATCGTTCATATTAGAATACTCCCATGGGCTTAAAAATGTCCAAAATAACAAGTTTTTCAAAATTCTTAATTCTCTCGAAAAGGGTAAGATAAAAGTGAAATATGACAAAATTTTTTGGGTGTGAGTCAAAAAACTGACAAATTAAAAAGGCGACAGATGGAAATCCAACAATCGAAAAGCCGACAGTAAAAAAACCGACACTTGAAAAAATGGCTGTCCGTTTGTCGACGTGCATAATTTTTGTGTGTCGGCTTTCTGACTGTCAGCTTTTCGAATGTCGGTTTTTTGACTCGTCAGTTTTTCGACCCAGAGCCAGAAAATTTTGTCACATTTCGCTTTTATTTTACCCTTCCCTAAAGAATTAGGAATTTAACAAACTTATTATTTTGGAAATTTTGAAGCCCATGAGAGTCTTCTAATGTGAAATAAAGTGGAATCCCGGTGGATTTGCGACTTGGTATATTTACATCCCAGCATATTTGCACAGTTTGTGGTTTGGGGCCTCAGAAAGGGCCTGCTGTGTCACGAACATAACGAGAGCGAGGGGAGTGGGAGAAGGGACGCTCCCCTTCTTTTGCTAAATATAACGAGCCGGGAGGGGAAGGGGAAGGAAACGAGTAGGAAATATACCGAGACGCTACTGTAATTGGCTTTACTATCTGTATAGTAGGATTAAATATAACTAGGTTTTGTAGTTGGTTTTATTCTTTAAATTGTAACCTTGACTGTTTAAGTTGTCGAGGGCACTATTTAGATAGTAAAATTAACTAAAGATGATGGCTGTGTCTTATTCCACTATCTAGTTAGTAGTTTCAACTATTTCAGTTTTTCCTTGCAATAATTTCTCGACCTTACGAGGTTCAACAAATAATCATTTCTGTGCGATATTTCGTTGGCATTCATCAAAATGAGGAAAACCCGAAAATCGTCGAAAATAGAAAATGGAGGTCTACAAAAAGACCTTTAAAATGAGTACATACTCTTTGAAACTAGTGACAGTTCCTTTTTCTAAATTAATTATAAATTTTGATTTTAAAGTTGAAGTACTCTAAATCTTTTGACTTTATCAAAGACTTCATGAAGCTTCCATACTCTCCAATTCAGTGCAAAACGTAAGCAAGAATTTCTGATGAATTGCATCATAACTTATACAATATTATTAGTAACTGAAAACACGTGTTTCGACGATATATTTCCTGTCGTCTATCGTACCTTTTCCGGTACAGGTCGCATTCTTTCAATGCCTTTCTCGATTCCGAGTTATTATTTGTCTCGGCGTTTATTTCACCTGCATTCGACGCGACGCCCGGGTTCGTTCGGTAAATATACAAACAACGCTGCATATTTCATGGGCCACACACGCATTGCGCGCGGTACCATTACAATAGTAATCTTGTGCATATTTCAACGTAACATACAGGTACACTTTCGCGAATCTCCTACTATTTCCCCCAGATGCATCAGCGCGTGCATATTTGCGGATGCGTGTATTATGCACTTGCGTGCGTGCATATTTGTCGATACGTATATATAATACGTGTTTACATAACGTTTATATGTATATGCAGATATATAGGAGAGTGTCGGAACGTCGGAGGCAAGTCGACATTTTGCCGTCCTTTTCCTTTCTCCTTTGTGTCCATCTTAGTCGTACTCTCGTCCTTTCATGATCTTGCTTTCTCGTCTCTCCCCTTTCTTTCTTCATCACTATGGATCCTTTTCTTTTCCGTTCGATCCTCCTCGTTTGTCCCGTGGTCTCCTCTCTGGAAAAAGGTGCACACCAACGCCATGGGACTTGCATGCATGGCAGACTTTTGCCTATAGTCAATGCGGTTGTGGCATGTACCTACAGGGCCGACAGTACTGACGACAGTACCGCGCACTCGCCGCAGCCTTCGACACTCGTGGTTTTTCGTTCCCTATAGAACACAAAACGCGTTCAATCTGCCCCTTTCCTGAGTGTGCGCGGGATCTTTTAAACCTTTTGAAAATAAACAAAAAAATCAAAAGTAAACATCATATCTTGAAGGTCTCACGATCTGGAATGAAAATAAGAAGTTCAACGAAGATTGATCTTTGATAAATCCGAATAAGTGAGAATTTATTTAGTATGCAATTGCAACTTTTTGTTAAGTTGAACAAAGTTTATTAATATTTGGAGATCATTTTAAATAAAATAGTGTCTTAAGCCTAGAGTGGATATATTTGACTAGTCTTGAGTGTAATTTTAATTATGCAGATTCAAAAGAAAAGTGAGTGGATAAAGTGTCATAAGAAGAGATGAAGAAAATTCTTGTGGAATTAAGTGAATTATTTCGATCTAAATAATGGTACCGTTAAAGTGTCATCAAAAGGAAAAAGTGTAGTGTTTTGATCTAGAAAATGAGTGAAATAAAACCAAGTGAATAGCGAAAAAAGTATTCTAGGATTTGTTTTTGGAAGATCGTTATATGATTGTCAGTTTTAATGATTTTTTAGAATTGTTTTTTGGTGTTTGCAAATAAGGTACACCAGCAAGTTTATTTTATTTACTAGTTTTAATTAAAAATTATAGATTGTTCTTGTTCAATTTGCATTATTTCTGATTGAGCAGACGAGTTTCTGTCATCAAAAAAAATTAGCGACAAAAATGAAAGGTATTCATCACAAAAACCTCGGGATTTGCTCGTCGAAGACGTTCTATCAAATATAGTCATTGATTAATATTTACAAGCATAAAAATACATTTATTAGATTTATTAATTCTTTTTTTTTTTATCATTTTACTTGTTTATTTAATGCTGACATATAATGTCAAAAGGCAGACATAATTTAATTCAGCGCAGTTGGAAGCTCTTTACAAGTTGCTTCTTAACTAGTATTATTAAGAATCGGAGCAAAAAATTTTTCAAGAAGTTAGAAGTAATGATAAAATTATTATTCTACATTTTGTATTCGATACAAAGACTTTTTTTGTTGTAATAAAATAATTGATTCTCTCATATCTATTATCATCTAACAAGTGACTCTCCGCTTATTGAACCAAATGAATATTTTTTTAGATAATAATTGTATTTTGGGCTCAGAATAAAATTTTCTCATTAATTAAGAAAATTAACAATCAGAGATGAGAATTACAAAATAGTATTTCATGATACCAAATCTTATATTGACTTCTATAAATATTACTTTATTTTTTAATTCCTTATAGGGTAGAGTCCTGGTATAATTGCGTCTCGCTATATTTACGTCTCAGAATATTTTCCCGGTTCCGTCTCCTTATATTTACCTGTCGCCGCTCTCTTTTTCCCCCACCTTTCGGGCTGGGGCCTCAGAAAGGGCCTGATGTGATGTCACGGACAGAACGCGACTGAGTGGAGTGGGAGAAGCTACGCTCCCTGTCTTTTAGTAAATATAATGAGAAAGAGGGGAAAGGCATGGAACCAAGTGGGTAAATATACCGGGACTCTACTGTAAAATGAATAACTTTTTTATTTAGAATTGATGTTGTTAATTTTTATTCATGTTAATCATTAGTAGTTAAATTGAAATAGATATCTATGCAGTATTCAAAATAATTGAAGATCACGAAATGTGATACTGTGCAATAAACTCAAACGGACATATAGTAATATCATAAAAAGGAACTATTAATAACTTCACAAAAATAATTCTTATAAAAAATATCCAGAAAAGGAGTTGTTTTGACTCTTTTACGGCCGTAGCTGAAGCTTATAAAAATTCAGAAAATTCAGAGAAAAATTTGAGATTATGTTAAAACAATTCAAGTCACTAAACCATAGTCAAATTTACCTAGAATTTTTGGTCAGTGCAAATGGCTAATTTTATACACATTTAGGCATGATATTATATTTAGGGTGATTTGAACTTGAAACTTTCAAATATCATGACAAAATGTTTTAAATCATAATTTAGTCACTATGAGGAGTACATATACTGATGTTAAATTCGGTTCCCCCAATCTCGCTATATGAAACTGTAACTTTTTGGTACGTTTATTACTGTTTTTATACTAGATGGTTTATCATAACTAACAAATACAACGTCAAATATTCCGTAAAAGACATCATCTCCGTATTCAAACACAAAAATAAATGTCATAGCTGCTCTTTCGTAGAACAGTATCAAAATCACGCAATGAGTTCATAATGAATTCTCTAATGGAGATTTAGGTGCTATTCTGCACGTCCATTATAATGAATGCCTTTCTGAGGTGGTTTAAGGATTATGAGCGGAAATTCCAAAAAGAAGCAAAATAGACATTTTTTCGTCATTGATAAAAAATACAATACACAGAAAAAAAATCGTGGCTACTTGGAATAGTAAATCTAGTTTTTTCATTGTCGTTACTACGCAAAGAAAAGTTCTCTTGGAAATTTTCGTATCTCAAGTGATAATGATGGAACAGAGTTGCATTATAGAATGTTTTTCATTATGGTAAAAATGACTACTCTTCTGTAGAATTGTTATGGTAGCACTATAGGAAAAAATATGTTGATAAATATTTTACTGTATAAAGAAACAAATACGAAAATTAGTCATTTCTTCCAGAATACTAACAATTTTTCGCATGTTACTGTCAAAATTGAACAATTGACAAAAGAATATTTTCGATGTAATTAACTACATCCTTGAATCATTACAATACTAGGGACAATCAATAAAACGTGTGTCTGATCTTACTACTTTAGAAGTAAGCCGAAGTTTGAATTATTTCCAATTATAAAATATGAATAACGTACCTAATAAGTCATACAAATTATCAGATTTTCTTTCAAAGTTCCTTAGATATCAGAGCGAAAAATTGTACCACTTCAAAAGAATAATGAAATAAGTAATAATAAATATTTTTTATAGTTAATATTTGTGTTAGAAACTTCAAGTGATCACTGAATTTTATTTTCAATGTAGTTAATAATTCAATCAAGAAACACTTACAATACATTGAAGTAACAAACAACCAATCTGTACTGAAAATTACAATTAACGTTTTCAAGAATAATAAATACATCCAACGCCCTCTGCAAGAAGTTCCTAATTGGACTGAATATGAAGCTTTTTATGAAGTCCGAAAAAATTTACTTGAATAGATTTTTATTATATTAGATTAATTTGGCTCTCGGCTCATCAAATTCAAAAGTTTTAGTAGAATGAGGCTGAAATTTCAAGCTTCAAATTTAAAACTATTCAAATGGAAATTAATTATCTAGTGGAATATAATATGTATATAAATTCTTATAAAACTAGCATATCTAATGATGTTTAACCAAAATTTATTGTGTAATAAAGTCAAATAATTTAGCAATTAAAAATTAGTCGTCTTGGCTCACTATTTAGGCAGAAAAAAATATTATTATTTTATAGAGATAAAAACGCGATAAAAACGCCCAACTGGCGGAAAATAAATGAAAATATGATGTATAAAAATAATTCCATAAATCGATTTTTAAAATGAAATTAAAAAATTCAAAATGCATAAAAAGATTTCAAGATAAAAGTCTTTTCCTGAAATGTTTTGTCTGCACTTAAATTAGTCGCATACTTTAATTATATTTGAAATAATTACTAATAAATTATTTTACATAAAACCTATATTTAAATTCCAAATAGTTCATAGAAATAATAGTTAGAATACATACGTAAAAAACTTATCGACGACAAGTTTGACTTTGAACTTCGAATAGTGGAGTGATTATGCAGTGAGGAGGATGTATGGTTCTCCACGGTGTGTTCCACTCGATACCAGGATTACTTGAACCCACTCTAGTTACAAGGCGTTGGAGTGATAGCATCTTTCCTGACTGACCTTTGAACCCCGATAGATCGATCACAATGTCCCCGGAGTACCCAGACCCGGTTCAATGTCGGCGACGGTAGTGTTCTTCACTTTAAGAGACAAGGAAACTGAATTTGTCGCGCCACCGACTTTGGTGCTCGAACGTGAAATTGCTATTCGAGTGAAATTTCCGAAAACAAATGTTCTTGTCCAATCATTGGCTGATAACATTTTTGAAAATAATTCATTCGTTTGTTTTTTGAAAAATATTTCGCTAAACAATTTTACTTTTAACACGTTCCTCGAGTTGTTTTGCATATTCTAAGGACATTTTCTTATTTTCTATTATAATTTATTATGAAATTTCATTGGATTTTGAAATTTATTTCAAAAAGTACTGATCTCGACAGTTACCCTCAAGACAACCTCAGAAGCTCCTCAGGTTGGCCTTTATGGTCTTGTTAATATCCACCCATTAGGACCACCTCAAAACGTAAGCTGACTTGAGGATATTCACACGACCATAAAAGCAAGCATATTTGGATAATAAATATTGAGGTGTTATTAGTAGTCAAAATTCGATTTATTCAGTTCTAACAGAGAATTAGTTCGTTTATCAAGATTTACTACTGTATAACTAATCAAAGGATATGAAAAGAATTAAGATGTGGATTCTATTCTCTAACTACTGAATGAAAATTTTATGTACGAGAAAGTTTTTTAATTTCAACTTGGAATATGCTTGCACTAGACTACGTCTACGCTTACATTTTTACAACTTTTGTAATAAAGCTTGATTAAACTAAATCTGCAGCTTGCATTTCACGTTCTCTAAGTGGCTCATTATCGAAAATTTTTGTCCTTAAAAAACGTAGCACAGAAATCGAAAGAATGCGTAGGGAACCGAAAATGATTGCATTGATAGACGTGTTAGTGATATTTAACTTTTAAATATTTATGCGTTATCAACTTTAAGTTTTCTACCATTAATGTATACTCTTTTTTTATAAAGTTCTTAAATGTACAATGTCGCTTCACAAAGTTTGATATTATATGTTATTATATGGAGCATTAGTACTTTTTTATTGGTTAGAGATTGTTCTTTCCAATTATTCATGGAATTTTATCCTGAGATATCTATACTAGTAGAGTCCCGGTATATTTGCACGCTCGTTTCCTCGCTTTCCCTCCCCACTCCTTATATTCACTAAAAGAAAAAACTCTCCTAAATCGCGTGACGTTCGTTGCGCTACAGCAGGCCCTTCCTCAGGCCCCAGCCGGCAAAGTGGGGGAAAAAGAGAGCGGGGACAGGGAAATATGCTGGAACGTAAATACAGCGAGATGCAATTATACCGGGACTCTACTGTGGACAGAAATATCGTGAAAAAAATGAAATTTTTTATAAGACAAGTATTAAAAAACGATGATAGAAGTGAAATTTTGTATATGTATAATATGACAGTCGTGCGTAAAAAATGTATAAACAATAGAATTATATACTGGGTACTGAGAGTACATGTTTCTAAAATACTATTTTAATGCAGTAGGCGTAAAATGACCATTTTACGTCCTCAAAATACTTTACGCTTACCGCATCAAAAAACAATATTTGAATCTCAAACTTCGCCGTCTACTATTGTCGAGGCGTAAAACTCCATTTTACGCCCTTGATACAAAAAAAAAAACTATTCTGTCAGACTACTTAATAATTAGTATATTACTCAACGAGGGAGGTAAAATAAAGAATGTCTCCGACTACGTGTAATTTTTACCCGAGGTGAAGCCGAGGCGAAGGAGCGGTGAAGCCGGGCAGGGAGGAAAAGAAGTAACTTTCCTCCCGCTTTCGTCCCAGTGTGATGAAAAAATATTATTAAGTAGCCTGGCCGCTGCGCGAAACGAAGTTGCGGCTTTCTGGCTACGTCGAGCAGAAAAATAGTATGCTCTTGGCCAATAAAAAAGAAAGCCTCAGATCACATGTTTCGTCTTGGCCAACAATTTCATGTAATCTGAAGCACTTTCTTTTTTACTGGCCTAGGGTCGTAATATACTATTTTCTGCTTTTTACGTTTTCCAGTATATATCTACTTATTTATTTTACGATTTCTATTAAATAAGACTGGAACACTCAAGAAAAATATTACCAACTATAACATTGTATTACGAATTCGACTTAAATAACAACCGATTACTGTAATTGGATAACGATTAACAAATATTTGCAATTTGCAGAGTAATGAATCAAATATGATAATTAAGGACAACGTCATCAACAACAACTCAAACCCAGAAGCGTGTCGTTAAAAATAAAAAAAAAAACTGGTAATTCTTGAAAACAAAATTTGCAATCTCTCGCGCGGTATGCGAGCGAAATTTAAAAACTGAATAAACGAGGATTCGTGACTTATTTTCGAGACTCGTCCTTTTTTAATTGCGCCCGGAATGGAATATTTTGATAGCCGTTGAAGCGCTTAAATCTCGCCAAGTCCTCGGCCCTGTTGCATTATGTATGTCGTTTCGTGGCGGTTCTGTGCAAATTAAGAAACGCCCACGGCATAAGGGGGACCAAGGGAGGACGACGAAGGGCCCGCCACCGAGTCTGCTGCAATCGACATCTCGCGAGACTCTCGAGATGGCACGAGATTAACCCGCAAATTAGTGAATCGACGCCCGGGGCGAGGGACCAAATTTATACCGTTCGAATTAAACAAAAATTAAAACAATAAAAGTCACGTCACGTGTTTACATTGCTTCTAGGTTATTCAGTAGACAAATTTTCAAGAAAAAAAAATTTTTTAAAAATCGACTTTGGAGAGATCCAAATTCAATTTTTTTTCTGGCATATTTTTGTGCAATATATTTTTTACAAAAATTTACAATAATAGAATTATAAAAAAATGATGAATAAACCAACAAGCATTAACAAAGATTTGCTTAAATCGTAATGATTGACTAAAATTAATTAATGTTTAAACTAAGAGTGAGATTGACTAAATAGATTATGAAACCGTCTAACAAATTCAAGATAATCGAGAAGAAATACGTCTAAATATACGGTCATTGACTTAAAACCAAAACAATAACAAAAAAAAACCAAAGATCTATTGTAAATTCATATAAATACATTGTAATGTTATATTATGTAAAGGGTATATTATAAATTTAAAATTAATTGGGAGTGATAAAATAAAGATAAATTGTAAACAATCGAAGGGACAAAAAATGAGATTTTTTAAATTTTGGTAAAATTTTTTTTTGTCCCTTCTTTTTTTTAGAATTAGTCTTTATTTTATCACTCCCATTTAATTTTAAATTTATTATATACCGAAACTTTACAATAGAATCTTCATTTTTTGTTTTTATTTTGTTTTTATTTTGTTTTTAAATCGATAACCGTATATTTATACCTATTTCTTCTGGATTATTCACCGGTCAAAGAAATCTTAATTAAAATTCAAGGTAAATTAAAAATCGTTGTTATGGGTAAAATCGATATTTTATCGACTACGGTACCCGGTGTAGGTTTTTTCCCACAAAAGTAGTTTTCCTACGCCACTGCATCATGAATGGGGGTACCTCTCTAAATGATGGTGTCCAAATTCGGTAATTTATGTAAAGGATCTTCAAAATGTTGACGACTCCGATAAAACTATTTGTAATTTGAATATTATAAAATCGATGCATAATATGATGATTTGATCCATTTAAATACTCAAGAAATTGGAAAGTCATTTTCAAATTCATTTTTAAGCCCTTCCGCCAACCGTTAATAATAACCAATAATAAACGCAATGAAAAAAATTAGTGAATTTTCATAAATATTTATTTCAATCGTCGCAAGTAAATATTTACTTCATTGAAACAATTTTTTTTAAATTGAATAAAATTTACTGCAAAAAAAATGTGCTAAGTCAAATAAAGCTTTTAGTTGCGACTATTGAAATAAATGTTGTCATGAATTAAAAGAAATATTTTTTCCCGCGTCTCTAAAATGTCTGGAAATTGTTTCCATTTTTTTAAAATCTGGCGGAAATTTAAATGTAATATTCCACAAAAATATAAATACATAATAATATACTCTACAAAATATTCTATAATGAAAATTCAGCAAAATAGAAAAAATCCACAAAACATATTAAAAAAGTGAAAAGCAGCCGCAAAATGAATAAAAATTTACAAAATGAATAAAATTGACTAAAATTTAGTATTTTTTTAACTATGATAGGTAAAACAGCAACAAAATATGAACAAAATACAGAATACGTTTTGAAAACATGAACGAACTTAAAAATAAACGATAAAAAACAATAAAAAACAAAAATATCTAAAAATTTTTGAAATTGATTAGAATTATATAAAATTATTTCAAATATAATTTTCTGAACATTCACAAACGTCGACGAAACAAAGCAGAAAATAAATAGTTACAAAATACAGAAAAAAAATTGTAAATAATCTTTTCTTTATATTGTTTGTACTACATTATAAATGCAAATTTGATATTTTTAGAAATATACTCGAACTGAAGAATATTTTAGATAGAAGAACTTATTTAACAATGTATAATTACGTAAACAACTACAAAAAAAAACATTAAAAAATGTTAAAAATCACAAACTTGATAACAAAACTATCAATAATTTAAGTCGTAGCAAACCGTGGACTAAAATTAAATCATATTTAATAAAAATCTAAGAAAACTTATTAAATAACCCATAATCTGAGAAAAATTCACTACAATTTTCAAAAAAATAAAAAAAAATATTAACAACAAAATCACCAGCAAAATTTATTCCATCTCATTGTCTTCTTTATCCATAAAAAATTTGTCGAATTGGGTTTCCGGGCGGAAGGAACAGCGTGGCCGGAAGTCGCGGTCCGGAAAATTCCGAGATTTCGAGTCGGCTTTTTTCGCGCGACTTCTCACGAAGAAAAGTCACGTACGTCTCTATCGAACGGAAGTCGCGAGCAGCATCCCTCTATACGTGCGGCAAACGAAGCGACGCATCGTTTCTGCAGTCTAGCGAAATAGAATTTTCGCAGACGGCAAATGGGATACCTGCAACGGATAGGTAGATCGCGTACATCCGTAAACATCCCCGATCCATGCACACACGAGTACGCACACTAGCACAACGCCATCTATATAGAGACATGGGCGTGTTTATGTAAGAGTACACTCTTGGAAAAATATCGCGCCAAAGGGGAAAAGTATATCTAATGTACCGAAGGAAACGGAAATTTGTTTCGACTTGTCGCTCTATCCAGGCATTTTTTGCATCCCCCGTCCAACCGTGGAAGCTGCTCGAGGCAAAATCCTTTGCACTTTACCTGATCTTACGTATTGGCCAAATTTCCTTAATGCTCGTTTTTATTTCACGTGAAATTGGCTTCATGTACCGGGTTATTTCGGAAAATAGCGGTGAATTTCACATTTTATGGAGCACAAAACGAAATACTGGAATTCTTTTTTGGATGAAAAAATTAAAGCGGCCGGTCAAAATCCACAAAATTAAATTCCATATATATTAACAATTTATATTAACTTAATAAGAAAATTACAGAAAACTGAATTAGTAAGAGAATTTTTCAATCTTATTTGCCATCATAATTGGTCCAAATTTTCAAGGTCAATTTTTGAAATACAATTGACATACAAACTTTCAAAGTTAACATTTTTAATTCAGTGGTAATAAACACAACAACACGATTCATAAGGTAATAGTCAGGACCCTAATTAACCCAGTTCATCCACACGAGTAGGATTTACGCTTCGACGAATCATGGACAAAAGTGGTCTTTGACTTTCCGTTTCGATACATCCCAATTACAATGGATTCTCGGAAGCCTCATACGAACTGGTGCTTGTTCCGGTCCCAAGTTTCGTGGCACCTCATTGCATTAGTCCAGTTGCAACTGAATCACTAATTTATTGTACTTTAAGACTACACATTTTTTGAAAATATTCTGTGAGGCAAAATTCCGGAAGGCTAAAAAAAGCTTTTGTTTAGACAATTAGAAAAATTTATTTAAAAAACGAGTTTTACTGAAATTCGCAAATTTGATCCGGACTTTCAAGGTCAAATTGTATTTGCTTCAAAAAATTTTTATTAATATCTAGAAATACGTGCAAAACCTTTAGAAATACTTACTCTTATATTAACGTCTATACACCTAAAATACGCCCATGGTGAATCGAAAAATTGTAAATTATGTCCCTAGTGTGTGAAATTGTACTTTTCCGCACCAATTGCCCACCGTATTTTTTTTAAGTTTGTTAAGTACAATTTTTACTTTTATGCACTGCTGCTTACCTTTATGTACGTGATATGAAAAAGTGTCACTTTACGCATCGAAAACAGTACGTAAAATCGAACTTTACGCATTCTATAGCAAACCATTTATTTGACAACCCTCACTTTTTTCTCCTGAACATTTCGCTCCACATAGAATGATGCATTGAATTAAAATTCATTTCAAAGCCGTCAGAAAAATATTCATTATTTTTTTCTTTTCGAACTCTCCAGGGGAGGTTTTTATCAATATGCAGAGCCATTCTCGACGATTTTACTTCTCAGATTTTCACGCGCCAAAAGTGCTGCATTTTCAAGGGTGGAGTGGGGGGCAGATAAGAAACTCGTTCGTTTTCATTTCGTGATAGAGGAGCTCGCGGCAACGTGGAGGAGTTTTGCGGGTTCGTTAAATTATCGGTTTTCTTCCAAGCGTGGCGAATGCTTATACGAATTCGGAAGTTTTGCAATCGACTTTTCGTCGCGTCGATTCATTTGGATGTCGTACGAAATCGCTATCGACGTCCGAACTTTACCGTACGGCTTCGTTAAGACAATCGGAACGAGGAACGAGAAAACCGCGTTTATCTTTAATCACGAGCGAGGTTCGAGTAGAATTCGTTGTTTTTTAATAATTAAAACTCGTGGATAGTAACGATATAGTAAGTGCTGTTTTCCACTGTTTTAGTAATTTTGGTACTATTTTGCGTTTAATTTTTTACGTAAAGAACATGTTGTATTTATTTATGTATGGAACTATTAGGAACTACATGTAAATATTTAGCCAAATTTTACGCGTTTTCTCGAAGTGAGTAAAGTGACACTTTTTGCCCCTAGTACGTAAAATGTATACTATGGCGTAACATTAACATGTTTCTTAGGTCTTCATTGAACTCGTATTTGTCTGCGCGTTGTTCTCACTCCATGCATAAAGTTGTATTTTACTCACTAGTTAGGAAATATACTATTTTATAGTAGAGAAATAGTGCAATTTTAGATAATGTTCCCTGATGAAATAACGTTGTTAAATAAAAATCCTTTTTTTATATACAAAATATACTTTTTTTGTGTGGAAACGGTCACCATAAAAAAAACATTTTAGACAATATAACACTTAAACGTCTACAAACGTTTAAAAAGACATTAAAATAAATTAGTAAACATAACAATTATTGTAACATTTCGACCTTTTTTCTAGGTCCTCTTCAGAATTTGATATATAAAAAAGAGACAAAAATTAGAAGCAAATCTTCTGGTGTGTATGTTATTCACCAAGGAGAAATATATTTTGCAAATGTATCCCCATCCATCGGTAATGATTTTGTGTTTCCCCAAATAAAGGCATCTAAACATATATGTATTTTTTTTATGGTGACCGTTTCCACACAAAAAATTATGAAATATTAAACACTACGGTCGACAAACTTAAATAATTTTAAATGCATAATATACCTAGTAGTTCTCGATAGTAAATCGATGTGTAACGTTACGACTGAAAACGGCCGCCAAAGAAAGCAATGCGAAGCATCATCAATTATTTCAAATAAATCAGCCTAACGTCTTTCCTTTAGCTCATTACGTGCCAAATGCCTTCTGGTATTCTTTTTTGTGCGATCCGTGGGTAATTGCTCTTAGCAGAATGGATTCCTGAGTGCTGCTTCTCTCTATACCTGATTAGATAAGAACAGGAAGGAAGTGCCGCGTAACCAGTTTGGATTACGATCTCGCAAATCGATCCTAATAATAACGTAGTTTCAGGGACGATATTACAGGAGGGGGAAACCAAATCAAATGCTGAAGTATGTAGAAATGAATGTTAACCATCCAACTTATATTTTCCTATGTTTTTTTAATTTTTATACTTTGTCAACTTTTGTCATTAACGTTTGTTTAATGGTTTGTTATAAAATGTCTTCATCATGAATTGTTGTCAACGGATGATACGAAGGTTTGTTATCAATGTTCGTCATCATCGATTGTTGTTAATATTTTATGTCAAGTTGTGTAAAATCTTTCGTCGTCATCAATTGTTATTCAATTGTTTGTCATCAACTATTACTGAGGACATTAATTGTTAGCATTTGTCATTAATATATTTTCTACGTTTGATATCAACTTCAAATTGTGGGCAGCATTTGATGTGATTGTTTGCTATCGACTTTAACCTTCAACAACCGTTACCAACGGTTGTTGTCAAGTTTGTTATCAACATTTGTCGCCATCAACTGTTGTCATCGGTTGATTGCAGCATTTATTTTTAACGTTTATTGTAATCATCTAATAATAACGTTGGTCGTCAACGTGTGATGTCACGTTTATTGTCAGCGCTTGTTGGCATAGTTTGGCATTATGGTTCATCATTAACTTTCACTGTCAACTAATGAATTGTCACAAAATTTGTTGTGCCTAATAATAATATTCTTTTATAATGTTCGTTGTTTCAGGGAAAATTTGTCGTTTCCTTGCACTTTTTCGTGAGCAATTTCTTGATAATATATCTTAAATATGTAATGTTCTGCAAAAAACTTATGACTTAGCAATTGATTGAAGGTTTTTTTTCCACAAAAATGGAATGATCTACAAATTTTATATTGGACTATGACCTTAAGCATGACAATATTTGCATGGCCGTGATAAAAATTCCTCGTTGATAGAATAGAAATAAAAAGTACACCCTCAAAATCATATTTTAAATCCTGTAAGCATGCAACGGCGACAGTTATCGTGATCAAAATCCTAAAAGTCCCATTGTATCAATTTTGGCGTCAAAGGGGTACAAAATAAATTATAATTAACTTTTGTTTCCATCTATCGTTATTTTCATACATCATAGATGGAAGTGAAATGTTCTTTTTTCATGTATAACTTTCCATTTGTATCATAAAAAATAACAGTTCTCGTTAAAAAACTTCAATTTAACCTTGAAATGACCTTTAAAGTGAAATTCTGTGGTAACCATTTCCGCTTTTCCATTTTTATAAAAAAAAATCTGGTTTCGTGTTTAAAAAGCTAATTGAACCTTGAAATGATATTCAAGGTCATGGTCAAACTAAAGTGTAAAGTTACAATGGAATTAAAAATAACCCTCTGTCTAATAGAGGTGTAAGTAAGATGTCAATTTAACAACTTTGTTTTATATTACCTTGAATTCACTTTTGACACCTTCATTCTTTCAGTTAAAACTGGAATGAAAAGTGTGAGTGTTGAAACAAGTCGAACAAGCCATTCGAGTTTTTCGTAAACGATTTTTTTATATCGCATAAAAATATTTTTTTTTTATTCAACCGTAATCCATCGTTGCTACATCGAGTATTACATCGTGAGCCACGTGGGTGTCGACGACTCGTAACTCGCTTAATCGCCCACGGCACAAAAGTACCGCGGATTTGCGCGTCTTTACGGCGGGCGCTCGAAAAAAATTATAATTCCCAAGAGCGCGAACGGGTCTTCGTGCCGTTCGGCTTTTACGATGGTTTTACAGGGACGCGCTCGTTCGGATGATTTAACCATTATCGTGCAGGCGGAACGACGATTCGACGAACCAATCGAATTTTTTACGGTATTTTTTAGAAGTTGTTCCTTATCCGAATACGGTTTTATTGGCGTGACAAATTTAACACTTGAGATAAGGAGACTTTTCCCAAAAAGTTTGAGTGTGGTCGAAATACAAATTTAGAATCTCTTTCTTTCTATTCTTATCGGTTTTTGCCAAATGGATTTATATATACATGGCGAAAGAAAAGGGCAAGAAAAGCAGAAAACCAATTGTTTAAGAAAACGGGGAAAAATGTTTCTTTAGCCATTCCGCAGGATCTATGGTTTGATTAATTGTTTAATGTCTTGTCATTCAATTTATCAGGAACACGATTGCGAAATCCTTTCAATTAACACTTACAAATAATGGTGTCCAAAAATATTCTGAATGTACAATTAAAAGAATTTTTGGACATAAAAGATTCATTTTTGAGAAAAAATTATCATTTTTGTAAAATCAAAACACATTGTTAGTGCAATCTTAAACAGATGCTCGTTTCCGAGTTAACGACTTTTAAGTAGCACCCTTTCGATCCACGATGGCAAAAATAAAATGATGTTTGAACGGGGAAACCCGTCAACAAGGAAACAATTACGCCCCCAACGGCCGAAAAAGAATTCTCGGTTAAAAAAGCGACAACGAATTGAAGAAGCGCATTAGGCGTCGTGGGAGGAAAGCAGCGCCGAACACGGAACTTGGCGGAAGAATCAATTACGGGGGAGTAGCACTAAGCCCGAGACACGGCCCGCTCGCGGTTCGTCGCCGGCTCCTGATGGAGTCGTAAACACCTTTTTCTCCGGGAGGTAATTACCTACCAACCAGAGGATGATGCCCTTATAGGTGTGGGTTTGTGTGTGTTCTCTGTATGCGTTAGTGTATGTTTATGGGTGTATTTGTGTTTGTTTGAAAGACAGAGGGAGAGTGCAAGAGAGAGGGAGAGAGGGAGAGAGAGAGCACCAGAGAAAGGAATTTTGCGAGGTGAGGGGACGGGGGCACAATCCTTTTTTTATGATCCTTTTGGATGCCGCACAACGAGCTCGTTCGGAGTGTCTCGCGGGCCTCGACATTTCTGAGCGGTAAGCTCTTCGCTCTCTTCCTCCCCAGGGTCTCTCGTGCGGCATCCTTCTTGTTGTTTGGTGTAATCATGAATGCTGTTACTTGAAAACGATGAAAACTTGCCTTGCGCGAAAATTCCACGTTGTTTACTATTATTGTCGTATATTAGTCAAATTTTTATTATATTGTGGTTCGTTAACGATAATATTGGACTACGTCTCTTGACAACGCCTCTTGACAACGTCTCTTGACAACGTCTCTTGATAACGTCTCTTGACAACGTTTCTTGATAACGTCTCTTGATAACGTCTCTTGACAACGTGTCTGGACAACGTCTTTTGACAACGTCTGTTGATAAGGCATTTTGAAAACATACGTTGATAACGGCGCTTGAAACATATCTTGATAACTGTTGAAAACGCATATAGACAATGCCTCTTTAGTACTTCTCTCGACAACGTCTCTTGAAAAAGTATACTGCCAACGCCTCTTGACAATGCTGCTTGACAATGTCTTGTGACACCGTCTCTTCACAACGTTTCTTGACACCGTCTCTTGACAACGTCTCTTGACAACGTCTCTTGACAACGTCTTTTGACAACGTCTCTTGACAACGTCTCTTGACAACGTCTCTTGACAACGTCTCTTGACAACGTCTCTTGATAACGCATTTTGAAAACATACGTTGGTAACGCCGCTTGATACGCGTCTTGACAACTCCTCTTGAAAACGCATATAGACAATGCCTCTTTACTACTACTCTCGACGATGTCTCTCGAAAACGTATACTGCACACGCCTCTTGACAATGCTGCTTGACAATGTCTCTTGACACCGTCTCTTGTAAACGTATACTACACACGCCTCTTGACAATGCTGCTTGACAATGTCTTTTGACACCGTCTCTTGATAAAGTCTCTTGACAACGTTTCTTGATAACGTCTCTTGACAACGTTTCTTGATAACGTCTTTTGACAACGTTTTTTGATAATATTTCTTGACATCTCTTGATAAGGCATTTTAAAAACATACGTTAATAACGCCACTTGACACGCAAATTGACAACTCCTCTTGAAAACGCATATAGACAATGCCTCCTGACACCATCTCTCGACGACGTCTTTTGAAAACTTATACTGCCAATGACTCTTGACAATGCTGCTTGACAATGTCTCTTGACAATACCTCTTGACAACGGTAAAGATATGACACCGTAATATCGGTCTATTTTGACTGTATTTGGCAATATTGCCTTGTAATTATTTTAAATGATTTTGACTTCGCTTTTTCAGAAAATATTATGTATAAACTCGTGGTATAACAAAATGTTTTGGAATTATCTTATGACAACGATTTCTTGCAATTAACTGCTAATAAGCTCATTCAACAAGGATTCCTGATATTGTAGCCTTCGGTATGTTACTTTGGGAGTTTAGAAATATATGTCGACAACGTTTCCTTGAAAGTAGAGTGTAATTTATTCTATTTTTGACTACGTCAATAGAGAATAGGCCAGGACAATGTTTGACAACGTTTACAATTATATTTTATGGCATTATTTTGTTCACAATTTCTGCTCATAATTTTGTTCCACAGCGTTTTTGTATTCCTTCATAAGAATGCTCATTCACAGTATTTTTTTAAATATTTATTGCCAACGTTGCATAGGAAATATTTCGAGACTAAATGGCCTCAAAAGCTAGTATTTCTACACGCCTATTTTTGTTACAGTGTAGTGACTGTGCTGGATAATATCATTTGAAAACATATTTTAATAACCATAGCTGGAATAATTATCGATACATTTGTGTGAAGATACATGGAAAATGTTTGATTATTTTTTTAGAAATAACTGCTGATGAGTTTATTCAACAACATTTCTCGGCAACTTATTGAAAATATTATGCGTCTCAAGAATAGTTCTTGACAATGTTTTTTTTAATATTTGTTGTCAATGCTCTCCCGGAAATGTCTAAAACGAATATGTTTGAGAATGTTTTTTAAATTGATTATGACATAGTTTTCTTAAATATACCTTCCGATATGTTCGTTCCGTTACGTACCTTGATGACAGCCTTTGACAACTCGAGTCTTCTCAGTAATATTGTTCTACAAAGTCTTTTCAAGACGTTTTGTCGACAACGTCCGAGCGAAAAAATTGATTGTACAATGTTCTTAAAAATGTTATGGGATATCCTTTCCTTAGAAAATACGTTTGCGTGACAACGTTTCTTGGCATTGATCACGTAAAAAATAATTCTTTTAAATGCATTATTTGACAACGTTTGTTTACCGAGTTTTTGTATAATATATCGTCAATAACACTATTTTCTTGGAAAGAAAGATGAACCAGTTTATTTTACAACGTTTTTTGAAAACAATTTTTTCCTTTTATATACCCCCCCCCCCCCCCCCCAAGTAATTTTTTACAATTAAGCAACAAATTTCCATATAATTTTGAATAGCAAATAAAATCATTTCTCTACTCTCCCTAAAAGTGTTCAATGCCGACAAATCTTAATAATATTTTTTTTTTTTTTTAAAAAGAATGCATCGCCGGCACGTAGACATTACGCTTCATAATGTCGTCGTTCGCAAGCCCTTCCGAGTTTACTAGCAAACACGAGAAAAGCATGAGACTGAACAATGAATCAAACTGTACGAGGGTCGCATGAATGGAATCGTCGTCGCACGCGAAATGTCGAGCCGGCGTTTTTCTTTCACGTGACGTTGGCTTGGCTTTTTTTTTTACCACCCCGTCGTTTCTGACGACAGGCGCGTCGCACGCTTCCACGTGTGTCACCCTCGCAGTGGTTTTCGCTTCAAAGCAGACTTTTTCTTAATGAGGCGTAATTATCGCCGAGACAATGACGACCGACGTTTACGTACATGCCAGTCAAATCGAATTTTGAGTCGGCCCCACGTTTTAACGCGCTCGCTCAAACGAAAATGACAGACGTGTAAAGAAAGGAGAGCGTGGCTATTAAAAATCAGGTTTCAATTTCCATTTCTTGTTTCATTGTTTGAGCTACGAATTATAATCAATGACGTACAATTTTTCAAAATAATATGAAAACATTGTTAGGTAAATCGAATAAAAAGTGTATAGAAATTTAATTTTAATGATTTTGCATTCGGAAGATTTTAGACCTCCACTTGTCGCATGCTCAA
Source organism: Trichopria drosophilae (assembly GCA_030407085.1). Classification (NCBI taxonomy): domain Eukaryota; kingdom Metazoa; phylum Arthropoda; class Insecta; order Hymenoptera; family Diapriidae; genus Trichopria; species Trichopria drosophilae. The sequence continues at coordinate 139,041,432 of CM059584.1, read as the reverse complement.
ATCTCCGTGGGGTTAATTTTTTGTTCTTTATTTAATTAAATGAGATGTAACGATCTTGTGCTATCAAGATAGAATGATCGTTTCGAGATGAAATATGCGATAAATTGAAAAGCTGATTCAAACACTATTTTGATTAATTCGAAACTGACTTTTTAAAATAATAAATTGAGTATTGAATATACCGATATGTTCAAATTCATAATTTTCGAGTAAAAAACATCTTATGATGCAAAAACAAAATTTTTATAAACATTGATGTTATAATCAATACTGCAAAATAATCTAACAATGTTAAGAATGAAAATAAATGAAACTGAGAAGAAACGGGAGCACTTGAATTAGCAAATCGACAAAGGAGAACAAAGTGAGAGTAGTGATCATTGCACATAATTGATGTTAATACATCACCATTGCGATGCACTTCGCCGCTTCTAGATTACATTCTCGTACGACCCATTTGAACAGCAAATCACGCATATGCTCTGCTGATCAGTGATAAGATCATAGGCAATATTCGCCAATCACGTTATGGGTCAGGAAACCATCACCGAAATAATTAGTTGCATCTCTGACTTTTTTCACATTGTGATGAAAGACACGTATATTATCTTAGTAACAAATTATTACCCGCATGGCTAGCCACCGCAAACGAGACCACGATTATCCGTAATGAAAATCGAAAGTCCATTCGAGTAAGACGATTTATCCAGACTAATAATTGGTAGATACAATTGTTTCCAGGATGTTTGTAATTACGTCATTCGTGTATAAAAAGGTTCCTAATTGACAATTATGTTTTTTTAATGTAGGACTTAAATTAAACCCAATTATTACTAAAATTAGTTATGATGTAATTTCCTTCGATACATCGTCAAATGTGGCTTTGGAAATGTATTGTTAGGTGTTCGTTATTTCAGTAAATTTTTTACATGATTCATTAGTTAATGAAACTCGATTAAATTAATTGGCAAGATTTCTTGACAATGTTTATTGACGATACTTTGTTATATTTTGGGAACCAAAGTTTTTAAATACCATTTATCATTATAGTAAGTTTTTAAATACCATTTATCATTATATTTATCGATAACAATTCTCGTCAAGATATCTTGACGATGTTTCTGCATTTTTTAAATTAAATTGTCAATATTTGTTCTTAACATCTTGTGACTTCAATATTCAGTAAATTATATTCATATAATTTTTGAGGAATTTCGCAATTTAAATATTTTTTGATAAAACATATATTCAATTGATTGACAATATTTAGTAACATTATTTCTTATGAATAGACAGTCTGAAGACCACTGGATACGATTTTTCCATAACATTGCTTGAAAAGTCTTGTCAATATCTATCGGCGATATATAGTGACGATAATTTTCAATATTTTCTTGTGAACCAAAATTTTCGTATAAAATTGATCGATATTGTATATAAATTATTTTAAGAAGACTTCGTGATTATAATTATCAACAAAACATTTCTAGAATAATTCTTGACAAGATTTCTTGAGGATAATTTTCGATATTATTTGAAAACCAAAGTTCTGTTGAATTTTAAATCTAATTTATCATTAAATTTTATCTGATGAACTCTTAATTACATTTTGAGTATTTTAATTACATTGTATTGAGTAACTTAATTACATTGTATACAAATTTCTCGACAAGATTTCTCGCCAAGACATCTTGACAATAATGCTGGATAATATTATTATCGTCACGAAAAAATTGTGAATAAAGATTGTTTTTCAAGAATTGTTCTCGAAATTCTGTGAATAGACATAAATATTTCTCGATAAAATATTTAGCAAATGTATTGACAATAGTTTACAACATCATGTATTGAAAACATAAAATGTATTGAAAAAATTACTCGAAAAATTCTTAGAACTAAAAGATTTATTAAGAACACTTCTTGACAGATTTTCTCGACAAGACTTCTTGACGAGATTTTTCAAGAATTTTTTTCATTTGGATTTCTCGGCAAATTTTCTCGACAATATATTTTACAATATTACTTAACATAAAATACTTTCTCTACAAAATTCTCGAAAATAATATTTTTCGAAACTCTTTCTTGCCAATACTTTTCGGAAAGATTTCTGCATGAAATTTCGGAGTTTTCACCAAAGGTTCTCAACAAAGTTTTACAATATTTTTGTTTAGATTCCTGGATTAAATGTATTTAAAAATGCCTTCGAAATATTTCGGACATATTTTTTCATAGTTCATAATAAAAAATTATTACAAAATATCCCTAAAATACTTTCGTCAAAATGTAAGTTTACAATTTAAGAGAACTGCTTCCAAACTAATCTTCATTCAGTTTTGTAACAATTTTGATAGTAACTTTGGCGTGAAAGTTTAACCCGAAAACTTCAGTAGAAACTTTCCTACGATATTCTGCTAAAAACACACGTCATGTTATTTAACCAACAACATAATACGAGATTAAAATATTACGTTGAGCAAGCATTTCTGAAATAAAGCAACAATAACCAGACTTTTTTTATATAAAAATAAATAAAATGTAAAATACGAAGGGATAAACGATTATATTTTTTTGTATATTCAGAGATATTTTCTCAGACATATTTTTACATTTTTGAAAAATTTCGTTACAAGACGTAACTCCTTCAGGTTCGCGTGAAAGAGCATAGAAAAACTCAACACCAAACGGAGAAACGTTCAAAGATGTTTTATGCATCGCAAGCCTCTATCGCATGGTTGAAAGATACGGAACTCTTTTGGAGCCACAAAGGAGACGTTATGTTTAACAGCGATCATAGCCGAGGCTTGTCCCTGACTTTAATCGTTTCTGGTGCTTTCGAGACACCGGAGTTGCTGCACTTACCTTATTCACGAGTGGAAGTGCTTCGGAAAACCTTCTCAGACTAGCATCTGTCTGTCCCTTTTAATATGCATTTCATATTGCATTACATGTGTTCAACCTGAATTTAAGTAAACAAAATTGTAATGATTTCCAAAAAATCAAATTTTAAAAGAAATTTCAATAAAATTCCATTCATTTAGGAAACTATTTTTGTTAAGAAATAAACGTGATTTTTGCTATAAACCTAGACAAATCATTTTATCACGAAATAACATAAAATAATTTAGAAAATTAACAAAAAAACATGGAAATAAAAATCATTGACAGAAAAGAAATAAAATTGTTGACACAAATTAAAAAAAAAATAAACGAAAGAACGCAGTATAAAAACGAGCTTCGATGCTTTATTTTATATGCAAATACTTTTCTTAATTGCGAACGAGAATGGATAGGGGTAACAACGATTTTTCGACTTCAAAAAAGCAGATAACTTCTAATTTCAGGTCGGTTTGACGCTTTTCAAGCTCTCGATATATTTCTCTATTTATTCATTCATTCGCTGCACCATTGGCCATAAATTTTGTGAAAGGAACGTTCAATCGATGGCGTGCGAGTGAAAAATGTGGCAATCCCATTGGGATAGTTCACTTCTGAATTTTTCACTTTTATGAAGTGAAATTCAGACGCGATAGGAATGAAAAATGGCATGGTGAGATTAATTTATTTTTTGAGTGCCGGTTTATTAATGAAAATTGGAAAAAACATGCTACATTGGGATGTTGTACACTGTAATTTTAAGTGGAAAACGACGATTCCTTTTGTACGAATCAGATGTTTCCTTATAACAAGAACTAAATATACCTTATTGTTTAAAAAGTCTCCGAATAGGAATTACAAGTAAAAATTCCGAAAACATGATAACTTAATGAATGTGGCAGTTCACAAATGAACCAAACGGAAGGAAATCATTACCCCACACGTTTACTGTTGACAAAAAGAGTTCTTGAGAGGTATATCTCCCCATATCCCTCCACTCCGTTATTTTTTAATTCTTCCCATATTTCGTATTTCTTCATACTTTTCAAATTACTGCAATCGACTCTTTCTCACCCAGAGTCGGTTCAAATACAACTAAATAGAATTCTTTTGCAGGATGATATTTTACAAATAATTAATTAAAATTTGGCGGGTTTTATCCTGCAACGCAATTGGTGGTGATTGCATCAATCAAACATTTCCACATGGTTAAAATATTTTCCAGGTGCCATCTGTCGGAATCATTTCGATTACCGAGTAGCCCGCTTTTTTGAAAAAATATTTTGTAAGAAAAATGTTAAAAATGCTGACCAGAGATGTTAATTCTATGAAAAATATGGAGAATCCGAAAATATGTGAAAAATGCAGAGAAAATAACGGGGAACTTGGACGAACATTAGGCAGATACCAGTGTACGACCATGGGTACTTTCAATTTCCGGTCGAATGCTCTTGAGGGGGTTTTTGATTGGCTGAAAACGAATCTGGCAGTAAAATTGCAAAAATAACTGAAGTTGGATAAAAGAATCTGAAGTCAGAATAGCATCATTAAGAATGTCTAATTGGCGACCTTACAAACTAACATAGTTTCTGGTGAAATTTCTATTACAAATATTAAAGGCGACAAATAGTCTCTTATTTTGAATCAGACACTGGGAATTTTCCATTCCAAAAAACTTTCAGAAGGGTATCTTTTATTTAACCTTTTGAAGCATGGTGTCGCATATATGCTACACCTTTTTGTAATTCATTATATTTAAGGTAATCCTTAATTAATTTAGATGCAATTTGTTGCTTCTTTACTTCAAGAACATATTTGGAAACGTAAATAAATCAATATTTTTAATTAATGATCATGTTACATTGTTTAAAAGAATTAAACAAAGTGTAAAAATGGTGGATTTTTTACGGAAAATATGTGTGGAGAAGAAACCGTCACTAAAATATGACGAGACTAGGTACTCGGGAGTTTTTGGGGCCGCTGATTTTGAATGTGGCCTCCCATTTTCAAAATTCAAATTTACTTGATCGAGGTGAAATTGGGTACTCCGGAGTTTTTTGGATCGCTGATTACGAGTCTGGCTACAGATTTTCAAAATACAAAATTGCTGATCGAATATGGCCGACTGAAATCTAGAGTGAATCTGACTTGTTTTTACATTTCGGTCGGCCATTTTGAATCCGCTATTTTGAATTTTGAAAATATGCAGCTAGACTCGTAATCAGCTATTCTAAACACTCCCAAGTACTCAATTTCACCTCGATCAAGTAAATTTTTGCAATTCCGTCAGCCATATTGGATCGGCCATTGTGAATTTTGAAAATCTGAGGTCAGATTCGTAATCAGCGGCCCCAAAAACTCAAAAATAATAAATTTCAACTATTTCCAGCGTAAAGAAAAATGTATGCTTCTAAGGGTTAAAGAAAAAGGCATAATTTGCACTCAATTTATGCTGATCTTGATACTTTTTATTAATGGGCAACCCTATTATCAAACAATTGAATTTGTTGACATGTATGTGTCCGAATCAGAAACTTTGTCACGCAGCAGACACAAACGAAAAATACGAAATAATTCATATTAGATCAAAACCCTGGCGGACTTTTGCAGTTCACCAGGAAATTTCGTGACGACGTTTCCGCTTTTCCCCAGAGACGCCGCCGGGAATCCCCGGAATAGGAGAAGTGCATCGAACACACGTGCGGGCGCCTTCGTTACCGATCGCTTCGAGACTTGGGTCAGGAAAGGAAACGAATCGAGAGGAGCAAAAAAGATAGGAGACTCGCGTCGTTCCCTATGCAAATTTCCATGGAGAACTCTCGCGGCACTTGGTAACGTTCTTTTCGTCTCCGCGAGTTTCTCCAAGAGAGAATAGAGAACCGTTCGCGAGACTCGCCTTTTCTTTCGCGGATTTTCTAAGGACCTATTCCAGGAGGCATTGTCCGCCCCCGTCAGCCGTCCGTCTTCGTGTATATACCGAGAACTCGCACCCTGGGTACTCGTGCAGAAAAGTTCCAGCTTTGTGCAGGATCTCCTTGTCGAGACGGGATGATCGAGTAACGTCTCCGCTTTGTATGCCGTCGTCCAAAATCTCGCGATTTCACATTCTGTAATCATTTCCCGAGACATTGCTTCAAAATCGATTACGACTGATGGGAATTTTGTTAAGAATAATTGTTTAAGAATTTTTGAAAATTTCGATTCTAGTTTCTGACTAAGATGGTAGTCTTTCACGTGTAGTCAACTTTTCTTATCATGAATTCTTGACGTGATAACTTGACAACATATCTATTATCACGATAAACTGTCAAGAGTTTTTGAGAAAATAACTTGTCAGTCATTAAGATAACTTGTATTATGTTGTCATCAAGATAACTTGTATTATAATGTCATAAAGGTTACTTGTATTATGTTACCATCAAGATAACTTGTCAAGAGTGCCTGCGAAAATAACTATCAAGAGCTTTCATCAATGTAAATTAGCAAGCGTTGTTGTCAAAAGAACTTATTAAGGAGTCTCGTTAGAGTAACATGTCAAGATAAATTGTCCACATATATTTGTCAAGATAACTTCTATTGTGTTGTCATGAAGATAACTTATCAGGTTACATCAATATAAATTGCCTTGAATTTTGGACATGATAAAGTGCTATTGTTCGCTATGATCACTTGTCAAAAATGCCTATCAAGATTATTTATCAGAATTGTTCTCACAAATGACCAAGAGATAATGTAAAAATAAATTGGATCACTCGTCGACAATATAACTCTTTCCGAGTTCTTGTCAAGATACATTAGCAAAAGTCATTTATAAAATAATTTGTGAAGGGTTTTCATTAGAGTAACCTCCCGTCAAGATAAATTGAAGATAACGCGATTAGGCTTTACTAAGATTAATTTTCTTCAATTCTGGACAAGGTAACATGTTAATAATTCCCATCAAGATAACTTATCGAGAGTCCTCATCAAGGTAATTTATTAGAATTCTTATGAAGATAAATTGTGAAAAATTCATATCAATATAAGATGTCAAGCGTTCATGACCAAATCACTTGTCAAGAGATCTTATGAAGATTAGTTGTAACTAGTTATTGTGCAATAACTTGTCAAGGGCTGTCATCAAGATTGCTTGTACTGTGTTGTCATCTATATAACTTGTCAACAGTCCCCGTCAAAATAACTTGTTAAGAGATTTTATCAAGATAAGTTGTCACTAGTTGTTGTAAAATAACTTATTGAGGGCTGTCTTCAGGTTGTGTTGTCATAAAGATAACTTGTCAAGAGTTCCTGTCAAGAGTTCATATAAAAATAAATTGCCTTGAATTCTTGAAATTATTACATGTTAAGAGTTCTCGCCAAGCTAGCTCGTCAACAGTTCTGATCAAAATAACTTATAAGAATTCTTATCAAGATAAATGGTCAAGAGTTTTAATCGAGATAATTTCTAAAAAGTTCTGCTGAAGATAACTAGACAAGAGTTCTTATCTAGATAAGTTTTCTAACATTTTTACCAAGATAAATTGTCAATAATTCTTGTGAAGATATATTGTAGAAAGACTACTGGTCTGCAGTTATTTTCGAGGGGTTCTCTATATGATAACCTGTTAAGAATTTTTATTACTATAAATTATCAGAGTGTCTTGTCAAAGAAATTTTTCTTCTGTTGTCATCAAGATAACCAGTCAAGAATTCTTGTCAAGATAAATTAGAATTGGCTTCAACAAGAGAACTTATTGAGAGTATTTTTGCTATAAATCACAGCTGAGTAATTGTTCAACATTCTGGAGAATTATCTTTCTTCTATCTTTCTTCCGTATTGATGTTCAGAACTGCGAATACTCTTATCTTTTTTCCTCACCAGGTTGTTTAACTGGAAATGTTTTTATGTAAAAATCTTGTAAATATTTTTTAAAAAGAATTTTAGTCGAGTTATTTATTTCGATCTACTTATCCTCCGCAGTAGTCTCGTCGTTAATTCCTACTGATTATTAGTGTGAAAATTTGTAGCCTAGATTCCTTATCAAGATAATCTAGTACTCTTGACATACTTTCATGTTATCATTGTTTATCGTTAGAATTGCATGGCATTTTGTATCGTTTTCTAAACTTGCTTCGCATGATTTCTTCTGAAAGTTTTTTGTTGAATTGTCTTGCAAATATTTCTTGCTGAAAACTGTACCATGATTTCATTTGAGGTCTTCTTGGTAATTGTTTTTGTATACTGTATAGTGTATATTGACAACAATATTTCGATTCATTTTTCTGTGAAGCAATGTTATCAATTTTTATCAACAATAAAATTCCTGTTTCGATTTTATATTAAAATAACTTGTTTTATGAGCACTTAAGTAAGATTTTTTCTAGAGTAGGTTTTCCAATAATTCTTTTCAGTATTGTACAATATTGTCTAGTATTATTCATTGTTAGGATTGCATACGGCATTGATATAGATTCAGAATTCGTGATAAATAAACAGGTCAATATTTCTTTTGGAGTTTTCATGTGAAGAGTTTTTGTATACTGGCAACAATAATTCTAGACATTTTGCTATGAAATAGTCTTATTGTCAATTCTTAGTGGCTGTTCTTTTTATCATTTTTTTTTTGTCACAACGACTCGTTAAGGAATTAAGTTACGGATTTTCAACACATCAACTAAATTGCTGTCAAAATTTTATTACACCATTTGTTGCATTAAATATTCTTAAATGAATTTTTGATGAAATACTCCTGTTAAGTTGTCAATTCTTTTGGATTTGCTTGACATATATGTTGTAAAGTAATATTTTAACTGCATACGCATTGAAAAGTAAAAGTAAAAAATGATCAAGAACCTTAATTAGAATATAAATTAATATTAAACATAATAAATCTCTATTATCCCATACCAATTACTAGCATATAATATAATAAATAATATACGAATCGAAATTTAAAAGCTTAATTTAATTTATCCTTCTTTTTACAAAGATTGAATACAAATAACAAATTTTGCAATTAACCACCGTGTCCCTTTCGTACTCTCCATTCCTCCTGAAATTGGTTCAGAACGTTTTGAAGCGTGTTTTTTGTCAGCCATCAATTATGTGGAAAACCCAGTTAACATAAGCATTGGACCGGAACCGAAAAATAAACATGGGACTAGACTGGAATAAGAGACTGGCGAATCGGATAAACACGTTTTACGTTGGGTAAATATTTTGAAAATGATATTCGCACATTTTAATCAACTGAACGTTCCGGATTTTTGGAATTTATTTAGCTCGCTTTCAGCACGTTCTACATGAAGCGACCGGGTATCGGAGGCCGCTGCACCCATACAAAATCGCGTTCTCGCTGAATTCTCTCCCGTCTATTGCATTTTTCCCCCCTGGCTGCATTTTAGGTACCGCGATGCACCGCCTCCACCATCGAGTGGCATTCGCGATATTACCGAAGGCACGCGATCCGCTCAGAATCCAGCCGCGTTACCTCACTCCATCATGATATTCGGGAAATTACGTTCTTTATATGTACTATGAACGAGAAGAGTTCGGGAGGGGAGGGGAAGACAATGTGCGAATTCCACGCAAAATTTTCGAAACTCGTTTCCGAAATCTCGCTGGTTCGTACCCGCCAGAATTTAAAAAATGACGTTAAATACGAGAAAAGATATTATAATTATATCCCAACATAATAACAAAAATAAGAAACTTTAAAAAATTTTTTAAGATGTTCTAAGTACTGCTTTAAAAAGTTAGTCTTTGAGAATACCTATGCGGAGGTATTAAGAGTTCTACAGTAGAGTCGCAATATATTTACCCACTCGGTTCCACGCCATCCCCTCCCGTATCGTTATAGCTACCAGAAGAACGTCGTTCCCCCACTCCCCTCATTCACGTTATGTTCGTGACGACAATGAAGGCCCTTCTTGAAGCTCCAACCCGCAAGGGGGGGGGGGGGAAGAGAGCGGCGACATGTAAATATAACAAGACGTAATCCGACAAGTATGCGGGAACGTAAATATAGCGAGATTAAATTATACCGGGACTCTACTGTATATGACTTTCCGATTTCTATATGTTTCAGAACTCGTTAATAAGTGACTTTTCCTGCAATTAAAAAATCACAAATTACAAAAAAATATGGGAAACAATGGTTTTTCTTCTTGAAATAGAACTATTGTTTTTCACTTGATACCAAGTACTAAGACATATCAGAAAATGGTATAAATAGGAAAATAGTCGATGGATCATTGGTTGGTATATTGCGTTTTTATCCAATTAAAATGAATCATTGCATTACACCCCATACCTTTAGGATAGGTATCCCTCATCGGTCATCGTATGATTTTTTATACCAATGACATCTACTGTCTCTAGCAGACGGTGACTTAACTAACTCAAAACTGTTGGTCGCAAAAATTATGATCCGAAATCAGATAAATTTAAGATCCCTTCTCGACTAATCAGTCATAAATGATACTGCATTGTTAAACATTTTTTTAGAAATTTCTGAAAACATTACTGAAGTTTTTTGCTGTGACCGTTTCAAAAAAATGTTATTATAATTAATAAATATTCTGTAATTTTCTGAAATAATAACAGAAAAAAGATTTAGTTACATGCTACAAAAATTCTGTATCAGTTTAGTAATTTTTAGTTACCGTCGCAGAAAAATATAAGAGGAGTTCAAATTTTCTTGACAATTGCTTAATTTACATTTATTAATACATTTTACATATGTGCATGAGTACTGGGTGCATATATTAATCATTACACGGTGAGAAAAGTTGTAGTTAATTTTACTTAACACTATTTTAGTCAGCTAAAATGTAGTAAAAATAATTAAATATTAAGTAGCATTTACGAAACGTGGTTTAGTTTAGTTTTGTTGATTTTAATAAACAGCTTAGTATGAGGGACTTTCTGTGTAGTAAAAGTGACTATTCAATGCGCAGTGTACAATACTTTCAATATGGCGGAAAAAATTAGCATAACCTATTAAAAAATCTATGAATAAAGTTTTAATAAGTTTGTGATCCCCGTGTTCCATTTTTGTTACGGTAAAGAAATTGTCAACTTATTTTCTACTATTCATTACATTATTGCAAATTAAATGCAATATATTGGATTTCCAATTTAACCGCGTTTGAATTGTATACACAGAGAAAAAACGATTAATGAAACCACGAAGAAAAGTTATAAATGATTATAACGTTTCATAATAGTATAATTAACATCTTGAAAAGTTGTAGTTGGCAGTATCTTATTTTTATAATTCATAATATTGTAAAATATAACATACAATAATTACTTTTTATGATGATAAGTAGTTATTTTCGTTTAATCACTTTTACTAAATCTATTTTTCTAGTCAAAAATATTTCGAGTGACTATTTATCTGTAAAGCTGTAGTACATTTGAGGTTATGTGCTATACTGCCTATTTAAATATCGGGAAACAGTAAACGGAACAATGTTTTTGTCGTTTTACTATATAGAAATGGTTAATTTAACCATTTTTTATAATTACGTATTTTACTTTTCTAAAATGGTTCCATTATCCTTTTTCGTTCTCGTTGTGTAGTTTCACAGTTTACTAAAGAAGTTCGTCCATTTCACTTGCTGCCCAATCGGGGTTACTTTTTACTTTCTTGTGACATCGACTAAACATCCGTTTAGTAAATCCTACTACCAATTTAGTCAGTCCAAAATGTACGATTCTGTTTAGAAAATTTAAATGACAATGTAGTAAGATCTAATGCCCTTCTCTCTGTGTACTTGCATAAATTGCATACAACATATTATTAAATTTAATGAAAGACACATGATCAGCAGTTACATTATTATTTACATTATTACATTATTATACTGTTATCGTACTAAGAATCAACGTCATAGAATTTGACAATATTCATATGTCGCGTTTTATACGCTATTACTGCTTGACGGAGGAATCCCTTATAATCGAATGAAAATCCCACTTCTACAACGGGAAGCACGGGCGCTAAGTGAAGGGTAGCGAGTGTCGCAGCAGCACCTGGCGGCTACAAATCAAACTAATGTCACCTAGTTTTCTGATTCCTTTTTCGATTTCTGTTACAGTTTTGTAATTTTGTAGTAATGTTACATAATGTTTCTCTCCATTAAAGAATTTAGTAAAATTCTTTGACTTCGGTACCATAAAAGTATTCAAATTTTCCAGTGTACTTTAAGAACGTATTTTTTTAACTTTCTCCTTCGTAAACAGATCCCTTTGGATATATTTTTCTAAACAGTGTGAATTAATGGGAACTGACTCGTACGTCATTAAATCATAATATACTATTCTATGAATATTACTAAAATGTTCTGAACATGAAGGCGTATAAAATCTTTCCACTTTAATAGTCCTCATTTTTATCGGAAATGTTAAAATAATTTCTGATCAAGCAGACGAGTGTCTTTCATCAGACTTGCTCGTCTAAGATGTGTATCAAATATTTATTTATTATTGAGGTTCAAACAGTGAAAATTTCACAATTTCTAGAATAACAAAAATATTGATCGGTTACTTTCTTTGTTCTTTTCCTGAATTCATTAGAAATCACTGATTGAGCAAGTATATTCATCAATGATTTGATCAGCAACTGATTACAGTTTAAAACTTAGAGAGTACTTTGTCATCATTTTTAAGTCATAAAAATCCTAGCAGAAATTTTATCGTTACGCTTAGGGCGCTGAACATCGTCCTAATACCAACTGGTACCGTAAAGTCTAGTAAAGAGTCTCATAAAGTTCTACTTTATGTAATCTCAGCTGCCTTATTCTATCCAATATTATATAAAAGCAGAATCAGAGAAAAATCTTAAATTCAGCAAATGACCTTCTGAAAACACATAAATATTTCTTTGTATAATAAAAACAAGCATTTAATTTTTGTGCCGTTAGGGAGCCTGGAATGAAATGCATCAGAATTGGTGAGGGAAACAGTCATAAATGAAGTTTGTCGTCAGGACGCGATTCCCTAGAGAAATCATACCTAGTGTGCGAATTTCGGTCTCATCATCTCCCACCCATTAATCGCACCATTTGTTGATCAATAGCCGTAACGAAGACTGCGAACAACCGTAACTCTCCGTTGTGCATTACAGTATTCGCTCTTTTCATAAAGGACGAAAATTGTATCCAACGACAATCGCCATCTTTGTCTATTGTTATGCTGGAACATTTGCAAATTTTATTTCATAGATTTTTATTGTCACCGATTACGCCTTTCTCGTAAGAAAAATTAAATTTCAGTTTTACTCTCGAAGAGTTTTTGTTCGCCATATTGCATTCGCAAAATTAGAAAAAACTATTATCAAATTTTGGTTCGCAACCCCGAATATCCCCTGCAAACTATTTCAAACGATTCCAATTGCTGTTTTGTTGAATTTTTTACTGAAGACTTATATCGCACATATTTAACATTTGAATCACGAGACATTAATTAAATACCTTATTTCTCTAGTATAATACTAGAGAATCTAACTATTAGAGTACCTTGCGCGACATAATTTTTTTACAAATTTGGTCATTTTAACCTAATGTACGACTTTAAGGAAGCCAGAATTTAAAGACATTTAACTGATTTTCGCGCTCCGGGGCGTAAAACCCGATTTTACGCCCTCGAAAATTACATGGCAAAGATAGGAGTTCCCCACTATTTCGAGTTTACAAATCAGGCCATAAACTCGAATTTTATCCGCTCGGGCAAAAAATAATGTTCGTATCACGGTGTAAAATGAGCTTTTACGCCCTTGATACGAAAATTACAATTGCGAATGGAATCCACGTCTTGTAAGTTTTTCTGACTTAGAAGAGAATTTTTTGGTCGGAAAATGGTAAATTGGACTTAAATAGAGCATTTTGACTTTAGCTTGAACAAAAGGACTTCTTTTGCTATTCGGGTAGTATTATATACAAATTTGGCAATAAGACATTTATACAAAACGTTTTGGGAATTGTGTATGAAAAACATTGTGATAAGAAACGTATACAGACGATACACAGAAAGATAATACCAAAATTAATGATTAAAAATGGTAAGATTTACCATTATTTTTAATAAAAAATAAACTTCTATTACGTCATATTTTCAAAATGTTTTGATATTATTTCGAGGCGTGGTTTAGCACGAAAACGTCTCCATTGAGTATCGGAATGTTGACTTTTGGCTCTTTCATCACACGACAAGTACACTGAGTACGCGCATGTGCACTGCGTTTGGTACTTGGTTGAAACGAGTATACCAGTAGCGATGAGTGCGGTCAAATGTTTTTTCGCTGTAACTCCATGTACCTGTGATGCTTTAGAATACATGTATACGTAAGATGCATTTATGTGTGTGTGTGTAATAGCGTGTCCTCGAGCGTGTGCAAATGAACGAGGAAACGACGGATGCACATTGCTGGGAATGAGTGCAATACGATCGTATGCAAAAACGTCACGTTAGAAAGGAATTTGTTGATGTGTGGGATATCGACTCTTAAATTTACCGGATATGTAAATGCTGGAAAATGTCAGAACTTATTACTTAATCTCTCTTTCAATAGATATCGTATATTTAATCACGCTTGTCATGTTTGATTTCATTAAGAAGCTGTTTGGTAAGATGTATATCATAAAACTATTCTCATTTTTATGTAGTAATATCGGTTAAAAGCATTGATGGATTATTCGTTAGATTTCCATAATTAAGAATTTTTTACTACAATTTAAATGCGCTGAAAGATTACTAAGACTTTCAACGTTTATTATAATCATGAAAAAAATATAAAAACTTATGAAAATGCAGGAGTGTATAATTTTTATATATATTATTTCACAACGTAATTTTTAGAGCAATTTTTCTGATTGTTGAAAATTTTGTCAAATTTCTGTATTCGTGAAATATTGAATAGAAAACAGGAATTTGGGTTGTTAAATATCAAGTTAAAAACTTTTGCAAATCGCGGTTACTAACAATGTTAATAATATGGTGGGCAATTTTTTGAGGCCATTTAAATTCATCACTGATCAACAGCATTTCAGCGATCAGTAAAAAATATTTTAAAAAACAATATCCTCCTATAAAAATACTTTTGGATTTTACATGTATATTTGTGAAAATAATTTGATTTGAATATATTTCCTTGATTTTTGTTCTACGTAACTAACAGTAAAGAAAAAAGCACCATGTTTACATCTCCATTTACAAAAACAGGATTGAGCAATATCAGAAACGAAAAACTAACAAGCTTCCAACTGTTCTCGTCTAGCAAATTATTTACGTGGAATTGTTTTCGTCGAATCGTTTCCCAACAAACTGTTTTCGATGCAATTTCGATTGAATATTTTCCTTTTAACCATTTCAAAGCTTCGCAAATTCAGTGAAAAAAGTAAAGCCTTTACTTTGACGGTTTATTTGAATGTATTAAATGAATTATCCGAATTTAAATATCGAGATGAAGAGAATCATTATTCTGAAGTAGGGAAGTTGCTTACACTATCAACCCTTAAATTAAGAGCATCGATTATCGTCCCTGATTTTCCGAACCATTAAGAAACAACCAGATAACACCACCGCATCGAAGTAGAGAGATTTTCCTGTCAGCGCCTGTCGAATTTATTTTCTTGGTTATTTTGGAGAACGTCCAAAATTCCAGAAAATTCGTACATTAAACGATGGTTTGATCAACTGTTGAAGTTGAAAGTTTAATTGCCAACGAAAATGTTTGCAATAATCACTGGATGATTGTGAAACGACTCATTGTTATCCCGGTGATCACTTTCCGGAGGCTTTTATTACCAATGATTATACCGGCATGTTCTTTTTGTCAATTCTCCATTTCTCGTTTTTACGATTGTCACGTAACGCAGCTTTTACAAATTTCGTTGCTGGACAACAATTTTTCAGGTGAACGCTTGAGTATGACGTTGCAGTATGATTAATTATTGTGGATGAGTATGCTGTAATTTTTTTGTTTCCTTTTTCATGCGAAAAACAGCCATCACGTACGCGAGAGAAAGAACAGCCTTGGTCGGTCGTACGTGGAAACCTATTGTTTATCGCGATGAAAGGCTAAAACTCTTGCTCGGATGATCATCAGCAACGTACGTAATTTACTGGGCGTAGAACCGAACTGACCCATATACTATTCGAGATACGTAGAATGCAAACCCGACTCGATACCGGATACGCGTATCATTTCGATAAAATCGGAAGTGTATGACATGGATGTGCTCTAGATCTAATTTCCATGGGGTGGATTTCCAACGGATACCCAATTTCATCAAATTTACTAGTTATCCCTTCTAATCATAAAATGATATTCATGAAATTTTGAAATTGAAGCGTAAAATAACAAGGTACATTTTATCTTTAATGTTCCTTACGTTTCAACCCCTAATAAAAGGTAATGTAATCGTAATAGCTAATTATTCACTCATCTTGATTCAATGGTATATCAATCCTTTCAAACATTGTCAATGTTGAAACATTTATTCAGTTTATTTTGGACTATTTTCATTTATTACGATACGGGAATACTGTAAAGAAACTAGATTGTTATTTGGCAGAAATTCGATAATTAGTGAATAGAAATCCGGATCAACGAGATTTTCAGGATTAGAGGAACCGTAAATACTTTTCTCTCTGAAGCACTTTTCCAATGTGTTGTGTCTTATCTCGAGGAACAATACTTCACATGTAATCTCTGGTCTAACAAAACATCAACCTTTCATCTACAGTCTATCTATTGGAATCCAGATGATAGTTATTATATTCCTCATCATATCTCTTCAATAAATTGCATTTTATCAAAAAAATATTATAAATCAATAGAACAAAGTCTTTCAATACATTTTCAAAATCGATTTTAGTTCTCTTAAGAACCTGTTCCTGAACTTGCTAAAATAAAGGAGGATGCCCACGGGTATAGGAGCTTTCGTCAACCTCCGAAAATACCCAATTCGGGTAGAGTATGATGGGATGTAACACCTTATACCAAATTCGACTCTTTCATCAAAGGAAAGTTTAAAAAATCATTGTTGCTGTCGTGGATTTTTCTTTTAATGCGTTTTCCTAAGTAAAATCTGCGATAACAACAGTGTTTTAAAAAGTGCCAATCAGACTCGACCCTAACCATAGTTTCGGATGTTACGCTTCGGGGGACAAAACCACTCATACCCGTGGGCATCCTGCTTAAAACCTATTCCTCCTTAAGACTTCAACTTTAGTCCATTGTGAATAACCATCATAATTAATCCACCACCTAGCGGAGAGTGAGGAAGCTTCTAGCGTATTTATCCATCAATGTACCTCAACGAGTTTTTCAAATTTACAAAGAAAGGTTAATTTAAATTCCAGAAAAAATAGGGATTGCGAAAATTTATTCTGAAGTCAAAGTTCGGTAAATTGTCCGCCATATAATGGGAACGAGTACAAGTTACTTCCCATTATCAGAAATTAAAAATCAGCAACTACCTCATCGCTGCTTTTATGTCAATGACACGACCACAACTGATCCATATTATAGCAAAGAGGATAATTTTTTCCTTCGCCTCCCGCAACCCCGATGCCCATTATCGTTCCCATTCAGCGTCCTCCTACCACCCGATTCGTCTACTTTCAAGGTTCCCGCTAATGGAGCAGGCCAGATACCAACTTAAATTGTGTCGCGAGTTTATCGACAACAAAAGCCTCGGTTCTCTAAGCCCACGACAGGTCTGGCTGGCAGAACTGGGTTACGAACAATGTTACGTTCGGGACGAGCACGTCGTCGATGGAAGTCGGGTACAGTACGTCCCATACCCTGGAGCTACGTTGGTCGTGTAGTTGCTCTTGCTGGGATCGCCGCAACCCCATCGGCGACACGTTCCGTGGATCATCGGAACAGGGTCGGCTAATACCCTATGCGGTTATCGACCCTCGATTTCGGGTTGATCGTTCACGGGTATAATTGCTACCCGACTATCGGCAGCTACCGTGTTGCGAATTACAGAGCCGACCTTCGTATTAGAGGCGTTCTCGAAGCCTGGCTAATAAGCGACGGTATCCGAGTGTTGGGGCACATATACGATGCAACTCGAGCGTGCCAGGAGAATGGGATAGGCGGAGATGTAGGAGTTATAGTGGCACACCTGTGCAATATCAGGGTTATTCGCTAAGTGAGCCGCGCGACGTAACGTAACGTAACGCCGAGACGCGCGCGCCGGCTGACAAGATGGATTGGAGGCGCGATGAGTGCCAGAGATGCACGATTGCAGTACGCGAGTGCCGTGCAGTGAGAATTCGCAAAGTGTGATGGATGGGTTTCGCTTCTATAACCCGGGTTTCGACCAGATGGACCCGAATCCCTTCACATGGGTTCATTTCCATGATGTTACGATGAGGTAGTCTCCGAAATGATGGGCAACAGAAATAACTTTGCTTACGTACCTCCAAGTCCACTTGAATCGTATGATGTCATTCGCAATTTTTGGGTTTGATCATATTGTAAGAAACTTTGTAAAAGTAGTGAAATGGGACAATGATTACATGCCTAATCAACACAAAACGAACTCAACATTTACAAACTCAATATTGGCCTCATAAACAAAAATAATTAAAAAATATAAATAATATAGGAAATGAAATTATCAACCATTAGCCCATTAAATCCCAAATGCCGACAATTTTCGATGAAGTTCCAATAGTTTCTTTTCCTACTGTATTTATGACAAAGAAGAGCCCTACAATTTTTCTAAAATGAAATTTTTTCTGTTAAAAATAATGAAAAAGATGAACAATTTTTCTTCATCTTGAAAAGTATTTTCAAGTCTTAAATTTTAAGGCATGTAGAGTACGGAATACAAACATTAATATGGCTATACTAAACATGGCGTTCAGAGTAAAAATTATTGAAAAAATTTCAGGACTCATTAAAGTCTAAAATTTTTATATGAAACCGGTGAAATACTAATCTTTTTACACTTAAATGTTTTTCGCCTCCTTCATTATAAGATCTGGAATAAAAAATTCAACATGGCTTTCTTCAAAATGTCGTCCGAAATTAAAATTTTAAAAAAATGTTTGAAGGCTCTAACTAAATAAAAACTGAGAGCTTCTTCACAAAAATGATAAAACTGAAAAGATTGCATAATTGATTGAGGAATACATTCGAATTTTTCAAGATTTTTTTTCTGCCGATATTGTAAAATTTTTTATTGGTTTTTTCTTTAAATTAAAAAAAAACAATCAGGTATATTCTTCGATAAATTAGAAGCATTTTTTGTTCTCAGTAATTTTTGTCAAAAAGTTGATAGTTTTAGAGGAACAAAAATTAATACCATTTGAAATTTAATCTATCAACTGTCTGAATAAAATTGATAGGAATAAAAAATGCTGGGAATTCATAAGGAAATATTATAGATTTTTCCGGAATTTCTCATAAATTTCATCAAAAAATTTTCAAAAAATGCAAATACAAGATTCTAATAAATTTTAGAGTTATATTTAGGCGGATTTTAAGATTTTTAATTCTGAAGGTGGTAAATATAAACAATTTCCCTCGTTTTTGACATCATGTCATTTTACTCTAGAATGTTTTTTTTAATGACGCAATATTTTTTTTTATTACTGAATTGTATTTCAAAGACCGTAATTTAATGGGTATTTCTTACGTGAAAACGCAGCTCTTATAACTCTAAAGGATATTAAATTAAACTAACTTAAAAAACGGTGTTCTGTTACCACCATTTTAACAAAGATAAAATATACTTTAAAGATTTTCGATGGTGGATTAGCAATAATCAGTGAATGGTACGGTTTAAAGATGAAATCAAATGTTATTTAGATTTTATGCAGTATGACAAATGTTGAGTTTGTTAAATGTTAAGGTCGAATGTTGAAGTTGCAAATGTCATCATTTACCAATGTTGTTCAGACCTGTTATCGGAGAAGTTTTACAATATTTTGTTGTGTTTCTTACCCTGCTGTTTTAATTTTGCAAGATTTACTTTGAATTCAACGTTTCAATAGATATTTCTTACAGTCTATGAAGATTAGATATACACCCATAATAAATAGAAATAAATTTTCCAATCATAAATTTCAGAAAATGAAACAATATTACTATCAGATTTACTAGAAAAATAGTAAAATTAACTATTTTCCATAATACCTCGTATTACCTTTATGAAATGATTCGATTAACTATTTTTTTCTACGTTTTGCATTAGATACTACTTATAATTATTATTAGATATATTGGTGCAAATATTCCTCCGTGAATTTTCTCTGGGTGGTTAAAAAATTTGACATTTTTGTGTAAATCAAATTCATTTTGAGATTTGAGACATAACAATGAAGAGAAAATATAATGAAATTAATCCACAGGAATCTTACTAAATAACCACATTTGAAATTTAATAGTTTTTTTGGTTTTCTTATTATGTGATCTGTTTCAAAATCATTTTCAAGGATTGCTAAAGAATAATGATTTAATTATATGATGCATTTGTGGTAGGAACAAACTCCTCTTGATGAATGCTTAAAAGTATGAATAAGAATCTTGTCATGTTCTTTTTCTGTAGCAGGCTACCTTATAGCTATAGTTTAAGATTGTATGGAAATTTCCGGTTTTATTGAAGATTTGAAGCGCTACTTCCTACAAACAATGATAAATTAGTGAAAAACATCATGTCCAAATTAACGATAACACATATTTTTAAAGTGCTCAATTAATAATTTAAATATTACATGCATTAAACAAAAAAATGTACATTACAGTAATTAAATATATAAGAAATAGGATGCACTTAATCACTGAGTCAAGAAAATATTTTATTAAATTAGGTGATTTAATTTTTAAAAATATTAAAATAACAAGACTTTTATCAAATTTGTCAAAAGCTAAATATAAAATAAAACAAAAAGAAATAAAGTAAAAAAAAGGAAAAAGTGGAAAAAAAACTTAAGGAAAAAGAAAAAATACGAAAAATGTAAGGGAATTCTCTACTTACGTTGATAGTCAACTGAGTGAATAGATCGTGATTTAATTTTTTTTACATATTTATACGAAAAATTGTATTGAATTATCCAAAACAGTTAATAATAACGACAGTAATAAAAATAAAATTTTTAATTTAAATTTCGTTTTAAAATGTACTACCTACTTTGTACAATTTCAGTCGAAACGCGATAATATTTTTGTCAGATTTAGAACACTAGTTTAGATAAATAATATTTACGGAAAGATCGCGCTTACAGCTTGATATTACGCAAATCTAATCTTTCCGATCTACGTAACCATGCACGATGCATTTTTTTACACACGACCTTGCAACTACACTTATCACCGTGTTTAAAAAGTAGCATCTTCATTCTATATTGCTTGGCACTATGTTAATAACAATTTATCTATGTTTTTTAAATCTAACGTTCTTTTTTTTCAAGGATAATTTTTGTTTAAAAAAATATGAAACAAAAATAAATATTAAATTATTTGTTACCTAAGGTTAATTGTTAAATTATTTCATTATACATTTTTATAAAATAAAATAAAAAATATATTTGCTCTTGATATTTTTAAGTTTAATGCGATGAAAAATTAGTTTTACTACTAAGATGAGTACTATAAAAATCGAATGAAAAGTTTTTTTCATTGAAGACAAATTTTAATTCATTGGAATATCTGCCGTGAAATGAGCATTATTGTCGTAAAATTCCTCATGAATATTTGATTTAGTTGAAACAAAAATATATAAAATTCTTAATAAATTCATTTGGTTTACAAATGAAGAACTAGATAAATTTCGATATTGACTCATGAATCTCAATTACAATCTTGAAATGTTTAAAATTGAGAAATATCGAACTTTCATTAAATAAATAACGACTAGCTTGCCCTTTAATAATTTGACAAAGTTTTGTAAATAACTTATTTGCTGCATAGTAAAATTAGTATTAAAATTCCGTTTCAAATACCATTTAGTGTACTTCAATTTACGATGTTTTTATATTTTAGACGTTTCATATAAAAAACTACATTGTAATATAACATTTTAAACAAACTTCCTTGAGATTACACAAATATGCAACACATCAACATTATGTTAATTAAACTCATTCAATCTTAGTTATCGTAACTGTAAATATACAAGAAATAAGAGCATATTTTACATAATACTAACCATTAAAATCCTGCATATTGCAAGCAATAACTGACAAAAACTACGTACTAAGAAATCTCCGATCGAAAATAATTATTCATTCGACACTCAACGAGTAATTATGCACGTTATACTTACTACTATAACATTATTATTTACATTTACGTAGAATTTTTTTGTCAGACTGAAATTTCCAGTTAAATTATAGCAGGGTGTTAGCGAAGCAAACATTTCCGCAGCCCACGCAATTATGAATATGGAGATCTTGCCAAACCTTCGACAAAAGACACCTGCGACATTAATCAAAATATCGTTTCGAATTTTATTAGCGTCGTTGCTCTCCTTGAAGCTTATTTATATGCGAGAAGAAATGGACGAGTTATTGTACCATTATTACATAATAGAATTCCGGTGAAATACACGAAGAAATTGATGGCTTCATTAGAATGTAAGATGAATATACAATACAAAAATGTATAAATGTAAATGAACTTCGGTCAATTCAGGTTTGAACATTTCTTTGAATAGTAGACGTGATCAATAAAAAAGCTAATAAATATTCATTTTGTAAGCTATTTACAAAAGCACTTAAATAAATGTTTTTTGTAGGTAATTATCAAGACTTGCTTTATTATAAACATTAACTGTAATGGGCATGATTCCTAAAAACAAAATGTTCGTTACGAGAATCAAAATTCTAGTTGCTGAAATTAAATTATTGTATGTTATCGACTAAACTTTCTGAAACCACGGTTTGGTTTATAAACAATGACTGTCAACTCGGCAAAATGTCTGACAAATTACGAGTAACACGGTACGACAAATCATAGTCAAAATTGTAAATCTTTTCAGTATTTAAATTTTATTTATGTGCCTGGTGTATGTTATCATCGCCATCGTAGGTGTTTACACATACACAACCACTTTCTTTGGTTCTGATAAACAAGCGGTTTGGCGCATACTAATGAACGTTTTGGTTGTTTTATTCTATTGTTTAATTTCAGAAAACCAAACTAGGTCGAACCATACTAGTAGTCGAATTATTTTTTTTAACGCTAACAACAAATCGAGATTACAGATTTTTCAAATTAGAAATTCTGTTTAAAATATGACTGATACAAATATGCAATTATAATTTGAATGACTTTTTTTAATGCGTCTGTAGACGTTTTCGTTGCTGATAACAAATTTCAATACATTGTTCTAGTTGAAAGTGTCGTAATTAATTTAATAAATATTTTAGTTGAATTTAAGGAATGAAATATGCATCCAAATCCTTGGCTTAATAATTAAAAACAGCATTTGTTTACTAAAATAATTTTTTTCTACAAAACATTATATTTTCCTACTTTGTTACAGAACTTTTTGTAGATTCTATGAAACATATTTTTTCAGTGTAGGTTTAATATTTGTAAGTTATTTTTCAGTAGGTAAGTCATTAATACTTTAAAAATGTCTCTTATTTAATAAAAAATAATAAAACTAACGAAATTTTCGATATAATAGGAGCAAATAATTTCGAATAAAAATAATAGGCACAAATATTTTTTTTGTTTTGTTTCCAATATTTAACGAACTGGGTTCATGACATTTTGAAATGAAGCATGACTTGTCTAACTCGGCATTATTTTGTGATAGTTTAGTACAAGGCAGTGACATGTTCAGATATTCTCGATTTCGCAATAATTTTTATGGGGATATATTTTTGCCTGCACATATTTATTTTATGTCGGCAGAAAAGAAACGTACACGAGAAATGACCTCCCGACCTAAAGGAAGTACGTATGTATGATTTATATTCTGCCTTGGCAGTGATCAGAGGTCATGGTACCTCGAGGCATATGAAACAACTAATAAATTACAAAGTGCAACGTAGTATGATTAAGCGATAAGTAATAGAATAAAACGCAGATATCAGGCTAGTGTCAGTATTAAGTATTGTTTATTTCATGAAATTTATATAACTTTAATTAACTATAGGTTTTTAAAAATGTTAAAAAAGGAGCTATTACACTGTAATCGGAGATCAGCTGAATTAAGTACATTGGAGAATTTGATTGAAAAATTCAACAACAAAAAATGATCATATCGACGTCTATCTTATTGCTTTATAATTTGTACAATGATAAGAAATTTTAAAGAAATAAATATGACGAAAATTCATATAGAAAATAATTTTTCAAATTCGTAAAATATAGAAATAGTTTTGTCAATTTATATAAAATCTTCTCATGTTGCAACTGTTTGGTATAAACAGAAATATTTGAGTATGACTCGTAATTAAATTATTAATTACATAGACCCGCAAATATCCACGTCATGTCAGCTGTTAGAAAATGAAGAATCCGAGTGTGTGGTCTTAACTGTCTCATCACGTCAGGATTTCTGGATCTTTAAGGTTATGGAATTAAAAAATTCCTTTTTCAAAATTTGAGGTTATGTACAGAAGGAAAAATGTCTATAGGTGTTTTATTGCTTAGTTAGATCATATAATACTAAACGTTTTCTTTAATTTCAGAGTCGTACAGTTCAACTACAGTTCAATTTGAGATTACGAGATATGTTCCTATTTCTTCTTCAATTTGAAAAGTTGAATATCTAAACCTAACTATCCCAGTACAAATTTTCAAATGAAAATAAGTAAAATATCTGCCTCAAGGTACGTAATTCAAAGGCTCATGACTTTAATGGAACAGATATCCTAATTTCAAATAACTTGGCACAGAAAAAATGTAATTGAACTCTGCGGCTCTCAAATTAAAGAGAAAGAATAGTGCAATATGTGTCTCCTATGTATAACCTTAAATGTAGCCAAATACGTCATTTCTTGCGTACATAACCTTAATTATCTTAAAATCCTAATGCGATGGGACGATTTTGACATCGAATTAGGATTCTATGCAAAAATTACTTCCGAAATCATCCTTAAATTTCGAACATTAAAACCATATTGGATTGTGTTATTTATCTCCAATAGACATAATTTACCTCTTGAATTAAAAGTATTAATAAGCTTTTTTAACCTAAGAACTCTAACAGAGGTTGGTTACAGTTTCCTCAACTTATTTTATCCTGAAAAAGTTATTCAAAACATATAACGCAAAATCAATTCACTTTACAACATAACTTTAAAATTAAACCCGTTTTTGAAACTTGTTATAAACAAAGCTAAACGAACTTTTAACAAAAAGGATATCTTAATTTCAGCAAGAATGTTCACATTTTCGATTCAACTAAATATTCGTGTTTATAGGACAACGACAAAAATACAAATCACGAAAATTGCTTTTCACTTGCGCAAAATATGGTGAGCAGTCAGAGACATCTACCGTAACGCAACTGCAACTCGTAGAAAAACAACTATAGATCATGTAAATTCCGAGACTTAATTATTAGTTATGTATTCCAAAGAAAATAGGAAGTACAATCGATAGTACGTTATTTAATACTTATTAGAAGTTTCCCGATGTTTATCGAACTTTATTTATTATCTATCGAAGTAGAATTCATCGAACGTTTCAGTGGCTTCATTTATAGAGACCATGACTGTCAACTCGGCAAGATGGCCGATGAACTGTAATGGAGAATTTCAATAATGTAGGAGTACATGAATATGGTGCCAACCACAACCATTCTATTATCGCAACCGAACAGTTTGGTTTAAAAGGCCAAACTGGTTCTGTACTTATTATTCAACCGTTTCGATTATCATGACCAATATATAATTACTGAAACCAAACTAGGTCCAACCAAACCACTTCGGTTTAAAACTGAATTTTTGTGTGTACTCGTACAATCCTTTTTGACTGTAGCTTAAAATTAAATTGACATTAAATTATCTTTAAAATAGTACAATTATATTTTAATTACTCATTTGCAGAACAAATTTGAAAATAATTTTCAAAAGCCGTTTCATACATTTCGTTTCTTTCAGTGGGATTTATCTATAATAGGTTTCGACATACCAATCGCGAAGTATATCAATAAAGATGATGTCCTAACTTTACTCCATCTATTAACGCAACCGAACGGTTTGGTTTGCGGAAACAACCTGGGTTTGAACGTAGTACTGTACCATTTTGGTCGCCAGGACCAATCACTCCAACCACACCGGTTCGGTCCGAAAATTAAATGTTTTTTTCCATATAAACCGAACAGTTTGGTTCATGCAACTACACTTGATTCATATTCAATACTAGATTATTTTGCTTGTCATAACTAATTGTTTAAATAATCGAACCAAACTAGGTCCAACCAAACCGCTTCGGTTTAAAACTGATTTTAAAATTACTTTTTTTACTGATCCAATCATTTCTTATAGTAGCTTAGAATTAAATTAACTTTAAATTATCGATAAAATAGTTCAATTATGCTTCAATTACTCTTCGATTGAGCAAACTTACAAATAACTTTCGTATGCCTGGCGTTACACTTTATATCTGAAACATCTCACTCACGGGAATTTATAGAACGCCAGATCGTTCGTTGCCAATTACACCAGACGCAACAAAATACCTATCGAGCTTTTTAGCGTAGGCACCCTCCCAACTGGAGGCGTCTCTTCCATCGTCATTCCGGGTCAGCCCATGGAGCAAACAATAAACGAAATTGCGTCTTAAGTGATCGAAAGCGACGGCACGTTAACGTCCACCAGCGATCTTTTTCTCTCTCGAAGAGTTTTACGAGGTTGCCAGTATATCGCAGCCTCCGGAGCTATCGATTGGATATAGCGTCTGGTGTTATTTCTCGTTTTAGCTGTTAGTATGCGGCTAATTGATAGCGTTGCCTTCGCGGCTATTAAGCGCGTCGGTTATCCGATGTGGCATCGTGGCCAATCGGATGAGACGTAAATATATTTATTAAGGTGCTGGATCTCGGCTTCTTTTTACCTTCCGTTGCATAAATCGTCCCCGGTGATGCGGTAACTCGAGTCACGAATTACGCGGCCTTTTCCCGATGACAACCTCATTACTGGCGGTCACCTCGCTGTGGGTTTATTACGCGAAGTACGCCCACTCATTAACGTGGCATTGACGACAAGAAACAAAAAAAAAGGATCGACCAATGCTCTCCTCCAGTATCGCCACGTAATGAGCTGCATTACGTACGAGACGTGGTTGCGGTGTAATTGTTGTCGACAACAAATTTCTCGCGTAGGGGATCAACGATTAGCGTAACGCAAAGAAAGACCACAAAATAGATGATTTTTTTCGGCTTTTTGTCTCTAGATTTTCGTGTCGAAACTTGCTTAAAAGTCGACATTAATCGTACAAAATTTTGGAAGTCAGTGGAGGTCTGGTTTTTGAGTTGTAGGTAGTGGACATGTAAAATATGGCGGACGAGTCTCCAAAACGTTAAAACTCGAAATTCGGTGTCAGGTTTTAGTAGAAACGAATCTAGAGTCTGTATTAAAAAAAAAATCGAAATGGCGGATGGAAGATGACGGACGGAGTTTAAAGAAATGTTGGACTGCCTCGAAAATTGAAACTCGGTGTTGCAACCCATAAATCTGAAACCAGATATCTTATTTTGTTTACTCGTGGCTATAGATATGTTTCGCAAGTATATATTACATTGTAGGAACTAATACTTTTTTGTGTTATTTGGAAATTTACAGTTTCACTTATAAATTAAATATTACTCGCGAGGCAACCTAAGAAAGTTCTAACGATTACAGGAGAAAGACATACGCGATTCGAAAAAAATACAGGTATAAAAAGCGTGCACAATTGTCACGAGATCTCTAGTTAAAGAAAGGTTCACTGGTGAAATATGTCCTGGATACGAAAGAAAATGGCGAAAAGAAAGCAAAACGGTCGACTAATTGAATCGAGTACGAAAGTGAGACGCTTCAAGTACGTCATGGGGAAAAATAGAAAAGAAGCTGCGGAAGAGATGGCGACATCTTTCCCAGCTTTAGGCTCCTGAAAAACAGTCAAATGGACAACTCAACTAGCGAAACTGTACACATCCATCGTTTTTAAGAGATACTTTTTACACGCTTATTACTTTACTACTCATTACTTAAAAATTTTCTTGAAAATGTTGTTTATTTTCAACGAGTTTGGTACTTCTTAAATTGATGTTCTAAATTGTTTGGTTACACAGGCCAACAAAATGAAGCGAATCTCCATACTCAGAAACCGGACTAGACTTTTCCGAAGGTTATCAATGAGCTGAATCCAAATCTGGCCGCAGAATTGTTCCACCACGACTGGATTTTGAGATATCCTAACCTAAAAGTACAAAAAACACTGTATTTGCTCATATTCAGAAAGTTTTTGTGGCGGAACAAAAAGCTTATTTAACTTTGGCAAGAACCAGAATAAAGCGTTATTCATCAACTTTAAAATGTTTTTTTTTTATTCGATTTTTTTCAATGAGTTTTTGTCAAGGCACGATTATACGACCAGATTTTGATTCAGTGCATTGAAAACGGTCGGAAAAATATATTCAGGTTTCGGATGAATGTATTTCAATCTGGTTTTTGTCAAATCACAAAAAAAAATTGTACTCCTCCAAAACACCTTACTGAAAATGGGCAAAAAATGCGTTTTTTGCACTTTTAGGTTAGGATATTTCAACATATTGACATAACAGAACAAATTTTAGCAAGAAAGGCCGTCTCAGTATGTTAGTTATTTTCATGCAATTACACATTTATTTAATGTATTAAAATCATAACTGTTCCCTGACAAAAACTTCGATAACTCAATTAAAAGAATGCGAAATTACTAAAAAAGCTTGTTAAAGCTGACAAATAGCACCTCAATATTGTTCATGCCAAATTACAAATAATAATTTTGTTCCGGCACAAAAACTTACTGAATATGAGCAAAAAATGTGTTTTTTGCACTTTTAGGTTAGGATATCTCAAATTCTTGAGGCAATTCGACGGCAAAATTTGGATTCAGCGCATTGAAACCCTTCGGAAAAATATAGTCCGATTTTTGGGTATAAATTTTGTTGGCCTATGTTATCTATACACGAAAAGAGTGTCATGCACGAAAAAAAGTTGAAAGTTTGTCGGTTTTTGGAATATCAGATTTCTAACGAAAATAGTTGTCGATTTGAGGTGAAACTCTTCATACTTGGATTAAAAATATCCTTTTGGAGAAAATCAATAGGTTCTATTTCCACCTAGCTCCGCAGGATCTAGAATCGAAAGTGCAATTCTTCGCAGGCTAACCTCAAAAAATATAAGAAAAGCTCCTAGATGGCAATATGCCATTACATTTTCATTTTCCGCCTCCACTCGGCACCCGTCGATGCTGCACTTTCGTTTCCAGCGATCCGTAATAAGCGCAATTTCCGCTACGGGATATTCCCCGTTATTGTGCGCCGAGCAAATTCATGCCGTGTCATTACGCGAATGCACTTTTCGTGTAACTCGCGGAGACACGGCGAGCCCACACAAGGGCCACGACGCAAGCTGCATGTGCATCACGTAGTGCCACGGTTTATCGATAAGGCGGTTACTACCCCCCACAGGGATTTTTCCACCCCCTCTTTATATATTTTTTTAGTAACAGCTGTACTTTGGTGGCTTTAATGTCGGCGTGGTCGCGATAAGAACCCGCGTATCGAATAAACCCGGTTAGTGGTGATAACAAACGACGTTAAGCCGATTATTACGCGTCCCCAATTTTAACAATGATTAAAAGTTGCGTTTCATTGCGGTGTGCCCGGTAACCCTGCATTGCGCAATTCCCAAATACGCGATACAATATAATACATACATTCGCGATATATTTTTTTTATTACTTAAATCATATGACGGCGTTTTAAATGTTAAAGAAATTTGGTTCTTATTCAAGGTTTTGTACATGATTGTTCAGTGTGATTAACTAAAGTGAAGGTTTGCCGAAACGTTTTTTAAACAATGTTTTTGCGTGTTTTTCTTTTGAGACCACATAATCAAGAAATCCTGCATGATTCTCCCGGAATTTGTTAGTAGTGCCAAGAAGTACGAAAAAATTATAATTTTCATACTGTAAGCTGTGTACAGTAGAATCCCGGTATATTTACGTTTTGCTATATATGTCGCCGCTCTCTTTTTCCCCCACCTTACGGACTGGGGCCTCAGGAAGGGCCTGATGTGACGTCACAAACGTAACGCGACTGAGTTCCCCTCCTTTTAGTAAATATAAATAGACAAGAGGGGAAGGCAAGGAACCGAGTGGGTAAGAATACCGAGATTCTACTGTATTAGCTTCTATCATAGCTTCTGCGACCCATTTTATATTATTTTTGTTATCTGTTATCCTGTAAACAAAATAACTTGAAAAAATATACCCAAGAAACGCCCATTTTAAATAAATCACATGACCTCGTTAGTTTTCATTTAACTGAATAAATCACACATCCTATGAGCTGCGAAATACATGAAAGTTTTTTTCTCATAATGCAAAGCGTCGACACGTAAAATAATTTCACCTGAAACTCGAGAAATTTCGCGTTTTTAATTACGGGAAGGCGAAAAATCCAATGAACCGACCAAGAATAAAATAAATCGAGTAAACGAGAATCGTCCATGTGCTAATGCAGCGGTGGCTCTACACATTTTGCAGAAAAGCAATATTTCTTCTCTTTAAAATTCTATTCCTCTGAAATATTTCGCACAGCCTCTCGTCCTGTCATTTACAATCTAACGGTAGAAAAAGTCACGTGGAATGGAACGACGTAAACGGGACATAGAAAAAGCTGTGATGGAAAAGGGGGCGAGAGTGAAAGAGTAAAATCCAAAAGGGGGATTGGATGAGGGAGAAAAGGACGCTCACTTTCGCCACTCGAGATCCGAAGTAGCTTTTACGATTGTCGCGAATTCGCACGCGAAAGAATCACGCTGAGAGGTTTCGTCGTAGCCACTTAAGAAAAAGGATTCTTTCCAATACCACGAGAAGCATGGCAAAGGTTGCCTGCCGTTTTCCAGAATAAATTTCAAAAGTGCTATTCTTGAAATTTGTCAAAATTCGAAATTATTTCGTTCTTTCGTTTGGAAGGAATTTATAGTTTTTGATTTTCGTCGCAGGAGTTATTTTTTGTCCGTTGGATATACTCGCCTTAAACACAATTTTTTAATTTATCTTAGTTTGGATTCCTCGCTTTTGAATAAGTACCTACAGGTGTGCAATGGCGCAGGAAAAACTATAATCTGGAAAATATCAGCAATTTTTTTACTAGGAAACGAGGATCACACTAGATATTTTTTCTTACAAATTATGATTGGAATAATTTCTGATATGAATGGAATTTGTGCTAACATTTTCCCCTGCTTATGAATGTAGTGGGGTCCTAAAAAAGCTTCTTATATTTTTTAAATATTTTTGTGCATAATAGTATTTTTCGTACCTAAGGTGAAAAATTACATTTTGCGCCTCGCGGTTTAATGCCCTGCCTGAGGGTCAGGCGATCACCGGAAGCATTATTTTGAACGCATAAAATACAAAGTCCTTGAACGTTCATTATTATGTTTACAACGTTAAATCTCTATTTTACTATTTTCTTCTACCCCCTCTCCAAAACTTTGAACATTTCTATTTAATGCCATCTTATTATTTAACGCAATCTTAATCCCCTCAGTTTTAACCAGGAGAATACTAAATTTAATAATATCTTTTTTTACACGTTAATTCTCCTCCCCTTAATTTTGCACCAGACAAAGCGCGAAATCGCATTTTGCGACATACTCTAACAAAAATAAAAAATTATTCGTCCCAAATTAAAAAAATAATTTGTTCTAATTTAGGATTAGTTTCGATAAGGCTGTAGTTCTTTTGGACTTGTTTTACAAGTGTTCAGAATTTTATCTATAAGATGCTACACAACAATGACCAATTAACATTTAATATTCTCCAGTGTAAAATTGATGGGATTAATATATTATGGGCTATCGCATTGAAGAGGTTTATTTTGTGAAAAAGACAGACATATGCATTTCAGAGTATGCAGAGGATTAGCTATCAAACAATAATTAACAGTCAACAATTGCCTACGTTAAACGAATAATACAATATCAAATTAATTTGCATATTATTAATGCGTAAGGTTGAATCTCATAAGTAATTACAGAACAGAATTACAATCGCGATTATACTCATTTTAATAACAACGATTAATGTAGACTCCGAAAATGCAGCATACTCGGGCAAATGAATGTGCAAATATACTAAACAAATTGGTCCAGTCATGCATAACTGAATAGAAATTCGCGGCGTTGTAATTGGCTACAGTCGGTAGATTTCATAAGTGCTAAGAATGGAATTTACATAAGCAGATTACGATTTCACACAAGAACAACGTGAATGATAATGCACGGTGTTGCTTCCCATTTATTCACGAATTATTAATAATAAACCAAGTATCCGTATTTTATTTTCTTCATTCTACCCACGGCTGTTAATTGTAACATTTAAATTGTTTATTTATTCTATCATATTTTTCTCGAGCTTATATTTTTCTGTGCTTAGGAATGTGGTGGAGTCCTAAAAAAGCTTCTTATATTTTTTAAATATTTCTGTGCAATATAATCATTTTTATACTCTCTAATTAGGAAGATGGAGTTCTGAAAACTTCTCCTTCACAAGATAACAGCAGAAGTATTTGATACAAAAGGTTCTCATTTGTTATATCTTTGAAACGAAATAAATTGGTTAAGTGGAGTGTAAATTATCACACGAGTTATATACCTCGACGACTAATAAGTTAAACACGGCGTAGTTGTTCGATAGTTTCGACTCGACTTAATAAGAAAGTTATCCGATATCGGCTTCGCTTAATCCGACAGTTAGAGAATATCAGAGTCTGTATTGGCTCATTTATCTTTCACTATGGATCTATTATTAGCGTTATTTGAGATGATCCTCCATCTTTATGTAATTAGAGATTCTTCAATTTCTTGAAACGAAATTTCTTTTTTGCTAAAATATATCAAATTATCAGAAACTGAATAATTATAAATTTTGCTTAACTT
Source organism: Trichopria drosophilae (assembly GCA_030407085.1). Taxonomy (NCBI): domain Eukaryota; kingdom Metazoa; phylum Arthropoda; class Insecta; order Hymenoptera; family Diapriidae; genus Trichopria; species Trichopria drosophilae. The sequence continues at coordinate 139,008,452 of CM059584.1, read as the reverse complement.
ATGAAATGCATATCAATATGCAAGAAATTATGATTTTTTGTTTCAATCAACAACTTATGATTGTTTAGAAACTGAACGCTCAACTTTTAGTTATCATCCCTTTTGAAGCTTGACGAGGCGTCAAATTTTCACTTTTCTCTAGGGAAATTGAATATGAAAGCTTCGTGGCATCCGCAGCCATGAATGAAATACATTTCGACGGAAGTCGTTTCGAAGGAATTCAAGAGTTCATGCTTCGGAACGAATCGTTAGAAGGGCTTCTTTTGGCTACCAAGTCACGCGAACTTTCGCTTGTACAACTGCCGAATATTTCAGGGGCTTGGTTAAAACTACTGCACCAACTAGTCTGCTAGTCAGCTCTTCGTAGAAATTCACACATACCTCCTTTATCGAATGTTTGTAAATTCCAAACCGACTAAACTTTTGTATTGTGCTTTCTATTTCCAAAAAGAAGCGCAGTCTATTGATGAAGTATATCATGGAAATGTCTGACTGTTTTATGTTCTTACTACTTTTGAAACTTTTAGTGAGTACGAGAAAAATAATCCTTACAGCCTCTAAAAACTTTTCAGTCTGGTCGACAATAGCCTCGACATCACCCACACACCTTGCATAGACTGCCCTCTATCTTCGACGACTAAATATCTGTGTGTCTCGAAATCCTAGAATTCGTGCAACTTTCTCGAGAAGCACTCGGTAAGAGTAAAACTTTAACGAGCTTCGTTCCGACTCTCTTGCATATCTACGTATGGCGAAAATGTCGTTGCTTGCGGAATTTCCGCGCAAGTCTGCATAAATCGAGATTTTTTCCCCAGGAGGGATATATCGCTGAAGAAATGAGAAATATCGCAACGCAAATTCCACCGGGATCAGAATGCGACGAGAGAAAAAGCGAAATGAACCAAGAGCCGCCCTGGAGCTTTTTCAATTTACAGTTTAATTCTGAAGTATATTACAAAGAAAATAATCGGATCTGGTTACAGATGGTCAATATGTTTGTAGCACTACGCGTCATTTAAATGGATTTCAAATAATTTGTAAAACAATAGTTCGACCATCGGTTTAATCAGTTACAGGACAATCTGTTTCCAATTTCCGAAAGGTAACTTCGAAATATGAGTTAATCTGTTAGAGGATTATGAAAAATGTGTAATCCATATTTTTTTAACATTCGAAAAATTGTTGCAGAAAAAGTATTGTCTGGACAACATGTCTGTTACTACTTACAATATCATCATTTTTATTTCACGTCAGTTCAAGATCTTTCAATACAAAATCCTGAGGAATGGAAAAAATTATTAGGCATATTTGAATGAGATCTTAAGCTAGTAAACCTCTAAATAGTACCCGTAGGGACCCAACAGCGATTCTGGAACTGCTGGCATAAAACGAAACATCAATATTACCAGTAGTAACGGTGTGACATAGTGGGACCTTGATTTCAGAAACTCTGAACTTTAAGAAGGTCAATAATTTAGACCTTAACAAAGGTATTCTTGAATATTATTTGCAGTAAATATCAGAATTAAATTCTAGGGGGATAAAAAACGAGACAGAACGAATATACCATACGGTAAAATCGATTTCCTCCGGTTGTATCTTTTATTCGAAACTATAACCAAAGTTTTACAGTTTGTTTCAGCTAATTCCACTTGATTTCTGTTTAATTAAATTCCTTTTGGAAAGGGAATTTGTACGGGGAATCGCCAAAATTATAAGTCGCAAACTTTCCGTTTAGCGGCGGGAAAAATCTGAAATGCATTTAGTTTCGACCAAGAGTTAATCGCCTTCCCGAAGAATGCCTCGGTGAAAATTTACGTTACAACGCGCGCCTTGTACGTAGTCGAGCGCCGACCAAAGAGCACCCACGAGTGCCAAGAACTTTACCGATTACGCAGCCTTCTTTAATGTTCGCAAAGTCAAACTCGTTCTCATTATCGGCGCTTTCTAATGGAAATTAAATTTTTATTACAAAAGGAACTATACGTAGTGGAGATAGAGTCGAACAAAAGATAAGAATTTGAAGGTAATGAAGCGATATGAAATTGAATGTATTCAGTATTTATTTTTAAGTACAGAAATGAAAGAGTAATTAGTAGTAGTAAGCCGTTACTAAGCAGTTTTATTACTACCTAACTTTTCCTGTGCTCCAATACTTTCAGTATAAAGACTAGAGAAATGGCCAACAACTGGGCTATAAGGGATACCCTTCATCAGAATGTCATATTGCTCTCTTTTTTCTACATGTGATTATCTTTTCTAGCCAACATGATAGAACAATAGAGCAAGTCTTCTTGTAGATATCTTAAGTACCAAAAATGTCCTCAGAATTGTCATATGACCACAAAAGCTCTTATTTGGACGTGCTGAGGAACTCAGGTCCTCAAAACAGTGCGACGTACAGGTTCGATGTTATTGGACTGGTTTACAAGCACACAGAGCATATTACAACTATAACAATTTTAAACATTTGTGTAATTCATTACTTGATTTAATATTAGCCTTTCGAAAGTTCAGCTACCACCGTTATGTTAATTTCGTTCGTATCGACACGGCTCTATTTCCAGACCGACAATTAACGTCGAACTGATATAATATCTTGACTGGGGTGTTTACCGTTTCCTCGAAAAAGCGAAGGTTATAACGGAGCGTTTAGCAAATGGCGAGCGAAGCGGCGATATTGCGGAGCTTTTCGTGCTCAATTGGTCGAAATAGCCGACCGACGGGGATCGCAGATATTTTATACGTCTCGATCAAACGTTCCAGGAAAGTCTTTTACGAGGAAAATTGTGCGACGTTGACAGGATATTCCGTTCTCGTAAATACGAAACGTTTCGGTTCATAATGGTACTAGCACAGAATTTATCGTAATGTGTTCACGTGTTTTGTGGTCGTGGAAATGAACTTGGTATATTTCTCGCTTTATGAAGTTTTATTCGAATTTGTTTCTCATTTAAAATGTTCACGTCATGTAGTTAAGAAAGGATATATAAATTTACTGGATTCATTTTTTTAATTATTTTATTTCATATTTACCAGGATGAATCGATAACTAAAGTTGTGAAGGATTAATTGACTTAATCATTCGCAATGTTTACATAAGTTATTATCATTAATTATAAAAATGTATTTCCTAGAGTTCTCGAACGAAACTTATTTCACTCCAAGAATCGATAGTTTGGTTCTGCGGAAGTGACCTCAACAGTGAGCTTTCTCCTCTAAAGAGTAGAGATTTATTCTTAAATGAAGAGCTTTCACTTAATGAGTGGACGTTTACTCTTAAATAGGGAACTTTCACTTCTGAGGTACACTCATCAAGATTGAGCTTTCACTTGTAATGATAGGCATTTCATTCTTTTACACTGAATTTATTTTCATCTGTCAATAATATGGATTAATATTTTTAAAACAGTGGCGTACATTTGGTTTCTTAACGTGTGAAATAACACAGTTGCTGAGAATACTTAAAATACTTTATGTTCTATCATCAATGAGTTTAACGTAAATCCGGGGAAATCAAACAAATTGTCTGCCATATTGCATTACTAAATACAACAAACCCCTAAATAACAGGTCTTAGACGAATCTAATGATTTTTTATTTATTTCATCCGCCATATTGAATCCGCCATTTTGAATTTTAAAAAATTGACCACACATTCGTAATTAGCGGCCCCAAAAACCCATAATAGAACATTTTTCGTAACAATTCACTTTTTTTTAAATGTATGCTGCAAAGGATATTTTGAGGTTATGTCAAAATCCTGATATCACGGGGTGAGTTCAGAACATACAATTTTTTTTAGTGTCTATTTTGTGTGTATATTACAGCACAAACTTGCAGATTGGGGAAAATTTCCATTATTTCTGGTAGAATTACTTGATTTTTATCATTTGTATTGGCTGAATTACAGAAATTCAATGGTAAAATTTGTAGTGATTTTTATCGGAAGTAATTTTCCGTAATCTGCAAGTCTATCCTTATATAACCAAATTTAAAGGTACATTTTTCAAGAAATGTTTTTTTCGTTACTATCACAAGAGGGTAGTATACAATACGCCTAACAGGTAGTTCGATTTTTCACGTGGGAAAGTTAAAAAACCAACGTTGAAGTCAGATACTATAAATACGAAATTAAAGCAATTTAAGTAGTAATAGTGCGCACGTACGAGGAACCAGACATTTACCAGATGATTCCGTCACTACTTAAGAATATATTCCAATTAACTCCTTACTTTCGACAGAAGCTTTCGTTAAATGTAACGATATAAACTATTTTCCATAAGAAAGTAATGCTAATAAAATTGAAATACATTTGTAGTGAAATCTGGTATTTTAACTATACGGTAAAAAATAGATAGTCGTGCCCCTACATTTTTTAGTTGGCGTTATTGACTTGGGATTACAAATTACTGACTTACAATGTTTTAAAAATGCGTTAACCTATGTACTCATTCGCCCCCTGCGTTCCCCTTTTTTTTTAATAAATCTAACCTACCGCTTATATTTGTAGATGCTAAATTTCTTTTCAGATTTGTAATATAGAAAACAAGTTTAAAAAACTAAAAGAAATCATGTATGTGGAGCGAAAAAATCTGTTATTGAATTTGCTTGCACTGACCCGAGATGCATGATAAACCGTATCAAATATTCTATTAAAAATCTGCCATGCGTTTGTGACGTCCATCGGCACGTGCTAAATGTTAAAAGTTTCTTATCATTACTACAAAAAGTAGTAACCTTAAGTACAAAAATAGTAAGACGTATGATTTACAAGTTTCGATAGTTAGTGTCATAATTTAAAATTACTAGCAGTAATAAATTATATTATTTGATTTCTGATATTTTGTTGTTGAATTACTTTTGTGCTTACTACTTTTAGGTAGTTGGTGTAACTAACCATTTTTTCCGGGTATTAACAAATTCTATCTACCTCTTCAACATAGTTTATATCTTCGTATTTAAAAAATGTCATTTTACTTTAAATAAATTATATTTTAAAAGTAAGTAAAGAACATAATGATAAGTAGCGATTGATTAAGTATTGAGTTTTCTCAAAAAGTAAATCGCCCATTTAAAATATTTAAAAATAACCTTTGATACAAAAATAATGTCAAAATCACATTGACAATCGATCATTTGTTCGCTCTAGGCATTGTGGCATTATCAGAAACATTTCCGTTACAGCAATGGAAGCTGATGTTTCGCAAGAAACTCGTACACCGTGAAAAGTAGGTCAAATTTAGAAAAATCGTAACAACTGCTATTATCAATGAACCAGTCCGTTTTTGAAAGACCACGTCGCGTCAGCTTCGTGCCGCGCTTCGATAAAAACCCAGATGTGTCCAGCGAAAGGCCAACGTTGATAAAAGTTTGTAGTTACGCTCGAACATGAATGCACGGTACTAGAGTTTACCTGTATAGTTGCTATTTTCATTCAAACCTATCTTCCTATTTACATGGTGTATGTTCTCGTATGCTAATTTTGCAGGCGTACGTGGACGATATATTCATGTATGGGAAGCTTACTGTGTATGAACAACATGAAACATTTCCGAAATCTTGTATTTTACGTTGAATACTGAACGAGAAATTTTTAAACAAACAATATTCTCTATTATTAAAATTATACTCCGTTTGTTTATTAATACTCGATTAATTATGTGGCTGTTAATGTGACTCACCAAATTTCAAATGGGAGAGGATTAAAAGGTTGAAAATATACATAAAACGTTCGTGTCCAAAGTAATATTATTTAAAAAATTATGATCTGATGGTACCAACAGCAAATTCACAGGTATAAAACCACCGAAATTTTTTATTAATCCAGTACTAACTACATGCGGTCCATGCTGATGAATAGACATAATATTTAAGAGCTAACCTGTATGAAGTAAAATCGATGTTGTTCAAAGGAAGATGCCTACGAGTATTCGATTAGAGAATGATGAAAACTAACATCTAATAAAAAATTCGATTGTTTTATTGCGTGGGAAAGTTTGAAAAATAATTGTTATAGTCCCAGATTATACATTATTAAATGCTGGACTCTAAGTGGTAACAGTCCGCACCTACTATGAACAAGACATAGTGCGATCTGTTACTACTTAAATCACTGCATTTTCCTACGTATAATCGGCGGCATTAAATGAAATTTTTTAAACATTCCCACATGATAAATTAATCGTATTTGGGTGTTAGTTCTCATCATACTCTAACCGAATTTGTTAGTTTCTTAGATACCATCTCGGGGGCATAAAGCACCAACACTCTTGGGCATTCTTCTTTTTAATAATTATTAGTAGATCATTTTCATTTAATTTTATTACACGTATACCTTTTACCATTATTACTTTCTTTTCGGTTTGTCTAATAAATGTTAAAATGTAATCTGCTATGGACATTCATATATGTTGGAATGAATTATTTTTATACAAAACAGTTTTAACCGATGTATCCAAATGTACTAGTTACATATTAGGTTAGTTGAGGTCTTCGTAATAACAGTATTAACTAGAGTTAGTCATAATGGGAATTAACCAAGTACATGGGTTCAGACTCATTGTATTATCGCATGCCATTGGGCATCGTTCGTATCTCTATTGACCAGGTACGTCGTCATTTCGTTTGATAGGTGTGTACATCCGGTATTATCCGTTTTATGTCTCATTTAATTCTGAGCCTATTGAATGAACGAAAGTGTGACTTACAAATGACATTGTTTAGAAAGTTAATTTCGTCGGCGTCATAATGAAGTCGTGTCTAGACAACAAATTTTTATATTGGAATTAATTATATTCTAGTTTGTAATTTGGTTAAAATACATGGTGAAAATAGATTTTCAAATGCAATAAATATTTTTTTAATTGCTATTATTTTACCACAAAACTTTACATTTTCTTCTTGGTATCTAATTTTATTTATACTTGTTTATTAATATATTGAATCTAATTATAGTCTTCCCCCAACATATTTTGGATGTCTTAGATGCCAAAAATGTGTTGAAGTAAGATATTTAATTTTGCAAATTTATTCTAATTTCCGACGAATGTAGACTCCGGGCACATTTCTCGATTTCGCGCCCTAGGGCGAAACCTTCAGGTGCCACTCTTCACACAATAAAGCTTCTCCGTCGAAGATCAATTGCGCCCTAGATACATAATATACTAGTAGTTACATACTGTATACAAAAGTTCGTAAATGTGTGCTTAAATTTGCTAATCTTATCGACGAACGGTAGAAACAGACAATGTTGATCAGACGCATACAACATTATGCTTCAACCCATTTTAAATGGCATATAAAAAGTTACCTTAATCAAACTTACAATTCTACAATGGCAATAATATCATAATAGTTTATATTATTTTGGTACAATTAAAGTCCATGCAAATTATTTAATTAAGAAGATAGAAATTATAAGAAGCGAATATTTTAACAATGAATTATGGTATTTGTTGATTTTGTTTTATAATTAAATTAAGTTAATTCGTTCACTGTCATATTTTTTGGTTTTATATTTAATATAATTCTTTAAATTTCTGGAATTGCTAAACTAAAATAGAGAATTTTTTTATTAATTTGTTAATCCATTTATTTTATATTTTAATTGCGAGTTTTATAACGTTCAATTATATTTTAATTAAGAATATACGAAATATTGTAATTCATTTTCTTCTATATTAATCACTGACATTTTAATATCACTAAGAAAACATTTAATTGTATTATTATTGTTAGGACTGTTATTTAAATAGATCACTGCACTTTGCAATAAATATTTAACCACTTTTTAAATCAGTAATATTTGGTATCTGTAACTTATAATTTAATTTGATTAAATATAAAAAACGCAAGAAATTTCAGGAATTACTCAAATTGGATTACAAAATTCCACCACAATGAAATTTTTGTAACTGCAGTAATAATTTTTATTATACTATTAAAATGTTATTTAAAAAGGGATACATTCTTTTTAAAATTGAACAATCACTGTATAGTCTTATTATAATAGTCTTATTTTCTAATAATATATATTATCTTAATTCCAAAGGAAATTATAATAATAAACACGGAATATGAAAGATTTTTTATTTTATATTATAAACTATTTCCGCGAATTGTTTGCAATAATACGAAATATAATAAAACATGTAAATGTAACCATAAAGAAATAAATCAATCAATTAAAATTAATAACTCACCCTAAATACTTGTTTAACCCTAAAGATCACAACATTTTTTTGAAAGCAATAACTACAAAGATTAAAAGCATTTTCTTCGTAAAAAATGAAAATAACTTCTTAAATTACGCTTTCTTATAAGTATTGATTAAATTTATTGAAACATTGTTATTTTGTATTACCATATAAGTTTTAAATCATACATTTCAGCCTTTTGACATTTCATCGAAAAAGAAAACATTTGGAAGTAGCTCAAAATGTTTAAAAGTCAATTTGAATCAGAAATCTCTGCTATAAATTGAGCGTTGTTCTTTCACTGTGAAGTAAACTCAGTAGTCAATTTTGAAAGGGCTTAAAAATCAATCTTATAAATATTTTCGGAAAATCACTTTACAAAAAACGTTTCTACGTCAAAGAAAAATATAACACGATTATATTCAATGCATTCGTCGATGAAACAAATGCACGTGTCAGTGCCGAATCGTATAAGGATTCATGTAAAGCACCATAATTTGTGAGGGCGTATATTACAAAAAGATCGACTTCCAGCATTTTCGCTTCACTACGAAGGATATATCCTAAAAGGTTTTTGAAATCTCCGAAAGCCCGTGACGTTATTCACGTCGATATCCGCTTCCCACCCTATGTTCACGGGACGAACAAAACTCTTATATAAATAAATCATACATTCTACTTTTTGACGAAATTTGAATTTTTGATTCGTGAAAATGTTCATTTGCAAAGACAACATTGTTATCGACTGCTGTATAAATTCTGCAAATATACATGAATATTTCTGATAGGTAGAAATTTAATGAACGGCACATATTCAAAATCAATTTCAAATGGAAAAATCAGTCATTTTCATACTCTCTAATTTTCTTAGCGTAAGAATTCATTCATTATGGCCTAAAAATTAAATCACTTTGAAGGAGTGAAAATTTGTTCATTATGAAGCGGATTTTGAACCCAAAAATAAGGAAACCCTTACAGAAGTAATGAAACAAATGATTGAAAAATAAAAATTCATGGGCATCACTCAAAACACGACCCACGGATGCTTTTCGGATCGATGAATTGGAATTAGTATTGTTTATTAACTAAATAATTACCAATTTCAAAACATTGCATGTAAAAATCCAGATATAAAATACACTTTGCTATACACATAACAATTATTACTCGTGTTTATACGTAATATGTAGTAATTTTTCGCTTTATACTTTTCACGTTTTTATAGTAGCCATTGTCGGGTTTGATCCTTGAGTTATAAATGAGAAAATATTATCTGATATTATATGAACGATATTATAAATAAAGCTAAAAAGCGTGTTTTTTATTCTTTTCCGTATAGTCCCTTGATTTTTGCTGGTTTCATTTCGACCTTTGTTACATTCGTGTACAAAAAAGCTTTTGAAGTCGAATCACATTAGTTGTTGCCCGTTTACACAATTTTCTCCGTTGAAAATTTAATTAAGGCGAATTTCTCGTTCGCGGTGTGTTTACTTGTTTATTCCAGTTTCGAATAATTTATAGCCTTTCGATATTTTGTTGTACGTTCGATTGTTATTAACTTTTATTTCTATTACTATTCAAGACGTGAAATGTTAATACCTTGATTTCATATTAGCAATGTCTATGCAATTGGTGACACTCATTTTTATAACATTAAATAGGATAAAATATTTGAAATTGTTGTATAACTAGTATGCAATTTTACCTGCATGATTTTTGTTGTATGTTTTGCTCAAAATGGAGGATTCAAATAGATATTAAGAAATTTGACTTCATATAAAATAATAACTTTATAGATTATAAATCTGATCTAACATTTTGATACTTCAATACGGCGGGTTTAAGATCATTGACCAATAATAGTTTTATTTATTGTCATAATAAAAATTAAACGAGAAATGTATAGGAATTTGTGCTCTCTTAAATTCAAGTGAAAACCGAAATTTCATTTTAGACAGTGACATTCCACTTTTACACAGCGTGCAATTTCGGAGTTTTCACTTTAAGGATTTTAGATTTTATGGCTGTGGATTATCAATTATTAATAATAATGTTTCTATTTTTTAAGGTTAAATTTATATTAAATATCTTTAAACCTCTCTAGTGTATCTATTTTGAAATTGATCGAGCCAGGTTTAAAATGATGAAACATGTTACTTTGCAATTTGATTTTTATGAAGTTATTTTTCCATTTAAATCCGCCATTTTTAATTCGACCGTTTCAATCATTAAAATGTATGCTAAATTTTCATAATTGCTAACTTCGAAAAGACTGGAGGAAGAAAATCTGTTTTAAAATATAAAAATTTTAAATGTATAAAAAGGGTTTAAAGGGAATGAAATTAAAAAAACCTTTTCAACTATAAAAACGTTACGATTTTTACGGTTTTTGAAGGGATATAAACATCAGATTTTATTGTACCAATTGGTACAATATTTGAACGACGCGAACCGGAGGCACGGCAAGCTTTCGTCAAATTTGGTCCGATGCCGTTTAGAAGTGATACAATATTTAATGGGAAGACTGTTCGTGAAGAACCATAATAGTCGAATGTGATTTGTTCTGATGTTAGATTCGAATTTTCGAAATTACAAACATCAGATTTTATTGTACCAATTGGTACCATGGAACAGTCGTCCCGTTAAATATTGTATCACTTAATTCTAAACGGCATCGGACCAAATTTGACGAAAGCTTGCCGTGCCTCCGGTTCGCGTCGTTCAAATATTAATTTTCACGCGCCATTACGTGACGAAAATGCCCCGTTAATCCGGTAAAGCGTGGCGTAAAACAAACACAACCGGCTCGTTCGGTGATTTAACGTCTCATTTAAAAGTCAAATTCGCAATATCAGAAATTACAAAATAATTCGTGCCGACCGAGGCGAAATGAATAATTTAATCTAACGATTATTTAGTAACCGTAAGTACGTCACTTTGCCGCGTGAAATGCGATCGCATGATTTTGCATAATTGGTATCTATCGGGGAGGCTGCACGTAGCGAGAGCGATTGGGATCGCCGCAAGCAGGATGCGCCGCCAAGGGGCGAGCGGGGGGAACTTCGCGTATGGAGGATCTCGCCGGTATTAACCCGGATCGCATTCGGGAGGATCGAACAGGAGGATGGTTTACGTAGGGGTCCAGGGCATCGATTCCTCTGCCGCAAATGATTACACTGCGGCCGTCCGCTAACTGGCCAGCAGTTTCTCCCAACCCCTCGATCTCTCATCGCTTTCGCTATCTCGGTTTCCCTTGATCTCCGCCAAAGCATCTCCCTCCGATCACCCACGAATGCCTCCGAACTACCTCCATTACGTCAGGCTTTACAAGCCTTTAACTCCATTTTTTAACTTGACTAGTGTCTAATGATACTATAATTGGTCAAGTCTTCTTGATCAACGATCTTGACTTGTCTAGTGATAGTAGAATACTCTTTCCTGTTGTAAGTCTTGACCTCTGACGTCACTGTTCATGAATTTGATGTGGAATTTTGGATATTCGTAATATTGTCCATTTTTTAATATAAAGAAAGTATCACTGGTTGATAAGATATGACTTATGGTATGCCAATGGGTTCGCCTCTCCCCTGTTCTCGCAAATCTAGTCCTCGAGTATGTAACTGAATGCATTGTAAATAAACTAAATCTTAATCCAACTTTTTTTTTACCGATATGTCGATGACATAGTTACGTGCATTCCGGAAAACAAAGAATTGGACATCCTAAGAGAATTCAATCATTTTGATTCTCAAAAATAGACTGAAATTTACGTCAGAAAGTGAACAAAACAAACAAATAAATTATCTGGATGTCAAAATAATCATTCAAAACAATGGGAGTCTAAAACTTGATTGGTTTCACAAAGAATCCTGGTCAGGTAGATATATTCATTATGAATCAATCCACCCCATGTCTCAAAAAATCGGAATGATATATGGGTTAATCGATCGTGCAATAAAACTGTCCTCTTCTGAATTTCACCTAAAAAATTTAAGCCTTATAAAAACAATGTAGAACACGGAAATCCGTCCTTATTAATTGACCAAAGTTTCAAAAACGTCTAAATTTTATAAATTCAACAAACCATAATAATTTAAACACAAGTAATAACGAAAACATAATAAAAAAAAATAAGTTGCCCGTATATAGATGGGCTTCCAGAGGTCAAAATTGTCAAATATCAAAATATAAGGATAGTGTCAACACCTTTTAAAACCAATATTGCACAAATTAAACCAAGAAACGACAGACTTCTCTTTGAAAAACAAAGTGAAGTTGTATATAAAATTTCTTGTATATCAGTGTAACAAATCTTACAGCGGACAGTCGTGCAGGCCTCTAAATATAAAAATAAATTTTCATTTATTATTTATATTACAAAAAAACGCTCCAAATGATTAACCCTTATCTGTTTTTGCTTTTTTTTCCTCTAATTTTTTAATCTTTATGGAACTCAAATATTTGTAATTTCCATTATGTATATATGACCGAAAAAAACCAAAACTATTCAAAAATATATTAATTTATAAATCGGTCGAAAAAATAAACCTATCAAATGTATATTAAGATATGACTTTAGCTACAACTAAACTCGTCGAGGTACCACATTTACTGACAGGTGGTACAGTGATTAACGAAGTGTCACCCCAAATTAATGAATTGGTTCTAAACATAAGAAACCCCCTCCAAATCGTATAATACCCGTGATTATCAGTTCTGTGCATTATGCAGTGTATACTAATAGTTCCTTGAATGTGATATTAACAATACAAGACTATAAAATGAATAGACTCTAGTATTCTAAAAAATAAGGCACACGCAGCTGGCACGAACAAACATTTTCTGTGACCTTTTTACTGCAAAAAAATTAATTTAGTGTCCTGGCGCTAGTGTCCTATGGGGCCCCCCTACTCTTCGCACTATAACTTACCCCAACCATTCTCCTTATCCCCACCACCAATAGTGAATACGCAGTCATAACGCAATCACGCGGAGTAGTTCCTCCTCACTTTTCGGTTTCAATGAGGTTACTCGAATTCTACGGTCAGTACAAATAATTGTCTGAAGTTTTCTAGTACACTGTAAACATTCAAGAAGGAATAAAACCATAAACTATTACAACAAATTTCTGTTTTTTTAAGCATTTGACACTTCCAGAAAGAGTTTTTTATTGCTCCACATTCCAAATAGTCATGTTTGACTTTAATTTTGAAACCCACACATATAAAGATTTCTCCTACTCGTTTCCGTCAGCCATATTCACAGATTATTTCCGAATAAGAACAATAGGACATTTTGTTTGGTGGCAGAACGTTTTTATGGGTCGCATGTTGCCCTTGATGTTGACGCGTGACCTGCGGTAACGGCCCTGGTCTTGCTGTTATTTCAGCACCGATTCTCGTATCTCCCCTCGGGAGATCCCTTGGTAATGGGCAAACGACATAAACCAGGGTGCGTCGATTGCTGGTAATCACAACCTTTAACATCCGCATTCGACACCTACAGCATGCGACTTGCGAGAAAATCACGAGCGTGAGGATACGACCAAGGTGGTAATGCGAGTTTAAGCGCATCATTGTTCGCTGCGGGGAATTTTTAAAACGTGCGAATGTAAAGCTCTTTAGTATGCGGGTTGGGAGGTGGGTGGAGAAATTGAATTACGGTAATTCCTTACGCTTAACAATCTTGCACCGCTCTGAAATTTTCATTTTCACCCCGGGGTACCATTGAACCAATTAGTTGCGTTGATAAAATTATAGTTTTACGAATTCAGTGAGAATTGTGTCCGCCAGGCTAATTACGACTGGTGGATTGTAATTTCGTTAATTAATATTTGTACCAGTTTTTTGATCAATTTTATTGAGACTATTTCGGAAAGTTTGATTAAAGTTATTTCAACTCATGACGACTATAAAACAAGCATGCAATTATGTTAATATATGCTATGATTTTCAATCATTTTTCGTATTTTTTATAGAGAATAATATACCACTTCTATCAGTTTACTTACTTGACGTTTTGAAGCAATTGTGGATAAATCCAGAATTTAAATTGATATTATATTTATTTTTTAATTATATCTCTGAATGGCCTAATATAAGGACAGTCTCAGTTTCGAATACATTCTCAATGGAGGCGAAAAAAAAGGATTGTCAAACCTCGATGCCGGAAATAAATCATGTATCATGAACTTTCTACACTTTTGTCCGATCTCAAAAATCGTAAAAATTAGTCAAACCGTGGAAATTCGACCTCCCTCGTCGATCGGACAGCGGCGTAATAAATCTCATTGAAGTATCGCCATATTTTTCGGATTTATCGTCGCAATTGCCGTACCCGAAACGGCCGCGAATGTCGGAGGGTCGGCGTCCGGACATCCTTTGGGAGTCTGGCTGAAAAAAATTGTAGGTAGGGGAAGGAAACAGGAAGAAACCCATCTACGGGTACGAGGGGTCATCCGTCATCGGTGGCGCTGTAGGTACGTTTTGCGATATTTCGACCTGCCTTGTCGCTTTCGTATATGCGAGAGGGTGGCCATGCTCTTAATTAATTACTGCTCGACTACCCCCCACCCCCAAAAGCCCTCATTTTGCGAGAAAACAGCACGAACCACCCCCCTTGACACATTTAACACGCGTTCTAGGCCTTTTGCCACGTTGGTCGAAAAAAGACCATCTACTTCAATTTACAACCCCTCCACCCCTATTCCTCTCGAAATAAAACAAGTCGAAAATGCGAACAATGCATTTATTATTCCTCGGAATGAAAAAAATGGAAACAAAAGCTTCGCGGCGGGATTTACATTTTCAGTTGGACACCAGTGTTGTTTTTTTTTGGACGTTTCCTTTTTGGCCGCGAGCTCCGGTCGCCCACGTGTACGACAAATCTTCGTAATCGCGTTCTTGTTTGACCGCCATTTTTTAACGCGTGATTTTTCCGCGACGAGATATTTGCGGTAATTAATTCGGTACTTTGTTTCGCTAATATCAACTACCTGCAGTTCCGTGTTTTGTGGATTTCTCCTCAATCCAGGTTTTCTATTTGCGCGATAAATAACGTGAATGCGCATAAACGTTACTGCAATGTAAAGTGTTTGCACAGTGTAGATTTTTTCAACTCATATTTTTAATACAATCCTTGAATTTCAGTCACACATTAATTTTCTACTATAATAAGAGAAATATTAGGCTTTTTCCACTAGGACCGCGTGTAGTTTTTTGAGACTAAAAATTGCAGAAGTAGACTGTAAAAAACTAGAAAGAAAAGATTTACCTACATATCCACGCATCTCACAAAAACTACTTTTTTCTGGTAATTTTTTTAAAGAAATTATAGTTTTGGAAATAAACACATTTTGAGGGTTTACCTGTTACATCCAATTAATGCTATTTTACCATTAATGAAGAATTTTAATTTTAAATTTCTTTATAACATTTTCACACTACCTAATGAATTTAAAAAATATTATTTAGAAATATTATCCTGCATTGCGTATTTCATTCAGAAATTCCCTTAATCTTTCTTCATATATAATTACTAGTTTAAAAGTTCGCAAGACTCTTGAACTACATTCGGATTATTATTAACTTCAACGCGCTTGACAATAGAAAACATAATTCTACTAAAACATAAATTAATTATAAGTTACTGTTTTATTACTAAATGTCTGATTTAATTATTTAGACCCATTGCAATGTTATCCACACCAATCTGTGTAAATATAATTAAACAATGGAACATAAAGTCATAAACTACCGTACATTCCGAAGATAATTACACGAATTATGCCAAGGTTGGTGCTTGTAATTGCTTAGTTTAGGTTTACTTTTACTACACTATTTTCCTACAGAATGTGAAATCTAAGAATTATTATAAATGCAATTGTGGACTTATTAAAATAGACAGAAAAATTCCATTACAAAGGAGTAAATATAGATCTTTCGAATTTTATCCGAATTGTTTAAAAATCGTTGAAAATATACCATTGGCAAAAATCACCATCAAAATTTCAACATCTTTACTTTAATACTCGAGTCTATAGGTAAGGTTTCGGATTATAAAAACTTGTAATGTAAAATGAAAAAAGTAACCTAGATTAATCTTGAAAAATGTAATAACAAACTAAAACCAGCCACCCATAAAAAAGGGTACCAACGTAAATAATAATAAATATCGCATCTTACACACGTACCGCGTAAATTTCGCAACTAAAACCACGAAAATTAATCGCACGGTACCGAGTCATATCCGAGATAACGTGCGTATACATTACGTGTATTTACTTACTAAAATTTTGTTCGGTATTTTTACAGGAATTATTATGGTACTGGACGCATTACCAACAGAAATCCACCGTTTATAAAATACATTCCTTCCTGGTCTTTGCGCGGTTAACCGCTGGTTTTAAAAAAGTGGGTACGCTATGGTTGGTCCATTTTGCAGGGCTACAGACTAATCCAAGGGCCAAAATCTGTAAAACGAGGCACGTAATCTTCTTGCGCGGTGTTCGGTTATTACCGGCGCCATATGGAATGCACGATAGACGACGGTTTATGCGGATTTCCTGCTAGCGAGTTTTCACCGTGCGACGCGAAATTAATCTAGGCGACTAACATTATACCTAGTGCCTGTAATTGCGCTAATAAAGCCGTAAACTACGCGGATTTCATTGCGACGCCGGATACCTTTTGTCCTGACAAAAATTAATTTCTACTTTGGGATCCCTCGAGGATAATTTAGTAGGCTGAAGCGCAATTATTAATTATCTAGTTACATTTGCTAGTGCTTCTTAGCTAAAGCAAAAACTAAAAACTGCTTCATTTTATTTAACAACATTTCAATGTATGATGATCAATTTCCCGTAAGAGTACATTCCATTTCTGAGCGAAAAAGGTTTAGTTGCACCAATTTGTTTTATGCAACTGAATATTTGGTTATAAAACACAGACAAAAATTGTAACTACTTTGGATATTGGAACGAAAACATAATTGAATAAAAATGATAGGATTCTATAGCCGAAAGGTTTGATTTCGAGAATTACATTATGTGCACTATTTCGGATAGTTCAAAAACAATAGCAAAGTTTTAGCAAAAGATTGTTACGTTCAGTAACGTTCCATAAAATTGATCAACATATTTAAAAGAAATTCGAGTAAATAAGGTAATACAAATACGGAATTCGTACTTTAATACCGAAATCGTCTGTTTTCGAAACACAATACGGAATTTACAACGCCCAAAAACATTCAATCAATTAGCCCACTTAGACTTGAAAGTATTAAAAAGCATCCGCTCGCAGTCGTGGACAAAAAGGTTCCTTTTCAGCTCGAATTTCCTCCTAATCACAAACAATTTGTCAGGAAGCCTAAACTTTGTTAGGTGAGTCTTGTCTAGTTTTCTCCGAGGAGCAAGAAGCCCAAGGCGCCGTCGAGGACCGTCGTGCGGAAAATTCGATTTAGTGACCGTGGCGCGTGGTCGTATTGCATTATAATTTTCTAATTTCGGCTTGTCGTTTCGCGGAGCGTTTAATTAAGTTACGTTATTATTACGCGACAATTACCATCCCGGTCAGGAACGCTTTTACTTTATGCGTTTACGTTATTATCCGGTCGCCGCTCGCCCGCGGATATAGTGCGTGGCTTTAATGGCAGACGTATCAATTAGCCACTCGCTAAAAGTTTTTGTTATATTCTCAAAACGGTACAAAATTTTCACGTTATATGCCTGTGACTTTACAAGAGAATTCCAAAAAAGATATTATTTAAACGTTTATCGCGTTAGAATGTAATTAAGAAATTGCTGGTTTCTTTCATTAAAACATTTAGTGGAACAAAATTAAGTCATCATTTTCATTGTTAGTTTTTCTTAATTGCGAATAGATTTTTGACCATTCACAATAGACTGAAGTAACCCCTTTCTTCGTTTACTTGGTCGGCGTTCAAGTCTTGGTGTGTCTAGTTCGGCTGCTGCGTGTTTAATGACTCGACGATTATCAAGCAGCCTTTATATACCGATAATAGAGAAAAGTGGGGATAGGAGGTGGGGGTACGATTGGGTAGAACGTTAATGTATGGAGTGGGAGTAGCGGTGAGGGTATGAGTGGGGGTAGCGGCGTGGGGGTGAGTGGGGGAAGCGTCTGTAGTGTCTTACCTATGGCTGCATAGCTCTTCTGTTACTTTAGTATTCTATCATCCATATTATTATTGTAAATGTGACTTGCTGTAGATTATGCATGTTTGCTTTCTAATTACGTGGCTATCGATTTGTTTCATTATTGATTTACTTAAAAGGTTCCCATTCCTAGAAAAATTACTGTTGATGTTAAATTAACACCTGTGATCGCCGCCTTTGATCATTACTTGTAACTATCCAGTATTCTTTCACCCATCGAGTTTGCAGTCAACTACCCAACATTAAGTAATAACTGGAGTGCAAGTATAAATAGCATGCAACAATTTTCATTTCCACTTCATTATAATCGCTGTAACCAGCAAGAAAGTCAGTAATGAATGAGAAATACAAATTTCATAATGTCTTAATGCCATGTTCCGCGGTGCACGCGAAAATAAAGACGCCACCGCTTCTTTAATTGCAGCACCAGTCGCGAATCAAAGGTTAAGAACCTCGCATTTTTTGGGTCTTTTGTTCCTCTTCGACTCGAACTCGTTATATCACTGCACGCACAGTTTTTCTCCTGGGAGTGCTCGTTTTTTTTCGGCACGCTTTCACAAAGCGCACGCGAAATGAATAGCCGCTCGTCTCGACAATCGGGTTGAACCTGGGGATTATGAAGTTTCCTGCAAGAAA
Source organism: Trichopria drosophilae (assembly GCA_030407085.1). NCBI lineage: Eukaryota > Metazoa > Arthropoda > Insecta > Hymenoptera > Diapriidae > Trichopria > Trichopria drosophilae. The sequence continues at coordinate 138,989,447 of CM059584.1, read as the reverse complement.
CGGAACCGGAACGAGGGAAAAACTTAGAGGACCACTCGCAAATATTATTACGAATACACCATTAAGAATCCTATGCATTAATTCATTTCAACGTATGCCATGTACTAATGACGCGTTAGAAAAACATGAAATGCATTCCGAAAACGGAAGATCTTCAATTCCACAGGAGGCTAACAGCTACGTATTCGAAACGTATCTGTATTTATAGCTTGTCGCATCTCTCGCATTCTAGCACACAATCGCATATTCAGATGAAAGGGCTGTTTTGCATGTAGGAGTTACACGTGGCTTGTATGCACACACGTAACACCTGGTATGCGAGAAGGCGAATCGAACCTGCACGCGTGCATTCGGGCTTCTCATTAACGGCATAATTAAGCCGACTGGTTCACTCGCGTTTGCCGCATAGTGACACATCGTGGCTTGAAAGTCCTCAGGGATGATTCTAGTGCTTTGATCGTTGATGCTGGACCTTTGCAGAAGCAAGGTACTACCGGATCGTGGAACTCACCTCTTTCTTTCAGACATCCAATGCCTAGATTTTTGTTAAAAAATGAGTGTAATGAATAATGACTATTTCCAAGACAATCCTAGCCAAGTCGATTTTTTTAGTTTAGTATGACCCATCTTTAATTTTGTATTTTTATTGCTAGGCATTTTAACAGAACTTGTATTACATGTTATTGATGAATTGACATGATGTTAGAGAACCTAGACGACCGTGAGAATGTAGGATGATGATGAATATTATTGAAGAGTGAATCGTGAATAATGTCAGATGGTGGAGAATGATAGGATATTTTACTTTTGCATCATTATCAATGATCATCAATGGTCTTCTTTTGTGATCATTATTCAGCAGTAATCAGCTCTAGTAACTGGACAATGTGAATTGTTATGGATCCTCACAGTCTATCGAAATTACTTTCCATTTCCCAATATTGTTCCGATATAGAACTATTTCTTGTTTGTTATTTCATAGACAATAGAAATGAGTAGCACATCTATCTCGCCATAGTTATCGCAACTATACGATCTTAAGTCCATTATGTTATTGGAGCACAAACATGATGTAGTAGTACTTTCTTATCCAGAAGAACTCCGCAGGAACTCCTCACAACTTCTGAAAACGAACTTGTGTTGTATAGAGGGTTTAAAAAACTCTTTTTTAGATAGTTATATTAGCATCGTTGGTTCTGATCATCATCATGGTTCCATCATCAACCTTTATCTGATATACATTCTAATAACTTCGTCAGTAACTTAATGAAGTGATTAAAATAGTTTCATCTTTATTAATATAGAATTTCGGAATGATCTTTTTCATTGTTTCACCCTCACATAGACTCTAAATCAATCAATCCACTGGAAATGGATTGATGCATATATTTGATAGTTTGCTAGAGGTTGCTGCATATATTTGGAAGTTTACGATTATGATATTGCGAATGTGTAGCAGTATGTAGCATCACGTACACGTGTTGTTCAGGTTTGCGTACACTTGTCGACAAGAGACCGGAAGGTTTTCTGGGATCGTACTGAGAACCGTGGTGGTCGTCAGGAGTGTGATGTCAGGGAACTTCGATAAATATTCATGATCCCGGTCACGGTTCGCCGAGAAACGACCATGAGCCCGATTTACAAACACGATGCTTGTACATATACGAAGTCATGTAAATACCAGTAGCGTGGCGGATGCTCTGGAGTTGCAGAGGAATTTTCTGGACCCCACCAACCTGCTGGGCAGTGAATACGATTTCACAGATTTTCCTACTGCGAGGAAAATATGTGACATCCGATATCGGATTCAGCACTCTTCTTTTTAGCAACTAGCAGCTGTTAGTATCGTCCAGCAAAACAAATCCTATATCGTTTTCGCTTTGAAATTTTAGTAAATTTTGGAGGTTGAAAATTTTATAATATAATAAATTATGCGGTCGGAATAAAGAAATCGTTATTGTTATTATTTGTATTGGAATTTGCACACTAGAACCATTCGTACATTTTATTCATAAATTTCATCAACTTTTTTTTGTCTCAACGATTAATTAATGACTTTCATTCATTTACTGTATTAATTCGCTTGATTTATTTCATTCAATAGATTCGTCGATGACAGCCATTAATTGTAATTCAACATTTCAGTGAACGTGTAAACTACGTCTGGTTTTAAAATTCACCTATTGCAAATACATAATCATTAATACCATTAGGGACTTTCATTCATTAATTCGTGGCAAACATTCTTATGGTGATTATAACAAAAAAAAATGGCTGATAAATATATCGCTATTTTAGTAAATTTATTTGCAAGTATGAAATATTAAATATGGCAGCGAGTATATTATTATAATAACCATCCCAGCTTACATATCGCTAAATAAGCCAAATATCTGTTTGTATATTAGTACAGGGTACCCTTTCGTTATTTCTGTTTTTTAATTTATTCAGCTAACTAATTTAACTCATTACGTCCTGAATGGACATTTTTACACTGCAGTTTTCACCGGTTGTATTTTGAGTAAAAAAAAGTAATACAAAATTTTCAAGTTACCATATCTAATGTAAAATTAAATGAACTTTCATAATCTTTCATTAGATTTTTCGAAAAATGTACCCGTAAAAAACTGTATATGATTATTTCCAAAAAAACATTGATTTTTCAACTGTATTTTTTTATCTCGTCTTTTTACATTGAAAGTGTTTCAGAATTTCTGTATAAAGAAAAAAAAACGCAAACTTATTCTAGAAAATTTTTGTTCAGTAATATTTTTTCCGAAATTCAAATAAAAAATTTACCACCATTTTGGATACTTTCGCTATTATTTTCAAAATGCCAACATTCGCAATTAAAGTTCGACTCTCGAGGCCAGGATTTATTTACATTAAACAGTATTTCTGAAACGCTTTGTTCAAAAAAATATAGTTGAAAACTCAATTTTTTTGTGGAAATAATCATGCACAGTTTTTCACAGTTGCATTTTTCGAAAAATCTAACGAAAGGTTCTTTGAAGTTCACCTAATTTTAAGTGAGATATGATTGCTTGGAAATGTGTAGGACCTTTTTTTACCCACAAAATACAACCGTCGAAAGCTGTAGTGAAAAAATGTCCATTCAGGACTAAATGGGTTAATTCTCATTAATTATATTATTTAATTCCTTTCAGTAGATCTACTCGTCGTTGACATTAATAATTTTTGTACCTTTCCTTAAAATTTTACCATTCCGATAGTAATTTTGGGTCAGAACTGTTCTTTCTGATAAAAATTGCAAGATATTTTCTGTAAATTTTCCTGTCCGAATAGTAAAAATTATAAGATCTTACAATCACTTATATCTGTAAGATGACAATTGTTCTCAATTTTCTGCAAGTCAGCCCCAAAATTACCATTTGTAATGTTAAATTTCCAAGACAATTTATTTTATTAACCATTTATTCAAGCATAAACCTTATTCGCTCATAAAATTGAGAACTATAATCTGACGTGAATAAATAATTTCAATTAATCCGTACCAATAACTTCTATAGTGAATCATTGAAATCAATATATTCATTTGGAAACAAATAAAGAATGTATACAATTAATGAATGGAATAATTGAATAATTCAATGAATGGATTTTAAATAAAAGAAATAGTGTGAAGAATTGAAAGAAGTTACAGAAGTAACTGGATAAAATAAATTGACAAACAAAAGAAAGAATATATCTTAACAAAATTCATAATAAAATTGCCTCGTTCGAATAGCATTACTAAAAATTATAATTTCATTCCTCAAGTCCATCAAATCCCTTTATTAAAAAAAATGTCTTTTTTCCTTATTATTTTTCAGAATTTGAAGCTTCGAATTTACTTTAGCAATCAAATATTTGTTTCGCTAGTGAATTTAAATAAACTTTATGTTAACTTGTTTTACTTTTCAAATTTTCAAATAAATTTTTCCGTAGATAATACATGTACGCATGGGATAGTTTCTCAGATAAGCAAGTATTCGTATATTCTGCAGGTGCTCGCAAACTGGAAATGCACCTCGAATATGCCTTGTGTCGAATCCATCAGTAGTTACTCCGATAGATCACAGTAACCAAACGATATTTGCTAAGCAGGTTAATGGAATATATCGACACCACCGATCGTCATGGCCTCTGACATATTTATGAGATCATTGATTTTCGCTATCAATGTCACAATTTCGACAGAATTGAATCGGAAATTAGTAACATGAAAAAAAATTAATTTACTATTCTTATGGTTAATCGAAACTAAACTAATCATTGCCTTAAATCAACCTTGATTGGAGTTAATAATTCTCACTTGTCAATAAACATAAAACCATTCGCTTGATGCATTGTCTCCAGTTATAAGTTGCAAATATTGTTTAAGTAGTTATTACTAGTTAGACAGGAAAATGAAAGAATATTCACAATTTTTTTAAACATCTAAATTAACGTTTATTCAAATGTGTTTAATGTCATCATGTAATACAACATTGACCTACTTATATTATTTTTGTTATTCTAATTTGTATGCATAAATATAAACAAATTAGGGTTTTCACCATTCATTTTTCGAAAGCTGAATTGCAGGAACCATTAAAACTCTCGACCACATCCAAAATAAGAAGCTTAGTCAAGCGTCAAAATAAAGTCTATTTTTAGCTTCCATGTCCAATTTTACTTTACAAAGCCCAACGCAACAAAGAAAGGACATCTGTTGTATACATATTTAAATATCGTACTTGTTTAAAAATATACATAATTTTTTCATTTTCAGAATACATCCCTCCTGTACAAAACAGTATGGTAACTTTTTTAACAAATTTGCTGTGTAGTCGTTCCTCCACTGCTTATTTTAACGTTAATCATTTTATGTTCTGCATAAAACACAATTTTATTATATTCCAACATATCTTTACTTCATTCCACTATCTTTACTAAATATATTCTAACAAATTCATGCTGAAACCGTGGAAAATGTCAATCGGAATCGCTGACCGCATTTTCCGTGTTCCTGCATTCCGTTCGGCGTTTAACCCAGGTAAAGCAATGTTAATCCCAGTGGAGCCGATTACGGTCGTACTATTTATTTATTTACTTATTTATGCAGTGTGCGGTTACCGGTAAAAACGTGACGTTTAATCGAATGGAATAAAGCGCCGAGTAAAATTGGTTCTCGCACGAGCAGTCTCCGCGCGATGGCACGAAACGCTTTAACGCGTTAGGGGAATTTCCTGAACGCAAAATTTCCACGTATATTTTAATCATGTAGTAATACTTGTGTTATTAATTAAGAATATTTAACAAATTAAATGGACAGGTTTAATCAGAAAGTAAATGCAAAGTCTTATTGGAATATTTCCAATACAATGTGTGCTTGTGTGTTCTAAATTCTATTCGAATTTCCGGCTGAAGAATTGAGTTTTATCATCGTGACTAATTAGGGGGAAATAATCAAAATAGTCCCTTATGGTTCCATTTTGAACTGTGCGAAAGATTCGTATAGTAAAACATTTTTTTCCTCCTTTACTATAACAGATGTTAGTTGTTATTATAAACACATTATATCGTGCAAATAGTAAATTTTAGTTTTTTGTATACTTATTACAATTTGTTGCAAAAATTTCAACGTATAAAAGCACAAACATATATTAAGTGTAATAATGTATACTGCAAAAAGTTTTATTACAACATTTTTAGCCACTTGGTATATACCATTGTAATTACAATTGTTCAGTATGAAATATTCAACGAATGTACATGACAATTTTCGAACAAATATAATGCAAATATTATTAATTATTTCACGATCGATAAGTACCGTGCATTACAAAGTTTACAATACAAGCGACGCCACCGTTATTTACTCTGTTATGTAAATCTGTAAATTACTAGGACAGAATTACATTTTTAATTCAGTGAGAAATAATAAATAATGCACTTCATATTTAAATATTTCATGAAAAATAATGAATTACAGATACATAGTAGCTTTTGTAATTTCAATGAAAAACTATTATTTTTTTAAATATTTAAAATGAAATGACTTAAATTAATAAATTAAAAATATTAGCATTCACTAATTATAGAATTCGATGAATTTCGACTGGTATGTTTAATATATTGAAAATCTTAAATTCGAGATAGTGTTCTAGTTTTTATTCGAAATTACTCTAATGTTCTTTATATACGTTAAAGTTAAACTAAACTGATATTTTAATTTAGTCGATATGTTATGTTGAAGAAGATTTTGCAAGCTTATGAATTTGAAGAAGTATAATTTCAAAGCTAAATATTACTCAAAACGCTAGTTGCTAATATTAAAGAGAAAATGTTCGGTCTAAACAATACTTAAATTAAGAAAAATCGCGCTATTATGCTAGAACTTAAGCTGATCATATTGCTGAATTGATGATCACATTTTCTGTGAACTTTTTTGACGTTACTTAGTAAGTAATTAAAAAAATTAATTTTCTATTTAGGTTTAACGTGTAGCGAAATCTTGTACCAATTTTATAACTCACACAATGATCTCATGACTGAAAATTATTTTGATAATTTAATATTTAAATAAAAAATAAACCAAATAATATTTCCAACAACATCAATAAAAGGTGTTGTGGAAATTATTCTATCTTAGATGGTAATTTAAAAAAAGGCATTGATTATACAAAATGTCGTTTCACTCATTTTTGTTTTCTTTTTCTTTAATTTATTAACAGACCACAAGTTGTTTCTTCAACATAATTTAAAATTACACATCATCAAAATATTAAACAAGAATATAAATAATACCAGAATTAAAAGCAAATATAAAATATAAAACGCTACTCCTAAACGATAATGATATTAATTAATATAATTAATATAATATAATAAACAATACACCTTGGCAAATGCAGGACTTCTAAGATTACTACAGATTATATAAGACCGTGTAATAACATTCAAATTATTCCAAATTCGCATTAAAGACGGAACAGTGGATTAAATGCTGGCTATTTCTACATATGGATTCTAAACCTAGTCTTTGGCTACGAATAGAGTAGACAGGGAATATATGCTGATCTTTTCTATGCTGAACTGATATATTCAGAGCAGATTACTGTAATATGTTTAAAATAAATTAAATGTCTTACAAATGAATAGGAAAATCGTATTTAAACTTTTGAAACAACAAATATAATTTCCAGATAAGTTATAATTATTTAGTATGCAATTTATGACAAATAAAACTGGATTGTTGCAATATTTGTAGCAATACAAGTAAAAACTCTAGAATTATTAGTATTATACACCGGAAATTATTGCAATAAATTACAGTAAATTACTGATTTAGTTCGTAAAATTTCTAAAACCAAAGCTAAATTATTACAAAATTATAATCTATTTTAGTAAATAATTGGTTAAGTACACGATTAATCAATGACACCAATTTATAAACTGCATTTAACAATAAAATATGAAAATAATCATAAAGGTGTGGTTTCACTTATTACAAATCAATGTAGCAATTTTTACGAAATTTGGATAACCCTCTGTTATATGAGGAGTGAATTACTTCACAATTTCCTGTTTCTTTGTGAACTAAAGTAGCAATAGTATGAGACAATAATATATGCAATCTTATTTGTATATTTTCTGTCGGGTGCGGGTCAAAAAACCGTCAAATCAAAAGTCGGCAGCTCAAAAAATCGACATAAAACCGATATTCGAAAAATCGACAGTCAGAAAGCCGACTCAAAATATAGACATATCGACAAGCGGACAGTAATTTTTTAAAGTGTCGGTTTTTTTACTGACGGCTTTTCGATTGTGGGGTTTTCGCTGTCGACTTTTCGATTGTCAGTTTTTTAGATGCGGGTCGAAAAACTGACAAATCAAAAAGCCGACAGGTCAAAAAACCGACAATCATAAAACCGACAGTCAAAAAGCCGAGACATCGTCAGGAAGGCAGTCATTTTTTAAAATGTCGGTTTTTCTACCTGTCGGCTTTTTAATTTGTCTGTTTTTCGAACCGCACCCGCTTCTTTGACTTATTGATTTTTTTATTTGCCGGGTTTTTTAGCGGCACCCTTTCTTTCTAAGATTTTTACAATATCCTAGCTCTTCTTGATTAATGCGGATTAAACTTGACGATTAACATTTTTTTTGTTCAATTATCACACAGAAAAAATTGGTAGTTGGGCTTACTATTTGATAATAAAATACGGACCAGATATCTTTTGTAGTTGGCGTTACTATTTAAATGACTGGACTCACTATCTAACTAGTAAGAAAACTACGAATGATGTCTGGTCCGTATTTTACTACTGAAGTAGTAAGCCCAACTACACATATTTTCTGTGCACTTTTATTTTAACAAATATTGAAAGTAAAAGTTTCTCAGTGCACTTTCATTCACTCCAGGTGTCGTAACTATATTCCAGAATAAAAGATTCAGGTTTCGTTTACGTCTTTCGAAATTGCGAAAAGGATTTCTCGTGTCATTTAAACGTCGTATACGTGAGCAGATCGGTTTGTAAATTTACAGACGAACACCTGCGAAGCATTACGTCGTAGCAACACGTATTTCGTCGTTTTCTCATGCTACGACTCCCGGGACCTACACGTATTCGACTTTACGGTCTCGCGGATGATCTCCGAGTTTCACCCTAGAACCCCTACTACCCTATAAACAATAAAGCCAGTTGACATATCCCGTGAGTTCTATTAACGGGTCGCACCCATGTGCTTGCATGGGTTAAGAGCATCCAGGAGTGCACGCTGTTCACCACAAAAGGGGTGATATTCGCATTCATTGGTGCTTTTCACCATTCGAAAATGTGGAACATACTTCGTACTCGTGTTACAAACGACCCTGGATAATTGAAATAGACTGCTATTCGTGCTATACAGATTTCATTATTTTGTTGCAACAGATAAATTCTGTTTGGGGAGGTGGATTTAGGTATCGAGGGTGTCAAAGTGACGATTAGAGAGTCATATGACAAAAATTTTATAAATTAGGATTTATAAACATGCAAACATATTGAATGTAAAATTTGAGATGCAAAAGATCTGCAGATATTTTTACAATATGGTCTTGTTTCCTGAATCTCACATTTTCCATTTCAAATCCCAAATTCTCCTGAAAACGTCCTTCAAAACTCCTCAGAATGGCCACATGTCTGCTTCGATTGTAAGATGGTTGGAACCTTAACAGGACATTAAAAAGAAATGATGCATGGGAGGAAGTCAATGTTTTTTTTTTAATCGCAGATGTTACTTTAACCCATTATCATCAAGAAGACTTAATTTTGTCCTTCAAGTTCGAATCGTAGTCACGTAATAGGCGTTATGAAAAAATATTTGGGAGTTAATATATGAATTTTTTTGAAAATTAAATAGTGAGGTTCTTCTTTGTCCGTCTGTATTTGAAATAGGTGTGTTACAAAAAAAACTTCTTGGTGTAGCGGACAGGTGGATAAAAATACGAAATTTGAGTTTACGTTTCGGTCAAGAGTTTATGACCCTCTTCAGAAAAATTATAATTCTGTAAGTCCTTGATGTGCACTAAACATAAAAAACACTCCCGAATGGGATGACCGGTACTATTTATTATTATTTTTTAAAAAATTGAATGTGGACCCAGAATGTTGTGAAAAGCGAGTTGCGTGACGGTAACGAACTGACTTAATATATGAATTTATAATTTTTGAATTTTTGAACACAGAAAAAAATAGACAGATCGATAAGCAGACAGTCATTTTGTGAAATTTGACTGTTTGACTGTCGCCTTTTTGATTTGTCGGTTTTTCGACCCGCACCCAATAAGACTCCTTGAATAACCCATGTTTATTTTTTAAAATCTAAAATCAAAATTACAGTCAAGCACCAGAAACCCTTACTGAATTAATTTACGTAAAATATCGTTGTTTTGAAAAATGAGTACCAGGAAGAGTTCGTGTCCTTCAGCAATTTCATTCTTAAAGTAATATAATTTGTTGTATTATACACAGCTATTACCTATGATGAGTGCAAGTTCATCATAGTATTATTCAAAGCCACTTACTATTGTCTGAGTAAACTTCTATCAACCGCAGAGAATTAACTTACACCTTTATTACTCATATAGCATTGAACGGTGATCTCTACGTGAAATTATTTTTGCTGCCTCAATTTCCTGGTATTAATTCAAAGACTCTAAACGTGAGTCATCGATTACGCAAAGTATTTCATAGTACGTCTAGATTGCTAACGGCTACATAACCGTAATTGCACAAATTGTACATTAGATTAGTTACTTTTATTTTAAATAATGCTTAAAAATAAAATTAATTAAAGTATTTCCAATCATTGCGTTTTGGTGTGAGAATATCGTTAATAATATATAACTAAGAACTCTAAATTTAGGTTTCGTAACGTAATAAAATAAATAAAAGGTTTGTGAAGATAATAAATATCTTGCATGGATATTTTAACTTATTTTAAGAATGTTTCACTCATCAACGGTAATATTTGATATTGCAGTATCAAACGGTGATATTTTAGGTTTCCAAATTTATTCGACACTATTAATTAATTAGTTAGCTTAATTGACCGCGCAATTCGTTGATCTGCAATTTAATAAGTCAGAGATATTCGTATTCCGTTTAAATCGATTAGAACGAGAGCTTGCAGCGCGCCTTTAATTAATTACACGTTTGAATCATCCGGTAAACAAAACAAATATAGGGGAGCATTACTTTGGTCTGGCGAATGTCCAAAATGAAACGCCATTCTCATGATCGATGTGTTTATGGAACAGCGAATTGTTGCCTCTCTTCTGCTTAAATAGATTGTATTGTAATTTATCGCATTTAAAATTAGTATTCCTAATCAGTATCTCATTTTGAAATTATGATATATTATAATTAATTGGACATTCGCTACAAGTCACGAATGTTTTTGAATGCTAACTGCTAAAGTTAATTTCTGTACATTTCACGGGATATAAAAAAATTGATACTGTTAACTAAAGATTAATAGAGAATATTGATGGATTAATGATTTATTGCAAAAAATGTCATGAAAATATGCGATAACTTAATTAACAATAGAACTAACGGAATTAATAAATTATTATTTTAAATTTATTCTTAGGTAATTACAGTCCTTCGACTTAATACCAGGATGGAATGGTAATTAAAATACGTTGATTTACTTTTCGGCCACTAATATGGGCCCTCTTCAGAACAAAATGTATTCATAATTAAAAGTGTAAAATCATAATTCCATTAGTTTGGATTAAAATTTCTGTTTATACAATAATCCATCAGAACATGGATGAAGTAGTCGAGTCATTGTTGAAATCTATAATGAGCTCGAACCACTTATTACTACACATGGTAGTATTACTACACATTTTAATTACCATTCCATCCTGGTATTAAGTCGAAGGACCGTAATTACCCAAGAATAAATTTAAAATAATAATTTATTAATTTCAAGAAAGTGGTCAAGAAATTTAAAGTGATTTTTCACAGAACTAACGGAATATTTCAAAAAGTTAACAATTATTTGCATATGAAAGAACGCTTGGATTTATTTTTTCATTATTTATCAAAATTATATCTATACTTAGTAAATGTAGTTCTAAATAAGTCCAAGTGTATGAGCCACGTTTTATGGCCAATTAATAACCTCTTTAATTTACAACCATCATCCTACATCATCATCTAACAATATCAATGTCAACATCGTGATCACCATCCGACTTTATCATTACCACATTCATCATCTGTCATAATCATTGTCTTACATGATCTTACATTACTATCCCGTATCATTGATGTCATTGTCTTCATATAACATATCACTACGGTATATCATCATTACCGTTAGAATCAGCACCTGACAATACTAGAATCATTGACAACATCGTCACAATCTGACATTTGATCACCCATTATTATCCCACGTCATCATCCGACATCATCATTACCATCGGCATCACCCCTCCTCATCAAGCATAACGGTTTGAAGGTCGCACCTACGAAATCCCTAGTTTTATTTTATTGCTCAGTTTGTAGGATATTATTTTTAATCTCGAGTGATTGAAATTTTACCACTATGATAAAATTTGCACCATGTTCATCATTTGTTACTATCCGACGTTGCACTCATCATCATTCATCAGTATCCAACTAGATCATAACCATCTCCATGGTCGGTATCATTATTATTACCCTATATCATCCAACATCGTAATGCTAAAATAATTTATGCATCCACAGCATCATTACTCTAACGATCTCTTCCAGCAATACTACAATCATCAGCTTCATCCAACATATAATCATCTTGATCGCACTTTATCATCTCACATTATCATCGTGGATCCCATTTCATCTACCAAAAATAACTTTATTATCGTCGACGCCATCATCATCACCATCATCAGTATGATTATCATTTGATATCAAGGACATTATTAACATCATCGTCCGAACGCCGCTCTTTCGAATGAAATAATAATTGTTATTAAAGAATAATTTATTTTTCACTTCTATCCCAGTCTACTTTGTTTTAATCGTTGTTAACATTTTTTTTATTCGATTTGCTAAAAAAAGTATTTTGATTTTTAATAGGACTAAACGATCAAAAAGATGAAAAGAATAGATTTCGACGCCTTGCAAGCAGTGATGAAGCTAGTTCGGTTAATAATTAACGAACAACTGCCTAGGAAGTTCAAAAGTGAAAACTTCGGAAAGGGCACAAAGACGGTGAGATTACAGCTACTGTAGACAGGTGAAGTAAATCTCGAGAAAGAGAACGAGAGAGAAAGAGAGGCCGAAAGGGATTTTATCTTCGAGCTTGAGGATATAGGAAAGTTCCACCTCATTTGGTAGAGGCTCAAAGCCAACGCATGTCGTTAAAAGGGGTGAGCCCTCGACATCGGCTCACACTGTACCATGGAAAGAGGGTTAACAGAGGACGGAAACGGAGCTTTAAGCGGCTTGCGGTCGACTAGAAAGCTCCGCAACAGTCGTCGCGTTCTGGTTTCATCCCTTCGCCGATCAAAAGCCCTCTCCCTTCTATATACTGTCCCACGAGTCGTCCTTGATACCGGAAGTATTGAGCGAGCTTTTCGCAAGTGCTCGGCGAAGCTTAATTTCCGATCTTTGCTTATTCTGCTCTTTTAGAAGTGCAAATTGCTGATAATATACTGGGCGTTATCAACTGTGGTTACAATTGTGGGGTGTTCACAAGTTGTAACTGCTAACAAGATAATTCGTTGAATAGAGCACGTTTCAATGTTTAAGTTAGAGCACTAAATTTTTCTTTTCTGGTGGATACAAATACATAAATGTAATTGGTATTATGTTCCTATGAACATGAAGTACGTCCAGTAGCATAGCTGAACTTTTGACATCCAACTGAGCTGCCGTGCTTAAGTATCGAGCAACACTTGACATATTTAATTCCAATAAGGATAGACTTTCTTCTTACCTACAACTCCATCATTATGCTGAGCTATTCTTAACTGACCATGATACTGGGCACAATTTTGATTTATGGAAGATGATTCGTGAACGTGCAGAAGTTATTCCAGAGCACTTGCTCAATAGTTGCACTCATCACAAAGTTCCAAGGAAAGGCATTCAAACAGAACTGGAGAGTTTGATGTTACAACTAAAGGAACTTGTTCTGAAAAGAAGATATCTGATATTCACAAAATAATTCAAAACTCATGACAGAATAACACCAATAATGTACATAAAAAACCTTCTACATAGGAAACACTATGGTTTGTGGTAGTTTACCCCTGAGAAAACTTATATCACCAATGATGTAGACTAATTTCTCATAAAACTGTGGATATATATAGGGCACAGAAATGAAGGAACACTGCAAATAACAGGTTTCATAACAACATCAAACCAAATAACTCGCAAGAAAGTGCTGGATTCAGATTAATAACTCTCGTAGTCAATAGAAAGTATAATGTCCAGCCTTAACGCAGACTTTGAAGCTTACAAAAATAACAAGTAACCACAAAAGAGAAACCCCAGGATGCAGCCGTATAACCAACAAAGTTTTAAAAATAGTGATGGAATGCGAAATCTAAGCAAAATTAATTTGAACATTAGAAATAGTACAGATGTGGTTCAGAGTACTTAAATCTCCAGGACCATCCAAACTTTTTTATTTTACTTTGCATCAAATAGTATAACTTTCCAACTAAAACATCAACTCATAAAAAATTCGTAAATGGATAAAACCATTTAAAAAGAAAAAATTTAATTCAAAACTACGAATCATTAACGAAGTCTTTAAAAATAAAATGAATTTTACTTTTCAAATTTATCGGGCGCTTAGCGCGGCGTACCGTTAATTCTTGCAATCAAATTTCGCAAGCACACGGGGAGCCGAGCTTGCGAGATTCGTCCGCAATTTCTGCTCCAGTCGATACCGGCTTCCGACGCTGCAGCGCGCCAGGTGGTGGAAATATGCAAATGAAAATATGGATAAGGGGGAACCACGGTGTGTAAAACGAAGCGAGTCGCGCGAATGCAAATACATACATCGACGCGTTTAGCCAGCCCAAGTAAAATAGAAGCGCTTGATTCTCTCGGCGATATATATCTACAGATATATAAATATATAACAGAATTTCGGTCCGGTAGTCGAACGAGTCTGTAGAGGATATCTTCTTCGGTTTCCTGCAAATATACAGAAGCAACTTAGTTGTACGTCGCTTTGTCGCTTAAAGTGAAGCTGAAGTACTAGTCGGCTGTATTTTAGCATCGACATTTTACGAAATATTGTTTGGGGTTGTGTAATAAATTGTTTTTTATTTGCTATTTCTAGATGTGCGAGGTGTGTAAATATTTATTTATTTTTCAATATTCATTTTGCACCTTTCGAAATAATCCTCTCTGAAATATAATATACTCGGACCAACGCATTTTTTAATCCTCGGTCAATTCTGATGAGCTTATTTACTATAGCGTTGTTTCCACAGATGTTTACATCCTCAATTATTGTAAATATTCATATAATTAAAGTAATTTTGTCTGGGTCTGCAGTCTTGAGAAAAACGATAAGTTTCAAGGATCCCAATCTGGTAAACATGAGATTTGATTGTGGTGTTAATTTCAAAATTTATGGTTCCACTACTATTCTGACGTCAAACTCCGGATATAGAACACCTCGAGGAAGCTAATAGGACCATAAAAGAAGACATTTGGATGTCTTTAAATATTCTTTAGGATGTCGTCAAGAGGGTGTTATGTTTTTGATGAAAATAAGGAGAGGAATTGCTAATCGCATAATCACAATGAATCATTTTTACACCATACTGGTTGTTTTTTTATGTTTCTTTTCACAAACTTCATAGTAATACTCATTGTTGATCATAATACCTGGTCTTAATAACATCCATTGCTCTGCGCCATGGTAATTAAAAAAAAACAAATAGCAAAACCTTGACATCTGACCTCTTCCATTCAGACTATTGGATTTTGGAATTGACGTAACTAAGTCAACATCAAGATCGATATAATTCAGCAGCTTAAATAACAAAGATTTCTTATGAGGGCTAACATCTAAAGCCGAGCTATAATCTGTTTATCATTGTTTTATGACTGACCAAACAAACAAGTAACAATATTAGCCGCTATTAAGAGCTGAAAATATCTCAGCCCGTGCACAGAGCTCTCTATCGGCGAAACGCATAATCAATACAAGGGCAGGAGTTATTAAAAATAATTGTAGGTTAGGTAAAATATAAACTTCACTTCTTCATGAAAATATTCCCGACCACAATTACACTGCCAAAAGAATTGCGCTCTATGTAGAAACTATCTGAACAGTGACACACAAACGACTAATTATAATAAAAGTTACTTTCAAAATAGCAGAAAGTTATCCAAGTTTGAAAATTGCAGAAACAATTGTTCCGTTCCCAGTGAGTTTTCAAGAGCGGCTTGGGTATATTATCAACGACCGGCAATCACCAGGAATCGGATGCTCGTGTCGAAGTGTTCGTATACCTGGTCGCATTTGAAAGTCAAATGTCAGTCGCAAATTAATCAGGATCTTGCGGGCTAGTGACTAAACTTTGACAAACATCGACGGACAAGTTTCACGTGCCTCTGAGATTCAAGGATCGATCGGAAGGGTCGAGAGAGAGAGAGAGAGAGAGAGAGAGAGACAGAGAGGAGGGGAAGGTAGCTCGATCAACTAAATTACAGCCGGACTCCCTGGCTCATTACTTATCCTATCTACTCGCGGAATGCATTATTCAGTACTCTTTTTCATTTTAGTCCATCATTTGTTTTGCTGCGCGTTTTTGGTCCCAGTGGATTAATCCGACAAATGCGCCGGAGCCAGCTTATAAAACGGGAAGAGCTCGAGAGGAGGCTAATATACCGTGAAATCGCGACAAGCGAGATGCTGAAAATGTCCCAGCTCCTACGCAGCGCTCTCTAGCGGCTTGTATTGTAATTAAATCCTTGATGTGCAATTCGTACATCAGAATAGAGGCGTTCTTGCTTACGTGGTGTTTATGGTGGGATAGTCATGAACTGGGCCATATCGATTTCCTTCATTGTTTAGTTTATTACGTCTGTGTACTAATTCTACTGGTCAACAAGTATTTCATTTAAACTATAATGAAATTTAATGGTAAATAATGCTCCTTGAATATGAGTATCTACTACAATGGATGGTAATAAATATTGCTAATGACAGTAATTTAAAGTTTCGACCACAACGTTCAGATGCAACTCGTATACTTTGCATTTTGGTTCCCTACATGATTAATGTACGAAACGATAATCAAACAACCACGTAAAAAATATTGTAAAAAGAAGGAAGTCGTCTAGGTTTTTATTTTACTGTAAATTTGAGAAGAGTAATCTCAGAAGCGTTAGTCTCAATAAGTAGGGACTTTATGTCGGTTCTAACACGGTCTGCAAATAATGTACTAACTAATGCTGAAAATTCTAAATTTAAAGTTCCGCGTAAATTATTGTAATCAGTAATGAAATTAAACACAAATATTTATGAAACGCATTGAGAATTAAGCAAAAATTGTTAGGTGACTTATTTAAACAAAATTAATGATAAAAAATTCCGCGAGAATTTAAAGATCTTGCGCATTTCGTTTAATCGATATAATTTCCTTGATAATTGACATATTTACAGAAAATATGTATAGAAGCCCTAACCTAGCCTAACCTAACCTAATTTAATCTAACCTAACCTAACAATGGATTTGGGCTTGAAAAACTCAAAACTATATGTACATATTATTGTTTATATCGAATATTTTAGGTTAGGAAATAGTATTACCAACAGATGCATCATCATCCTACGGTTTTTTCTATCTCGTCTTGTTTGAATACAAATTACGATCACATTATGTAGATTTAAAAAGCAAAAAATTAATTTTTCTATCTTCAAAGCTATATCCCGTACAGCCCTCCTGTCTAAGAATGCGCTTAGATGATCTTCAGGATTTATAATCTTAATAATCCTCAGGTCATCTTAGGACGCCTTAGTAAATTATCAGAACCATAAAAGTTCACGAGGAATGAGTTTAAATAATCATATTCATGGTTCCGTTACTATTTTGAGGTCAAATTCAGGATATATGACAACTCGAGGAACCTAATAGGACCATAACAGAGGTAATTTAGACCTCCTCTCAAATATTCTCTGGAATGTCCTCAGGAGGATGTTATGTTTTTGTTGAAATTTATCAAAGGAATTTCGCACCAACAACACATAGATAAACAGTTCTTTCTTTATGTATTTAATAGTAAACATTAATTTGCAAACCTTCATAGCTGAAAATTTGATGTCTGGTCTTCTTGACTATTAGTAGCAGAAAACTTTAAGCCTCTTATATTTCAGTTTTAGAATTTTATTGACGAAATAAGTTCCAGTATCACAAATAAAATACAAAAGAGTAACAAAAACTTTCATGAAGTGATTTGTGCTGTGTGAGTCTGCAATATTATACGATGGACAAAAGACTCGAAATGGGGGGGAAAGTGAACTTTTAGTGAGAAAGTGGTGACTATTTAAATAAAGTTGGTGAGACTTGTAAAATATTTATTACAAAACGAAGTAGGATGACGTGGTACTTCTGGGGTACGTAATTACGGTGGATTATCGTCAAGGTCCAGCCAGAGGGGGCACCTGGCCCGGGGGGCGCGTTCACTCGTTGAATGCAGCCCCTCGGGGGGTACGTGCCCGACACTTGGATGACGCACGCTTCATCTACTTATCGTACGCGCTGCTTACTGACCTCTACTACTTCGAACAGGTAATGCTCAATCTTGACATATACTAAAGCGCATTCTAAAGTTTTAAAATGAATTTTTAGTAAACTCGTACTTAGTAAAATTATTGTTTTGAGAGCTGTTTAAAAAAGGATTCTTGAAAAATGTTATAAAAAATAAAAAAAAATGTTCGTAACAAATTTCCCATCATTCATCATCATGATAATTGCAAGACGTTTCCCAAAAAGTTATGCCATCTTTTGTCTTTATTTACATGAACTAGAAAAAATGTTCTACCTAATGGAATATTGAAAAGAATTATTCACCCTGTTTCGCTACTTCAATTTCTAAAATTTTTCGTCGCATATTTTACTCTCACTCAATTATTTAATTATGATTATTTTTTAAAAATATCCATGGAATTGAAAAACGCGATTTTAAAAGTACAATATAATCAGGTTACTTATAAATTCACCAATTTTTTTAAAATACATTTTTCACATCTGGTGCGGATGGTACTCGTAGTGGGGTGCATTGGAAAATCCACGAATTTCCCGAAGACGTCAATTTTGCGTCAACGATCAAAAACAGCTTGACGTCGTCGATCGTCGCCGTCTCGAATGGCACCGGGAAAACGCGTCGACATTTCGATAACTGACCCGAACCAGTTATTTTCGATCCCAGCGACAGCAGTCGTTCCATACTTCGGGCACCATCGCTCCAGGAAATATCGCAGCTGATGTATACCCGATTCGCCCGACCGGAAGTTGGAGGCGCCCGTCGATCCGTGAGGCAGGCAGCGATGAGAAAACGTTGTCGTCGTGAAAAAAAAAATGGAAAAAGAAAGAAACCTGGCCCGTCTGTTTTCGCACAGAGAAATTTGTTTTTCCTTTCATCTTCCTGCCAAATAATCCCCTTCTTTTGTTGCCCTTGCGCGAAAAGTACAAAGAGAGGAAACTGCAAAAGGCAATCCATCCGAATATGTCGAATTATGACGTGTAGGAATATTTTTTTGAAGATGAATTAAAAGTCGATGTGTTAGACGATATAAAAATTTAAAGTCATTACCGACCAATTCTTTAGTTATTGAAAATATGAACCCTTTCTAAAAATATATTTTTTTTATATTGAACTATTATTATATAGCGATCGAATTGTAAAAATGTCAAAAGTTAGACACACGAAAGCTTTCGATATATCGCATCGTATCGAAAATACGTGAGGCAATGTTTACGTGAGTTTTTGAATTTCTTCTTTCAGGATCTCCAGTCGGAAATTGAAACGCACCGTGACGTTTACACCTCGCTGAACGGCACGGGTCGGAAGCTCCTCAGCTCCCTGGCCAGTCAAGATGACGCCGTCATGCTGCAACGCCGTCTCGATGAAATGAACCAGAGATGGCATCATCTCAAGGCGAAAAGCAGAGCAATAAGGTAATAAAAATTCACGATTTTCAAAAAATTTGTTGGGGTCTATGCAAGCCGAAAAAGTCATTTATTGAAAAATGGTAGGATTCGAGTTCTTTTGTATATTCTAATTAATCTTTAGTAGTTTTCTTATTCAGTATCAACAATTTTTAAATTACACATGACAATTGTTCAAAAATGTATTTTCTTGCCTAAAAGTGAGGCACAGAATCTCGTCTTGAACACTATCGGTAATTGAATGGTCCCAGGTTCAAATCCCCTTACGGATATCGAACATCTCAAATTCAGTTTTTGAGTTCATTTGTTTCAAAAAACGAAAAATAATTGTTAAAAGTCATATAAAAGTGCCATCGCCAGAATTTTTAGTTAAGTTGGAATGAAAATTTACTTTTGAATTAAAATTGAAATTTTTTACATTATTTTCACCGAAAACATCCTTTTGAAATAAAATTAAGATTGTGTTTATTAATATAACTTTAGTAAGTATCGTTTCACATCATACTGTTTATAATTAATTTCGTTATTATTTCCAACTATTTTTATTTGTGAAAGGTTTAACTTTCAAGTCTCTATCGGTGTTTAATTTTATAACGAAATTGCATTTATATTATCTTTAATAATTGACGCTGGTGGATATGATGTAAAGTAATTTTTAATCGATTTTTCTATTATTTTAAATATGCTGAAAACCTTTGATTATACTGGCAGATATATTTTCATTTATGTATGAAGTTGAAAGTCCGTAAATTACAGGAAAATCCATAAAGAGAATTAAATATCACGTTAGATTAATTTCCTATTATGTTACTAATAAACATTTCACGTTGACGATTAATTTATTCATATAAGTTATGTATTAAATATAAATAACTATATTTTAGGGAATAAATATGTCATTCACTTTGAAAATGTTAAATTTTCGAGATTTTCAGAAATATAGAAAATTGAATTTATATATTCAGTTTCAATTTTGTTAAATATTTTTGTTCTAAATATTGTTTTTTCGTGAAAATTACCATCACAAAATTGTATTCCTTTTTTAATCGAAAATCCAGGATAAAAAACAGCATAAGTATATTTAACCTGGAAGAAACTAAGGAATGTAAACACATCTTCCTCGACAAATTGTTAATTCACGCCGTTTAACAAAATTCTAGAAAAAAATTCTGGTTATCGATGATTATTTCATGGTCGATGCAACATAGTTTCTGATAATGATTATTTACGTCAAACGTCCCTATTCACACCAAAAAATGATTAATGGAGCGAAAGCAAATAAAAATGAATGACAACTGAATAAGACACAAAAACATATTTTCAATCAAATTTTTATTAAATCAATAAAGTTTTATAATCATTTTTTTCGAGAACGTGTACATTTACTATCGAATTTTAGTCACTTGTTGCGAATACTACTAATTTTTTAAGTATTGAGCAAGTGTTGCAAAAATTCACTTTGTTATGAGAGTGACATTTTACGTTTTTGTATTGGACAAATACTTTACAATTTTCTTAAGATGTGATTCAATAATAGTGAGCATATAATACAATAATCACTAAAATAGAAATAAATGACTTTTTCGGTTGTCTACTGTAGGTAATAAGAAAAATTATCTTTCTACATATGTATGAAGAATTTTGTATGCATTTCGAAATTCATGGTTCGACTATTTTCTTAATCGCATAAAAACGATATATCGCATTGTGAATTTATATTACGTAATACTTTCACTTATGAAAAATAATTATTCAATAAGTGTATAATTGCACATAATTATATCTTACAAATAGACTGATCCTTGTATTTTATTTTACCAAGGGCGTAAAATTTCATTTTGTGCCCTGCAGGTTATCTGCATACGTGTAATATCTTCTATAAGTTTATATAAATTTTTAAGAATTTACAAGTTGTACAATGGACGTTTAAAACTTTTACTTCCAGAATACCCTCTTAATTTAACAAAATAGAGAACGTAACCTAACCTAACTTTTTTCATAGACAAATCTTTGTGCTATTTCACAGATACATTCCATCACGTAATGGCACATTTTTTTTAAATTAAATAAAGGAATTAACTGTCTTTGTTTACAAATTAAAATGGAAAGTTTACAAACGTTGAATTTTATCGTCGAGTATTTATCTAGTAGAAAATATAAATCAAAATCTCAGTGCAGTTACCATAAAATGTATTATGTGAAATTGTAAAAGCTCATAAATAAAACTGAATAATTCACTTGGAATTAATAAAATAACTTCAAAATGTAAAATATTTATTTTTATGAGTAAAGAATATCAAATAACATTATATCTGTATTTATAATTACCAAGACGAAAACGTGTGCACTCCGTGGAGTACAGAATTCAGTATTTTGTTATTAACTTAATGCGTGGTCCTTAATTCAATTTTTCAAGTCCACGTTTGAACCAGTTCGATTTCAAATAAGCCGAATGTGTATAAATTAATTATATTAATACTAATATATTATGATACTATTAAATTACATTATTATTTTCGTTTACGTTAATACTAAGTATGGAAAATGTTTAATAAAGGTTTACTTGTTAATCTCATTAAATCAAACTTTTAATCTCATGGCTTTACATATTAACCACTTGTCCAAATGTTGCGTGTATATATATTGTCAAAATCACGTGATTACATAGCACAACATAATACGATTAAAAGTTTCATATCATTATTTTAAAGGTGAATTACTAAAATCGTTCTATTTGCATGCAAATTTTTGTAAACAAATAAAAAAATTATACGGCATAATTCTGCGCCTCGCATTCAAACGTTCAAAAAAAGAAGAACTTTTTAATGCAGAACTTCATTCAGTCGTATGACGTAAATTTTCCAGTACGATAAATTCTCTAAAACGGTAATTGTGTGAGATATATTCGAACCGAATTTTAACGGTGGCAGAAATTTTGAATTTAAAATAACCCAACGCTATGCCGTAAAAATGACATTCACACGGTTTATTGCCGTAATAGTTCCGAATGAGGAACTCGTAAGTTCTGTAACATAAATAATTCCAACTATGCTTAGGAAGTTAAGGTACGGAACTTGGAACGAATACTTCCGGTAGAAGGTTAACTACGAACGTCGAAAATTCCATATAGGGCATACCAGAAACCTTTGACGACGGGTATCGCGTAATATATTTCGCGTGATCCGCGTGTCTTCCAAAATATGACAGAAATGTATCGGGTCACACGAAAATTCTTGTCATTTTTCTATTCTAGTGACATTTAGTCGTGTAACGTCGAAAATTTATCAAAATATGCAGCAGTCGGATTAAATTGGGTCAGTAAAGTGATTTAAAATTTGAGAAATATTTTAAAGAACAATGTAAACAATTTCTAGTAAAACTTTGCTCTTTAATTAATTTGTCGGTATTATAGCCGTAAAATACGATTTTACGGCCTACTTTTAGTCCGTAAAATAAAAGTTTACGAATCACATGAAACATGAATCTATGTTGTCAAAAACATAACCCATACGGACTAAATGCAGTCCGCGAAATCGAATTTTTACAGCGTTCAATACCGAAAAGTAATGTTCGACATACGACCGTAAGATTTTACGGCCTTGTATCGAAAAACTCTATTTTTCACGATAGGGCACAAAATACGATTTTGCGTACTTTTGTTGAAGAGCAAAGTAATCCTAAAAGTAACTTAATACAAATTCAGTTTCTATTTCGAAATGTGATATGCATAAATATTAAATCATGAAAAATTTGAAAATCTTATTGGATTTAGGTTATATGAAGTGAACAAGATTTCGGGAAGTATATAGGCATTTTTCATTATCGATTGACGCTGTATTATATGGGAATAGTTTGTGGAACTGCATAAATACGTATGTATCGAACGCCTATTGTCCGAGGTCTTGATTACTACCGCCGATTGCGAATCTACAGAGCACATATGGGTAAATCCCACGCTGACGTAACCGAATGTCTGAAATATGAGGCATGCTCCACAATGATACAATCATGTTATTTTAGAATGTCGATGAAAGCACACTCTCGATAGGAATTTCAAACTTTAGTAACTTCAAAATACTATTACATATTCATCGCGTGTCCATAACTTGCTTACTAATAATTTATATACATATCTGATCACTGTTTTACCGAAAAGTATTGGACATAATTAATTCAGTTACATGATACTGCTATCGTAATAATAAGAAATTCTAACCGCCTGTTTTCAAAAAATCTTTTTTTTGCGCAGCCCTGTACATGTCTGACCAGAAAGGCCCTTAACTACTTAAATGTCGTAGCACCGTTGCGTTGTAGCACTAAAGTTGAGTATTATTAAAACAGTACTAGACATGCAAATTAAATAATTCTTAACGTTAAAAGAAACGATTCTTTTGTCATATACATTAATATTTATATTTCAACAGAGGGATCGGAATTAATGAATGTATAAAGTGTAATAGCTTTCAAAACCTTTCAAATATTATTATTTTGAAACAATACTTAAATGTTATCTAAAAATATGGATGGTGCTATATTTTAATCTATATATCATATGATTATTTGTATTATTATTATTATTACTTAAGTTGTTTAGCCGTATTATGTCGCATCTAACTAGGATAAAATTATTTGTCGAATAAATTACTAAAACGATGCTGTTTAATGACGAAACTACAATTACACATCACACACATCTCACATCAGAACAACTGTTTCATTCACACAATTAAAATTATTTCGTAATGTCCTGACCGTTAAACTTTAGAAATATTTTTAAAAATGTAGGATTCGTTATAGGTAACTTAACTGTAATAGTTACTTGCCCTTACACGGAGAAACTTTTGAGAACTCTGCTCACCCGAATGCGGGAGAAAATGTCGTCCAAAATAATCAAGATAATAAAATATGATTCTAAATGGAAAAGAAGATATTTTACGCTAATTTTGTGTCATTTGATCCTTAACATTGCCTTACCATGAAAATGTTACAAAACAATCTTTGCTTTGTAAACAACGGTTCTTAAGGGTCATTTCATAGGCTAAAAGTAATTCATAGATTCTTTAATAAAGAAAATAAATCAGACCGAACAAAAAAATAATTTGTTACATTTAGTCGCATTTTTTTATGTAATTGCAATTTTTCCCACGTTTTGGGTGAACAAAGCTCTCAAAAGTTTCTCCGCATATAAAAATTAAAAGTTTACTTTGAATCGAACCATCTGGTATTTCTCAATAAACGCATGAATAAAAATTTTATTGATAAATTTATTTAATATTTTGTGACATTTATTGAGCACATGAATAAAATTTACTAATACGCATTCCCTTATTTGTATTATTAATATAACTACGTTGATATTTGAAATATCGTTTGAATCATCCCATTTGCAAAAGACGAATACCAAAACTAAAGTCACTGCATACAGAGTGATATAAATAATAGAATGTTAATAGCTAACATTATAGATGATTCACTGATAAAATGAGCTATGGCTGACAGTTTTGCATTTTGACTTAATTCGAAATGTAAACATTTATTATTTTTTTCATAATATAAAACTCTGAATTACATTTTCATGAAAAGATTACTATTCTGGACCAGCCATTGATGAGAAGCTGAGTTCAGTATACCCACAAGCATATTTAGTTGTAAATAAGTCTTGGAATGTTATACTAGAAAAAAGGACACAATGAAGGAGGTGCCTATAAACCTAACAGCGTAATTTGGAGCAATCACATTTGAAATAAGTATTTCCTTGCTCTCTATAATATAACAATAATTACAACATTATTCAACAAAGGTTTTTAGCCATTTTTTGAAAATTCCTCAAATCCAAGTAAGAAATAAAATTCGACTTATTTTTTACAAACATTTTGCATAAAATACATCAAATATCCTTACATATCTACATGATTATTACTCATTTCTCAATTTATTTTTATGAACGTACAAGTTATTTGTAGAAAGAGTAACAATAACATATTTTCAGTATTATATCTCAGGAAGGTAAACATGTTTGTAACCAACATGAGGAGGACATTGATGACTGCTATTAGCTCATGTAAATAATAACAAAAATATACATTTTATACTAATGAATAATTCTTAATATAATTCTATGGTCTAACATAAACCACACGGAAAAAATGAAACAGTTGGAACTGCTAACTATACAGTAGAATAAGACATAGTAACCATTTTTAGTCAATCTTACCATCTAAATAATGACCTCGACAGATACTACTATTATTAGATCGAAAACATGCGTTTAAAGTTTCACAGTTGCATTTAAAGTGGTGTAATTGCGATTGACATTATTCAAATAATTCTAAAATGTAATTTGGTAATTTGTTTCCCAATTAAAAAAAAAAAAGCACAGTTACATGGGGTTTTCCTAGTGATCCAAAAATTTCATTTATCACTAATGTTTTGACGTTTTGACTATTAATAATTTATTATTGGATAAGTGTCGATAAATCGAATCTGTTGAAAATTAATATTCATACTGAAAATGATCACTACTTCCATCGAATTCATTACAAAAATTATCCATAGTCATCACTGAATTTCCAGTAAGAAATGTTCACTAGTATCTGTTCATTCGGTATGATGTGTAATGTATTATAAAGAATAATATTTATTAATAGTTATATGAGAATTAATATATTCATCCTTAAACCATATATAAACATCATCTATCATTCAATAAATACTAAATATTCAGTAGTAAATAATATATAAATAGTTCGTGAAAATAATAATTTCTAGTATTGACAAGTATTGACAAGATTTAGTTCTGAACATTAACTAGTTCTCTTGGTACACTCGAAAAAATAAATGCTATATTTATATATAGAGTAGTTTATATGTTATACAGTAATATAAGTACATTTTATCCATTTTAAACCATTTTGTCCAATCTTTTTTTCAGACCCGTGCTTAAACATAGTAACGAAAAAGCAATTTTCTACGCACATCTTAAAAAATAGCACAATTTAAATGTTTTGTCATACGAAACTTGTCATGCGATTCTGCAATAAGCAATACTACTATGTGATATTTTCTTACATTTATGATGTATCTAAAAACGGCTTATTGTTTACAAAATATCTAATATTCATTTTGATATAGTTTCTTGTTATTATGACATTGGTGCAATTACAAAAATAATTTGACATTACATTTCAATATGTAAAAATGCTGATAGAATATTTCTATAAATAAACACTACCAAGAACAATCTTTGCTATAACATGTTTGTGGTATTATTACCATAAACTATAGGAGGCTACTGAAATGGCGAAACATCAATAACAATTTCAAAATTTGCGTCAATCGAGAAAATTATTATTCATATCTCATTATCTAGTGTCGGGTTTACACCATGGGATTCAAATTCCAATCGCATTACCCAAAAGTCCATTCACGTTAATAACATTAATAATAATAATGTTCCTCGTTATATAATGCAATAATTTAAATTAATAGATTACATTAGAACAATTAATTTCCCCACATTTCATTCGACACGATCGTTGTTATTGCGATTGCGGTTTATTCGAACTTCGAAATAACTTGTAATCCATTATTTCATTAAAAAATACCCGAATAATACAGCTGTCAAAACATGATACTTTCCGTTACGCAAAATACGTAATTAATTAACAGCGTAGTGAAGTTGGACCTCCGGGAACAATTGCTGTTTGCCATGATTCTACCCTGGCCATCGGATTTCGATAAGCGCCATTCTAGCCGCCTGTGCATTTCCCGTAATAACGATAGTCCAACCATATGTATGGATGATCGACGAGATCAATATTACAGAGAATTGTGAAATCTGCAAATTTCGACGATTCTTTCGGGGTAATGGCTTGGAAGAATATTAAGAACTTTTTTTTTAATATTACTCGAGTATTATACTGTGTTAAATTTCAGTGTTAACAAAAATAATATAATTTTATCCCAATTTTATAGAATTTATTCAAAACACAAAGTCATTAAAATGTCATCTGTGCATTATCGACTTACTAAAAAAATCAAAACCAAAAAAACGTTTAATTTTAAATTGGATAAAAATGTATTTCTGGGAATTCAATGACGATTACGGATAACTTTTGTAATTAATTCGATGGAAGAGTGATCATTTTCAGCATAAATATTAATTTTCAATAAATTTAATTTGTTTGTATCACATGCTTAGACCTATGCAATAATAAATTATTAATAGCCATGACATCAAAACAATAGTGAAAAATAAAACTTTTCGATCGCTGGGAAAAACCCATGTAACTGTACTTTTTTTTTGAAAATTGGGAAACCAACGAAAACGCGTGATGGATTTTCGATTAATAATCAATCTGTGTCGAAATTTGGATTCCATATTACATTTTAGAATTATTTGAATAATGTAAATCGCAATTACACTACCTTAAATGCAATTGTTAAACTTTAAACGCATTTTCTCTATTTAAGAATAGTAGTATTTGTCTAAATAGTAGGATCCGTCACAAATACGATTTTTAGTTGGTATTACTATTTAAATAGTAGCATTGACTGTCTAATTTGTCGAGCTCATTATTTAGATGGTAAGATTGACTAAAAATGATTACTATGTCTTATTCTACTGTATAGTTAGCAGTTCCAACTGTTTCATTTTTTCTGTGTGGTTTACGTTAGGCCATAAAATTATATTAAGAATTATTCATTAGTATAAAACGTGTATTTTTGTTGTTATTTACATGAGCCAATAGCCGTCATCAATGTCCTCCTCATGTTAGGTACGAAAATGTTTACCTTCATGAGATAAAATACTCAAAATATGTTATTGTTACTCTTTCTACAAAATAACTTGTATATTTATAAAAATAAACTGAGAAATAAATAATACTCATCTAGATACGTAAGGATATTTGGTCAATTTTATGCAAAATGTATGTAAAAAATAAGTCGAATTTTACTTCTTACTTGGTTTTGAGAAATCTTGGAAAAAATGACTAAAAACCTTTGTTGAATAATGTTGTAATTATTGTTGTTATATTATACATAGCAAGGAAATATTTATTCTAAATATTATTCCTCCAAATTAGGCAGTTAGATTTATATTTAGGCAACTTCTTCATCGTGTCCTTTTCAGGAAACGTGTCCCTCTAGTGCAACATTCTAAGACTTACTATGACTAAATGAAAATTAATGATTAAACGAACTTACCTTAAGTGAAGTTCTATCATAATTATGCGATGTGCTTCGTCCGAAAAGATTAGTTGAAACAACATGTAGTTACACGCCCAAGTGTTACCACTGATGCACTAAAGTTAAGATTTATTTTATTAAATTCTTGAATACCTATATCTATTCGTCATCTTTCCACTGTTCCTGTCATTCACGTTTTAGTGCTTAACCACTCAACACGCATTTTTTCAATCATGCCGAAAAGAAACCATTCAAAAGATTCGGAGGATTATTTGTTAAGGAAATTTAGAAAAATGGAACGGAAAATGAATCGATTGCGTAGGAATCACGAATTTACATCACCAGATTCTCCAAAAAAGACGGAATGCCGAGGAGGTTAATAACCTTTATTTTTTGACATGTGGAATAACAATACTATGTAATCAGGACAGTTTATGGGACTGTTTCCGTACATTTTAATATAGTTTAAGTTATTTCCAGTAATGAGAGTAAATAAATCACTCTATTAGATTGTAGACAGGGCAGTTTCAGGGACTGTCTCACTACATTTTAAAATTTGTTATTCATTACGTTCGGATGCAGGGCAGTCTATGGGGCTGCCTAACACATCTTAAATGAACGCAATAATTATAATAAAATACCGTTCTAGAATTATTCAATTCTATATATTCTATTTAGTGATGGCTGGTAACGACGGCGATCCTAAAGGCCACGCATCGAATTCTAACCTTGCAGAGGGTTCAACAAATATCAATTCTGTTATCTCAGATAATGATAATATTGAAGATATAATAACTTCTATGAATGTACTGTTGAATGAGGAAGAGCACAATCTCTCTGAAAATATTGAAAACCAGGATGAAAACCAGGACGAACAACAAGATGCCCACATTCAAGACATTGTTAGGATGCTTTAAGATGCTACAATCGAATTAGACCAAGAAGTCTTAGCTATATTGGGAGATGAGCCTTGCATATTGGAAAAATATGCCGCAGATATTCACGGAGAAATAGCTAGCCGTTTTGAACATGTAGCTACTACGGGTTTGAAAAAGGAAACTCGTAAGGAATTGTGCGAGAAATATTTGTTACCTGCAAATTGTAAGGCCATCGGTGCTCCTTTACTCAATCCTGAGATAAAAGTGGCTGTTTCGGAAACAGTGATGAAAAGAGACAAGGGTATAGAATCAAAACAGAAACAATTAGTTAGTGCAATTTCATGTTTAGGAGAAGCCATTATATTACAGTTGAATTCAAAGGAGAAAAATAATTCATTATTAAATCATATTCTTCATCCTGTCCTTTTTAGGAAACGTGTCCCTCTAGTGCAACATTCTAAGACTTACTATAACTAAATGAAAATGTTGGTATATTGAACTCAGCATCTCATCAATTGCTGGTCCATAACAGTCATCTTTTCATGAAGAAGTAATTCAGAGTTTTATATTATGAAAAAAATAATCAAAATGCAAAACTTTCAGCTGTAGCTCATTTAATCCGTAAATCAAATAGTTAGTTCAAATATAAGCTTTTGATACTTTAATATAGATTTAACGTAGGTGCATTTAAAAATTAAAATAAAATAATTAACGGCTTGAACCTACCAATTGCATTAGATGTTAAAATGCCATAGTTTGGAAATTTCATACACATTTCAAACACCTTCCGTCGTAATCGCTCGGATTCACAAACGTTTAGGCTTTGTCGAAATATTTATAATCTCAACTAGTAATGAAATTACTTTTAATACTTTATTGGTAAGCAATTGTTCTATGTAGTACAAGTCACTATAGAGACATCCACTGGATGATATCTTTACATCTGTAATGTTAAGCATTAACATTCTATTATTTATTTCACTCTATATGAAGTGATTTCAGTTTTGGTATTCGACTTTTCCAAATGGGATGATTTAAATGATATTTCAAATATCAAAGTAGTTATATTAATAATACAAATAAGGGAATGCGTATTAGTAAATTTTATTTATGTGCTCAATAAATGTAACAAAATATTTCATAAATTTATCAATAAATTTTTATTTATGCGTTTATTGAGAAATATCAGAAGTTAGATTCGCAGTAAACTTTCAATTTTTGTACGCGGAGAAAATTTCGCGAGATCCGCTCATCCAAAACGCGAATGGTAATTACATAAAAAAAAATTTGACTGAATGTAATAAATTATTTTGTGGTTCGGTCTGGTTTAGTTTTTTTATTAAAGAATCTTTCATATACTTTTAGCCTATGAAATGGTTCTTAAGAGCTATTCAAATCAAAATTGTTTTGTAAAATTTTCAACACATTTACAAAATTATTAAGGCATTGCTCAGGATCAAATGACATAAAATTAATAAAAAAATAATCTTCTTTTCCATTTAGAATCATATTTTATTGTCTTGATTAGTTTTGGAATAAGTTTTCTCCTGCATTCGGGTGAGCAGAGTTCTCAAAAGTTTCTTCGTGTAAAGACAAGTAACTAATATAGTTATAGTTACGTATAACGAATTTTACATTTTTGAAAATGTTTCTAAAGATACCGGTCATGTATAGTCAAGACATTACGATATATTTTTAATTGTGTGAATGAAACAGTTGTTATGATGTGAAACATGTGTGATGCGTTATTGCAGTTTCGACATTAAACAGCATCGTTTTAGTAATTTATTCGACAGGTAATTTCATTCAGTTAGATAGAACATAACACGGCTAAATAACTTAAATAATAATAATACAAATAATCACATAGTATGGATTAAAATATAATAATACCAGCGATATTTTTAGAAAACATTCATGTATTATTGTTTCAAAATGATAATATTTGAAAGAATATTAAGGACTTTTTTTTAATATTACTCGACTATTATATTATGTTATATTTGAGGGGTAACAAGAATAATATAATTTTATCCTTATTTTACAGAATTTATTTAAAGCACATAGTCATTAAAATTTCTTCTATGTATACATAAAGAAATTGAAACAAAAAAAAAGTAAATAATCTCTTTACCTCCATATTTCCCAGATTTCCTCGGCCTAGAACCCGACATTTCCCATACCATCGAATACTCAATCCTTCTTTGTATTTGTCACATTCACAATTTTTCACTTTCTTTCGCGCGTCCACTCGTGAAAGTTAATCTGCTGTCTCGGTTTTGCACATTTCCCCGTCATCCGAGTGCATGCGATGAATTTTCTTTTCCATTTTTCCGACTTTCATCTCCCGTCTCTTCTCGCCATGTCCGACACCCGTCTCTTTCTTGCGATTTGAGTGCGCGTGATGAATTTTCTTTTCCATTTTGCTATTTTTCTTCGTGCTCCCCTTGCAATGGCGAGTCGAGCATGCGAGATGAATTTTTCACCGTTGCGCGCGCGAAACGAACTCGAGTCTGTCACGTGTAAAAGTCGTTTCACCTTTTTCAGAAAATTGATTTTCAAAATATGTGAAGTTATTGGAACTTTCTCTTATAAAAATTGGCAATTTTGTGGTTTTTTAAAAACCAATAAAATCGCGGTATGCAATATGAGAGTACACTACCATATCTACATCACCAAAAGGATTATTCATTTTTCAGGTAGCAGATTTTTACGTTAAAATCTTATTTTTAATGTCAAAAAGACATTGCCGATGGCAAAAAAAAGCAACTGTAACCTTGATAACGCCTGTAAAATGAAAGATTGTAACATACTGAATGTTAAAAAATAAAATTGCAGATACTAATAAAAATATTATAAATTTTAAGTAGAAACAGACCAATTGATAAAAATATTATAAATTTTAAGTAGAAACAGACAAATTTTTTTTTGTTTACTATTAATTTTAACGGTAGTGTTTAGTGTTTTACATATTACAAAGGTTGCATCTTTAAGAATATTAAATATAAAAACGCTGAATATATAAAGAGTCCACAACACAGTCTTATGATGAACGCGACGAAATGTGTTTTTGAGTGCATTCTTTCTAATTGTGTTCGTCACATGACAGCGATCCAATGTTAAATGGCAAAATTGCATCCTGTGGACACTAATGGGTTTAAAGTATATTTGCGTTTAGTGATGACATAGTCATCTTCTAAGTGTATAACTTATTTACATTTACATTAGATTTTCTGGTTAGCACTTTCTATGTTTTTATTTTTTTACTTTCGATTGGATTCCTATATTTGTAGTTCGCAGTCTTTAAAGAATTTATGCGACATAATGAAGCGCACTCTGGTTGGCTGGATTATCCCTCTACTATGAAATCATTTAACCAATACTTCCCTTGGATTGTCAAAATTGGGGCACTACCATATCACATGATCTCAAATTTGATTGGCATTACCGCAAGAACATTGGGAAGTGTTGATTATGTTGATGCGAGCCAGTGAGGCAGTGAGGTTATAATGATCGGATCGAAAGCGATTAATTGTAACAATGGTGTTTCTATTGATGTTTTGGCTCTGATACCATGGTTAATGGCTTTGTTTATAGTAGAATTGACCGACAACAATATCCCTGTGGTCAGCGATACACGCAGTTGCACTTAGAAGTAAAGCATCCTGGTTAGTGATGCATACTTGGAAGTTAACTATAGTTCAACTATACTCTTGTTAAAAAATAAAGAGCATTGCGCCCTCTACGGCACAGACATTATGTCGATTACTGAGCGCGAAACAGCTGCTTTACCATCAGAGGATATCCTCTGATGATAAAATAGTTCGTCGACTGTACCGGTCTGGGTTTTTGAGTAGTTTTCCCAGACCCTCGTGTCAATCCGATGCGGAAGTGATGAAGTCATTATATTATTGTCATTTTGAGCAATTGCGATTAGTATTGTGAAATATTTAATTCCACTAGGATATCTTTTTGATAATTTTATTGCCATACATACAAATATTTCACTACGTAAATTGCTAGGAAAATGCATGTTCTAAGAAAAATTGTAACTCATATATTATTTTTATTTTTAAAAGGGTTAAAATTAAAAGTATTACTTGATTTATTTACCGACAGTTATAATTTTTAATAAATAATAAAAATTAACGATTTTAAAAATATTCTTATATGCATCGTCAAAAAATGTCCGCGTATTTGAGTAAACGTAAAAACATCCATAACAAGACGATATTTCAAAAAACATTGTAATCTACGTTAACCTACTTGAAAAAGGGTTATGTCGCGAACAGAATGTTTTTTTTCGTT
This sequence comes from Trichopria drosophilae, assembly GCA_030407085.1. NCBI lineage: Eukaryota > Metazoa > Arthropoda > Insecta > Hymenoptera > Diapriidae > Trichopria > Trichopria drosophilae. The sequence goes on along the minus strand of CM059584.1, from coordinate 138,955,394 downwards.
ATGTTTACATTTGTAACATTTGACTTATTTCAAATGTTGTTAATGAAACAAAATATTATTTAATTATCTCTAACCTCGAATTATTCTAAAATTCAATTTTACTCAAACTAAGTTTAAGTATATCTAGAATAAAAGAAACTTTAAGTCGTAAACTAAGACTGTAAATTAAGATAATAAAATAGAAAGAAGAAAGGCGCAAAATGAAAACGACAAATCAAAAAAAGAAGTTAAAAGAACCATGCGGAAAGAGGACTGAATGGGAGAAAATTCCTGAAACTCGCACAAAGGGGTTAGCAGTAACGAATTTAAAACGGAAACGATGAAGAGCAAGGAATCAAAGTGAGATCGTTAGAAATGCAAGAAAGGCGCGAAGAGTCACAGAGGAGAGAAAAGATCAAAGAAATCGAGATAAACCTATTACTCAATTCTATGAGGTAAATTATCAAAAAATTAGCGCGGGAACTTAATGAGTAAAAGACTGACGACAAGTGTATTTCAAGGTCTTTAATTTTTAACGTCTTTGCTTCCAAAAATGTTTAGTAAATAAATTTTTGGGATTTTCGAAATATTTTGGAATTATTATCGAAATTTTTCCGATAATATTCAGATATTATAGTATAAAAATACAAAATGTTATGTATTCTTTTTAATGAAAAATGTATAAACTAAAAATATTGCCAACATTTCTGTTCAAAATAAGTTTGTTTTGGTTATATTCGGTCCTTACTCCATAATACATTTACAGTACACTGAGGGAAAGGATTGTTTACTAAAAAGAAGGCTTCTCAATAGTTAAGAAATCGTATATTTAAATACGGCGAATCGAATAATTTTTTAAGTATGAAACAATTATTCATTTCATGTAAATCTAACATTTCTTTAGTGCAAACAACGCATTTTATATCTCAAGAAATATCTATTAAATGCAACCAAATATTTCTTAATAGTTACAAAATGTAATGGTTGGAGTCCATATGAGTCCATTATGCATCGTAACATAACCTCAAATGACAACACGGATATTTTGTTTGGTTTGTTAAGACCAATTGAGTGTCATTGCAATTCGATGGTTATCATTTTGAAAAAAAATAAATTGAAGATGTTATTTATACCTCGTCTTAAATATGCTCATTTTATAAGCAAATACATCGTCTGAATTGTGAATTTGCGCAGCTGCCGAGTTCAAAGTATACATTTCCTAACTATTAAGAAATGGTCAATTCTGATGTAAGAAATAAAATGCTAATAATAAATGAATCGCCTTTAATATCACGTTACGCCATCTTTATGTTAAAAGAACGATTTCAACTTTCCCACTGAATGATATTTCTTTACAACAAACAATCCTTTTTCTCAGTGTATAACAAAAATGATCACACATCAGAAATGTAATCAGCCACAACAACAAATGAAATGTTATTATCATAATGATCTCCGCTTCAAGTGCTTGCAACTAGACCGCGTGGTTGGTTGCGCCATCTGTCGAATCATGTATCATTTTTGACGGTCAATTCGTCGGTATTAGTTTTCCGTGCATTTTAGTATAAATTTATGTTGACTAATGATCTCGTGCAAAAATATTAAGATAACGAATTAAATACCAATCCTCCGCATTTCCGAATTTTACAGTTGAATAAAAGTCTCCAAAATCTTTTGGTAAATTTTTGAGTTTACTAAAGGTTGACCTAGTGCAACCCGAAATGCTCCTGGAATCTCGATTCAAAGACCCTCGATATCCCTTAAGACACTGAAGTATAAAGTGGCATGCCTTGTAAATTACGCAAGAGGTCGTTGGTGCGTACGGTCGGTGCATCGACGGCACAAAATACGTAATACCAGCTTTATGTGCGATAAGGTGTGGCTTAACGTTAATCCGGAAAATCCCTGTGCAACTACACCGAAAACACCGAATTCGCGATGGTGTGTGTACAAGTCCCCATGTTTAACGCGCCGACTAACGTCTGTATGCATTGCATTCGGACTGGGTTTGGGGCGCACCCACATGTATGCCCCAGTTCACTTACGGCTTCACGACCGTGTTCCCAGGAATTAGTTTCCCTGTGAGCCAGATGTGGCTCGCATTTACTTAGACTTAGACGATTCCGACCGGGATATGTTAGCGGGCGTCATTATTCTGTCCGAAATTCGTCAATCTGACCGTAGAGAATGTGTTCCGAAAATCGCGTTTATAAGGTGGTTAATTAGGTTGCTAGCTGCAGGGAGTTAATTTTCAAAATGAAATACATATAAGCTCTTGTTTATCTGTGCTTCTCAAAATTTGAACTAGTTTCTGACATTGGTTAATTAATATCTCATGGAGCTTTGCATAATTATTTTACAAAAAGAAGACTGCGAAATCTACCTCTGGTTTATGAGATTCTCTTGCACATCTATCAACCTAATATTACAGAAAGACACTTAATACAATGGTATAGCATTAGTAAACTAGGACGGCAAGCCTGTTATTTAAAAAAAAAAAAAAAAAAAATACAGCTAATTTACTTCCGAAGAGTTACAATTCCATATAAACACCATAAATCTAATAAAGGGTTTAGCATAATATTAGGATAAACGCAAATTTTGTAAAGTATGTTTGAGTATTGAAAAAATGCAAAATATAATAAAATAAAAATACTTTTTTAGTAATTGCATAATCATAAAATGACGGCTGCATTTATCTAAAAAGGCACTACGTTTTAAAGAGTCCATGGAACTCTCCTTAATTTTTTAACACTGGAACCAGAACCCAAATTTTTACCAAAAAATTACAAGCAGATAAAAAATCATAAAAACTGAAAAATTAGACAAATTTTGCAACTCATTAATGTCGATCATTTATCTTGAATATTTTTTTTTTCATATTTATTTTGTACTAATGGAATACTAGAATAATTTGATAATTTCGTTAAAAAATGAATGTCGTTTTTCAATTTGAAAAAATGGTAACTTTTTACATAGGTAGAAAAGAGGATATGACATGTGAAATAGACGTAATTTAGTTACTCGTCCAACCGCGCTAGACTGTTGGAGAAATGAATGTCCATTTGCCGAATAAAAAAATATTCCATCATACGTTAGTTAAAACAATGTGCTGACATGTGTATAGTTCAGATAAGTATTAATGTAAGAGCCTAATCATGTATTAAGAATTTGTGTAATCTGTTACATGATGTCTATTAGATCTGGTGGTCTTATTGATATCACAAATCGCTTCAGTCTAGTCATAATATTTATATTATTTATTGTTCTTCAACAACAACAAAATTCCTGATTCATAAAATAAAATGTTACTTAATCTTTAAATCTGCATTCGTTAAAAACTACTAATTCAGAAACGATAAATGGGTCACTAATTCTAGTAGTAATAATTTTTAGTAATAAATAATGAAAAACTACTAGTTTATTAAAACTGCTGATCTAAATTATTGAATATCTACTTTTATATTAGCAGAATTTTATTAATAAATCAGTAGTTTTTTGTATCGTATTCTAGTAAAAAAATAATTGATTAATGGTAAATCACTTTTCATTTTAGATTTTAGTTTTTAACTAATTCTTTATTAAGCAAATTTCTCTTAGTAGAAAACAGTTCCATTGTTGGTTTGTTAATCTTCTATCAACGCTTTGTAATCGAGTGTCACTCTTTACTTAAGCATATTTATAAAAAGTAATCAATTTTGTAATATTTATATCATTTATATCAATTTTATTTTTTTAAAATGTGGTTGCGTTTTAATAAAAGACATGGCAGAATTTTAAATTTGTGTAGAGAAGTAATTTCGTTTGTGATTCTCTAAGATTACAGAAAATAAGGTATTTTTACTTCATTAAATTAATGGAACAAATCTTATTACAATAATGGCCTATAATAACGTACTTTATAAGAAGATTTCATACTTTAAAGCTTCTTTCGCATTTAATAATGGCCATTCTTAATGGAACAATTAATTAGTTTCGATAAAAATTAAATTTCATAATTTATAGCAATTGATTTAACTGTAAATAATCCGCATTCCTTTGTAGTTCGTCAAAACTATACGAAGGACATAAACTAATAATTAAATGTTAGCAGTGTTAGTAGTTAGGAGAGTATTTTTTCTGGGTTTTAATATTTTAGAAAGTATTTGGATGCTTCATTTTTTATTTCGATATTTTTCATGTTTAGTTACCTCAATAAAACACTCATGTCGAATGAAAATGATGTCCATATGAATAAGTAGACATGAATTGTTTTTTACTATTTCTCATATTTGAATGGAGCATATATTTTTTTAAAGAGGGCCAGGATCCCAGGCCAAAAATTGATGATATTTTATCTCATTTATCATCGTATTTTGTTATCCCTTTTTTCTCATGTATCCGACATATTTCTTAAGTTTCTCTTAATTTCTTTTTTTTATCTAATTCTTTTCTTTCAATTTGTATTTCTAAATACTTATATTTTTATTTTGAATTAAATGTGTCCAGTCAATGGCCGTGTTATTGTTATTATTTACCTATATATTAGCGGTCAATATATCACTTATTAAAAAGTAGAAACGATGTTTTAAGAACTGTTATTTTCATATTATTATACTTTGCTTCCGTGATCGTTGAATGCAAATCCGCAGTTTGAGAGTTCAAAATTTTAAATTATAGGTTTTATGGTGCCCTAATATACAAATGCACATTAGCAACTAATCAAATAGTAGTTTTTTGTAAAGTAGAAGGGCATTATTTATATCAAAATACCGAATATGTAAAAGTCAGTTACAATTTTTTCAAACCTTCAATAATCTGCAAAAAAAGCATTCTTTAACGTAAAGGACGAACTTTGCACAAACAACAAATTGAATGCTTTATGTAAACGTTAATAGTGAATGACACAGTGTTATATTATTTAAATATTTTAAACCCGTATTACTTATGCAGGGCAATAAATAATACAGCGACAGTAAATAAATGGTATAAATCGAAATAATCAATTTCAAGGCAGAATATTTGTTCAATCTTGCGACATGTTGGATATATGAAGCCAATTACAAAAAGTAACCAGAATTTCCTGTATTTTTTATTGTCTGGAAAGGTTCTTTCTGTAATAAAACCACAGTTTATAATTACGCTGCTTAATTTACTTCTTAAATTGGAAACTTCTTTTTAACGACAGGGAATTGAACGGAGAACAGTTTCAGAGTCACGGTTTACAAATAATGAGAGAAAAGCGTGTATAGGAAAAGAACGAAATATAGGGTACACAAAGAGATTCTGCCACCAAAAAAAAAAATGGATGAGTAGGAAAAAATTCTGCCTGGTTGGACGAATGAGTAAGAACCGGTAGTCAAAGCAAGATCCGAGAAATGAGGTTTTCGATAGAACAAAAGGCGGCGTACTCGTCATAGGACACTGGGGGACGGATTGTGGCCCATTGTACCTATAGCTAATTCGAGAATCGAACAATACGTCTCGGGTGATTCGAATATTTCGTTACTTTTATCGCGGAAGATACAATTTTACTTGGAAATGTTAAATTAATATTTAATTTTTCATGCTTGTACACAGAGAAAAAGGGGTTAATGGAACCATAAAAAAATGTAGATGTAATTGTAACATATAATGGTTAAATTAATACCTTGTAAAGTTGTTGATAATTACTGTTACAATTTTTAATATTTTCCAATATACCATAGAACAACAATAATTGTTACTATGACACTTTCTTTCGTTTAATCTAATATCTATTTAAGAAACTGGATAGCTTTAAAGTTGTTTATCGTCATAAAGTAGTTGAACCTTTATAAGTAATTGTTGGTCATAGTCATTTTTATAACAAATAATTAAAATTTATCATGAAGCAAATTAAAAAGGCAATCATGTGAGGGCTTAAAATGTAACCAATGTGTTGCAAATTAGTATTTTCGTTATCAAGGGCGCAAAATAAACTTTTGTGGCCCGTAGATCTTACTTGTGGTCGAGGGCTGGCGATCAGCGATGTGTTAATTCCTCTCCCCAATAGTAAACTCTTAAAATGAAAGATATTTCGTTTAAGACTGCAAACACTTTAAGAATTTTCAACACGGAAGCATAGGCATATTCTTCAAGCTTCACACAGCAAAAATAGGACTTTGTGTATGTCAGAATAATTATGATACTTGCAAGCGAACTTTCAAATTGTTACATCTCTTTAATTTCCATCAGTTCAGAGAGGTCAAACGGATTCAATATTACTGATTTGAAATTCAATTTTGAATTGCTGAATAGGAGTAAGTAGTGAAGCGTAGCGAGTTTCTGCTAGACCACTAATAGTCTCTGTTGTTTATGGTGGAAGTTTAGACTGGTTTCCTCGTATCCCAGTCCCACCCTTTTGTTTAGATTGGGACTGCGTAGGTTAGATTGTCCCCAAGTTGAATTATGACGCTTTGCCCTGCAGCCAGCAATTCCGTTCGTCCCTACTTCATTGCATTAGCACCGAAGACGAACGGAAGAAACAAAACATCGATCCAGATGTCAACGTTCTAATTACTTATTCAAGTCACACCTTATAACATCATTGACGCATTATCACTTTATGCAAAGAAGTAAATCAGATGATGTCAATTTTTTCAAAGTTTGATATAGAGTACAGTAGCCTAAGAGGATGCAGGATCAAGCACATTACTGTACTAATTTCAGATGGGAGCAATTATATTCAGTCAGTTTAGGTTCATAAACTTTTTCAACATTTTATATTAATTCAATTTCATATTGCTCGTTATTTTTGACTTAACTGATTTATGTAACGATCGTAATGTAAATCATTGTTTGCTATTTTGTTCTCAGTTGTACTAAATCAAAACTTCCTGAAATTTTAATGTCATTGTATTGTGTTATTAGACTATAATTTTTTCATCAGTAAGCCAAATTATATTTATCAGTAAAACAATGGCTGTAGTTGAGTTACGTCGCTGTCCAAACTGCAAACGATGTATATTTCCAGGCAGAAATGGCCAGAGTAGTATCTCGGCAGGAAACTAACCCAGTACTGGTAGCCAGTACAGATTGACGGAAATGCGTCTGTATCTATAATAAACCGGCGAAGAGCTGATCCAGTACTGGCAATATACCACATGTACTATTAGCAGTATTGCATTATTACTGATTGCTGAAATACATCAATACTGACACAGTGGTGATTTCCAGTACTATATTATCGCAGTTAATGAGTTCTGCTGTTAGTAAAAACGTCGGAGGAACACCCAAACTCACCATCAATAAAATACCTACCCCAAATTAATCGTCATTACTGATATTCGACATTGAATCAGTACTCATAAAACGGCCATCTTAGCAACCATTTATTATCGTCGTTAGCACTGATGTTTTGAAGTAGGGACAGTAATAACATACATACCGAATCAGTAATGTTTTAGTACAGAGTATTAAATAAGTATTTCAAGCATTCTCTTACGGTCATTTTTTGACCAACTGACCAAATTTGACAAAGAAGTATCCAGTCCTATTAACGACAATAAATTAGTGATGTTAACTATGTCGCCACAGTACTGATACAGCACAGGTAGCCAGTACGGTATTCAGTATTAAGCGAGTACTGACTGTCCGTCCAAATTAGTACTGACACAATGCATGCAACCGGCACTGTATTCACTAAGAAACGAGTACTAATCGACGGTGCAAATTAGTGCTGACACAATACCGGCTGCCAGTGCTGTCATCAGTAGGAAGTAATGTTTGACCGTCGAAGTACGTCAGCACTTACACAGTATAGGTACCCAGTACTATATTCGGTATTACATCAACACTGACTGATGGAGCAGATCAATACTAACTCAATACTGACTAAAAGTAGTGTGATCGGTAAGCGAGAGTTGCGAATTGCGGGAATACGTCGGAAGAACCCATGTAGCAATTTCGGAGGTCTGCCAGAGTTAACCACCGGCGGGGTACTGACCCAGTAATGAAACACAGTACTGATTTATGGAGCGGAATCAGTACCGGCTACACCACCGGTAAAGTACTGAACCAGTACCACACGGAGTTGAGTCAGTACCGATTTCCGTACCACATCAGTGCTGACCCTATACTGGCAGTCAGTAGCAATGTCCGAAACTTAATTAATATACAGGGTGATCCAAAAGTCCCGGAACAGCAAAATATTTCAGCGGAAGTGCATTTTCGGGGAAAATGTTTTAGACAAAAGTTTAAGGATTTTTCCCTGGCTATTTAATGGCGATATTGAATTTGACCTTGAACATGACCTTGAAGGTTATTTCAAGGTCAAGTTAATTTTTTTAAATGGGAACCCCTATTTTTTTTCACGGATTCGGAAAGAGCACAAAATTTTACGTCCAAATATGCTATGGCCGTTTTTTTCGGCAATGTCATTTCAAGGCCAAACTTAAAACTCCCGGAACAGCGAATTAACTCAGCAAGAGGTCATTTTCGGGTAAAATGTTTCAGACAAAAGTTTCAGGATTTTTTCCGGGATATTTAATGCTAGCATAAAATTTGACCTTGAAAATTACCTTGAAGATTATTCTCAGGTCAAGATTATTTTTTTTTTTTAATTGGAACCCCGTTTCATTTTCTTAACGAAGTTATGAGGATCTTCCGGTATTGAGAGTGGTTAAATTCATTTTGTTCAGTCGATGCTATTACTGGACGATCTGCTCTAGGGAGATCCTTTACAGTGCCAAAAAAAGTGTATACATACATCTTACGCAACACTTGTGCAAAGTGAACTTGGGCGCGCGAACAGCGACAGAGAGCACGAGTCACCAGCGAAGTAAATAAACAACATACATTCACATTGAATTTATACATACGTGTACAGTCTTATAAGGTTACATTTTGGTCTTAACTTTATCGTTTTGTGAGATACATGGATTTCCTATCTAAACGCCTTTCCTATCTAAACGTATTAAGCATCATTTTAGTAACAAAATACATACGTATATTTCGTACAAAGAGCAATGGCTGCGCTAAGTGAACGAGAAAGAATATCCATTCTCATGATGAGAGGCTGGGGTGATAACCAGCGATCTTTAGAGAATGTGCGAACCTTATTTAACGCATCATTTAGAGAGGGACGAGAACCGATTTCTAAATCTACTGTTAGCAGAACAATAAATCGTTTTGAAGTTCACGGTACTGTGAAGGATCTCCCAAGAGCAGGTCGTCCAGTAACAGCATCAGCTGAAGAAAATGAGTTGAATGTCGCGCTGTCAATAACGGAAGATCCTCATACTTCCATCAGGAAAGTTAAACAGCAGCACGACTTATGTTACGGTACAGTACAACGGATCTAAACTAAAAACTTAAAATTTCACCCATACAAAGTTAGACTCGTACAACAATTGAATGAAGACGATCCTGATAGACGCCTACAGTTTGCGGAATTAATGATGAATCGAATAGATGCTGATGCCGGTTTCTTGAATCGCATCGTATTTTCTGATGAAGCTACATTCTTCTTAAATGGGGCAATCAATAGACATAACATGTCTTATTGGAGTGAAACCAATCCTAATTGGATGGTCGATAGTCGTTCTACTCAATATCCTGAAAAAGTAAACGTATGGGCAGGTATTATAAACAATGCGGTAGTTGGGCCCTTCTTCATCGAGGGTACCCTTACTGGTCAAAAATACCACGATATGTTGAGGGACGACATCATCCCTGCTATTCAGGTTATTGTAGGCGAGGATTTCGATCAGACTTGGTTTCAGCAAGATGGTGCAGCACCCCATTATGCAACAGATGTTCGCAATTATTTGAGTGATGTATTCGCAGAACGGTGGATAGGTCGAAGGGGTGTAATAGAATGGCCACCAAGATCTCCGGATCTTACGCCCCTTGACTATTTTCTATGGGGTTATCTCAAAGATAGAGTGTATCGAACGAAACCGGTGAATATTGAGGAAGTAAAACAACGAATACGGGATGAGATCGCGGCTATAGAACCAGATATGATTAAAAAAGTCGTATCGACTTTTTATAATCGCTTGGGATATTGCCAAGAAGTTCATGGCAATCACTTTGAGCATAAGCTTTAGTAAGATACATAATTTCATCAAAATCTTAGTATACCCATCTTGCCTTAACTGTCTGGGGACATCCACACACACACACACGCACACGCACACGCACACGCACACGCACACGCACACGCACAGGTGACGGCGAGGGGAACCACCTGAACAAAGCACCCCGAAGAGGTGTAAACCCGACCGTGCTACCTCCACGCGGTACATCTTGGGTAATGCTAAAGCCGGCGGTAGCATTGGAAACAATGTAAAAATGTTACCCATACATACGGTATTTATAAACGGCTCCACGTCTTTATTTCATGCGACAACTACTCACACGACAAAATAGAACACAATTGACCACACGACAAAATATCACATAGACAAATAATCATAATCAAAAATATCACTACGAAAAAACCAACCCAATAAAAAATTTGATTATGCACAGAAATTACTTTAATTATACATGGAAAAACATTACACACGGAAATTCATATCAGTGTTTTGTCGCCGCCGTTTTGGCGTCAGAACGCTTTGGCCCCGCTGTTTTGGCGCCGGATGTTTTGGCTCCGCCGTTTTGGCACCAGTCTTATTATTATTTGACCCTGGTTTTAGTCGCGAGAATTATTTTAGATCAAACATACAGTATAGTGAAATGGGGGAAGCGAAGAAATTTCAACGTCACGAAATGAACCAAACCTAACTAGTCAGAGCTCCGCCTACCTCTAATAATGCCTAAAAGCACATGCGTGCCATAAAACTAACCTAACCTAACCAGTCAGAACTCCGCTTACTCCCAATAATACATAAATAAATATCGCTGCATAGGGAAATTTTTAAATGTGTGTATTTTGTCGACGTGACATTTTATCAATGTGATATATTGTCTTTGTGGTATTTTTATGCGAGACATTTTATTATTGTGATAATTTGACGTGTGATCAAATGTCCGTGATATTTTCTCGTGTGATCATTTGTCCGTGAAATAAAGACTACCTTATAAACGTATCGGATGTAAAAAAAAATGTATATTTTTATCCGGGAACAATGATAATGCATTGCACTCTGAAAACTCTGGAAACATTACGAAAATAAAACGGGGTTCCAATTAAAAAAAAATAGTCTTGAGCTTAGAATAAGCCTCAAGGTAATTTTCAAGGTTAAATTCAATGGTGCCTCTTGCTGAGTTAATTCGCTGTTCCGGGAGTTTTAAGTTTGGCCTTGAAATGACATTGCCGAAAAAAACGGCCATAGCATATTTGGACGTAAAATTTTGTGCTCTCTCCGAATCCGTGAAAAAAAATAGCAGTTTCCATTAAAAAAAAACAAACTTGACCTTGAAATAACCTTCAAGGTCATGTTCAAGGTCAAATTCTGTGCTACCATTAAATATCCCAGGAAAAATCCTTAAACTTTTGTCTGAAACAATTTCCAAAGAAATGCACACCCTCTGAGATATTTCGCCGTCACGGGAGTTTTAAGTTTCACCTTGAAATGACCTTGCCGAAAAAAACGATCATATCATACTCGGACGTAGAATTTCCCGCTCTTTCAGAATCCATGAAAAAAAATAGGGGTTCCCATTTAAAAAAATTAACTTGACCTTGAAATAACCTTCAAGGTCATGTTCAAGGTCAAATTCAATATTGCCATTAAATAGCCAGGGAAAAATCCTGAAACTTTTGTCTGAAACATTTTCCTCGAAAATGCACTCCCGCTGAGATATTTTGCTGTTCCGGGACTTTTGGATCACCCTGTATAGGGAAATGTTAAATATTAAAAAATAATTAGACAGATTAGAGACAAATTAGATATTCTTTTGTGTAATAATTTCTATTCAACAAATAAAAGTTGATCCGTAAGCATAACCGGGGTTTATAAGACGTTTTTTTATTTTTACTCCTATTACTAGTACCCTCCTCACATAGAAAATTAAAAGTAATACTACACAGCGTTTCTTATGTGAAATAACGACTATTTTTGTTTAGAACAAAATTTGTTAGCTTTTTAAGTTTTATATAGGACATAGATCTAAAAATAATTTTCACATAAGCAAAAGCAAAAAATATATATATATATGTAGGAACGCGAAATGAGTTGTATTGCGCATGCGCCTGATTTCTACGCCGTGCCGAGGCGGGGCCTGTCGCTGGTGCGTAAGTGTCCCGAGTTCGCGTTCGCAGGTTGTAACGTAAGTGGTGTCTAGTGTCACGCAGTACGACGATTGTAGAGGAAGAAATCTTTTTATACTTACTATGTATTAAGTTTTATAGTTTCAATAAACTCACATATAGAAAATCCCACATATATATATTTAATCGAATTTTGCAAAGTTTGGATGTATCTTTATGTATCAGTTCTGAAAAGCGTGTGACGTAATAGTTAGCATGCGTGCTTTAGGATCTAAGGGTAGTAGGTTCGAATCCCGACGGGTGCAAAAGCTTTTTTTCATTTATATTTGCGATTATTTAGAATTATAAGAAAATAGAGTATAAAATGTAAAATACGTAATGCGAGAAACAACAATAATCAATTATTTAATAAATAAAAATACATAAAAAATATTAAGACAAAATGAAATTAATAAAATATTGAATTTATTTTTTTTTATTCTCAAGAATTATACCGGTAATCAGTATAGGTCCAGTACTGCTCTACTCCGGCAGTCAGTACTGGACAGCGTTACCAGCCGGGGGTGGGCCGTTACTGACTCAGTACTGGCGGTCAGTACTGAACTCCGGCAGTCAGTACTTATTCTGTACTCTGCCGGTGGTTAATTGCTACATGGATACTGTCGCAATACTGATTACCTGTACTGTTTGCAGTATTACTTATTGCCGAAATAAGTGAATACTGATACAGTGGCGATTTTCAGTGCTGTATTGTCGCATTAAATGATTGTTGCAATTAGTAAAAACTTCGGTGGTACACCGGAATTCACCGCCAATAAAATACTAACTCAATATTAATCGTCATTGCTGATATTCGATATTGAGTCAGTACTCACAAAACGGCCGTCTCAGTACCTATTTAGTATCGTTATTAGCACTGGTTTTTGATGTAGGGACAGTAATAACAAACATACCAAATCAGTAATGTTTTAGTACAGAGTATTAAATCAGTATTTCAAACATGCTTGTACTAACGTTTTTTTTAAATGATATGTAAGTGTTCAATTTCAATTATTTTTATTTAATTTTTACAGTTTTGTCGGACTGTTTTCTATTCAATTCGTTGTAAGTTATTTAAATAGAACATAATGTGTTCATTATATCTCATTAAATCAACGCAAATCCCTGTCCAGAATATTAAAAAAAAAACTTTCTTTAAAGTAAAAAAAATTTTCTTTGTGTACGTCCTACACAATTTACCTTCAAAATTTGTTACTTATTTTTTTAATAGACGTATGCAACTTGAATCGCGACACAAATAAATTACCTGCACTTTACTGGAAGTGAATAAAGCCAAAAATATAGACGTTGTAAAATTCAGAAGGTTAATATCCGCGAAGGGATCGGTAGGATTTCGAGTTGGGCATACAAAAATGTGCCGGAGACTAGTTGCCCCGATTTTCGAAATTGATAGCTTGATTAAAAATAAAATGGCTCGAAAATTCGCGAGATGGGATTCCTCCGTGTCCCTCATGCATGTTTCACATAGCGTGCGTGAATCCCCCGGTATGCAACCGCGATGCACATGTGGCCTCGCGTATATCGTATGCAGGGGCCCCAGGGACGTACTATGAATAAAAATCCACTGAGATAATATTATAGAAAAACAATTATCTTCTGAAATATCTGAATTGATACAATTAATTCCAATGTTTTATTACAACTATACGAATTTATTTCTTATTAACTATGAAACTGTAACAACCATTCTGGAATCAGATAAAAAAAATGAATGTGGACAAGTGTTTAGGATATTTTACTACGTCAAATGGTAATTTGGAGCGTGACTTTGATTTTGAAATTTACATTCAAGCTACGAAATGGTTATCAGTTTTTTTATAAGAATTTCACTATAAATTTTCTGTAAGATTTTCATTATAAATTTTCTGTAAGATTTTTCACTATAAATAATGTTGCATTTTCATAAAATGCAAGAAAAATATGCTTATCAGACATGGTACTGTCTGACAGTTTTTGTTATTGTACTAACATTATAAAATGCTCTAAAATGATCTATTTATTTGTAAAATATAAATTATTTTCCTATATTTGCGAAACATTTAATAAAAAATAATATTTTGAACACTCCGGGCGTAGAACTCGATTTTGCGCCCTGCAGTGATTCGGGCCCAAATTATCGCGCCCCACGCTCGTTGCATTAAAAAATGTTGTATTCAAACTTCGCTCTCGTCAAAGATCGCCTCTTGTGCCCTCGTTCTATAATATACTACTATAGAATAAGTAAGAATTTAATTTTCCGCAATTTTTTTCATAAGTGAAAATAATTTTGATATATAAGAAATTCTTGGAATAGCGGAATATATTGGACCAAGTTCGGAAATCGAACTCTATTAAAATAGATGTTATTTGGCTTCTACTACTATAGAGAATAACATTCCCACAAACAAAAACTCCGATATACGAGGAGAATTAACGTCGGATGTATTGATATCACTCAACAATTAAATACACATTCCTTAAACAAATTAATTTTCAATGCATTTTATTCCAAGGGCGGAAAATGTTATTTTGCGCCGACCGAGCACTTCGTTTCCCAGACACAAAATGCAAAGTCACCAAGTATTCATGAACATAATTGATACATCAATTATCTTCTCTTTAATGTTGCACCCGAACAAAAAGCGCAAAATTACATTTTGCGGCCTGGCGTGCGGTAATTAAAATGACAGTTCTATATGTTGTTTATATCAAAGGTTTTTCGGAGACCATTCTTTAAGATCTTTCATCATCATTTTGTGTATAATCCTATTAAATGCGAATAAAATTCCCTCTTAAATCGCACCAAGTAAATCAAGGATTTTCGCTATTTTTAACGATCCCCGTAACTCATTAAATTTTTATCGTCTCCTTATCAGACTGGTGATAGTTTTGGCGAAATTTATGGCTTCTCTATTGATATCTTAATTAATTTCTCTCAGCAATGGCCCATAAACAGCGATATCGTTGTCGACTTGGACACACGCAAAGAGACAAAAAGTTTGGCGTGCACGTAAATGAAAACGTAGGCGGATATATCGTTTATCAAAAAGTCGTGCTTTGAATTTCGATTACGAGCAGGGTCGAGAACAACGGTGCCAGAGAGTGAACACAATCTGATTTATTTGCTTTCTCGTGGGTTTTGCAGGAACCGGCTGGAGAGCAACACGGAGCATTGGAATGCTCTACTGCTGTCTCTGCGCGAGCTTATCGAATGGGTGATACGGAAGGACACGGAGCTCACGGGGCTCGGGCCAGTTTGCGGCGATATCGCGACTCTGCAAAAACAGCAGGTTAGTATTTTTTGAGTTAAGTTATTTTTGAAAAATGTTAATTTTCTTATCTTAGTTTCATAATTAATGTTTCTGGTCTCTATGCAGTTCTCGTTTACACCTATTAAATATAAGTTGACAATGTTTGAGGTTATGTAATGGAGTATTGATGATGATGGAGATATCAAATGATAGCGAATCGTTGATATCGTGTGATCATAGTAAATTTTGTTTTTCCGGAATATCGGCTCATGACATCCGAACATGATGTTTGATGATGATAACTAATATCAAATGAAGATGTCATATACATATGATATGGAGGAATGATAAAAACTGATGAACATCTCATATTGGTGTCTGATAGCAATCTCAACCGGCGATTTGGGATGATTGTATCCGATGATGTTGGATGTCAAACGACACATGTCCTTCATTTAACGAGATAGAATTATAGTTCAACAATGAAGCGAATACATAAAATCCTATATTTTATGACTTCACAAAATCGATACCTGTGTAGGGAAGATAAAATGGTAATACAGCAATATCAGAGTAAGTCAATATGATGATCAGATTTACATGTTTTTTTAATGTTTAAGCTCATTATTTTTCAGTATTTACTAATTTCTACTAAGAAAAATGTTCCGAAAACTAACACTGGAGCTCATTACATATTTTTCGCATGCTCTGAGCGCAAAATGCTATTTTCCTCCTGATATCGCCGTAACTATCACTGTTCTCTCCCTAGGGAGCAAAATAAGCTTCTCACATTTTGATCATAAAATACTATTTGGCACTAAAGTTGCGCAGTGTACTATTAACCCGTTTCGTCCTGAAATGCCCTAAATTTTGACTTCTTTTCATCAGGTGCTTTCTCATGGCGAAAGTCACTCAATCGTTTTGATATAACCACACCTATTGTATTTTTTCTCGAATTTTCTAAATCCGGTTTCAGATTGACCATATCTGCCGCCATTTTTTTACTATGGCGGTTTAAACGTAAAAAAATCGTGAATTTTTAACAAATTTGTTCAAATAATCGTATTTTTGAACAGGAAACCGTGTTTGAATCAAGCTGAATCTCTGTATCTGGTGGAGTAAATAGTTATACTAAAATATAGGATGGTTATTAATTCACCATTCAAAATGGCGGCATCAAAATGGCGGTTCTCAGTGAACTTTTTGTTGGAAAATTTCTGGACGCTCTAACTGAACAATTATGAGCTTGTTTTAAAAAATGCTAGGAATAAAAAATTCTTAGAATTCACCGAGAAATATAGTGGATTTTTCTGAATGATGTTCAGATTTTTTAAATGAATTTTTGAACAATTTTTTTCAAAATTCTTTTCAAAATTGTAATTTTTTTTTCGAAAAATTTTGAACAAAATTTAGTGCATTCTCTGAGGAATTCTAAGAGTTTTTTTATTCTATGCATTTTTTTCCAAAAATTGATAGTTTTCGAGATAGAAAAATCTTAAACTATAATATTTGAAATTCATTTCCTCGAAAACTATCAACTTTTGGAAAGAATTGCAAAGAATAAAAAACTCTTGAAATTTATCAGAGAATGCACGAAATTTTGTTCAGAATTTTTCGTAAATAAATTACAATTTTGAAAAAAATTTTGAAAAAAAATTTCTCAAAACTTCATTTAAAAAATCTGAAAAAATTCCACTATGTTTCTCAATGAATTCTAAGAACTTTTCATCCTCTACATTTTTTTTAAAAAGCTCGTAGCTTTTGAGTTAGATGGTCCAGAAATTTTTCAACAAAATTTTGACTAAGAACCGCCATTTTGAAGCCGCCATTTTGAATGGAGAATTAATAACCATCCTATCTTTTAGTGTAACTAATTACTCCACCAGATACAGAGACTTAGCTTGTTCCGAACACGGTTTCCGGGTCAAAAATACGATTATTTGAAGAAATTTTTTCAAAATTTACACTTTTTTTATGTTTAAACCGCCATAGTAAAAAAATGGCGACAGATATGGTCTATCTGAAACCGTATTTACAAAGTTCGAGAAAGAATACAATAGGTATTTTATATCAAAACGGTTGAGTGATTTTTTTTCTCTAAGAACGCACATGATGAAAAGAAGTCAAAATTTACGGCATTTCAGGACGAAACGGGTTAAACAAGTAGAATCAACTATTAAATCTACGTATTCTTTTTAATTTTATGAAAATAAATAAAAGATTACTTTATCTTACCATGTTAATTTGATAATATGGACAAACAATTAAAATTTATAAATTATTGAAGTCTATATTTCATTGTTTATTAGAATTGAAAAACCGACGAAGAAATACAAATAAGTGTACGTTAGATAAAATGGAATTAAGGCGCTAGATGGCGTTCAGATCCATAGTTGATGTTGGCCATAATTTAAATTTGAGGAACGGATTTCTTATGGATGAAGGTTCTCCACCTTCATTCAGTGATAATTTCCGAACTCTCAGACTTTGAGAATGACAGAATGTGAGAATCTTGCAGTTCTTATTGTTCGTTCAGAAACATTGTACAATATTTCCACCATGTTTAAGAAATGTTAGTAAATTTTATCAACTTTTAGCATGAAAAACTTAAGTTTATGTTTCCTGTTCAATCAGGCAAATAAATTTTAAATTTTCTTATCTTCAACCTCACAACTGTGGGTAAAATTGTTGTTATTTTACATAGTTTTTCCGCCTACCACTTAAGTTAGTTGAATTTTATTAGTAGACGCAAAGAATTATATTCAGTTGTGGTGAAACTGGAAATTCTGGTATTGAAATATTTCTTCAGAAAAAATTGCATAGCTTTTAGTTGTCATTTTTGTTGGTAGATGGCGCTGTAAACAACAAAACTAAAAAAATTGCACCGAACTGTAAAAATATCTCCAGAAATTCTCGAATAATATTTTGACCCTGGATTTTTTTCTTTCCCTTCCGATTTTTATTCTGTACACTCTAAAATTCTAAAACTCAAAATGTCATTTAAAGTAAAATGTTGTTTTTCGAGATTTCACTGCCATACACTGACTTTCACTTGTGTTAAAGTAAACATTTTCATTGTATTGAATACTGTGAAATTTTTCACTGTGAGCAGAAATTTGTGGTTAGAACCCGTGTCGAATTTCCCTGTATGACGTAGAACGGAACTTTGGCCAGACGATCTGATGGAAAGATGGAAAGACTAGAAAAAGTGATGTACAGAACACATGCCGCCTGGTGGCGCATGTGTATCGCATCCAACACATCCTCCCTATCATTCTCGCAATCGTTGAAATGCGATGATTTAATTTAGTTTTCGAACACCCTGTACATTAATTAAACTAAAATACCAAACTATAAAAATGACTTTTTTTATTCATTAATGACTCTTTACTTAAGACTATCTTTTTACGTTATTTGGAAATCAAACAGTTCTTTTCACTTAAAATATCGTTTTTCAGACACCATATATTCGTAGAATTGATATATTATATAAATATTTAAGGCAAATATATTTAAAACCTTTCCCAGATTGTTATAATATTACAACGAAACACAGTTCATGTACTCAAGTGAACGGCAAAACCAATGTTTCCACTTTGTTCTGAGGTCAAATTTATACATTTTAGTTGATGAAATGGTTAATTTAAAAACGGGTTATGTAGAAAATGAAAATCCTAAATTTTAACGTTTTGCTCCAGTGTGCAGCCCTCGCCAAAATCAATATGAAGTGAAGGCAAAATCAACTGCCTTACAATCTTCAGAAATAAATCACTGTTTTCAGCAAGTTAATAGTATTCAACTCACGTAATATAAGTAGTAATAATTATAACATTTTTTATAAAAAAGTAACCCTTTTAATTCCGTAAAAATCGCAAAAATGTTTTTAGTTTCAATACTAAACAAATAAGTCACTCTTACAGATTCAACTTACACTTTATTTCATTGCATTCTTAAAATAAGAGAGAATAACAAACAAAAGGGAAAAACAAAAAACCGCAAAAAATATAATGTACGTTTACAATGGAAGTCGCTGAACTACCGTTGGAATGAATTCTGGCTAGTATACAAGTCTAAATAATTGTCACTGCCAGAAAACGAAAATACGAAACATGTAAACAAAATGAAAACACAGATACTTAGTTACATTATTATTTATTTTTATTATTTATATTTCTGCATAAATGAATTATTATTTAATATGCGTTTAATGGAATCCATTAATGAAGTAAAAGAAAAAACTGGTAAAACTAACCGATTACATCTGTTAAAATAGTCATAATAACATTTATCTGTAAAGTTAAACATCATATTTATTTTGCAAAAGTCTACGTTTAGTTATACAGAACAAAATACAGTTAATCCAACCATTTTGTAAAAAACGCGAGATTATAATAGTTAATTAAATATGTCTATAGTAAACAGGACAATGGTATTGTTTTTATAATTATTATCCCGCTCGTTTAAATACAATAGAATACATAACCTCAAATCTATCATAGTTTTATAGTTAAATCTCAGTAAACATTCGTTAATAATGAAATTGATGTAACGAAATTGATTAAACAAAAATAACGTCTTGGCATAGTAAAAATAGAAATTGTACAGTATACTTTACAATTTCTTACATTGTTATTGGTTATTTTCTCCTAAAGTTTTATATTCACCCCGATTCTATTTGTGGATGGGTTGTATATTTGAGAAACCCGTTTATAATTTTTCTCATTCTGCAAGTCCATCCCAAAATTACCGTTTAAAATGGTAAAATTGCCAATAAAATTTTGCTCCATGTATAGTTTATTCACCTTACATTTCTCGTCATGTTAAGATATTGAATTTGAATTTCATTACGTCTTAATCAGCTTTTTGACTGATTTTGATCTTTAAGAGTTCTTTAAGACGTATGAGAAAGAGCTCGTAATGTGATCTCGCAAATAATAATACTCATAAAAATATTCCTATTTAAGATTTGACACTCCCTATACAATAAATAATACAACTAAAAATTAAATTTCTGAGACTTATAGATTCAAATTGTTTGCTTCAATCTGACACTCAATGAATCCTTTTTAGTGATTTCTTTTCATGGAATGCATTTGAAGGAGCTTGAACAAGCAAGAGACAGATATGAAATATAATTTTCACAATCCTGAATACACGTTTTATCGATTGTAGTTCGGATAAGTAATAAATACATAACAGTTCAATTCATGACAAAATATTTTTATTTATAATAATACTAATTTTCAAAACTACTAAATTCGATTTTTTTTATAATAATATAAAGCCATTTCCTTAATTTTAAACAAAAATTTTGGTTAATAATTTTGGAAATGTTGGTATTGTCAGCTCCTGTTTGTAATGTAACTCCTAATAATCGTTAGTCAAAGCACTAAGCTGGGTCTTTGCTCTTTGACGGATCTAGTGTTCCTAAAACGCCTTAATTAGTCAGTACATGTAGAATCGCGTATGTAGACAAGGTCCGAAGCTCCATTCGAGCCGAAACATCGACGTGTGGCATGTAGAGATCCAAGACAGGTCGTCAGCCTTAATTCTGATTAGCACTCGTGTCGTATGTCGGTGCACCCTTCGTTTACCCCACAGAAAGGGAAGATAATAAGAGGGAAAAGAGACAAACATATCTGCAAACAAATGATTACGAAATCTTACTGCATTTCAAACTTACGACATAGTAAATTTTCAAACTGTTGGAAAATAATTCAGATTCTTGAGACTGAATATTCTGACCTTCATAAAAATAATGAATGGTAATTAATATAATCAGATAAATTAAGTATATTAATTACTTATTACCATATTACATAATATTTTTGTTATAATCTCATATAGAAAACGTTCGACTTAAAAGAGAAGACAATTGGTTGGAAATACGTTTGTGTTCATCCTTAAATTATCTTTAGACTGAAAGAAAAATAATTTCTACGCGAAATTAGAAGGAATATGTTTACACATTATTCAGCGGCCTTCATTTTCGATAGCTCTTCCTTAATCAAGTTTTAAAACTTTACATCTTTGAACTTTTTAGGCTGGTTGACTGGTCCAAAGCAGACAAAAGAAAATTTTGCACATTTTAAAACGAATTTTCAGACAAATTGTCAAATAAATATTGCTAAGAATAAGATTACAACAAACTCTATGAAATGTTTATTAAACAAATGTTTTCTTTTTAGCCATATTAATGAAAATAGTAATACCAATATAAAAGAATTACACAAAAATCCTTTAAATTTCTTATGTAGCCTAAAATTCAAGATAACAATACAAACAAATGTTAGCTTAATTATGAGTAAATGTTTTAAAGCGTATGATGGTTTTAGTTGCGAAACTCAAATGCTTTATTTGCTTACGAATTCATGTAGTAAACAGCAACTCGCCAAAATATAATTATTCTGCAAGGACTGAATAGTTATGACAAACATAATCCATAAATGCGGCGACTATGAAATATAATCACATGAATTATGTCGCTATTATTACGACTAAACACTTGATACATTAATATAGTGTTTCATATTCCTGCAGTGTTTTAAACAATTGATTCTTAGCGTTAGAAATGAAATCCACAATAAAGTTTAATTGTCAATTGTTAATCTTTAGCGTTCGAAAGTTTGTAGTAAGATGCCTTTTAATAACTCAAAAGTTTATAAATATTGATGAAGGACAATGAATTGAGCGCAATAATATTAAATGAAGATGGCAAAATTTATATTTTTATTAAATAAAAAACCGCAAAGGATTTTAAAATATCGAATTCAAATATTCCATTAGCTACTGTATCAGATATGTACATTTTACAATAACTTCCGCAATTCTGAATTAAATTGAATGAAATTTGGTATCATAAGGCTTTCTATGTTGCAGAACCTAAATCTGATATCAAAATGAAAAAACTTAAAATATCGGATTGAATATGGCTGCTGTAAACTTGCTACATTTACTCAAATATCACGAAATACCATTGACTCCGTTCAAAATCAGGATTATTAGATACTTTTTATCGCTTCCCTTATTAGCTAGTGATTAATTACATTACATTAAGTAATTAAAAAAAACAAATAAACAAAAATATATAACCTTCAAGAGCGCCATTGAAAAGACTGAGGAAAGATTCTGTACTCCTTGTTTTTTTTTAATTATTTTTGTATTCTATATTGTTTTTTTTTCTTGTTTTCCCATTATATTTGTATTTAAGAAGCTTCCTGATAGTAAGCATGATTAATAAACTATTATCAGTGGATTATGTAATGTAATACAGGAGATGTAAAACATATAAAGTTGTGATGAAAATAATTGCAATCTTTCTATATTAATGACATTTTCTTACTTCAATATTACATTGCCATCACTAATGAAATTTTAATTCCCAAATTATCTTGAAATGTTTCTAAAATATTTTTAAGGTTATTATTTTTCGTTAAGAATGCCAAAAAACCCTTTTTAAAAATAGTAAAATTTTGAATTTTGTGATGAAAATTTGTTGTTTAATAGAAAAAACATTTTCTAAAAATCACAGATGGATTTCAAAATCTTTCATTTAAAAAAAAGAAAACTTCAAAAGTGGTAAAAAATGGTATTGAGACATTTTCTGTAATGACCATTGAATTCCTCACGAAAAATTACTTAAACATTTTTTTGTTGAAGTTTTAAATAAAGTCCTTCATATAGCTGAAAATGTCGTCGCAGTCTCCCCTTAAAGACTGTAAGGAAATGTGGCAGATTCTAATAAATTTTGGTCAAAAAACAGACATTTGGATAAATGTTACTCAAACAACTTTATACATTCTAAAAATGTTTTTTTCTCAGTGTCATGTAAATGTTTCTGCAAACAACCACAAACATGATCTTTCCGTTCACGTTTTGAATAATTGAATATCTAGGGTATCCTTCATGTAATGCAGATAAACGATAAAAAACCACACAAACCAGGAATAGGCGGGATAAAGGATGAAACCTTATCACCTGTGCTTCATAACAGATATAGCAGCGTTAAACGATCCAATATAGAACGTAATGCCATCGTAATACCTGGAGTAAAGATACGAAAACTTTCCGAAACGATGACGACGCCGTTACTCTGCCTTCTTCCAGGGGTTGTATACCTGGGCCCTTAAGGTTCAGCCAAGGGTTCAGCGAGGTATTGGCAGAGAGGCGCATAAATTTTCCGGATTCATCACTAGCACGGAACAAAGCGTTCGTGTACAATAGGCGGAGTAGCAAGAAGGGGTTAGCAGCGTAGTAGTGTCTTTGCATTTTCGAACTTACGAGACGATCGCATTCTGACGATCATAAAAGAGTACGTATCTATGAATTATGGAGGCGCTACCTACCAAGTTTTTATGAAGTTTTCGGAATTTTTCGTTATGGGCAAAAAATTAAATTTTTGCGGGATTTTCATCAAGTCGAAGAATTAAACTTTTTGGATTCCAATTTTATGAAGGACAATAAATTTGAAACATCGATGGACCCAAGACCGGCGGTTTGACCATTTCAAATACTTTATTCTATATTTGCATGTTTTGTGATAAAAAAAATGTGGTCCGCAGTATCAGACATATGCAACTATGAAGTGATTCATAGTCGTTAGTGAGTTCTTCGACCTATGATCTACCAATCTGGGGGACTACATCCTGATTTAAAAAATTCTTCAATAAAAATGTAATTAATTTTTAGAGATTTTCTAAAAAAGTTGACTCCTACGGTGGAGATTCTCGTTTCTAGTTAATTTAATATACCCGCTTCAGGCCTGTGCAACTGTATTGAGTTTGAAGTCAAATCAAAGCTCCCTTAATGTCCCATATTATCTGTTAAGTTTACTTGTCGACGATATAAATGTGTTTTACCAAGCTACGAAAGACAAGAATCGAAAAAACTTAACGATTGTGAAACAATTTATACATATATTACATGCATTGTGAACATCTAGTGCTGTTTCTTAAACATTTAATTTCATATTTTTGAAAATATTGAACGTAATGTGAAGAAAGAATAATTACAATGAATGTTCGTACGGAAAGATAAATATTGTAAACAATATTTCAGTTCTTCTTTATTCAGTTATTTATTTCACAAGAAACGGGTATTATTGTCCAAAGAAAAATACATAATTGTGAAAAATAAACTAGCAATAGCATTCATCAGAAAAAAAAATACGAAAACATAGGCTCAGCGTCATTTCCAACGAAGGTGACTGAGTAAAAGCATAAACATAAGAGCGCTAGTTCACTCACTAGCAATATCTGTATAACGGTTTGAAATCACAATATTGTATTACAATTTAATAATTTCGAAGACTTTGTTTAACTATAATGAAAACCCGTTTTACAGGTTTAAAACCGTCTTATTTTATATTTCGTATAAATTAAACATTTTGGAGTGTTTTTCCACAATTTTAAGTATAGTGCTACGAACTAAAATTTGAAAACGAACGTTGAGTACTCCTCTTCAGAGAGGAAGTCATGTTAAGAAATAAACAAATGGCAAAATTAAATATTTGTTGTTTTGGGGACTAATACGCTAGTTCTACCTTGTGACAAGAAATCGAAGCGCAGAAACGTAGGACAATAAAGGAACCACATCAACTCGTATAGTGGCACGGGTCTGACCTGGTTCGATTACTTTTTGACATTCAAATGTTCGCGGCAATACTTTCCCACCACATTTACTGCCTCTACTGGTAGAGCCGCCACTCGGAGACGGCAAAAGCTTTAAGGCGTAGTTGGAGTAACTCGGACTTCCCAACTTTTACATAAAATCAAGCATAAGAAGTGCAAATTCCGTAGTCGGTAGTAATCTTTTTATTTGGGTTCCAACTGATTCTTCGGAAGACTTTCGAAACTCTTCCTGAATATCAAACTCAATACTAGCTCAATGTTATACTTTGACTTATTTCTGTTTTCTTTTTTCAACAATATCGCCCTTTATAAAGTGAGATTTTGATAGTATGTAACCGTTTTTAACGGTACTTAGATATTGTTATTAGGAATTTTTAAAAGCAAAGGGATTTGCTAGAATGCTATTGTCTATCTGATCAGACGTATCTATACGATAAACTAAAGTCGAATTTCTAATCAGCGACGACAAAAACACCAGAGTAGTAAATTTCAGGTAAAGATATTATTTTTAGATATTACTTGACTTGCACTCTAATTTTCGTGAATTATTGGAATTGCTGACTTAGGGGTAGTTTTTCATTACTTTCCCACATATCCACAATTTTCTAACTATCATTTTTTGTTTGAGGGGGGTTTAAATTATTGTAAACTACTCTATTTTCACAATTCTCTCGTGAGCACAAATTTTGGCCCTTTTTCAGCGCCGTTCCCTTTATCTCCCTCCCTTGATTCCAACAATTGTGGCCATAATGCAGTTCAAATGTAATTCGTATTTTGATCTCGTTTGAGGAAATCTTTTTCGTGGATATAATAGGTCTCTCAAAATGATATTCACTAATTAAAATTGACATGAAGTATTACTCGGAAGCTAAGAAAAATTGACCAATAACACCTGCCGTAATTTCTCAAACATACTAACAGT
Source organism: Trichopria drosophilae (assembly GCA_030407085.1). Lineage (NCBI taxonomy): Eukaryota > Metazoa > Arthropoda > Insecta > Hymenoptera > Diapriidae > Trichopria > Trichopria drosophilae. The sequence continues at coordinate 138,929,417 of CM059584.1, read as the reverse complement.
GTGGTTAGGAGCCTAAATTAAACTGTAGATTCCCAAAGTTTCTAACACAATGTCAGCTTGTTATGTACATCTTATTTGGGTAAAACTGTTATCATTTTCAAAACAAAGCAAAAATATTAGGTAACTCACTTTCGTTCCTAACGTTTCGCCTCCTCATCTGTTTTGTATTTTTCTCGCAATAAGTACCACGTGGGGAAGGCAATTTTTCTAAAAATTTGTTGATCGATGGTATTAGAGATTATATGATTTCAGATGATAATGTACGATTTAAGAGAATGATGTTAGATGTAAAGGACGTGAAGCACTGGCGTTCTCACTTAATTTCATTCCACATGAAGATATCGAATGAAGGTATCAAATCACATTGTTGACATGTGTTTTCTGATAATTATCTCAAATGGTGATCAAAGATTCATAAGAAAATCCTCTCTGATGCCACAATAGATCATTCAGTTGTAACCAAAATCATTCGTCAGTAATGTATGGTTATTTAGGTTAGGATGTCTACGGATCACTCGGTGAACAGAAGATCAGGCTAACATTTGTATAGAAAATAGATTTCAAATGTCTACGCTTGTTTCAGAATAGATTCTGAACAAACCTTATATGAATGTACAAAATTCATATTTTTTGTTTATTATTAGTACCTATAGTTTAAAGTTTATAGTATTTGGCAATGTCAACAAGATTTTCATCTTCCAAAATGAGCTTATCCTTTTTAAGACTCTAATTTAGTGTTTCGGAGATGAGAATGCATGCTATTTGAATGATAACAAATTTGTTTCGAGAAAACTGCACTTTAATAAAATTAGTACTCGAAGCCGTCGTGTTCAGCGACGTGTACGTATTCGCGTAATTCGATTAGACCGGACACCAGGGAGAAAACGAAAAAGCGACTGGAGTAAAGTGCAAAGGCCGAGTGGGTCTTCTACTTTTTCAGTAATAAATAGGTATAATATCCAGAGTAGACTCATGCTCCGTTTATTGCTTTCGTTTCCGCGACGCGGAACGTAACCCGATTTTTTTTATCATCTCGACGATAACGTCTCATGGACGTTGCAAAAAAAGTTCACGAGGCTTTAAGAGCTTTTTCAACCCCTTCAATGACAACAAAGAGAGAAGGATGCAATTTTTTAAAAATATTACTAGGGTGAGCTGACATTTGTCGTAATTTCACGACGAAAGTAAATTCGTTATTCTTTCTTCCTCATCTTTCCATGTTATCTGGTAATATTTATAGCGTGATATATTTATCCCGATGAAATTTTGTAAAACTGTAAATTTATACAAAATTTTGCACTTTGCATGAGGAAAAGAGTAAGTTTACTTAATATTGATCTAATTTGATTCATTATATTTAGTGCTTTAATTGCTGAATATGTATTCAAATGAATAAAAGATGATCTAGTATTTCTGTTTAAACTAACTTTTTCAATCATTTATGAAAATGTAGTAAATGTTCATTCAGATTCATCAATTATTTAATGAATTAAAAATAAATATCTCGACTTCGCCTATATGAAATATTTATAGTAAGATAGTCGCGGATAAATGCAGTCACCATAAAAGATAAAAACCAATAAATAAACATTTAATGATAATAAATAAATAGACATTTTTAAACGTTTTCATCTCTGTTTTGTAGCTCTCATCAGGGTACCTCGTAAATAAATAATTAAACACAATATCTTTAATTCGTGAGAATTGGGGGAAAAAACGAAATAAGAACATTTGAAAACACAGGACGAGAGATATAATCTTTTCTTGCCAAACCCTATCGAACGTCAGGACGACTTAAGAAGATATTAAAGGGATATTTAAATAGCTGGTAAATTTTGTTGTTTTTATTTTTCTTCCCTCTAATCTTTACGAATTTAAAGTATCGTTTTTACTTGTTTATTTACGAATTGAGTTTCTGAAGAGGGCTTAAATTGATTCAATTAATTGATTCTTTACATCTCGAAATCTACGTGTTCAATAATGATGACGATTTATTCAATGTTGGGCGATTATTACCATTCTTCAAGGTTAACAAATTCGGAGAAGAATCAAAATGTATCAAAAGAAACAGACTACAGGGATTGCAAAAGTTTATAAAAATGTCATAAATCAGAATCGAAGAGAAAAAACAGATATTAAAAATGTAAAAGTAGAGTGGTAATAGTAAATTTCGTTACTAGTGCGAGAAATCGTATATCCCGAATACTATTATGAAAAACAATTGAAAAAATAGCTTTATCATATTTCAAGCAGAAAGCATATAATCTATGTTAAATTGGGATCGTAAACCGAAGATATGAAAAACCGGTCATCGCAAACGTGACGCGAAAAACCGGAAAACTCGGTTTTGGGACGAAGAATCGGACATTTCGACAGTTGTGACGAAAAACCGGCCATTTCGTGGTGTGCGATGAATAACCGTGAATTTCAAAAGTCGCTGCATTATAAGAAATGGGTATCAAAAATCTTGAAATGTCCGGTTCCTCGGCGCAAATTCTGAAATGTCGGGTTCTTCGTCCCAAAACTTTAGAAATATCCGGTTCTTCGTCTCACGTTTGAGACGTCTGGTCATTCGTACCAGTCATCGATAAATACTTTCCATTACAGTAAAATATGATGCAAAGCGATTGTTCCCCTCAGACATTTAAACATAATTTTTTGTTCTTTTATTAAAATGTGAGTTTTTTCTGGAAAAGGGATCCGTGACGAAATAAAGTGAAAATGAAACTCTCATTGTCTAGTATAAAATAAGCTAGTAGTAGCGATCAGGAGTTAATTTCTGGACGAAATTCAGTGGCTATTTACTCCTAAAGGTGTTTCACTACACAAATTTAGAAATTGTATAACGTTTCTCGGAAAAAGTTGTCGAAAAAGATTCGAAAAATCATCTGTTTGACATTCTGACACAGTTAATCAAGAAACATCATTATATTTAAATTTATAAACAATATTTTTCTCACATTAGTTGACATGTCCACAATAATGATGATTTTACAAGATGTATCCAAGAACTGCGTATATAATTGTTTTGTTTTGTTATCGGAGGCAATAAATCATCTGGAATCAAATATCGATTTTCAGACTAAACACACGGAATTTCTGTTTCAGGACGACCTCCGTGGTTTCCGGCGACAATTGGAGGACAAACGACCGATCGTTGAGAACAACTTGCTCAGCGGTCGACAGTACATTGCGAACGAACCTCCGTTATCGGATACCTCGGACTCGGAAGGTAAGTAAGAGCACGACATCGTAAACAATCCCATGATCTATGAGAACTGCAATCGTCCCCCTTTTTGCCACAAGCCTAGGTTACATGTATTATATCGTGCGATGCACTTCCGCACGTATTTACTAAGGTTATGTTTTAGTCCAGTTACTTCGCACTTTCACCTGGAAAGAGACTGTTTATCGATGCAACGTTTTCAGAGGTGCTTCAAAGGCTCGAAAAAGATTAACTTGACGTTGGCAATAAATATTTCAGCTGCGCTTTTTCAAGAACGTAAAAATTTATTTTTTTTGTATGTAACGATTCGGCATCTATTAATCGGTTGAGTGGTAATGTAACATATATGCACAAAAAAAATCGTGCCATAAGTGGTATTGTATCATATATGCATATGCTGAATAACTTCAATATTTTACTGCGAATTGTGTCTGAAATTTTGGATCTTATTGTTTTTTTGGTGGCTGAATCCAAATCCAACATCAAAATTTCATAATACAAAATGACATACATAATATGGCCACTAATATAGCGATTAAAAATTTGTATCAGATAATATTTTGCAATGACGTGCATATTCTCAATCAATTTTCAAGAAATTTGTTACCTCATGTTTTTTTGGTCGCAAAATTCGTATCTTAATTATTAATCGATTGAAAATTATTTTTCCCAACGGGCACGAAGGACCCAAATGTTGCTAAACCGTTTTTAAAATGTTCCAGAAACGTTCCTAAAAACTTTTTATGTCTGCAACTTTTACGGAACGTTTTATAAACGTTTCATCCATGTTGCACACATAAAACGTTTTAGGAACGTTTCTGGAACGTTCTAAAAACGTTTTAGAAACATTCGGGACTTTCGTGTCCGTTGGGTTCTTTATATATTGGAACAACTTCTACATTTAGCAGTAAATGTCCATGCAACCAGGCATGTAGCAAATAGTACCTTTGTTTTACCTGCGCAACTGGTGAAATTTTCACGAACCCAGAATACACCGGAGACGGGGTTGCGGAAGGATTTTACATACCATTGTTTTGTTTCTTTTTAATTCATTTTATCTTGTTCTTTTTTGTTACATACTAAACTGAACCCCATTTTTACAACGCGAACAAAAACATCGGTAAACCTGCGGTTGCATATAGCGGCGACGTTTGTAATTCGTGACCCACATTTCGATTTTAAAAACTAAATCCAGAAATAAAATTGGTGATGTAACAAAAATACCACTCACTCATTCATTATAGCTTGAATGGAAGCCAAGTAATAACAAAAATACGAAATTTTTATATTTTTCATGTTGCTAAAAAATATGTAGCAGAAGCATTGGTCGCAAACTTCACATTAAGCTTTTCTAGGCCTACTAAATCCCTCTGAAAAGTTTTTAGCGATAAAGTATCACTTTCCTGGTTTAAGCATAGGCTTTAGCTGAAATTACTGAACTATTTGACTTGGATGATTTGGACTATTTGTTAGGACTATAATTTAGTTAACTTGACTGAACTATTTGATAAAAATGTTTTTTATACTTGCAGTTCGTTTGGCTTTATTTTTCTATATGGGGAAGAAGATTTATAAAAAACTTTTATTGCAGTAACTCTACTATATGTTAAGTTACTTCAAAGAATAAAGGCTAATTTTTATTTTTTTTTTGTTATTACATTGATATCTGAATCATGTTGACTTGCAATGAATCCCTTAGTATAGCCCCAAAATGCCGATTTTGTCGTGAAATTGTCAATAAACGCGCACCGTCTTTTTAAAATCCATTTTTCTACTTCATGAAATACTTCATGTGCGTTCAATTCTTATCGAAGCCAAACGCATAAAAGGTCAAATATTTGATTTTGTTCAAGCACTACAACTTCTCTCTATGTAATTCTCCCGTAGCTTTAGTTAGAGTTAGATGTAAAAGAATCGTATAAATCGGCATTTTTACAAATTTTTGTGCTAACGAGAGAGAGATATATTCATTGTAAGTCATAATGACTCCGAAATTAATTATAGTGCTTGAAATATCTTCGTAAAAAATTATCGTGATCGTTACTTTGTTAATATAATGGGGTTGGAGTTCAAGTCCTCTCGGAATAACATTTTTCAATTATATACACTTATTAGCCAATTTTAGGAGTCCACATTTTGTATTATATTGATTCAGAAGAATTACAAATTCGTAATCCCTGAAAATCCTCTTTCATTTTCTTGGGATATATTAGTGATGGGTTATGCTGAAATACTTAAATTATGCCTTTTTTGATAACAATGAACAATTAATTTAAAATAAGAGAGATTAAGGGAGTTCTAAAGTGGTCCACTGTTAAGGTAGGAAATTTCACTAGAAAACATAAATTACAGAAGACTGAATAACATTTTCGAAATTCGGGCTCTATAAAGACAATTACTATTGGCGGTATTCTAGCAAATGTCAAAGAAATTAATTGAGAACTGACCGAGAATGTTCGGAAATAAGTGATTTTGACTTGCACTACGCCGGTAAGGTAGGACATTTTACTAAAAAACGAAAATAAAAGATGACTGAATAACATTTTGAAAATTCGGGCTCTGTAACAGCAATTCTAAGCACTATAAACAGTTTCCTAGAAAATACCAAAGATATTAATCGAGAACTACCCGAGAATTATCGGAAATTTATTTATTTATTTCCGAAAATACCGTCAATAGTAATTAAAATTGCCCTTATAGAGCTGGAATTTTGAAAAATCAATTCAGTAATTTTTTTACTTACGGTTTTTAGTGAAAATCCCTATCTCATCGGTCAAGCACTTTAGAACCTCCTTAATACGAATATCTTGATTTTTTATTGTTAATTTTAATAATTACAGTTTTTCTTTTATGGAAATAATGTTAATTATTATTTTATTTATTTTATGGAAACTTTTTAAAAAGCAATGTATTAATATTATTCAGTGCAAACAATGCATTTTGACCAAAATTTTGATATGTTAACTATAAACTCAATATACTTAATTTAAATAAAACACTGTAAAAATAATCCAAGCATGGATTACATAAATACAAATAAAAAGCATAAATTAATACAAACAAAAGAATGGAATTAGTCATTTGTTTTCGGTATTTAATTTAATAAGTCAATTTGTAATTTAAAATACTATTTAAAACAAAACTCAATTTTTCAAAAGTTTCGGTAAAAGGAATTGATGTTACCGACAAATTCCGAACGCCTGCTCTAGCTTACCGGCGCTGCGACGGTCGATGCGATGAGTTTACAAACAAGGCCGCCATATGGCGCAGGTGCCTAAACTCGATATACCGAATTCCGAAAGAGAAGTGAGATTTTCTTTGGATATATACCGTCGAGTGTCGGCGAAAAGCATACTTACCTGGCGCAGAGGTTACCGTGATCATAAAGGCGGTTCCTTCAGGGCGAGGCTCTTCCATTGCACTACGGTCGAGCTGACCCTTGCGAATATCCCTAATGTGGATATCTCGGGCGTATAATTTTTGTTAGTCGGGACTGCGTTCGCGCTATCCCGGATAAAATAATTAAAAACATAAAACTGTCTTACTACAATTAGAATATTGGAAAAATATTAGGTAGTTTATATAACATATTAGTTAGTTAAATAGAAAACAACAATTAGTTATATAAGAAACATTATTTAGTTATAAACAGACACACTATGAAGTTGTTTTTCATTTTACGACAATGTTTATTTTGTTTTTTTACAATATTTTTTTTTAGTGTTAACTAATAACTAATTTAAACGATTTTTAACTAAATAGACTAAATTAAATAACGCAATATTAACTTTCGTTTATGACGATTTTTCATTGTTGATATTTGTTTATTATTTACTTTTATTGTTTCTTAACAAACATCATAAGAACGATACACTAATACAATTTTCGTATTTTTTTAAATTTAGAAATTATCTTATCTTGATGATAATTCATTTTGTAAATGAAAATTCCATTTTTTTTCTTAAAAAAGCGAAATGATTAGTAAATTTCGAACTAACACGAAAAAACTAAGAAAACAGGAATGTATGATTCAATGAATTTAACTTTATCTTATTACTTCAGTAGTTGTAGTTGACAAAATATAAAATTGTTAATTTTTAGTATTTTATAATTTATTTTTTAATATTTTTGTTTAATATCGACTTTTTTTTCAATTTGACAGATTTACTTATTTTTTTAATTTTTTTTACTTTGACATCTCAAATTGAAGCACGATACGAAACTCTTTTTATTTTGTATGATTCCGATCTGGGTATATCCAGTTTTAGTCGTAACAGTTAACATAAGTTGAAGCGTTAGCAGCTTAAAACCTTTAATGTAAATACGTTATAAGTTCGTCAATTTTCAGAATATCGGTTCGCTAGACCTAGAACTACAGTATGTTTGGGAAGAATATTTAATTCCGTCTCCAAGCAATTAATTTTATTACTGATTTTGTTGACGAGTGAAAGCATTATTGTTAAAAATAATTGAAAAATGCAATAATAGTTAAACAGCTATTATTAATGACTCAAATTTTCTTCTAAAAGCTAACGTCATCTATTTCTATTTATTTTAAAAAAATTATTACTTTTTGTAATTTCGGAGTAATTTTAGTAATCTAGTAAAAAATTTGAAAAAATTCGTTGGGTAAAGTTGTAGAAAAATTAAATCCATTCATTTTTAAACAGTTTGTAACTGACGATAAGAAGAAAGTTTGGCTCATTAACAAAATTTTTTTAACAATTTATTTGCAGGTCTCACGTTTTTGTAAAGAACAATAATACTTCAACAATGTCATAATTAGTGAAAATTAAATTCTTGGAAACGTTATTAAATATTTTTCCTAAACAAACTATATCCCGGGGCCTACTCTAATTTTTTTTTGTTCATGTTTAGAATAAACCCGTGACAATTATGCAATTCTTTTGTTGTCATTTAAAGAAAATCTGTCTATAATTTCTAATAAAAAATTCGAAAAAATTGTTAGTTTATTATTACTTACTCCCAAAACTAAGAAAATTAATTAAAACAGTAACTAGATTAAAAACGATACAACTAAGAGATTTTTTACCTCAATTGTTATATGTACAATTTTCTCTGAAGTGGGCTATGAAAAAATAGTTTTCTATTTTTACTCTCTTATTCATTTTTTAATTTTTTAATACAATTACTTCAATTTTAAATATATGTCCAATATTTAATATTGACATATTTATTTACTTTCGAACACAATGACTGCGTTATTGTTTACTTTTATTCATTATTTTCGCTGGTCAATAATTACTTAATAATTAATTAATGTTCATCAATTTTCGGAAATGGTAATGGATGTACAATTTGTCATTTGCTGATTTAAAAATAAATACGCAATATCGTGTTTATGAATTGAAAAATTCTGGTATATACTCTTTATCGATTGTTTATTTTGAAATAACAAGAATGAAAGTGCTCTGCAATTTTCAAAAACATTCACCACCATTAATCGTGTTATATAAATCGTATTGAAAATGTTAATAACTAAGATAATAATTTCAGTATAAACTTTTACCACTATGAATACAAATGTTTAAGAAACATTACCCAATAAGCAAAAAGATGTCTAAAAGACATCTAAAAGATATCTTGCAATTCGCGAAAGATATCTTAAAAATGTCGAAAAGATATCTAAAAGACATCTTTTAGATATCTTATGCAACACTTTCCGATATCTTTTAGACATCTTTTAGATATCTTTTAGACATCTTTTAGTTACTTTAAAAAATAACAAAAAAATAAAAAAATTACACGAATTATTTTACTTAATTTGAATTGTATTATTATTTGTGTGTCGTTAGATTTGTTATTACGGAATGTAGTTATACAATTTCGCTCGCGAATAAATTTATGAACCTGAGAAAAATCTATCCCGACCGAGGATCGAACCCGGGTCTCCCGCTTAAAACGATGACGCCTTAACCACTACGCTACGCTCGGATATACATAAATATCAATCGAAGAAGGCTCATTCGTAAATGCAGCTTTAGTTAAAAAAAGAGATGTATTCTTTAACATTAAATTAAGCAATTCTTTGCGTAAAATCATGTGATGTGGCCAGGTTCTTTCGAACCAAAGAAAGTATACAATGAAATGTGGGACAATTTCAAACACAAATTCATTGCTATATACATGATATGAATCCGAACACAACTTTTTATAAAAAAGTTATTTGAATCCAACATACTACATTAACAACAAACAAAATAAACAACGTTACAAAGTAATGCCAAGCATTTGTTAAGAAAATATAATTAATTAAAAAATATTAACTGCATTAATTAATTAACTTTTAATATAAACACAATAACATTGACCATAGGTTTGGAAAAATTAAAAAAAAAACGGCGGCAATGGAGGGAACCCATCCTTCGCCCCTTCGCTCTTTTGCAAGATATCTTTCGAAAAGATATCTTTGAGAAGCCTTTTTGCGAGATATCTTTAGGAAATGCATCTTTTAGATATCGTTTGCAAGATATCTTTAAAAAAGACATCTTTTAGATATCTTTTGAAAGCTATCTTTAAAAAAGACATGTTTTAGATATCTCGTCGAAATGTTTATTGGGTAGTGCTTTGATAAATGTCTTTAATCGCAAATGTACACGTAAATAAATAAAACAAATTTACGAATCACTGCGGGACGCGATGTGCGAAAACACTGCAAAAATGGCGGCGATCGCAAAACGGGGAACGCGGGAAGAAATTTGCGCGCATGCGCATTTATCGGCGTTAAGAAAGACATCTTGTAGATATCTTTATCGAAGATATCTTTGCGAAAGACGTCTTTTAGATGTCTTTTTGCAAGACATCTTTCGAATAGATATCTTTTAGATATCTTTTGCAAGATATCTTCAAAACAGATGTCTTTTAGATGTCTTTGTTCAAGACATCTTTCAAAAAGATATCTTTTAGATATCTTTTGTAAAGTACTTTAAAAGAGATGTCTAAAAGACATCTTTTAGACATGCCTTCGACAAAATGTTTATTGGGTAGTAGACTATTCTTTTTGACTGAGTATATAAATTATTTCAATATATTTTCTTGTAATTTTTATCAGAAATAATGGAAAAATTTTATTATAAATGACGTCTGTATCATTTTTACTATTTTCTAATCCGTATTTTACCAGAAATAATGAACTATTTTTGATTCAGAGAATTTTGTAGTGAATTTAAATTTCAAGATTGTAAAATAAACAAGACATTTTCTGAATGAATGTTAAAATAAAGGTTAAAATAAAATACTTTCCTGACGAACTGTTTTGCTTCCTAAAGCAGAGGTAAAATAGCACTTTTTGTCCCACTAGGGAGCAAAATAAGTTCTTCATATATCGCGGGAGAAAAACAGCACGAACACGTATGAGAATAGTTCATTGTGCAACTAGGGAGCAAAATAGGTGGTCGCTAATTCGCATGAGTCTGGAAACACATATTCTCTCTTATTGCACATACTATTTTCTCATCCGAGAGCGTGCTGTTTTGCTCCCGCGATATAGGGAGCAAAATAGTATTTTGCGCTCCGAATGTCATATATTTATTTTCTCCCGACATCGTAGGAAGTAAAAAAGAACGCCTCCTTCGTTGAATAATGTAACATTTGCTCCCGGAATGTTTTATTTTTCTCGAGAGGGAGAGAAAATGCTATTTTATTCCCGCATTATAGGTAGCAAAATGGCATTTTGCACTCCGAGTGTGAGAAAATAATATGTGCAACGAGGTAAAATAGATATTTTAAGCAAATCGTGAACCTAGCTTCGATCGGGTGTCAAACTCGCCCTCGTCAGTAAACACCAATTTTGCTCCGTAGTTTCATAATCCACTATTAATAAATTTTAAACAAATAATTTACATTTTTTCATTAACATTGAACGTTTTAAAATGTCCGGAATAATTTAAACGTTAACTGTTTTTTATGTATCCTTTTTATCGCCTGACGTTGACCTTTTGATTTCTTCGATTTGAAATTCCAGTAACTAATGAGGTATAAAATTTATTATAAATCAATTTTCGATACAAAATAAACATAATACAGTAATTGTAACAGAGAAAATAGCGGAAATCGTATGAATTTACATATTGCATTATTTTTCAAAATAAATAATATTTACAGAAAATTTAAACAATTTTTTATTTTGCAATGAAAATATTGCAAAATTTCTATATCTGGTATTTTTTATTAACTTTTATTTACTTGGATATGGAAATTTTGTGCAAAAATCGAATATCTTTACTGCAGTTGCGAAATCAAATTACGAGCCGACGGAACTTTGTAACGTTATAATTCGTTAAATCATTTAAAAACAGTGTTTGCGTAAGTGTGTATTGCAAGTGTAGTAGAGTACGGCGAAATGTGTTTGTAAGCTTGTATGTAAATATGAGTAGAAGGGTATCGAGCGTATAACGATTTTCGTTCATTCGAAATTGTAAATCCGAAGCGAACGCATTAATTTAATATTGTCGATATAAGTAATCTTTTTTATTTGATTTCTTGAAAATAGTTCACAGTGGATGAGGGAGGTGAGTGAATTATTTGAATCGGTCATCGGATACTGATTTTTCTTTATAAAATATTTGTGATCTATAAATTTTGTCGGATAACGAGCACATGGCGGTTAATGAAATTATCGTGCTTGATTATGTATTGAATAGGACGTGGGATACTGTGATTTGGATATCGTGATCTTCAACAGTCATGATCATTATGTTAATGATCGCTACCAAGGATGCTGTTAATTTTTATCTTCTGATCATCATCGGACAGAATAATTCTCTCATACTCAATTAAAGGAGGCCTAATTCTTAGTCATCACATGCATGCCGACATCTTAATTAAATTCGATTCGGCGTCGCCATTGAGTATTTTCGGTGATGAATTAAATCCAACATCCTGGTAACATATCCGAAAGTTCCTGATCATGGTATGGCAAGATATTTAATAGTGCAATCATCAGGTACGTCGATAAAAATAAAGTGCGTGTTCGTGAAAAGAGTTTAAGAAAACTAAAATAAATTGAGATTTTACAATATCCGAATATTTATAATTGACAATAACGTGATTTCGATACGTGAATGATTGACCGTGGGCAATGACGTTTGAAATAAATTTTAATGAAAATTAACCGCAATTTAACTTGATTATGTTCATCTCATGATTCCTAAATACATTTTTCAAGTACATGAATCAGAATAATGGAAAACGTTCTTCGTTATTGTGCTTTTTATTAACTCGTATAACCACTGATTTTATCATATTGGAAGAGAACAGGAATGCCCTTTCATTCATGATATGTCTAACTAGTATTTATGACTTTTTAGTCTGATAACATCCTATCATGAATGAGATGGCGAACATCCCTTTTCTCGTTTTATATATAAAGTAATTATTATTATAAAAAAACAAAAGAAAATAATTACAAATGGCGCCCGACGTGGGGCACGAGTTGAATTAAGCAAGATCACGAATTGATATAGATTTATGTTTTTACGATCGAAAAAGAGAAAAGACAATTCTGAAAATCTTTTAACTGGATTGGAAATTAATAAACGCGGTCGCAAAATGGGAATTGATAGAAGTCCGAAGGGGCAAGACCGAGTTATGCAAAATACACAAAAGGATAATGATAGGGAGCAGATAGATAAAGAACGTGCTGAATTAATGCAAATGAAGTCACAAATAGAGCAGTTAATGAGAGAGTATAGAGAAAATCAGCTTATTAATGTCCACGAAAATCAAATTCGTAATTCTGCAGATGTGAATAACGCAATAAATGACAGTCAGGCAATAATTGAAGGAATGAATAGACATTTTAAATCTTTTCAATTTGATAACAATATTCCTAAATTTTCAAATGAAGATTTGCGAAATCCGAAAGAATTTTTGCGCGCAATTAAAAGGTATTTTAGTTTAAAAAATGTAGTGGATGAACACAAATTGGATGTAGTTGAGTTAGCATTAGAAAATAAAGCAGCGATATGGTTTGATATAACTAGGGAAAAAATTGGAAATTTTGCACAATTTGAAATAGAATTTCTTGAGGAATTTTATTCAATAAAAAATAAACTAAAAATAAAATCTAAATGGTTAGCTAAAAGGTTTAGGTATGGAAATGGTTCCGTGGTTGAATATTTTAATAGTCAATTGAGAGAAGCGCAATATTTTGACCCTCCGCTTTCTAATTATGAGATAAATTATCACATTGTGCAACAATTTCCAATGAGAATTAGGGAAACATTAACTGCTGCTAAATATGAAGAAACCAATGATGTTTTGAGAATTTTAGGACAAATTGGAGATTTACAAGAGGAACAATATGCAAAAAATGAAAATCGTACAAAACCAAATAATTATAATAAAAATGAAATTCAAATTAATCACATGGGAACTAACCACAATAAAAAAAATAATTACGGAAAATTTATGCGAAAAAACCATTTTTCAAATATGCCTTATAATTATGGGCCACGTGTTGTTAATTATAACGAAAATCCATCGGTTAGTTCAAATTTTCAAAATGTTCCTCAGACAACTCAAAACAATCAACAAAATAATCTTCCATTTACAGCGTTTCCCCCTCCCGTTATGCCAGCTTTTGTGAATCCAAATATCAATAACAGACCAGGAAGTCAATACAATACGGTACAAAATTTACCGAATTTAAACTGAACGATCGCATATCGAACAGTCCGACGATATGCGAACCTTTCTTCGATTTTTTACAGGACTTTGAAAATGAAATCCGTGGTTTGTCTTCTGAAAAAATAAGTTGTAAAAATCACAATAATTTGTTAATGCAAGGGTTATATATAAATTTGACGATACAACATAAAAATGTTGTTGCTATGGTTGACAGTGGAAGTCAAATCACGTGTATTTCAGAAGCCTGTTACCGAGGTTTGTTTAATTCGAAAATTAAATTCGAAGAATTGCCCGTTTCTAAGTTAAAAGTAGGATTAGCGATCGGTAGAAGTAGTAAAACGGTACACAAACAAATATTGGTCGAATTTGAGATCAATCGATATAAATGTAAACATTCTTTCTTTGTGATTCCTGATTTAAATAAAGATATTATTTTAGGTCATGATTGGCTGTTAAAAAATAATGTTATTTTGAATTATAAATTAAAGCAAATACAGATCGCAGAAGAACAGTCACTTTACAATATTCCATTTTTTATTAATAAAGTCAATAATACCATGCATTCTGAAATTAGTAATTTATTTACAGGTAATTCAAATTTTGTTGTAGATATAGATTCTGATAACATGCATAATAAAAGTTTAAATCAAAACAAAAACATTGAGAATATAAGAAATAATATAATAGATATAAATACGCATGATTTAAACGATAACGATAGTAAGAATAATAATAACGAAAATATTACGAGCATGCAAATGAATATGTGTAATAAAATTTCTAATGAAGTCGCGGTTCAAGCAATGGTGCATCCAAATGATAAGGAATGCACTATTGTAGATGATATGGGGGATAATCGAGGTCTATGTGATAGTGACAATGATATGTTAGGTGAATATGATTTAAGATGTTTATTTAATGATGATGAAAATTTTATATATAATGATATTAATGAAACTCGAAGTGAAAGAGTCGAGTATGAAAATGATGCTAATTCCCCGAAAGATATTGATAATCTCCGCGATAAGTTTGAAAATAGTACCCATAATGTAATAAATAATTGTTCAAATTATGTTCATGTGAATGAAACTGATATGAGTAAAGAAAATTATGACGATTTATTTAATGAGCAATTAGACAATATCAAGAGTCAATTAAGCGTATTCGATGTTAAACAGAGACAGAAAATATTGGATTTAGTAGTGAAATATAAAAGATTGTTTATTGTTAAGGCAGAATGTCCTGAAATATATAAACATCGCATACGTTTAAAAAATGACAAAACAATTGTAAGAAAATCATATCCCGTTCCGTACAAATTAAGGCCAGCCGTTGATGATCAGATTAATAAAATGTTAGCAGCCGGAATCATAGAACGTTCAGATAGCGCTTACTGTAACCCTTTGAGAGTTGTTAAAAAGAAGAATGGTGAAATTCGACTCTGTCTTGACGCGCGTTTCTTAAATGATATTGTTTTAGATGATCGTGAATCACCTCCTCCGATCAACGAGCTTCTTCAGAAACATAAAAATAAAAAATATTTTACTATTACTGATCTGGCGCATGGATATTGGCAGATCCCATTGGAGGAGGATTCTCGAAGGTATACAGCCTTCCTGCATGACTCGAAGCTGTATCACTTTCGTAGAATCCCCTTTGGTCTCAAGACTGCTGGATCTGGATTCATTCGTGCGCTCAGTTATGTATTAGGATCTGAATTTGATTATTTTTTGACGAAGTATGTAGATGATGTAGTTGTTTCATCGGAGACATTCGAGCAACATTTGGAACAGTTGGAAAAGATATTTGAGCGACTAGAGAGATTGAATTTCACTTTAAATTTGGAAAAAACCTTAATATGTCAGTCGTCCATTCCATTTTTAGGTTTTATTTTATCAAATGAAGGGGTTAGGCCTAATCCGGAAAAGCTGCTAGAAATTGAAAAATTTAAAGAACCGCGTAATCAATTGGATTTGCAAAAATTCTTAGGTGTCTGCAATTATTACAGATCGTTCGTGATTAAGCATTCAAATTATATTGATCCGTTTCGCAATTTATTAAAGAAAGAAGTTGAATGGAGATGGACCAGTGAACATTCTGTTGCATTTGATAAATTAAAAAATAATTTTCGTAGGGCTGTATGTCTGCATCATTTTGATATGAATAACAAATTTAAAATTCAAACTGATGCTTCAAATTTAGGGATTAGTGGAATTTTATATCAGAATGATGTGGATAACAACTTGCGAATTATCGGGTTGGTTAGTCGTTGTCTGTCTGACGCCGAGAGACGATATACGACTACCGAACAAGAATTACTTGCAATAGTTTATTCGTTGGACAAATTTCGAGTATATTTGTACGGTGTTGAATTTGACATCATAACTGATCATAAAAGTTTAATTTATTTAAAGACAGCACCTTTTGTGAGTGAGCGCTTAGCGAGATGGAGTACATATTTGCAGCAATATGATTATAAAATTGAACATTGTCGTGGTATTGACAATCTAGTTGCTGATTTTTTCAGTAGAAATCCCAATCTTGAATTTGCTCTGGACGCTCAACCAGAAAGGATGCTGATTTCATTAATGTTTGCTACTAATGATGAACGATGCAAGGAATTTGAGAATCCTGCTTTGATTATGTTACAAAATCTGACTTTGACAGATGAACTATTAACAGAATTTAAACATCTGGTACGGTTACAGCGAGAGGACGAGAACATTAAAGTAATTCTAGAAAAATTAAAAAAAAGATCTGATTCCGATTATCAAGAATATAAGGGAATATTATTTCACAAGAGTCAGGGTACCAATGATTGGAGAATTATCATTCCCAAATTATTAACGATGAAATTAGTTAAATCAATTCACGAAAAGATTGGGCATGTAGGGTTTTCGAAAACATTATCGTATATGCAAAAGTACTATTATTGGAAA
Source organism: Trichopria drosophilae (assembly GCA_030407085.1). Taxonomy (NCBI): domain Eukaryota; kingdom Metazoa; phylum Arthropoda; class Insecta; order Hymenoptera; family Diapriidae; genus Trichopria; species Trichopria drosophilae. The sequence continues at coordinate 138,912,602 of CM059584.1, read as the reverse complement.
GGTATGTCGCGAGATGTAAAAAAGGTGGTCGTCAGTTGTGATGTATGTCAACGAATAAAACCTCTTCCTTATAGTATGGAAGGTGAGTACCAATTAGTTGAATCAAAGGGGAAGGAGGATTTAGTTACCGTTGATTTTTACGGTCCCTTGCCGACGTCTGTTGGGGGTTGTAGGTATTTGTTGGTCGTTTTAAATGCGTTTACCAAATACGTAAAATTATACAAGTTGAAAAAAGAAACGGCTAAAGCTTCCATAAATCGGATGTTGAAGGACTATATTCCAAAGATGGGAAAACCCAATAGAATACTATGCGACAATGGAACGCAATTTAGTTCGAAAATTTGGTATGGTCCATTGGAGGCTGAGGGGATTCGTGTGATATACTCATCGATCAGACACCCACAATCGAATCCGACTGAGCGTATTATGCGTGAACTAGGTAAATTTTTTCGGTTGTTTTGCTCCGATCAGCACACTGCTTGGGCAAAATATACTGAGAAAATTGAACAATTGCTAAATTTGTCTATTCATTCCAGTACCGGTTTTTGTCCTTATGAGCTACAGTTTGGTAAAAATCCACATGATAAGGTACGAGAAATCATTAAATTTCCTGATAATGTTGAAATTGATATTAATCAGAAGTATTTAATTGCACGAAAGAATATGCAGAGTCAATTTGAAAGGAGAAAACGTAATCAGGTGCAATCTAAGATTGTTTTGAATATCGGAGATTTGGTTTTATTGCGTACACCACATCTGTCGAATGCTTTGGAGAAAGTTACTCGTAAATTTTTCCATTTATTCGAGGGTCCTTTTAAAATTCATAGAATTATTGGTAAAAATGCATTCGTGTTAGTTGATCCGCAAAATGAAAATAATATAAAAGGACGATATAACAGGACTAGTTTAAGGAAGTACTATGAATTTGATGATTCTGAATGATACTTTCTTACCTGTTCTATTTGTGCATTTTAACTTCGTACTGTTGTTATAGTTCTTCAATTTTGCGAGTATGTTTATTGGTATTTATATGAGTATTAATTAAATCTATTAGTAAATATCTATTAGTAATGATCTGAGATCTAGCTTGATCTTGAAATATTGTATATTTTGAAGATGAGATTTTGTCGCGACAACGAATGTTGTAATGTGATGTACCTTATATTGTGGTATGATTTACTTTTTGATAAATATAATCTTGAATGACATACTTAATTTAAAAATTTTTCGCAAATTCTGTAAATTAAGTGGGGGATAAATGTAACGTTATAATTCGTTAAATCATTTAAAAACAGTGTTTGCGTAAGTGTGTATTGCAAGTGTAGTAGAGTACGGCGAAATGTGTTTGTAAGCTTGTATGTAAATATGAGTAGAAGGGTATCGAGCGTATAACGATTTTCGTTCATTCGAAATTGTAAATCCGAAGCGAACGCATTAATTTAATATTGTCGATATAAGTAATCTTTTTTATTTGATTTCTTGAAAATAGTTCACAGTGGATGAGGGAGGTGAGTGAATTATTTGAATCGGTCATCGGATACTGATTTTTCTTTATAAAATATTTGTGATCTATAAATTTTGTCGGATAACGAGCACATGGCGGTTAATGAAATTATCGTGCTTGATTATGTATTGAATAGGACGTGGGATACTGTGATTTGGATATCGTGATCTTCAACAGTCATGATCATTATGTTAATGATCGCTACCAAGGATGCTGTTAATTTTTATCTTCTGATCATCATCGGACAGAATAATTCTCTCATACTCAATTAAAGGAGGCCTAATTCTTAGTCATCACATGCATGCCGACATCTTAATTAAATTCGATTCGGCGTCGCCATTGAGTATTTTCGGTGATGAATTAAATCCAACATCCTGGTAACATATCCGAAAGTTCCTGATCATGGTATGGCAAGATATTTAATAGTGCAATCATCAGGTACGTCGATAAAAATAAAGTGCGTGTTCGTGAAAAGAGTTTAAGAAAACTAAAATAAATTGAGATTTTACAATATCCGAATATTTATAATTGACAATAACGTGATTTCGATACGTGAATGATTGACCGTGGGCAATGACGTTTGAAATAAATTTTAATGAAAATTAACCGCAATTTAACTTGATTATGTTCATCTCATGATTCCTAAATACATTTTTCAAGTACATGAATCAGAATAATGGAAAACGTTCTTCGTTATTGTGCTTTTTATTAACTCGTATAACCACTGATTTTATCATATTGGAAGAGAACAGGAATGCCCTTTCATTCATGATATGTCTAACTAGTATTTATGACTTTTTAGTCTGATAACATCCTATCATGAATGAGATGGCGAACATCCCTTTTCTCGTTTTATATATAAAGTAATTATTATTATAAAAAAAAAAAGAAAATAATTACAACTTGTTAGACGGGCATTTCAAAGGGTACCGGAAACTCGACGGTTGGACTTCCTGGAGTCTCGAGTCCCGTGAGGTAGTCCCGTGTGCAAACAATCTTTTTCTCTTCAGGTGTTTCTCTCCATCTCTCTCTCCCTTGTGACATTGGTCTCTTTCTATCCCCCTTTGTCTATCTGTCTCACTTTGCCTTTCATCTTATGTATATTTTCCTCTCTTACTCTTTGTACTGCTTTCGATCCCACCGATCGCACTTTTTCTTCTCTCTCTGTCTCTTCATTCCTCCATTTTTCTTTTTTATCCATCTGACGGATACTTATCCGTATTTTATGCATTTAACTACCTGCTTTTGTCTATCGTTGGTATCTCGTTTTTCTCTTCTCTAGGACTTTATTACTTTTTTCAAAATTGTGTAACTGTCTTTTAATATAGTTCATCAATTAATGATTTTTAAATATTTTAGACTAAAAAATTAACTTTGCAAAAATAAATGATGGAAAATAGGCTGGATCTCTCAAATCTTTAACACCTTAACGACGGCTATAAAAACGTGATTTAATCTACAGTGAAAAACTATTTCGATGGACTGTTTGTATTTCTTAAACGCTGCTCAGAAAGATTTTCCAAAATTATTATTGACACAAAAGATCCATATGAAATACTTAGCTATCGAATCATGGAAATGCTTTTAATTAACTCTCTAAATCTGAATTAATTCAAAACTACCAATGAGACAATGAAAAGTGAGTCACCAAATGAATTAGTAATCATTTTTGATAATATAACCTTCTACTTTATTACTAATTCTATAAACTACTGAAACAAAAAAGTCAATATCTACTTGTAGATTAATAGAATTTTACTAATGAATTAGTATTTTCGTACTATTTGTCATTAAAAAACTTACTAATTGATGGTAACCCACTTTTCGCTAGAGATAAATCGTTTTTGATAAATTCAAGTTTAGAGAGAACAGCTCTCATAGTAAAATAAACATTTCTTCAATTAATTTCTCTCTAACAGACGATTATTTACAATGCTTCGCAGTTATTATCTAAAGTGCATCTCAAAAACCCGACAAATCACAAAACACACACTTTAAAAACCCGACATTCAAACCCCAGACATTTAAAAAAACAGACTTATATAGTTTACTACATAATAAAATGATCTTAGATCACCGTCCTTGACGTCTCACTAAAAGGTCATTTCAAGGTCAAAAATGTTTGACTAAGGGAGTAATTTTGTAAGTCACTTGAAGGTCAAATCAGTTTGACCTCCGGATTATTGGTTAAGCGCATTTAGAATTCAATCATTAATTACATTTTCAGAATATGTACATTTTGAAATGTCGGGTTTTTAAAATGTATGTTTTTTGAAGTGTCTGTTTTGTGATTTGTCGGGTTTTTAAAGTGCACTCATTACAAAGACAGATTTTAAGAAGAAGTTAAGAATATCAATATTTCAACAGAAAAAATAGCAAAAGGACTGACACGAATATGCTAACAAGAGTGTAAATAAAAAAAAAAGCAGCTAAACCGTATCTATCCATAATGTCACTTTCTAACCTAAAAAATGTGAATAACACTCGAAGAATTTTTAAGTCAAACTCAAATTTAGGATGTTTTACGTGTTTTTCACGAAAGGATATCAAATTACAACAATATCGGTCCATAAGTGGACAAGAATTCTAAAGAATACATTTTTTAAATAATAAACCCTTTCTTGTTGTAACTGTGAACATTTATTCTTCAAATCTTTTTTCGCCATTGTTTTATTCGTTTGTTTTTATAATATTACTTTTATATTAGTCGTTATAAATATTATTACGTTACATGCAATCAGTGGATTATTTTTGCTGTAATTTGTAAGTCTTTAAATATGGCATTATTATTAAATAGACAAGAAAGCCATAAAATGGTTGAAAATACAATAGACAGTTATTTTTATCGTAATGCGTTATGAATTATTAAAAATGAATTTTCAATATTTTTGTTGGAAGTTATGAAATTGTCCGCAGTTATTCTACAGAATTATTGTTACAAAATGTGCTGCACGTCAACCATTTTTTGTATCTGTTCATCACGATTTCAAAAGTTTCGTGACTACGCGTTTAAACTTCACTTAATAAATATATTGAATATATTTGACTTTATAATATAAAGAAAACTATTTCTCGAATAAAGAGCAGTCTTCCTCTTTATAAGTTGCAGGAAAAAACATCGATTGCCTTCTCAAAGGGTTTCACCCGAACTTATCGGTGACCTGTTAACACAAATAGCAATATCGCCTGCAAATTTGACATCGGAAAGCACTTAGAAAGATTTTCTTCATTTTTGGAGAAATAGATAATGCAGTAAGTGCAAGTTGAGAAATTCACCTTTGTCGCTGTAGTAATCAACATTCCATGGAATTGAAAGTTTCAAAATTCGACTTTCTTCCCATTTACATTTATGAAATTTTAAAAATATAAATATAAAATTATTTTGTTTTATTGTATTTGCCTTTTTTTATATTGCTTTTGTATTATTAACATAATATAAGAGTTCGCACACGTTAACGATAGCCAATTTAATAATATGCAAAACTATTACTGTTAGTATCTTATAGAATAACGTGAGTATCTATTGAATTTCATATGAATTAGCAAACAATTTTCAAAGTTTTTTTATTAAATGAAAATAGTAGTTTACAAAAAATAACTATACAGGTTCGAAATGTTTAAACAACTTTTGTACTATTTTATTTGTACTATTTGTAAATTACTTCAAAACATTATTCCTGAAAAATTTTGTACGTTACGCGATAAACAAACGCCATGTTTTGTTTTTTACTTTTTTACTTATAAAACAACATGTTTTTTATTAATTAAGTACATTCCTACATATAATTTTAGCTTATATGCACAGTATAAAAAGTGCTAGATTCCAGAATTTAAAAATGATAAATTAATTTTTTATTCATTGATAATATTGCTTTAAAACCTTTTGGTGGCTGCCACACGAATATTTGTATTTAAATTTGATAAATTTATCGAGTTATTCATAAACCTCTTATTAATTTAAAATGAAACGGATGCAAGAAGATTGTAATGAATAGAACGAGATTTACAAATGTGAAGTATACACGTCAAATTATTATACTACTAAAATATGCGTTAGAATAATAGATCAAAATAATATGATATGTCAGAGAATCAGCTAACTGAACATATGAAAATAATAAAAAGGTAAACTCATGGAGTTTAAATATATGGCAACCAGAACCAGATTTATTGACCTGATTAAGGTCTGTTAAACTTTACAAATTTCAAAAAGACACACGATCATAATAAAATAACATATACAGTGATGTATTAACGTATATGATATGCAGGTTTTAATTTATGCTAAAAATGTTCATTGTTATTTAATAATTTTTTCACTTTTGGCCCATCGACGCATCGATTATCATAATTATCCGCGATTATGGTCATTAAATTCAACTGCTTTGGTATGTGTTTTGATTGCAACTAAATTTGAACTTCATGAAAAAAAAATATTTTCATTCGGAAATCAATAGCGAATAGTAGAATATTACAATAATATTCCTGTAATACACTTATTTATATATAATTATAAATTTATTTATTTATTGTATTCTTATTTTTTCTTAATTTTATTACAATATTTTGTAATATTTCGACAAAATATCACAATATTTAGACTTGATACAATACTCATTACTATAAATTTTCTCTTTCTGAATCGAAGAAAATACAATTTTACAGAATATTAGGGAGAAAAGTTCGTAATCTCTAAGGATGACTTTTTTTCTTCATCTTTTTATATTAATGTACTTGATTTATTTTTGACAATTGTTCCATTTATTTTTCACGATTTTTATAATACAAAACAATTACTTATATAAAACATTTTCATTGTAGAGGTACCAAGTAGATATGACATAATGTAAAACTAAAATTAACAAATAAAAATCCAATTGTCGAAATGTATATAATTTTATAAAATAATTTAAAAAATACACCAATTGTAATCGAATATTGCAGAGAGACACAGGTATATATTTTCAAAGTGCAAAGGTATTGAATTGCGTATTTTTTCTAGGGTTATCCCTGCAGGTATGGTATTTCTCTTATTCTTTATGTTGCTGCAGTTGCCATTGTGCAGGGGCTTCGGAACGCTTTGAAAGTATCACATGCAGTCACAGCTTACGGAGCTGCAATCGGCTTCATAGCTTTTCTCCAACCGCTTTTTTAATTTTTCTTCTCTTGTTCATATATATTCAAGTTTTTAATTAAACCCATTGCAAAATAAGTATTTTTCTCTTTTCTAAACCACCAATTTATGACATTAATATGAATAATTGTTAGTCAGTAGGACGAAATTTGGAATGAAATTTGGAATGAAATGTTCAATATTTCATGTTCATTATTTTCTCACTTAAAGGTGTCAAGACCTTTCAAATCAATAAAATAATAGTATATTACTCACCAAGGGAGACATTCTTTTTTACTTCCCGAGGAAAGTATACGATTTTTCTTCATGACAGGGAGGAAAAGAAGTAACTTTGCTGTTTTTGTTCCAGTGTGATGAAATATATATATATATATTCTGAAAGTTTAATTATTATGCATTTTAACCAATTTTGACTCGAGAACTAATTTTTCATGACAAGATACTAGCAGACTTTATTGGTTATTTTATTGGTTGCCGATTTTATGGTTATTCGTATGTACTTTTTTGCCTGGTAATTGAAATTGGACAAAATATTTTTATCCATTCTTATTCGTACACTGTAAAAAATATTTTATGAAATTTTAAGAAAAATGTAGGAAGCAAATTTCATAAATGTTACAAAAAAGTGTTTCATGACAATTCTTAAACACATTTCATGACGTGTTATTAAATTTAAGGAAATTTTATTAAATTTGAGGAACTTTTATTAAATTTAAGGAACTTTTATTAAATTTAAGGAACTTTTATTAAATTTAAGGAATTTTTATTAAATTTAAAGAACTTTTATTAAATTTAAGATATTTTTATTACCTATATATATATATATATATACAATACAGGATAAAAATATATATATATGTGTAGTGATGTTATATAAATTATACACAATATAAAATATATAATTTATGTGAGGTGTGGGTGTGTTCCAAAATTTTTATTTCTTATCAATTTAACAAGTTAAAATAAAATTTGAGGTTAGCTTGTGAATTTGACAACTTAATACTCCTACATTCCTTATCTCCGTAATAAACTGTTTAAAACAATTGACTTAATTTATTATATTATATGTAAAAATATTAATATTATTTTTAATTATCATTAATAAAACCTGAGTCGAGCTTAAAATTCTTATTATTTTGTTTCTAATTTTTGAGGATGTTATTGACAACCGATTGATATAAAACAAATTTCTTCAGCTTTGTGAGATCAAAACGTGTCCGCAAATATGGTTATAGACTAATTTAAGAGTACATTTACATTTTTGACCTTAGCGTCGAGTCAAACAATTTTCTCCTTTTAAATCAATACGATCACAGTTTAAAGTTTTTTCTGGTTCATTTCTGATATTTGATCACAAAAAAATTCCTCACTTACTGATTCAGTAAATTCAGTTATTAAAAAAACACATGTATTTCAACAGAACCTTTGAGGTTAGGTTTCAGTGCGCTGAGATCGCTGAGATATTCTGCGTGCTCAGCAACGTTGCCAAGTTTTCGCTCCTTCGGTGTTACTTTTACTATCCTCGTATGTATGTACGTATGTATAATTGATAAAATATTAATTTTAAATGCTATTCGTGTCTTTTTTATTAATTATTATTCATAACAACTAAACACGGCAGTGCTGGATTTTTCCGGATTTCAAGATTTCAACAGACTGACGGAACGGTACAACGATACGCTGTTTGAAGTGGATTCAAGTTTATTAAATTTAAGAAAATTGTCTTAAATTTCATATTTTTCATTAATCGATATTAAGATTTACGTTCCTTAAACTGTTTTAAGGAACAAAATTCTTAATTTTCAGTAACATTTATGAAATTTGCTTCCTTCTTTTTTATTAAATTTCATGAAATTTGTTACAGTGTACTTAGAATCCGTTAAAATACGTAGAAATGAATTCGCTTTTTACGCAATTTAATACATTTTTAAATCTTATGCGTACAAATCAAGAAACCTGATTGTTAATGCGTTTCGATAATTTTGTCCATTTTCGATTACTGGATGGTCAATTTTACCGCAACAGAATATTTTCTTATTTTTATGGACATTTCTAGGATATAATAATATTAAAGCATTGATACAAGGCTATTCATGTTGGTGGAACTTTGTAAAATGCTTAGTGTTACTATCGAATTAGTAAACACGACATATCTTAGAATTTTTCTATCGATAAATAGTAAGAGTAAATAGTTAAAGTCCATGGTAATATTTACAGGGTAAAATTTGCTACTTTCGTGCTACTTCTCGAACTACCATGACTTAAGATCACTAAAGTTTTCGTCAACACTAAAACAAAGTAAAAAATATGTCTCTATCGGATGGTAAAATTGTAGCCCATCAAATAAACCGACATTGTTGGACATGTCGAATAAATTTGTTGTTATAACCATTCTGACTACTTTGAGATTCAAACGACCAATCAATTGGGGTAACTAACTAATAGTTGTGTAAACTAAACTTCTAGTCGATCTATACATTGGATTTATAGGCGTCCTTGGTATATTAAACAATTATTTAGTCGTCCAATTGAGTTTCTTGTAGTTGCCCTAATATAATAATTTTGTTCCATATACAGTAATTGAAAAAAATTAGCCAAACTCTATGTCCAAATCAATGATTGTAACCATAATTTATTTTTGGCGAAGTGAACTTAGTAAAATTTATTGAGCATAAAATGGTAAACTTTATTGCAATGTCAGAGCATAACATTGCAGACTTAATTTAAACATCAATTTGAGAAAACATTTGAAATAAAAAAATTTGTATACAGAATGCAGATCCAAAATGAAATTGACTGAGATATTTTTAATGAACGCTACAAATAAATTAATTAGTAATATTTACTAAAAAATTGTGTTCATCGAAAATAAAAAAATATGCAGCCTAAAAATCCTCGTTCATGAAATGTCAAGTCAAACGTCATTGTCATATCGATGGAGATGACATTATAGTAACTCAAGGTCATTAAACTAGCAGTCTGCTCAGTTAGTTACCATAAGATCGTTCGAAAAAATGAACAAATCCCTAGTTAAACTGACACTGCCTAGTTATGGAGGGAAACTAGCTATGAATTCACGCTAAAGGATGCCCAGCATCAGGAGTGTAAATCAACATAGCAGATACGGAATGGAGCGCGACAGTAGGCGTTATCAATGCTACACGTGTATGTAAAAACTGCTAGGCAAGATACGATGGGTGATTCATGGATCAATTAATTTCACCGGTCAGTTTCGGACATTCGAAATACCCGGAAATACTGGCGCTTGGAGAACGGGGCCCGCTCAAATGTTCGAGCGCTATGTAAACTTTGCCGAAATCGGACACGCTCCCCTATTTTCGATTCAATTGTAAATTTACGGTGACTTTTGTTTTCTTTCACCTAAATTTCGCTGTGTTTGCATCCAAGTTCAACGAGTACTTCCGGTTTTTGTTGAAACAACTGCGTCGTAGCTTGTATACATGCACCGAAAATATTTGGTATTTTCCTGCTGTAATTTGTTTTCAAATGTTATTTAAAAAATCTAAACAAGCTTCTGATCCATAAATATATGGTTTAGAAGTAGAAGAACTGTACACGGTTATAAATTAAATCAAGATAAAAAAAGATACGAAATCATCTAGTTCCTGAATATAATGATGTGTGAAATTTGTCAGTACAAGTCTAATTCAGTTTGTGTAACAGGTTCAAGCCCGGACTTTGGGTTGAACTTAGCAGTTTCCTTCAGTAATTTAATGTATTATAAAAATTACCTTGAAACCAGTTTAATCATTTTCAAGCAAAATATGGCTTCTCATCTATTTTTACAGATTTAGGAAAAATCGTTGATTAGGTCTATTAATTCTATTTCTACATGAGTTTGAGTTTATGTTCCCAACAACTAGTATTTGGTCATGAGAACTAAGCAGGTTTCGATGAGAGAATCAAATAAGTCTGGCTTGTTTGTGTTTCTTTTATCCCATGTCTGCGTGGTAAATAAATATAATTTCATGACCAAACTGGTTAGGGTAGATCTCATTTGATTCGCAACAATGCAATAGTAGGCTGTGAGAACCAAGACGGTTTGGTTGTAAGAACCAAAACGTTCAGATTCGATAACCGAACTGGTGGGGAGTGATAACCAAAATATATGGTTGGGGTAATGTATATATGTACACATTTCTGGTTGTCGAGTCAAAAAGAACTGCAAGTCAATATCTTTTAATAATGACATATTTTTATCATAAATTACAGAAACAATCCTTCGTGATGATTTCTTACCCTTGAAGTTTATTTCTACCAGGTCCAATTTGCTTTGATCAAATATTTAGACAAAATTAGTTCAAAATAAATCATTGATAGATTTGTTCAGTCACATAAAATAGGCGAACAAACTGACCAGCAAAAACCAATGTTCCGGTTACCCTTTTGTAGTTTTTTGAGATTGTTGGCAATATTCAGTTTCCGGTTTCTTTTTTCAGGTCGGGAACTCGATGGCGATTCCAGAGGATATAGAAGTGCGGAAGAACAGGCACGGGAACTTACACGCAGCATTCGTCGGGAAGTGAACAAACTCTCCGAACAATGGAACAGTCTGATTGAACGTGGCGACGCCTGGAAGCGGAAACTCGACGACACCGAAAATGTGAGTAAATTTGCACTTTTTCAATTGTGTTACGGTTCATTTATTATCGTTGAACTTTTCAATTAACTAATCGTTTGATTATAGTTTAATTACATCGATAATAATCGCGGGATACTTGTATCAAACATTTAATGAGTATTTAGGTAATTTTTACCATGCACTTTTTGTTCATTTCAATTTAAAATGAATTATACTATTCCATCTTTCATGGGTGATCATAGTATGCACGTGACGTAAACTTGTTACTTGCGAACAATAATTGATATTTTAACAAAAACTTAAGCCAACAAGTCGTAAAAAATTGATCCTGACAATTAACTCTTTAAGATCAAGGGTTTCTACAAATTTATTCTACATTGTAAGAAAAACTGTAGTGCAATAAATAAACAATAATTTTCAAAATTGAAAATGTGGGATCCAAAATAAACTTTTTGAAAAATTGATCAAATTTGCTAGAAAGTTTTACTGGATGGTTTTTTACCTAAGGAAAAGACGTAAGTAGTAATTTTCATGCCATTATTTGATGTTTTCATCCGCCATATTGGATTTTTCATTTTGAATTTCGGAAAACTAACGACGTGATGCGAATCTGAGTAACCAGTTTCAGACAACTTGGATCGATTTTTAAAAAGTTACCAGATATACTTTTAAAAATGATAATACATATCTTATCTTAATAAATTTTGAACAACTCTGGTATGATTTATTACGACCGGTTTGGTCTAATAAATATATTTATTTTACTGCTATCCTTGGGACGAGTCTCCGAAAACCGCAGGTGGTCTTTCTTATTGCGTCGTCTCTTACATCTGAAGAGAACAATACGAAGCTGTGGAAACCTGTGTCAAGAACAGCGGTAGTCTCAAACCTTCAGGTCAAATATACTACGCAAACAAACGAGAACATGGACCGCCTTGTTCGGACACAAAAAATATTGACCTGGCCACTCGGTCTGATTTTCGACCCACAGTTCTGTAGATTCAATAGTATCTAATCCAATTGTGTTGCGTTAAGCAAACAATGGGTTAGTCGGAGAAGAATATCTCAGAATTATGGTTTCAATCAAGTGATACGCTTATATTTCGCATATTTATATGCAACTTAAGACTCGGTGTCAAATTAATTTCGTTATCTGAACTTTAAATAATATAACAAAACATTTAAAAAAATTGTTGTTTTTCACGCGACTCATAACTTTTGAAAATTTGGGTAGTTGAGTTTTTACAATTGTTGTTAATTTTGAATAATTCTTAGATGCTCTGCATACCGTGCATCTTTAATCCAATATATTTGTGAAATACTTAATTTCCAAACAAACAAAAATTAATTTCAAGCAATGTTCAGACGCGGTTTTCAAAATTATTCTGAGATACAATCAATAATTTTATGAAAGCTCTTAACTATTAATCACATAATAATTTTTTATAAATTATCAAAATTATTATTAGCCACGCATGTTGAATTTTATAGTGTTGAACGCAAATAACTAGTACTTTTTATATTGTACACAAAGTCTAATTAAGTTTGCACTTTGGCTTCGAATAGCGCGAGTAAATGTGATAAATGGAGATTTTTCCGTTTTAATTAGAACGAAAGCGAGTCGAAAGTCCGCGAATGAAAAATCTTGACTTGCACAGTCTCTTCTTCTCTAATCCTTTTTTACCCCGTCATAAGTATACCTATACCTTTCTTGAATGCAATAATCCAGGGATTAAGTTGAGATAATTTCATTCGAATCTGCTCCAGAGTGATACACGTTTTAAAAACTGTCTTGATTTATTTCAATGAGCAATAGCAGCATTTCAAAATTATTCTTCAATTAAAATATATGAATTGATTAAAAATGCAGTTATTTTCTCATTGTGTATTTGCATCCGAATTTAATAAGTTTTTTTCTTGTTCAGTAACGAAAATAATATTTTTAATATATTTCCGTTCTGTTTTTCAAAGTTCCCAAACTTCTTTTTGCATTTCGTTGGCACCAACAGGATAGTCTGAACTATACTTAATTAGAAAATAATGACATATCTTTATTTCAATATATTTAGTTTTACTCGTAGTTAAATACACCCCACGTTGGATAGATGAATATAATATAGGTTTAGTTAACTTAATTCCAGGGGTAATCGGAATTTCTATGGAATCTCTTTTATCGCCTGTAGTAGTAGAAATTTTCATATTGGAATTTATCGAAGATATTCGGATTTAACAGTCTCCTTTTAAATTCTCCTTCCATATCAGAAACATTGCTCTTTTTGCTACTCCTGAAAATAAAGATAAATTTATTAGAGAGGTTCAATAATTAGAATAGTTTAAAAGGAATATTGAATGGAATGCACTTTACCTTATGAACCAAATTGTAGAATTGATGTTGTGATCAGCGAAATGATCTTATTAATTGGTATTGTACAGTTTACCTAGTTAGGATATGTTAGGTTAAGTCAAGTTAAGGTACGAGTATAATAAAGGCAATATAACACTTCCAGAAATATTCGACGGATTACTCCCTTTTCTTTCATAGAATGCGCAAGTACATCTTCAACATCTTTGCCAATATCAGTCCCTATTCTATTATGGAAAGCAAGTTGCCCAACGAGTTCAACAGTACATTGATCTTGTTTGCCATACTGATGTGTTCTCAGATATGAATGTTCTTTCCGGGCGATTACACGAAGTCAGTCTCAACAAATAACATTTTCCAAAATTGTAGAGTGCCTATATAGAGTCGGTGAACAAAAGCGGGTAGAGAACAATGCAAAAATGAAAAATAGATCAGTGGTACCATTGGGACAATGGAACAATGCAAAATGAAAAACTCGTTAGAAATAGGAAAACCATCGTGAACATTGATGTAATTATCCTCATTTTATTACCTTGTCGTTACAACTAACGAAATTCTTTCGACTTTTCAAGGGAAGATAACACAATTTATTATATTAGTTATGAACTCAATGTTTGATTTTTCCTTTATCCCACCTATCATCCCTTTCCAATCAAACATATTATACTACTTTCTAACTCCAGACATTACTTGACTAACAAGAACCAAAGTAGTCCTTTATGTCAAAAAAAGATATAGTATTATTATTACATTTTTGTATTCTATCCCAAATTCTTAAAACAAAAAGAAAACATTTGTTGCGGCAAGCTTGCTTTGTCAAGGTTATATTTAACTTAGGAATATATGACGAATAAGCTGTCGTTTATTTGTAAACAATGAAATCCTAACCTGCACTTTGTTTCTCAACGATGCGAATTTTATGGAACGACTAATAAAGAATCAGTAAATTAATTTTTACATCGATCTGAGATACAGATTTTATGTGCTTTCTAGTACGAGTTTAACATATGTAAATACTAAAATTAACAACATCAAAGGTAATCGATGATATGTGAGTTTATCTACAAATAATTTAAGGTCTGGGAAATAATAAATGGACCTATTGTATTGTTCCATTTACAATAGAAATAGTTAATTTAACTGTTTTTTATGTAGCGTTTTAACATTATAAAATGCTTCCATGAATTATGTTCTTTCTCTCTAACAGTTCCATCAAGACAGTCAACCGGAAATGAACAAAAATTCGAAAACAGATATGGTAGAGCGAAAAGTCAGCTTGCCGCTAGAAATTACAGTTGTCGATTTTTCGACAGTTCACGCTCGCTTTAATTACGGATAGTTAATCTCGCATGCCTAGCATCGGGTTATATTAATTTTCACGTCATAATAAGATAATCGATATTGATTGTGCTGCAGCTCCCAACAGTGTGTGCGGAAAAGCACACCCTCCCACCCGCTAATGCGTCTAGCTGTAGCATCAGTATCAATCTACATCCCGACGAGTGGCGTACTTAATCAGTCAATTAGCGGTGCTTCACCAATTAGTTAATTAGCGAGTAAATTTGTAGCCGACCAACCGAAGACGGAACAATGCACGGAATAGACGTCGCCTTCACAACGAAGAATAGCCAGTTTCGAATTTCCACATTATGATAGTTACAGTTTAGTGTGGAAGCAGATGCCATATCTGGTTGTAGTTACTAGTCGACGTTAGTTTCGCGTTTAGATTTTCCAAAAGCTGTATTTTGATTCTTGATATAGCCACACAAATAGTAACCTCTTACAATGATCTTCTAGGGATCTTTCCAAGGATCTATCTAAAAAAGACATCTTAAAGCGGTCTTAGTCGTCGGTAAAGCGTTCTTAAAGAAGTATTTCTTATAACTTCTCAAAATATTAAACTCGAAAAAATTACGTACTCTATTTGAAGTAAAAAAACGTCATATTTAACCGCTCGTAATATCGAAGTATAAACTTCTTTTTTTCGGGTTCACCTGAAAAACCACAAAAACCAGATAAATCACAAATCAGACACTTCAAAAACCCGACATTCGAAAACCAGCCATTAAAAAAAACACACATTAAAAAACCAGACATTTAAAAAATAGAAATTAAAAAACCAGTCATTTAAAAATACACACATTCGAAACCCAAATATTTTAAAATGTACATATTCTGTAAATGTAATTAAGGATTGAATTCTAAATATTCTTAATGAATAATCCGGAGGTCAAACTAATTTGACCTTCAAGTGACCTACAAAATTAATCCCTTGGTAAAGCATTATTGACCTTGAAATGACCTTCCTGTAAGACCTCAAGGATGGCGACCCGAGATCATTTCTTTATGTAGTGAACGCACCAATCGCAGTTGTCTGTATTTTGAAACGTTGGGTTTTTGAATGACTGTTTTTTTGAAATGTTTGTTTCTTAAATATCTGTTTGTTTAAATGTTTGGATTTTGAATGTCTGCATTTTGCAAATGTCTGGTTTTTGAAGTGTCTGTTTTGTGATCTGTCGGGTTTTTGAGGTGCACTCTTTTTTCTAGATCAATTTTTCAAAAACCGGATCTTTGAGTACCGACCCTCCTCAAACCTATTGTTTTGAATGTATTAGTTTTCGAATAAATTTCCAACGAATCGTGGGGATCTTTCCCGAAGTTTGCACGCACCTATCTGCATATATGTAGATTCAGGTTGATAGATTATCCTGTTTCGTAATCCTAGGGAAACTCACGGGAACAACGATAGGACGCCTACGACGGCGCTAAACTTTGCGGTGCGATGCGACACTTCGACATTGACGCATTACGAACCGCTCGAAGTTATTCAGTTACTCACGGTGGGAAAGTTTCGACTAATTTCAATTAAAAATACGGACGGAAACGGGTACTTACTACCCATTCTTTGGCGGGTCCCTTTCGTTTGCTCATTCAAATGGATTCGCATTTATTCTCTCTCGTGGTCCCCCTATTTTTGCCCTTCTTTTTATTTCTTTCTAGGCATTTTAATTTACCTTTACTAGCTTTTTGTTTTTGTCAAAAATGAAATCATGACTAGGAGGATTGATTTATTCGCTAAATGGCGGGATGCTTATGTTTAAAAATTAAAATACTTTCAAAAATCATTGAGGAACTAATTTTATAAGTAAATACTCTGCAACTCCCAAATTTACAAAGATTTTCAATGAATTTTGACATTACATTTTGTTATTTAAACTTCTGGAGGCAAATTTGTTACTAGTCATTTCTTGTGACCCTTTCTAATGGTGCATGTTATCAGTTTTTAAATGTTGCAATAAAAAAGTTATTCATGTTTATTTTTTGTCATGCTCTGAACATTTTTTATTTTGTTATTAATATATCCAACTTTGTTATAGGTAATGGCTTTGGAATAACTCTAAAAGTCGTAAATATGGTGACCAAAGTGAATTTGCTATCAGATATAGGCCCATTTCAAAAAGTTAACATTCAAATAGGCGGACAAAAATGCTTTTTTTATAGCAAATGACATGCTCCACTGGAAAGAGGCGAGCGATTTTTGGCCAATAAGAAATTACTAGTGTCAAGTTTTTCTCGTGGAATTTAAATGCTAAAATATAGTGTCAAACTTCATGAAGAAATGTTGTACATTTGGGCATAAAAGGGTTAACTGTTGTAGGGAAAACTTATAGCTTTTCCCGGTTAACGCACTAAATTCCCACATTGAAAGATATAGTTAGCTCCTAAAATCCATCCACCACACATAAGGAATAAAGCTAAGCACTTGTATAGTAATTGTATTCAGCGACATATGCTAACTTGTCTCAGAAGTCTTTGAAAGTCTAGCCCAATTGAAAGAACCATGTTCGAATAAAATTCCCATTCGGAATGGGAAACTAAGTATCATCAACACATGAGATAAATAAAACTCAGTACTCCTAGTTTAGGGGAATTTTTTACCACAGCAGGAAAAGTTGATACATGCAATTGCCGTGGCGAAAGTCTGCAATCGTCTATAATCGACCTAAACAGGTATCACAACGACCTAAGCTAACTTATAACATGATGAATACCAAATTTTGCATGATGGACTTGCAGCTGGAAGATTATCAAAGAATATGAATTTAGGAAGAGCAGACACCGGTGGGTCTACGTATTTTAAGACGTTCAATCGATCAAACACCAGAAGTTCGGTATCATTAATAATTTATTTTTACTAAATTGCAAAAAAAGTTACCTAAATTTTAAATTCGATTACGAATCTAAAATCTTAGCGGAAGGTGATTTGGAACTTGGTGATTTTAGTGCGCATTAAGGCCAACTTCTCATACAGATGTCACTCCTTTATAAACATAACAATTTCTTCATAAAGACGACAGCTTCTTTACAGAGGCATCAAAATTTAGTGTTTGCCATGTACTGATGGTTCATTACAGCTCCCGTTTTTTATTATCTTTCGAAATGTCATCAGAACAAAAGAAAGTACGATATATTTTGTTACATATATATAATTTTAATTAAAAAATGACATACATACAATTTTTTAAAATAAATCTTGAAATGTTACGATAGTTTCTGACAAATAAATTAACATGTTAAAAATTATTGCAAAAGAATAAAATGCCTGGCAATTAAGGATTCTTATTTATGATTGTAATTATATAAACTATTTACGATAACGATTATTAGTGGCGTGATTAACTGTTAAGTATTAGCAATCAATATTAAAGTGCTTAACATTGAATACCAATACAGGGGCTGAATGTGTCACGTAAATTAATCAACGATTTCTAACCAGAGCAAACGACGACGAAATTATTAAAAAATACTATTGTTTTACTATTCAATAATTTAGTAAAATTATTGTTGTCATTACTACTAAAACTATGTGCTAAAAACTATTAGTTCCTCAACTATTCTGAAGATCGATGAATGTTTTAAAATGTATGAATATTAACTTTCAAGTAACTTTTATAACATTAATGAAAATATAACTTATTTCACGAATTTCTGACGTTAAGTCTTTCGTTTTATGCCTTATCGATGTCCCGAAAGTGTTACACGAAAATTTCAAATAATTATTCCATTTTCTAAAATAGAAAAAACTGGATATTATATGCCATTTTTTGCTAATTTTCTTGGTGTCGGTATTTTCCAGAAATTGTATCATTTAAGGCGGCAAAAATGAATGAAACATGTAAACATGCAGAAATAAAGTTAACGGGAGAACGGGAAAATCGACCTTTGTTGGTGACTTACGTACTTTTACAAATCGTGTACGATATAATTATCAGCACGCAGAGTATCAACAAAAATGCTTCTATAAAGTCACTTTGGAATTCCAAGCTTGCAAGGCTTGGAAAAATCTACTTATCGAATGTCAGACAAAAGATTTACGTCCCATCGATAAGAACTTGAAAAATTCTATACTACAAATATCTTAAGTAACCCGCATGCTGTTATTCCTTGTGAACATGCTAAAAGTCATATATAAATTGTTTTTTTTATTTATTTTGCAATTGTTTGTAAAATTTCGTTGTCATTGATGACAAATTGGTATTTTTTTCTGTTTAGATTTTTTTATTTAGGATATAGATTTTTCATTGTATTTTTCAAATTTGAACGTTCACGTTCCTACAGAAATTAAGAGAAAAAGAAAATATAAATATAATATAAAATTTTTATAAATAAAGACGAAAGGATTAATTAAAAAATGAAATAGTAGAAACAACGAAAGATATAATAGTAAATTGAACTACTTTTTATTGTTACATGTTTAATGAGATCATTAGAGATCTATCTTAAGATCTATCTTAGACCTTAAGGACCTATTTTAATCCCATCACAATTATATTTTTTTTGTTCCCACAGATTTCCGCATTTTTGTTAAGGAATAATTCTTTATTGCGCACCAGTAATAAAGAAGTACAAATTACATTTGGTTTCATTTTTTTGAACGAAACATTTCAATCCTATTCAGAAAAGTCGAATAAATTACGTTGAACCGCTCCAAAAAACAGGTCAAAAATTATGATTAAGAATGTTTAACAACTATTGTTATAATCATAATTATCAATAATAAAAAACATTTAATTTTCTTCTGATATTAAAATTTAAATAAAATTATCTTTTTTTCTGATTCTTTAGGAAAAAATTCGAATACATTAGTCGTAGATAAAATGAAATAGAAATGTAGATAAACTAGTTTTTAAGTTTTTAGGTGAGATATTCAAGTAATTTACAGTCATTCAACATTTCAAAATTATTATTAATTTTTTCTTCAATTATTTTTATAATAGTTGTTACGAATTTTCCTATTCTAGTTCATATTCGTAATACAGCTCTTATTTTTATGGTATAATGACACATAATTATAGCCTACACCATAAAGGAAAAGAAATACTAATAGTTATATAATCCACGATCAACATAAATAGAATTAAAAAAAAAAACAATTTTCACATAAAAAACGCATTTTTCTTTTGCATTTGAGGTAAATAAATTTTGTCTTTCTTTGATGTGAAATCAACAAAATTATATGTATAAAGTTTATCTAAACTAATTAGTAAGAAATTTTCAAAATAATATTTTAAATCAGCCCTTGCATTTTAGTAATGCACAAAAAGTTAATTGCAACAAAATTATCCTGAAATTCGTCGGAGTAAATTGTGGAAAGGGTTATGAACCGCATTAGCAATGCGTTGAACTTGAAAAATGTCATTCGTAGATTTATATATATATACATTTGGACATCGTCACCCGGGACTTTAACGCGCAAATGCTCTTCTATGCACTTCCTGTCGCAGTTGACACGTGTGAAAGAGAAAGGAAAAAAGTCCAAGAAAGAATAATTGCACGAGAGAACGAAAGAGACGTTTATTCAACGAGGAGCAATATAAACGAAAATTGACGATGAAATGAATGGGGGAAAAAGACCTAAAAAAATAAGACCTTAATGATTATATGATATCAGATAAAAGCGTTGGAATAAGATCGGGGCCATGAAAATAAGAAAAAGTATTTAATGTGAATGCTAAATGTTCATAAATGCATGTTGCAATTAGTAATCATTATTATCTGTTACGCCGATCACGAAAAATAATCCGATGCTAGAGTAAATATCTACTTTGCGCCCTGGTTCATTAACCAATTTCTGAAACAAAATTATTTCATTTTTCTTATACCAAAAGTATTTGAACCATGAGATTTTCATAAATTCAGAAGTTATTAACATAATAAAAAGTTACAATTTCCAATTAAAAACGACGCAAACCGTATTTGTGTAGTTCTTAAAACCTTATCTTTGCGCCCAGTATTAGTTACTGCTATATGGCCAATCATCTAATATACTATGGAGTAATAGTATGGAAAATTGGAAACTATTTAAATCGTTTTAGGCAGAAAAACGGATTTATTATTAAAGTGTATAAAAATGTTTTTGACAGTCTGAACGCAAAATGCTATATTGCTCCCCGTATCGCGGGAACAAAATAACACGCTCACGTTTTAGAAAATAGTATTTCTAACAATGGATAATATGTGTGGCTTCGCATTGGCGCCTAATTCTGGATGGAAAAACACCTATTTTGCTCCCTAGTTGCCCAATGTACTATTTTTAAAATAAATAAAATACCATATAATGGTTATTTTAATAATATTATAATTTACAATTGAATTATAATAAATCTCTAAGTGCTAAGAAAAGTTTTAAAGTGCGAAATGTTAACCAGAACTCATGTCGATATCTAATCGAAATTTCCTTTTGTACCCCTTAAATGAAATGCAAAATCGAACTTGGGGTCCCTGTGGAATAATGTATTAAATGTAAAATAGTGTATTTCATTACTAGGGGGTAAAGTATAATATTACACACCAAGTTGTCTGCACAAACGAGTAGCCGGTATACTAGACCTGGAATTGATTTGGGACCTTAGGAATTTGTTCATATTACGAAAAAAGTGTCACTTTACATACTCCTAAAAAACCGTCAGTCATATTTTATACACTACATAAATATAACTCGTATATAACATACCCACAAGGGTGTAAACTATACTTTTATACAGGATCGGAACTCTACTTACGAGAAACGGAATGCGTTGAGTTGTATGTGTTTGAGTAACTATGCTATGTAAAAAGTATTGCTGTGCGTAAATGACAACTTTACGTACCCCCTTTTGAGTTAAAAACGTCGTTGTCCAGAGTGCGTAAAAATTAATATTACGCACGAAATACGAGCATCAAAACATTTTGCGCACGAACATTAAGCATGCAATCACAAAATATTATGTTATTTCGTGGTACGTGAAGTGTAACTTTTACGCCCGGTCGAAAATTGTGTCCACGTGATTTTAACATTTTACGCATAAATAGAATACTTACGATATTTTTTTACGAGTGTTCTTAACCCTTTTCATGCCAAACGGTCATAATTTTGTCATGTTTTTCAATTGAATATTTATTTGTGTAATGACAAGCAAAAAATTTCAAAACCATATTTTCTGACTTGTTTTTGTCTGTACTTTTCAAATCTGCTATTAGTTTTGTTCTATGACGTTTGATTTTGCAAAATCAATTTTCAACAAAAATTTTCCAAATAATTTACAAAAAACACGTGATTTTTAAAATTTGTTTATTTGTCGTACTGGCTAGTAATGTTCCCGTTTCCCGACCGACACAAGTGTCTAATCACCATAACTGAAATTTAAGCGACGTAGAATGTTAAAATTCAAAATGGCCGATCCAATATGGTGGCTTTTACGCACATTTTTAATGTTTTTTTCTTTTTTTTGTACGTTTTTAGTCCCTGACGCTTAATTTTCTCGTAGTTATGTTATATTTATCTCAGTCTGATACCGATTATGCGAGAAAATAGCAATACAAGATGATATGTAATTCAAAATGGCTGAAAATATTATATTTTTATTATAATATAGATTTATATCTCAGTTTGATATCCATTATGCAAGAAAATAATAATACAAGATGTTGTGGAATTAAAAATAGTGGAAAATATTCTATTTTCTTTCCTAATCGATATCAAACTGAGATAAATATAGTATATCTGTTGAAAAAGTAAATGTCATGGACTAAAAACTTAAAATAAAATTTAAAAATCCGTAAAAAATGCGTATATAAACCGCCATATTGGATCGGCCATTTTGAATTTTGACTTTCCGCGCAGCTTAAATTTTAGTTGTGGTTATTATTCCACACGATTCAGACGCTTGTACCGATCTGACAACGGGAACATTATTAGCCAGTACATCAAACAAATAAAAACATATAAAAAATTACGTTTTTTTGTCAATTAACCGCCATTTTGAAATAATCAATCGTCATAGAACAAAACTAATAGCACATTTGAAATGTACGAACAAAAATACGTCAGAAAATATGGTTTTGAAATTTGTTTCCTTATCATTACGCAGCTAAATATTCAATTGAAAATCACAAAATAATTGTGTAATTGTAACGTAATGTAACGTAAAACATAAAAAATATGTAAAGTATCATTTTGCACAGACTGTAACAAAAATATATGGCAGCCATTTGGTTTTGAGTCAAGATGGCGGTTGCTAATATCGCCTTAGTATTAATTTAATACTCTGAAACGTTTAAAGTGAAAATAATAAATCGAGTCGTATTTAGATTTGCTCCTTAGCGATTCACGCTGAATATTTGTTAAAAAATTCTGTATCGGAATTTTTGTTAATTTACTCAAATCGAACCGGCTCAGGAATGACGAAATTGCAGGAACCCGAAACGAAAATGCGCATCGGCCGAATTCTCGCGCACTTGGCCAATAAAAGCAATAAAGCGGGTAGAAAAAAAATGAAATAATCGATAAAAGTCAATATCAGCGAAACGAATCACGTATATTAAAATTATCAACAATCAGGTATGATTGCGAGTAAAACAAAACACAGACGCCTACGTCGGGGTACGCCAAGCCCAAATTCGCTTGATTGCATAAGCTTATATATACGCGTTTCCATACGCGTCCGTACATAATCCCGGTTATATCGCGCTTTCACTTCGGGTGCAATTAGCATGCGCGGGTGTGCGATACGACGTCAATTTGCGAATCGGACCGGTCGTGCGCGCGAGTTGAGCTCCGATCGCAAAATTCGCGCTGCGTTCGCGTTCTTAACGCGAAACTCCTCCCGTGTTCATGTATACACGCCCTACATATAGGTTATGTCGCATAAACATAATGTAAATTTAGACGGGCGCATCGCAGCGCCCCCTGCCTCTACACGGTTTGAGCGATAAACGCTTATAAGCAATGCGCGATCGCTCCCGGGCCTCATGTTTAATGCAAGGATCGGTAATGTCATTGTTATGCGCGAACTAGGTGATAGCGGCTTAAAGCGAGCTTCGTCAATCGTTAAAAGCTCGGTATATTTACGCCCAACAAGTAATTTCGTTCCTTTATTGCGTAAGTCTCGATTTCAATCTGAAAAGAGGCATCCATTTTTTATCCGCCATTTTACACTTCATTACTCGAATATTAAGTACTCAGAAGATTTACAGTAATTTCGAACTACATTTTATCTCAGGAGTGTATGAATAATGTTTTAGTTATAATTCAGTCCGCCATTTTTAATTGTGCATTTTCTATTGACATGTCCGATTGGTTTTAATAAATAGGAGGTTTCAATTTGACTCGCGATTTGGATTTGTTTAAGCCCAGCCCGCCATTTTTCACTGCGTTTTTCACGTCATCATTCGAATTCCGGTTTTATGTATATTCGGTGCATTTTGAATTACACGTTCACAACAAAATTAGATAACTTAGCGGATTTTATTGAAAAGTAGTTGGACCCCCCGTTTTATTTTGGTTTATTACCCAATTACATGTCACTTTGATAATAACTCAATATCCGGCAAGTTCTGATGATTACGACCACTGCAAACAAAAATATGTTTCTTTATTTTTCACGTTCATAATAGATATGGTGGACTAGTAATTGTTCATCCAACATCCTTCATAACATAACCTCATTTTATTAAATTTCTGTGGAATGAGAAATTTAAACGCCATTTTTTGTCGAAGTGAATTATCAAATTTTAAACTCTGGCCCATCGTTTTCAGTGACCTATTCTAGACCACCTTTAATAATGGGGAGGGGCTTTCATAATTAACAATTGGACCGCCATTTTGTTTTCGTAAATAAAAATGGGACGCTTTAATTGTTATGTATATAATACAAATGACGAACTACTAATTTTTTAACGGACATTATCCGAAGTGGATTATCACAATTTACATTCTGAGATTATTTCGTCTACCATTTTTTGGGGTTTCAGTATGGAACTATTAAACTCGTCCTTTTGTTTTCGTATAAATATAGTCATGTCGTTTTTATGATTCTTCAACATTAAAAAGTTGCAATTTGTGATAGCAATAACTACTTTGGAATAAAAATGCGCTCCTTTATTCGCAATGTCGATAATAAATATGGCGGACATTTCGAATTTTATATGCTTGATGGTTACCTATTATATGCCAGTGGCAATTTATGTTATGTACGTAAATAACCATTTCCTCAATCGCAAAAAGCATTAATTTGACACCCTATAGCAGATATGGCAGACTCGCCATTTTGTTCATCATTTCTTACCGCCATTTTCTACTTCCTCATTGGAATTCGAAGTATTGTTGTTCGTAAGATATTGAAAATCTAAAAGTGATTGTGACATGGAAGCGACTAAAAATAACCTCCAAATATCAAAAGAAGTCCTCCATTCTTAATGACGAATATGTTCCTTCAAAATTAAAATCGGTATGTCCCAATACCATGTGCCTCCATTGTTTATCCACCATTTTCTACTTCACAATACAAATTGGTAAGATTAATACAGATTTTACAATTTCAAAGCGATTTTTATATTATACAAGATTACGGAAAAAATAAAAATATATTAAGAACACATGTTTGTTATGAAATAAAATGAATAATTTAGTGTTTTCATTGCTGGATATATGGTTCCTCCATTTTGTCTTTTTGAGATTGGAATCCGACGTATTATGAATTCATAGCATTCGAATATTACAATTGCTATCATAGGCCACTGTGTCTCAAATATATCTATTAATATTTTAAAAAATTGATATGGCAAATTCTTCATTTTCGATCCGCCATTTTTACATCCAAAAGTTTAAACACAATTTTTGTATGGAAATTAATAATCATTGTTTAAATGTTATCAACATCAAGAATTATTTTGAGTCACGTTATCACACACGTATTTCTTTTGTACATTTTTTTATCGTTGCTGAATAATTCGAGCTGCCATTTTCGTTTTATTTATGGTCACGATTCTCATTTATGAACCCTATATATTAGAAAATGACAATTTATGCAGAATGCTAAGAAATGCGTTCGTTTATTTAACATATTCATAATACATATGGCGGCGTGGCAATAACTTACCCGCCATTTTGAACTTCGATCCCTAATTTTTTGTAATGACAAGAACATGTAAAAATGTCATTAGTTTGTGTAGCATAGTATTCGTGAAAATTAAAGGCTAGTTGTCATTATATGCACGAGATATTGCAAAATACTTATGATGATACCACCATTTTATATTTCGAATTTTTAAGAAATTATTGTTCGAGATTTGCTGGTGTTTCATGCATTTCCTGAAAGGACTAAATATAGACGGTTTAGTGTAGATTACAGCGTCATTACTACACGTGCACCATTTTAGATTTCAAATTTGAAAACAGTCATCAGTGAATTGCTATGAGGTTTCATTTCTGGTACAGCAACGATAATTTATTCATTACTAAAAAACATTTACACTTCTTACTTTTTCTTCGTACGACGTCATACAAATTTTTGATTTACTTAACAAAAAATTGTGTTAGCAATTTATATAGTCCAGACTGCAATCGCCAGTAATTGATAGCCATTGAATAAGAAACGCGAGACTCTACAGCGGACAAAAATCTTCGGAAACTTTTCCGACGTCTCGGAAAATCTCAACGAGTCTCGCAAAGCCTCCAAGACTTATTGAGTAATCGTACACGAACAGTTCATGGAGTGTTCGATTACCGCGAAATCCTGGTACAAATTCGAATTCACCACTGAACGAGGTGGTACTCGGGTTAAATAAGACACCGGCAATACCAGCGAACGTGACACGGATCCATTTCGAGGAATTACATGGTAGATCGTCTTATCATCGCGATCTACTCTCTCTTTTTGTTTTCAAGATCTATCTCTCTCCAGCTCTCTCTTGACATTGTGCAGTGCTTTTGAGATGAAGTTTAAGAAACGTGAGGCGAAGCCGTCTCGCTCATTCATTTATGCATAGGAGGAAGTTGGGGCAAGGGGGCAAGGGGGCAAAAAGACCAAAGGTGCAGGAAGATTTGAGATAAGAGTGCCGAGGCATTAACAATATGCTAACGCAGTTGCGAGGGAGCGGCTTTCGATTTCTTTTTGACCAACTCGTGCTTCGCCTCGTTGCTGAAGGATGGAGCAGATTCAACTGCAAGAAAGGGGCGGAATTCTATGACGGGATTTCAAGTCATCTACAGAGGCGTATTTATATCGTGATTTATTTTTTTTTAACTTTGATTTACTTATCGATTGGAGTTTAAGCGCCAAAATTGCTATTAGTTTTGAGTTTATTTGACAAGCAGTCTTGTTGGACAGGTTTCGAAATGTGATGATGCTAATAAAAAAACCTATCATTTTAGAAATGATCCTGTAAAAATCTGGTTGCCAGATTTACAATATGATAGAAAAGTTAGGTTAAGTTTAAGTGAAATTTAGATTTTTCAAGTATTTTTGAGGTAAATGAGAAATTTTTTCACAACCGATTTCAACGGTATTATTTTTCAAATATCTTTCTCTGCTAAAAACTAACGCATGTCCTAATAAATTGAGATTCAACGAGTCAACACTTTCGTTTTTTGAAAGTAAATTTTTTTCTTCAACAAATAAAAACGAAATATACCGCCAAACGAACATTTTGAGATATTTAACATTAATTTTCTTAAAAGTTTGACGTGATAGCTAAATTCTAAAACTTTTTTCATTAAGCCTTTAAAAATTTACTAGAAAAACGGGTACGAAAGTTTCGAAAGATCCATTTCCGACTATTTTTAGGGTTGCTCTTTCGAATGTCGTGGGTAAAATTCCGAAAAAATAACACTTATCCCCTCCTTTTTTCAAAAATGCAAAATATAATCTCGTTTTTGCCATATCATTTTTTTCAATTGTAAACTTTGAGCTTTAAAAGTCAAACGACAATACAAAAAAAAAATTGAAAAATTGGCCCACCAATAGATATCGAGCAAATTGTGAAAAAATGGTACGCCATCTTGTTTCCGGCATTTTGAATTATTGGAATCTGGCTGCAGATTCATAATCAGTGTTCCTACCTACAAACCCTAAGTAACAAGTTCCATTCGAATT
This sequence comes from Trichopria drosophilae, assembly GCA_030407085.1. Lineage (NCBI taxonomy): Eukaryota > Metazoa > Arthropoda > Insecta > Hymenoptera > Diapriidae > Trichopria > Trichopria drosophilae. The sequence continues at coordinate 138,884,585 of CM059584.1, read as the reverse complement.
TGGGCGCATTTTTTACCAATCTGCTCGCCTATGCAACATTTCGAAATATTTATACGTTATATGCTCAATTTTGTGTTTCGAAAAATCGGAAAAGAAAAAAATTTACAATGTACATTTTCAAAGGGCAACAATCCAGAACAAGTTTTTCACACTTCATATGATGCTCGGTATGCGACATGATGGAAAAAATTGCAAATGAAAAAAAAATGAGCTGGCAAAAACGTGAATTTATTTTCCATTTTTGCAAAAAGTTCGGGGTTTTAGTAAATAAGATACTTCGAAAGTGATATTGCGATTGTCAAAGGTAGATACGAAAATCTAATTCCACTTTTTTAGAAAATACGATATGATAAGGAAAAGTTGACTCCCTTTCCGTACGAAAAAAAACACTCCAAAAGACATTGTTATTGTCAAATGGGAATTCCAATTCACGATAAACAAAAAAACGCAATTGTTATAATCAATCTCTATTTTCTAGGAAACGAAAAAGTATATTGTTGATAAAGAAAATTTGTACATATTCACCTTCAGAAAAATACTTCAGAAAAACACTGCGGTTATTAAAACTGTACTCTCTTCTGCTATAGAATAAACGAAATACGTATTGCAAAAACGAAAATTTTGATTGATTTAACTTCACCTTTATCGGCAATGCCATCATTTATACAATCAGCATATCCTTCAGATATCATATTACTCTTGTCAAGTGCAAAATTAATGTCGGACACTATAATGGGAGTAAAAGAACTTTTAATAAAAAAAAATAATGGTGCGGATAGTTACCATCAAAATCAGTGCAATTAGATTTGATGATAAAAATTTATCCCGCTACGACGCAAAAAATTATCTTTATATCATGGGTACCATCTTGGATTCTGAGAAAAAAGATAGTAGATAACATTCAGCTAAATGCGTGATGCTGAATGATTGAATATATCAGCTAATTTCGATTGTCACCATGAATGGTAACAATGTCATTTTTCTACAAAGTTTAAATAATTTAATTTAAAAAAAAAAAATATTCTGTTCGCCAGGACCAGAACCAGGGTGATTGTAGTTAACTTCTATTTCTTTCCATCTATTATAGAATAATATAAGAATTAGTAATTAATTTAGCTAGTCACTATTTTTCACAACTAAAATTGTATTTCCTAACATTTCATAATCTATCTATTATATACAATTTCATTTAGATAATTAAAAAAACATTCTTTTGCATAGATATGGAAATTTACAATCATAATACTGTAATTTCATAAACTTAAAAATTATTATTTCACAAATACAAATTTTTTAGCAATTATAACTTTGTTAGAAAGAATATTAATACAAAAATTCTTTAAATGCATACTATAAATCAGTTATGTTCGTCGTTAGTTCTGTATTAAATACTATAAATGGATGTAAAATGTCAATTGAACATTTACATATTTTATACTTAATTGAAAAAAGTCCATGAAAAGAAATATCGACTGCGTTGATGGAAGTTCAATGAAGTAAATTGATTCGCCATTTCTGAATGTATCTTTAAATAAATTGATTCTAAAATATACATTTGAAATATTTGTAAAATATACATAGGAACATTAAAATATTTTATTATTGTTGCGCAGATGTAGATTTATTGTTAAAAATTATTGCATTTAGCGCATAACTTGGTCTTTGCATTCAAAAATTCTATTTATAGAATTTAGGATATTGAACTTTAATTCCTACTGAATTCCTCACTTCATTATTCGATATCCCAAATGTACGGAGTATTTCGAGCTTGCAGAAGGTGCAATTGACCAGTAAAAAGCTTCTGACAGTCGACAATGAGTGCTTTTTTCAAAAACCTGCTGTTTAGAGGCTTCGCTGTTTCACTAATTGACGCAATTGGCAAATAATTATTTCAGCCCGCTGATTCGGGTAATTGATACAGATAGAATAGAATGGAGTAAAGGAAAATAATTAAGAGAATGCAATCAATTATACCTTTCGACATTTTACGTTAATGCAGCTGAATGAATGAAATTTTGTCAGAGAACTATAAATTTAGAGTTCCTAAAGATTTTTTGCTTATTTGTTATCCAAACGAAGTTCATTTAACTGCAATTATCCAAAAATTACTAATTTTAATTGATCTCATAAACTTTGAATCTGACGAATTCACTTTATTCACTGTAAACAAATTAATTTGAAATTATTTACAGGAGCTCGTATAACTGTAATTAATTTGAATATAAACTAATTTAAATTAGAAAATAATAAGGTTATAGAACGGAAATGGAAATGGAATGGAAATGGAATGGAAATGGAATGGAAATGGAATGGAAATGGAATGGAAATGGAATGGAAATGGAATGGGAATAGAGAGGAAAATGGAATGAAATGGATATAAAATGTAAATTTAAATTAAAATTAAAAGATAAATTTTGTGTGATAATAAAAATATAAAAAACCAATGATGGTCTATAGACAGTACATAGAAAATGAAAATTAAGTAGAAGTATCTAGGTATTGTGCAAAGAAAATATTTTAATTTACGAAATGATTGAGATGTCCTTAAGCATTAGTTATGAAATTACATTGTGGGAAATGTGCAAAAATCCGCGATAACAATAGTAAAGAAAAATGCATTCAAGTAAAGATAAAAATAAGTGAATATAGTTGCTTCTTAATTGTATTGGAAGTAAAATGGAAAGGTATGATAAGAGGAAAATGATATTGCAAAATTCTATTAATAAATTTAAATATTTTCAAAATCTATGACGATATAATTATTGTTTGAAATCTTTTATGGTCCGAAAATCAGTACTCTGTATAATTTAAATGAGAAATGTGAAATCAGGTAATCCTGGTAGCGAAATAGAGGAAAAACTGAAAGTATCACCCTCCAATTTCCTAGAAAAGAGCTAAATTCGACTTTTTAATCGCGATTCAGTGGTCGAGTGTAAAACAACGTAAAAGTTTCATAGTTAGTGTCATATGAAAATTTAAAGAGGAAGAAGAATTTGAGTTTCATATAAAGCTTGAAATTGATCAAGCGTTTCGTAATGGCCAAGAGCACTTACCGATTGTTCAAGAAGTAGTTGTTCCTTCGACTCCTCGAGACTACTCGAAGCTTATTGCGGTTTATGAAAGGCCCCTCGGATTTATAAAGAATTCTTTAGATCATAAAGAATCAGATTCCTCAAGTTTTTGTACTTTTACATTAGCCAGATTTATACAAGTTACCTCAGACTTTTAAGATCCGTGGAGTTATGACGGTTCTTGTAAACTCGAGCGAAATTGTAAAGGTTTGTTGAAGTAGTTGAAGGTTTTACAGGTCGGTGTAAGTGAATATATTGTAATCTTGTAGAAAGTTTCGTTTCCTGGTAATTCTTCAAACTTTCATTTATCAAAAATACATGGGTCCTGCTGTTCGTAATCGGGTAAATAGCAAATTTATGTCGAAGGTAATCCATGAGTTTAGAAAAATTCCGTATCACAGCAATTTCCAGATTATTTCTTCTTAAATAATATTTTCTTTAAAATAATAATTTTTATTACTAAATGACGAAAGAAAATCACTAATTTTCAATAATATATTTGTTTCATTTAAGTAATGTTGTATGATATTTTTTTATTCGTTCTTCATAAGGTTACTGTACTTTTCAAATGCGTACTGTTACCAGTTGTTGCAATAACATTTGGTTATTGTACTTTTCTTTAATAATTGCATTGTATTATACGTCAGAGTTTTATTTGTTATGACAACAATACTTTCATTTATTATCATTGATCTATGATGTAAAGTCGTGTAACCATTAAAAATGTTAAGTTGGATTACACCCATTTCTTTATTTATAGCAATAAAATACTCCAAGCCAATGACATTTGCATATAGAAATTTCGATTTCTGTTTATTTGTATATAGACACACGTGTTCAGCGTTATTTGAAAATTTAATTGACCCCTTTAGGAAACACATATGTTTTTCCAGAGTTAACACCTTATTCCCATGCATTTACGAATATTCTTTTCATTTTTGTCACGTTCTATACTCCAATTGTGTCTTGACTACAGATATTGGAATTCATTCAAAATACTCGCTTACTTTTCTGTAGCATCTTCATAACACGCGTTTCCCATTTCTAAACACAGCTGGGAACCTTATGCCGTGTTATTTTCGACTTATAGAAACGTCAATTTTTCATTCTGGAAATGACGTACTGGGGAATTTATATCTTTGAGTCAGGAAACTTTTAAATTGATGATGATTAATTTGTTGTTTGTTAAAAAAATCTTAAATCTCAAAAATATTGGTTAAAGTATTGTTACTAAGTATCAGTAGTATTTTTAACAATAAGTTTTGAAAATATCTTTTTAGTTGCCAAAAATAATATTAAATATTATCTAAAAAGATAGAATATATGTAATATATAATAATATTAGGAGCACTAATAAAATTTACTGTTTCAAGATATATGTATAAAAAAAAATTATTTTGGCCTTTTTATTTATGATAAACACTGCAGTATGTACTATTCATCAACAGCCAATTCTGAAAGAAAAAGAATTGTTCATTAAACGAAACTATTTATTAGTTAAGTTACGTAATATTGTACAGATAATTTTGCTTCGACCATATTTCTATTTTTTTGAGAAATGTTTATTTAAAAAATCGATTTTCATCAAATTTGATATTACTAGTTTTTGGTCTAATGTAGAGAATTGATAAAAAAGAAAGGAAAGATTAAAAAAACGTGTATACAGGTTGCAGACCGAAGGATTTTAATATATAAAATATGAGGGTCAAATGGAATGTTCAAATATGTTTTTAAGACAATTTGTAATTTGTAATTTATTTAACCAGGTAGTATATACATTTTCATATAAGCTTAGACATAAAAACAAGTCGCGCTTATACCCTACAGTAGATTACATAAATCTGTGCGTAGTCCTGGCAAAATTAAAAGAAAATCAACAAAATATGATTTCAACCATTAATAATGTACAATAAAATAAAAAAAAGAAAGATAAATATAAAATAAAATACTTAAAATTTAAAATAAAGTAAATAATAATAAAATAAGATAATTTATAAATCAGTAAAATATAAAATGAAGTAACAACTAAAATATTTGTCCAGCACTTGCAAGATTTCATAGGTGCTGGGAACTTCTTACGGTACTAGTTTTAAACCAATTTGTTATTTTTCTTTTTATTATTTTGTGGCTATAATTTAAGACTTTTAACTCATGTGGTAACTTGTTAAAAGCGTTTATCGCTGCGTTAATTTTATACAATTTCTAAGCAAATTTATTGAGCAGATTTTGAACAGCTTTTAAATACTCCAACAACATTATGTGATAGATTAAAGAAAATATAAAACAATTGAATAAATTTCATAGGAAAATGATAATTATAAGGCAAATACATACATAACAAAATTTATAAATAAAGTTGGAAAATTGTACACTTTATTTTCTTCCAGGTATCGTATTAAACAGAAAAATACGTCATAATTAGCGTCAGATTTACAAACTTTGTCGCTTAATCGAATCTGAAGGAAATAAAAGAAAGATAAGAAACCGTGAAATATGAAATCTTTCTTATAACATCAATAAAATAGATTTTAGTCGACGCTTAGTTTTGATCTCATTTTGCTTGAACTATTCCAATGTGTCAATTTATATTTTTTATCTTAAACCATTCTCAATAATTACTAAACATCTTAATCTATAGTTTAACCAAATTCTAATGTTTATCATTTTAGTTTATGTAATTTTGTCATTTCCATCATGTTTTAGAACTCATTTTTACATCAATGAAATACATTTTTATAAGATGGTTTTTAAGAGATGATTTTCTAATATTTAGTAAGTAGGAAACGAACTTCTAATCGAATGGGTCAAAGCGATAAGTAGTGCGCACGAAATAATATTTATGGGGTTTTTATATAATTAATATAACATATATATAACATAATTAATATTATGTTAATCGTTAAAATTGATGCGTTTAACTTTTAATCTTAGAAACCATCATAAATAAACGACGATTAATCATTTCTCTTGTCCATGCCATATTTTTCGTGACATCGTTCGATTGGTACAATTCGCTCAATTTATTCAATCAATTCAATTGCCGCAATTCTCAATCGTCCCTTCGTAGATGAAGTCATTTAAATATCTTTCTGTCAAGCTTTTACGTATAGCTCCAATGTTTACACGACAAAAGAACATGTCAACAAAAAGATACAATACCAAGAAACATAGTAGAAGAATAGACATGCCAAAATGTCATAAATAAAAGCTCACGACGAAATAATACACGACGTAAGTAAAAAGACACAAAAAATAGTTACTTAGACAAAAATGCATAGTAATCTGTTTTAACCTAATCTGACCTATCTTAACCTAACCTACCGTAACTTATATATAACATGAAGTTGAAGAAAAAAACAAAAAATCAGTTCGTGTTGCTTAAAAATGGTGAATAATTTACCTTTAATTTTTCTTAAGATCATTTCTTTTAATGGGATATTCATAGATTTTCCCTTTGGTTACAATTTCTTTACAAATAATTACATATTTACCTTAAATATTTAGTAACTAACATAAGAAAAAAAATGAAACATTAATTGTATATTTCTTTAATGTTCTCGTCATACTGTAAAAAAATGTAGAACTTCTTGTTAGCTGGTTTAGCTGTAGGATTAACTAGTTGAATGTATTTGTGCGTTTATCCATGATTGCAATTTTTCACAGTTCAATTTAGATACGAAAACCCTACTGTGTTAAATCCGCATGACATTTAAACAAAAATATATTGTCAAATATCATAATAGTGATTTTCAAAATAAAATTGTAGATGATAATAATTAGAAAGTTTCAGATAGCATAATTATGAAAATCTATTACCATAACGAATAAAAGTTGATAATATAATAAGTAAATTCAAATTTAAAAAAATTAAAATATGTAAAGAGAGATAAATTATGTGTGAAATCAAGTGGCAAATCGTCTTATAAATGTGTCAACTATAAATATACATATATTTCACTCGATGAGACGTGCTTCGTCTTAAATTTCACACGCTTCTCAAGATCTACGGATATCTATGACTTTAAACGTAAATTCGTTGTACGTTTTTTTATGTCGACAGAAAAATAAATTAGAAAAACAACATAAATATCGCTAATGTTGTCAAAAAGTACACAATTGATTTCTAGGCAGTATTTTATCGTTGCAGCTGACTTATGAAACATTTAATTTTACGAATACTGATAGTCTTTTGTGTACATCATAACGATTATTGCAATTTTATTGATTTATTGGTGTAATGGGTCACTTTTTAATTGTGGAATAAACATTGTTTATTTAATAAATTATTAGCTAACAATTAAAGTTTCTTTCCGATATCGAATTATAACTTTAACAACTTTAAAACGCTGAAATGAATTGCATTTGTTCGTCGCATTTCTGCGAGTCTTAATTTTGTAAAATATTTAAAACTCATCTGTAAAAATTAAGACCATATTGAATAAAAGTCCTACAAAGCAGCTTATAAGCTGTCCTATTCAACTTATACCTAACCTAAAATACTTAAAGAAAATAACTAATAAAGTGAAAACCGAAATCATTCGTCAAATTTCTAGTAGAAACAATCCTTTTATCATTATTTTGCTTGTTTTACCAATAAACCAAATTATTAGTTCTTATTAAGAACCCGAATTGTTAGGATATCAAATATTTAGTAGCTGTAATAAGTATTCTTTCTGCGTGGGAACGTCATCAGAAACCAAAGTTTACTAGAGAATATTAATTCCCATTGACTTAAATAATCCCTATATTATTAAGATAAAATATCAACATTTTTGATAATTGATATATGGAAATTTTCCGTTCGGAACTATATATAAACTAATAATACAAAAAAAAATCCTTTTGATGTATGTAACACAAATATATAACTGTAACATTTTCTAATAATTTCGTTCCCTATTTGTTTGTTTTAGGTAAGTGCCAGAGACAAACTTCACCTACTGTTTCTTTTGTTATAAGCATATTTTCAAGTTACTCCGGTAAGAAAATTAATTTATTAAAATAAAATCAATTTATAGTGTAATAACTATTTCAATTCATTTGTGTACGTGAACATTCATTTAGTCGCATCAACTATATAAACTACTAAATATTTCCAACAAGGTTCTCTCACCATTTAGTTAAATTTCCTACATCTTTCTATTGTATACTTTTTAAATCTATTCCAGTGAAAATTCACTCTTTATGAAGTGAAACAGTGTGTCACCCTTGTAAAAGAATGAAATGTCACTATTTAAGAGTGGATTTTCAATCGTACAGATTGATATTTTGCTGCATGAGTGATATTTTCTCCACGAAAAAATCCAAGACATTCATAAAATATTAAACCATTTGCCCTCGTTTATTTTATTATATTTCTTGAATTCGAAATTCAGTCTTAAAAGAGTTAAAACAGTATCTCTTGTGTGAAAAGTGACTTTTTATAGATGAATTCTCTAAATTTGTTGGAGCGATAATTCACTCTTTGCTTAATAAAAACCGAACAACTCTCGGAAACGAGTGAATATTCAACTCTTTAAGAGTGAAATTTCAATCTAACAAGGGTGAGAATTCACTCTTTCCCTCCGAATCGTGGAGTTGACAACTCTGAAGGAAAGAGATAATTTCCAATCTTGAAGGATGAATTTCCACGCCAAATTTTACGTCAAGCAAAGTGAGTTTTCACGCCACAAAGAGTGAGGACTCACTATTTTACTAGAGGATCACAATTTTCGACCCACATTCTCACGCAAAAACATTTTGAGAGTATTAAAGCATTTGTCCGTGCAGTCCCTTATCTCACTATATTTGGATTGAAATATCACTCGATCATTAGAGTGAAAATTGAGCTCACGTGTGTATCGTTACTATTTAAGTCTGATAAGCCGCTCTTTATAGATTGAAAATTGAGACATTTGCAGGATAGAACCAATTGTCACTATTCAACAGTAAAAATGTCACTCAATGTAAAATGAATTTTCACTCGTTAAATGTGAATTTATTTTTCTAAGAAACTTAAAGTGTAGGGAAATATTTGTCCATGTGGTAGTCGATAATTTTTAAATTTACATGATAACTCTCTAAATGAATAATCGCTCTATAAACAGTGTGAGAGTTCATTCAGTATGAGTGAGAATTCACCCTTTCACTAGAGTGGCCTTATTCTTACTCCATAAAGAGTGAATTCTCATTCGATGAAACTTAGGGAATACACTCTAAATTCCTTGGGGTGAAAATTGAGTCACTCTTGTATTAAGAGTGAAAATTTCACTCTAAGAAGAGTGACATTTCACTCCATTTAGAGTGAACGGAAAAACCCCCACTCCTAGAAGAGTAAAACATCACTCTCAATAGAGTGAAAATTTCATTCTTTGTAAAAGAGTGGCTCAATTTTCACTCCAAGGAATTTATAGTACAACAAAACAGAATTTTATTGATCGTAAATCAGAAATGTAGCAAATTAAATGTAAGGTCAATCTGGAAATGTATTCTCTAAATTCCTTGGAGTGAATATTGAGCAACTTTTTCCGGAAGAGTGAAATTTCACTCTCTATAGAGTGAAAATTTCATTCTTTGTACAAGAGTGGCTCAATTTTCACTCCAAGGAATTTACAGAATACAACAAAATAGAATTTTATTGAGAGTAAATCAGAAATGTAGCAAATTAAATGTAAGATCGAAAATTTCACTCTACTTGGAGTCAGTTTTTTTCTTTCACACTTGCTGGAGTGAAATGCCACTCTTCATAGAGCAAAACTTTTACTTTTAATAAAAGAGTGAAATTTCACCCTTCCGGAAAAAGGTGTTCAATTTTCACTCCAAGGAATTTAGAGAGTTTTTAAGTAAGAAATTTCTCATCTTTTTTTCCCGATTCGAAGAATCCCGAAATCGTTATGGGATCTTTATAATTGATTCCCTATCCATGGGTATTCTGTATTCCCAATTTCTGCTCTACCGACAATTCATCACCCACGTATACCTCACCGATCGTATCGGCGGAAAGGCTCGACGGAAAGGGCCGAGATCGGCCGAGTGCCACGAATCGACATGCGGCAGACCGCGATTCTAAAGTCCAAAGCCCGGCGTCGCTCCGAGCGGACGAGAGCGAGGTATTTCCTCGTCCTTTCGTTCGTGTGACTTCAACCGTGACATTTTCGCCAAAGTATTTTTTTTAATCCTCAGTTTTTACGCATGATGCAGTTACCAAAAGGAGAAAAATGCATCGCGAATCATCGATTAAGTTCAAGTGCTTCTATTGTGCAAAAGTGTTAAAAAAGTTCGATCAGCTGTGATTTCCAATTCGTCTCTTTTCACGGATTACGACGATTTTTTAGTGTTTCTTATGATAATCGAAAACGAAGAGTTCGAGTGGATACGCCAGCGGGGAATAGCAGCCAAAAAAATCTGGCGACTTGACAGCTCTTCGCCGACAGTAGCTTAAAGTTTATGTTTTAGTAAATTCGTCGGAATTTAAATAGTTATGAGCATTTCAATTTATCGTTTAATAAGAATTTTTAAAAAGTAAATATTGAGATTTTTAAATAAAGTGTATTCTGTTGACATTCTTTAAATTATATTGCGGTTTTTATTTATTTTGAAAGTAACAATTTTAAAAAATATCTTTTTTTTTTAAATTTCACTTTATGATTTTTTTACATAAACTTAACCCCTTCGTAAAATTTCAATCGCAACAAAAACTTGGTATAGTGATTTTTTGCTCATGCTACCAAGTAACACCAAAATTATCCAAATTCAATTTTTAAAATTACCAGACAAAAATGAAATCAAACTGTTGAATGGAAGTGAACACCTGGTGAAGAAGGGTACGATTACTTTGCAATTAAAATGTGGTACTTTAATCGGAGCCGCAAAGGCTACACTTTCACTGGTCGCTTGTGTGTCTCGCACGTTAGGGAACTTACCTCAGGGCCCCGGGTCCTAGTATTTTTATTTTTATTTTTTTTTTACGATAATGAGCGTACGGTGCTCCGGTGATCGGATTACACCCGCGTGACGACCCGCACGAAATCGGTGGGTTTCCCTCGAAATCCGAGCATGACGTGCGGGTGGAATCTGCGCAAACACCAAGAAGCACGTCCAGTGCTTCGTCTCGTGATTTTCAAAATTATTTTAGCATGAAAAGTACTCCAAATTCGATGACAGCACTTGGACTGACTTATTACGTGATTACATTTTGGACAAGTTAATTTGAAATTAGGATTTTTGAAAAAAATTGTATGGTTGGATTGATTCCGTACTCTCTAAATTTCGGAGGGAAAGAGTGAATTTCCACTCTTTTCAGATTGAAATTTCACACTTAAAGAGTGGAATATTCACTCTTTCACGAGAGTTGCTCACTTTTAACTAACCAAAGAGTGAATTCTAACTCCAAGAAATTTATAGAGTAGGATTAACCCATTAACGCCTGAAATGACAATTTTTATACTTCATTTTCAATCATGTATTTCGTATCAAAATCAAAGATGAAAACAATTGAGAGGTACGTAACCTACTGTTTTCGAGGTCGCTCTTCAAGATTCCGAGGTTAAAATAGAATTTCAGCCATCAGACATTTCAATATGGCGCCGAACATGAAAAAAATTTCCAAAAAATTGGGAATTTTTTATTCCTATCAATTTTTTTCGAGTTATTAGAATATTGGGATTCTATTGAAACTCTGAACAAAGGTGAACAAAATACTTCAATTTTAAGGAAAAATTTTACTTTTATACCCTGCATCATTTTAACGACCTCAAAATGGCGTCAACAATGAAAATGTCTTTGAGAAATTTCTGGACGCTCTAACTCAAAAACTACGAACTTTTAAACAAAAATGCCCAGAATGAAAAGTTCTTAAAATTCATCAAGCGATATAGTGGAATTTTTTCAAAATTTTTTGATGACATTTTGAGACATTTTTTTAAACATTTTTTTCAAAATTGTAATTTATTTACAAAAAATTCTGAAAAAAATTTAGTGTATTCTCTGATGAATTCTAAGAGTTATTTGTTCTTTGCAATTTTTTCGAAAAGTTGATAGTTTTCGAGGAAATGAATTTCAAATATTATAGTTTAGGATTTTTTTGCCCCAAAAACTATTAACTTTTGGAAAATTGCAAAGAACAAAAAACTCGTAGAATTCATAAGTGAATACACCAAATTTTTTTCAGAATTTTTCATAAATAAATTATGATTTTGAAAAATATTTTGAAAAAAATATTTCTCAAAATGTCATCACAAAAATCTGAAAAAATTCCACTATATTTCTCGATTAATTCTAAGAACTTTTCATTCCTAACATTTTTTTATAACAGCATGTAGTTTTTGAGTTAGAACGTTCAGCAATTTTTCAAAGAAATTTTCATTGTTGACGCCATTTTGAGGTCGTTACAATGATGTGGGGTATAAAAGCAAAATTTTTCCTTAAAATTGAAGTATTTTGTTCACCTTTGTTCAGAGTTTGAATAGAATCCCAGTATTCTCATAGCTCGAAAAAAATTCATAGGAATAAATAATTCCCAATTTTTTGGAATTTTTTTAAAAGTTTGGCGCCATATTGGAATTCCTGATGGCTGAAACTCAATTTCGACCTCGGAATCTTGAAGAGCGACCTCGAAAATAATAGGATATGTACCTTTCAATTGTTTTCAACTTCGATTTTGATATGAAATACTTGATTGATAATGAATTATAAAAAATGCCATTTCAGGCGTTAATGGGTTAAGTTGATGACAAATGCTAGCATAACACTGTGCACTGATAGAAATGTACGTTAAGGTTTACAACATATTTAGTAGTATTTACAACATTTATTTTAAATTATAAAATACATGTGGCTAATATTACAATACGCATTGGAAATTGTACAAAACATTTCTGAATGTTGTACAAGCCTTTTTTCCGTGTGGGTAAAATAAATTCAGTTAGTGAATCCGCACATTTAATTAGAATTTATTATTTTTGCAGCTTACTTATTTAAAATCGTCATTTACATGATTTTTAATCGTACGATTGGACTGATTTCGTATAGTTATTGTATTCGTGTATTCGAAGTTATTGTATAGATAAAGTAAACCATGTGTAATTTTTATGATTGGATTGAGGTGATGGAATCCATTTGGTGACATTTGGTGATCTAAAATAATCAGCACTGAATAAAATGTATCCAAAGATTAAACGTATTGTAATCCAATGATTATTGTAAATTATGCAATGCATATTGTAAACATGATAATACTTCTTAAAAAAGTTACAGTACGTCTTGTAATTCTTTATATACATATTTCTCCTAATATTTACTGATAATTTGATGAACTTGGATACATATGATTACATTTTAATACATCGATTGATTTGATTAATTTGACAGATTTTATGCTTTGAATAATATGTAAAAAATACATTAAATCCATAGCATTTATTTTGTGACATTTTTTGATCTAGAAAACTAGTAGAATAAATTCGAATGATCACTTTATTACATATTCATTAAACGGAATGATTGATTTAATGAAAGTTTCATACCAGATACTAATATTTAATGTAAGCGGAAAATTATTTGATTTAGTTTAATAGATTGATAGTTATGAAAGAGTCAATTGTTATCTGTGTTCTAGTTTCTAAAAACTAAACAAGTATTTATTTCAACTAATTGACTAGAGTAGTTTTATTAATGAAACCCATTGAATTGCATTACATATATTAAGTTATTTGCTGCAACTGAACTATTTTTCGCAATCCTACGGTCCAAATGCATTCCACATACACCAAAAAATTGTGACACAGCCATCGTGTATCAGCCATATGTTCATTAATTTTTTTTGAAAATTATTCAATTTTATTCGAAAATAATTTTATTGTTATTTTAATGTTAACGTCAGACAATTTCATGCCTTGATTTGCCTGGATTACTCAATTAATTACAACAAATAAATAATTTTGAAAAACACAGAGATACAGGTGACTTATTTTTATTTTGATTGGAGTAAACGTTGGTGTGCGTTTGGTGACATTTGTTGATTTAGAACTAGAACTATTATTTCATATATTAAACTTTTAATGTATAAGCGATTCAACTCAATCACTTGATAATTTAGTCAAGTAGAATGAATCGATTCGCATCTAACTGAACGTGGATAAAATTAATTCATCTGAAAAAATGTTTACATTTCTTTTGTTTAATTATCTTTTATAATTTAACCGAGAATTTAACTTCTTTATTGGTTTTTTCGAATTGATTTATTTTAAACTGATTTCTAATAATCAAAATTTAAAATTAAAAACGTATACAAGAATGTTTATTCATATTTGAAGGTATTTCAAAATTAATGCTAGAATTTAAAAATACTGGACTACATTTGGGTCATCATTGATTGTACTAAATATTTCGAATAACTGAATAGGTAGGACTTATTTAGTGATATTTGTTGATCTGGAGTTATCCTGATGAACTAAATTCAATTAAGCAATCACTTGATTGATGACATAAATTTATACATTGATCTGTTAATTTGATCCGGTGTTTAATTAAACCACCATTAACAAGTGTAAAGTACTCGATAAAATCACTTTGGTTGTCTTATGGACATATTAAAAGTTATTGGTTCAATTGTTGATCCCATTAATTTGAGTTATTTCATAGTTGTTATGAACACTTAAAATATCTGAAATCGGTGTGACGTTTATCATTGATTATATAGGAAAGGTAGGACTATTTTTCTGTATTGCATAGACTAAAAATTAGTCAAATTATTTATTTCTATTAATAAATTTGATTGAATTATAGTCAACATATTTCATTTATTTCACATGACTCAAAACGACATAATTTTATTTTATTTTATTATGTTTAGCTTTATTTGACTAAATGATTAGAGATTTTTACAAAATTATTTACAATATTTTTTTTTGTTTTAAGAAAATTATTTCAATATACTTTAACATTCTCATCAACATGAATAAACGGATTTAAGAAAGATAATATATGAATTTTCCCATAATGATAATTGACATGTACAGATTAATTTAAAAAACTTATGGATCTGGTTAATTTTCTTTGTAACATATTTATAAAAATTTTCAATATATTTAATTTAATGGATGTTAACTTTTTTTACTTTAATATTTTGAACCTTTCTCATAAATCCATAAAAACTGATAAATCCATTACATGATTTTGAAATTATATGCGCATGAACTTGAAATTAGAAAGAAACATTGTAATCATTTTTTTGCTAATAAAAATTATGCAACTAACTATTTAACGCTGTGAGATGTGCTAACTATGTAACACGTCGGATTTCATTCCTTAAAGCTTGTAGAAAAGAAAGTAAAACATGAAAAGTACATTTGTATGTTACAAGTCATACTTTTTTGGATACACTGTGTCAATTTACAAAAACTGTTATTTACAACTTTTTTCAACAATACTTGAAATAGTTTTTTATAAATTTGTTTATGTATTCAGTTATGTTTCATCAGCATTGGTTTTTCATGTATGTTTTCAAAAACTTATGCTAGATAGTTACATTTGAAAAATTGGCATTTGCCGTAATTGTTTTAAAGTAGTATTTTGAAATTTATACCATATTTTGATTAAATTATTATGATTTACTTCAATCTACTGACATATTATATAAATTGAACTGCTCCTTATTAACTCAAATCAAAGTAGTGAATTTAACTATACAAACAATTTTGAAATAACTTTCTGATCTACTAGTTGTCGGATTTATTAGACAGATATTTGTTTAATCTACAAGCAATTTTAACATCGTTTTAATATCTATATAAAATATCAGAAAATATTTTGAATAAGTGGCAATTATAGAATGATTCTTTCTGGTAGTTTTGTCGATGTAAATTATGATAATGCTACTCATTGCAAAAATATTAAAGATAAACAGAGTAAAAATTAAACTATTTGTATTGTACAGAAAATAAAAAAAAATAACTAAATTAACAGACATTTACGTGACTACAAAAGTAGTTATTTCTTCTACTGTTCACTATAATATAAACTACATAGCCAAGAAATTTTTTTAGTCAATATCATTCAAAAGAGTAGCCCCAGAATATGCCGAAATGGGATATTTATTTGGTACTTTTTTCTATTTACACAGGATTAAATTCCAATGTAGAAATTCGACTGTTTCCTTTATCATCAATACACCACTAATTTAGGATTGACACTCGACTTTCATTCATTTGGACCCAAATTTACACCAAAAGAGTAAAATTACTCCTTTCGAATATACATCACTCCAACAATTTGTGTATGATCAGAAATTAATTCAAAGTGAAAATTCTTTTAAAATTGGCGAAAATAATCACTTCCAACTTCATGATTTAGAAAATACAAACCTCTGCACATTCACTAAATAGAGGAATAGGTGATTGTTGTTAACTAAATAGTTACTTAATACCGAAGAAAGTAACACGATACCGGCCCATGGCCGTACGCAACAACCGTAACCGATCGCTTCATACGAGTGGCATATATATACCAGAGAAAGAGGCAACAGAAACAGAGGTGCCTTTGATCGTATTTTACCCATGTAAAATACACGCCTCGCGCCCACCATAGCCCCCAATGGATGTTGGACATCGTCGAGTGCTTTACGAATAAACGCCTCGTTTGTTTGAGTACTTTCGAAAGCCCTTTTTCCCTTTTTTTATTCGTAAACATGCCGATTCCTCGGTTAATTAATTACTCAGGCCGTTCCATTTTAATTACACGTGGCGATTATTTACGATGAAGCAATGTGAAGCTTTATTATGTGAGGGTCAGATGATCCCGCAAAAAAATGATTTTTCATTCGTTTTTTAAGTTATTTCCTTATTTTGACAAATTATAGGGAAATGTTACTAGAAATAAAGAAAATACAAATACTATTTATTTGAAAACGTAAGAACTTCAAAATTAATTTCATGCAATTAAATATATGAGCCCCTGTCCTAAGTTATTCAAACTGTTCTCAAAATGGCGGAAAATTGCCTAAAGTATCTCCTCTTTATCTAAGTACCCCCTCTTTATCTCTTTATTTGTTTACGTCCGTCGGCCGTGCAGGTCTAACCGAAGCGTGTCGACCTTTGCCGATCCTTTCCTAATATTTCGACGCGCTACAAAACAATGTGGTGGGGGTGAACGGAAAAATACTAGGACGGCTGAACCGGCTGAACCTACAGTAGTACTCTCCTTAAGTTTTACATTTTAGCTATAAGGATGGCGGCTTCTTCCCTTAAGTTTTACTTTCCCCTAACCCCCACTACCAAAGTTTTTGATGCTCTTCTGCACGCCGCGCATGCGTGGTTCATAGGCGGCAACAAAATGCCTAGTGATGGGCGGGAGACCGTGAGGGGAAAAATAAAACATATGGGAAGAAACTCGTAAAATTTACGGGAAGTATAAAACTTAGGGGAAGAAAACTTAAGGGGAGGGGAATATTAACCTACAATTTTGATTAATTTGTGATATTTTCGAAATATATTATTCAACATTTTTCAATATTGGAAGTCTATCAATTAACTAAGTTAAAAGATTCAACTATAATACAAAAACGACAGTATAAATTCAGTATTTTCTGTGTAATACACTGTGCGATATATTTTTCTTCGAACTGGATTAATAAATTTAAAAAAAGTCGTGCAATTTCCAATGTTTGCGTTCGTAGCATTCGATCCCTGATTTATACCCTGCCCTGTGTATGCATACCGTTAGCGTTTTGACATTTTTAACAATGCATTGCCAACATTATTCAGCAAGACTCATTTTGCATCCGTGGGTGCACGGTTTCGGCTTCCTCGGTTTTTACGTGCACTATCCCTAGACGGAAGTAGGACTTCCGATTAAAGCGTTACAATGTAGCCATTTTCGTTACATACGGGTTCTGTGGTATCGCATTGTTCTGCACACTAATTCAGCGCAGCGAAGTGGAGCGTCTCAAGTGGGCAGTACTTTTTTTTTTGCCAACAGAGGCTCCGTTATGTTGCGGCATTGCGCAAGCGCACTGCACCTCGCTTTTATCCGAATTGAATAATCTCCCCCTGGATTTCTCTCTCAGGCACCATGAATGAACCTCGACGAACGACCTCCTACCGAAATCTGCGAAATGCCGCGAATTGCTAACTCTCCCGGAGAGAGACGATTATGAGACGTGGGTGTAGATACAACTGACACTAAACTTGAGAAATTTGAAGGATTAATTGATTCGTTCGACCGACCTGCTTAATTTTTGACGGAATTTAACTCACTGGGTCAATTGGTCTTAGGGGCAGCAAAAATTAGCCATCTCCAAGCAACTAATATACAAAATTTTAATAAAAATTGTATTTCCTGTATTATTTGACCTACAATGCAATTACTCATCATTTTTTTAAAAACTTATTATTAGTGTTCATTAATAGTGTCATTAATATTTATTCTGGCCAGTTTCGCTGATAAAATATGTTTAAAATAAAATGACTAATTTTTCTAAAATAACACAAGCCTGAAAATTCTGGGGTCATGTCAGTTGTTGGAAAGTGGAAGGTCTTTTTTGCGTAGACTCCGAATTCGGGATCAGAATTGATCTATTACGTCAGGATTGTAATTGAGGTTATG
Organism: Trichopria drosophilae; assembly: GCA_030407085.1. NCBI lineage: Eukaryota > Metazoa > Arthropoda > Insecta > Hymenoptera > Diapriidae > Trichopria > Trichopria drosophilae. The sequence continues at coordinate 138,865,935 of CM059584.1, read as the reverse complement.
TACCAAAAAAAAATCAGTTCTTGTCTAATTTTGAGGTTATGTACAGAAGATAATATTTTGATGGGGGTTTCCATTGGTTGGATTATATTGTATTACTCTTTCCCTTTAATTTCAGAGTCGCAGAGTTCAATTTTTTTACGCCATTTTGAAATTACCAGATATGTCCCAGCGGGACCATGAACATTTGCATTAAATACTTCGACGCAGATATTTTTTACTAGGTATTTTCATTTGAAAATTTGTCCTGTTGGGCGTTGGGCGTTGCCGAATACGAATTTGATATCCAGATATTAAAATCTTAGAATTGAAGATGGCGGATTCAAAATGGTGTATAAAAAAGGTTTCAAAAAACATTCACAATATTCCACGTTGTAGGTTATAAATATCCAAATTCTATACAGGGTGATCCTTTTGTCTATGCAAACCGGCTAATAGTGGATTCCTGAGTTGATTCTAAGTAACTTTTTCCTGTACCAAAATTGGATCTGAGGCTCAGAATTTAAGTGAAGAGCCATTGAAATTTAGAAAAAAATATTTTTTTTTGTAATAACTCGGCTTCTTTTCAAGTTATAACGCGAAAAACGCGTTTGGCATTGACGATGTGGGTTTGTCACCAATTCTACGACATTAAGAGTGTTCCCGTCGCTCAATTTTCATTAAAAACGAACATATGAGGGGGCAAATTCTTCGTCTTTGCAAGCTCTCCAACTTTCTCTAGTGTGACATTTCGTTAGCTATTTTGCGAAATGAGTTAGATGCGAAAAACCGCAAAAATTGGCCTTTTTTACCATTTTCAAGGCCATAACTTCAGAAATATTCACCGCAGGACAAAGGTTCTTGGGAATTAATTGTAGGGCTTAAAAAAAGCTTGAAATGAGCCCTCATTTATTGCCATAACTTGAAAAGCAGCCGAGTTATTGCAAAAAAAGTAATTTTTTTTTCTAAATTTCAATGGCTCTTCACTTAAATTCTGAGCCTCAGATCCAATCTTGGTACAGGAAAAAGTTACTTAGAATCAACTCAGGAATTCTCTATTAGTCGGTTGGCATAGACAAAAGGATCACCCTGTATAGTTGTTTATATTTATATAGGTTTCGTGACATTGAATTTTGAGCATCTCGTCCACGGGCGTTCAAGGGAAATTTTTCTGCATGCATATCGTAATTTGAAATTAGCGGATCTTATTAAAGAAAAGTCGTAATCGACCCCATTAAAAGAAAAATTCTTTAAAATGTCGTCTATAGATAACATCAAAATTAGACAAAACTTTTTTGATGACATAACCTCAGATATCTCTGAATCCTGCCGTAATGGGGCAATTCTGATCTCGGATTCGAATTCATTGCAAAAAATTATTTTAAAAATTACACTTCACTTTCGAACAAAAAAGCTATGTTGGCCTGTGTAATTGATATCTTATTATTTCTTTAAATAAAATTGCACTCTAAAACGTAATACAAAAAGAATTCTGTAAATTTATTTCGATTATAAATTCTTAAAATAAACTCCATCGGTGTTCTTTTAAACTTTTTTTATTTATTCTTCATTCAATTACTCGTGAAATATTGTTCTTCAAGATTATAACGTTTGAAAAATGTGTTCAGAGAGAAATTTTGTGTACAAATAATTTTAGCGCGAAAAAATTGTTTAAAATTCTTTCTAATCTAATGCTCCTCATTACTTTTTACAAAATTCACCTTCAAAATATATACCAATAAAACTTTTTTATTATTCTTCTTTTTCTCTACTTTGTTCTAAAACATGTCTCAATAATTTCTGAAAAAATGACCCAAAAATATTTTGCATACAAAAATTTTACAGTTAATGATTTATTTATCGAAAATGAGTTAAACCAAAAATCTCCTTTAAACTGTTTCTCAAAAAGTACTCCTCAATAATGATTTCTTCAAAATATGTTATCAACCATTTACTCAGTATATCAATGTAGAATATTATTTATAAACGATTACACCTTAATAATCGCATAGACTCATAATTAATGACTGCTCCAGAATAAGTTCGAGCAAATTTCTCTAAAATATGATTCCTCAAAAATGTCATTTCAGAAATTTTGCTTAAAAAATTTCTTCTGAAGTATTGTTAAATACTTACAATTAATAACTTCTCAAAAACGAATCCTTCAATAAAATTTTCTACAAAAAGATTCCATAGAAAGTCTGTTTAAGAATGGCACATAAACAATTTATTCTTGTAAATTACCTTTTAATTTTACTCGTAAAATATTCTTCCTTAATAATTTCACAATAAAATTTGTATAATTATGTATTATGTATGCATAAAATAGCGTGACAGTTAATGACCAAACAAACAAGTATTATAAGTGATTTTTCTTAAAATAAGTCAGTCCTTTAAAAAATTTATATGATGTTTTTCTCATCAATACAGCCTCAAACAAATTTTACTTCAAATATGTATTCACAAAACTCTTTATGATTACGTTGCACCTCAACCACGATTCCTGAAGTGAACTTACAAAATCGTTCCTAAAAATTATTTCTCAAAAAACTGTTAAAAAATATTTATTCTAAATGGTACTTTAAAAATGTTTCTCCTCAATAATTTTACTCGAAAAATACCGCAAAAAATCTGCGCAAAACAAATTATTCATCATTACATCCATACGGAATACTCCTACAATTTTATTCGTCAATAATTAAAAAAAGTTCTTTTACACTCCTGCAATATATTTTCAAAACATTACTCTTAAAAAGTGTACTTCTAAACAAATCTTATGATAAATATTTTTAAACCTCAATAATTTAAACTGATACATTATTTTAAAAAATATTTGTCGAGAATGTTGAAACTATACGTCTTAATCCAGACCAGCTTATCTCCGAAAAAGTTTACATATGATCATATCATTTTCAAGTTTGATTTCAATTACCTCAATACCATTTTCTTAGATGTCTTCTAATTATTCTTTTTTCTTGACCTTGCATTGTAACATTGTAAACTGCTAAGAACTCGATGGCTCTTTGGCCGTTTCTGGGCTCCAATGAGACCTCAATTCCTTTGATCTCGGGTCTTTTCGCAATAGACTCTCAATCAATCTCACTAAATCAAATATTTATTGTTTTCCCGTAAAACTCATTTTCTTGAATTTGACTACTTGCTTTCGTACTCTAACATTCCATTGTCACAGACTTAAAAAAACAGTCTATTGAGGAAATCACAGTATGCTGATTAGGTACACTTAAAAATCTTTTCATATATCATAATTATGTTGTTCATTTCACATAAGTTTCTTCGAGTGTTAATAAAAATATATATAAATTGGATACATTAGAAAGTATGAAAATACGTTTTAACGCAATAAAAGCAAACAATGAAGTATCAAATGCTTCTATAAACGTTTTTATTTGAGAACAATTGAGACGGTGACGTCACGCACTGTTACTAAGATGAATAACTTCAGCCAGTGAATCATTCTGGGGCTGTAAATTCTGTAATCGAGTAGGGAACCTTTCTTTAAAATGTTGTAATACTAGGCGCCATTCCGCCACATTTATTATTATTTTTTGTCTCAAAACTGCACAGAATTTTTCTTCAAGTAACATCCAAACTTCGTAGAATAAAAAGAAAATAATTTAAAACCATATAAAGTTCATTCGAGATAAAAATTCTCTTTACGTGGCATAAAAACCGTAAAAAATAGCCGAAAGCTAAAAATTAACCTCAAAATTTTCTAAAAGCTTATCAGATCTCCTTTTTTTCCTGACGTAGACGTTGCGAAAGGTATGACGTTTCGCAGCGTATTTCGCCCTCGTACTTTGCCGGTTTCTTACGACGTGCATAATTCATAAAGTGCGTCGTAACAAATTTAATTCGCTTTTCGAGCATTTACATTGCCCCGGTAATAATTATTCATTGCCTGTCCCGCGTCGGGACGTGCGCAATGTCGAAGACGAAATTTCACAGCGTTGGCGCCTGGGGGCGACGAAATAATTCTCCAGGCATGATGCAGACTTGCGAAACCGTACGAACAAAAGGAATGTGTCGAAGTCGCGAATTTTACTTTACACACATACAAAATAAAAAAAAAACAACAATCGTTTCGTTTTCCGAAGTATTTTTGAAACTCTCGCAACTTTATAGGTTCAGTGGCCGTTTGTCATTTTTTGACCTCAGCTCGAAAAAATTTGCTTGTCAATGAATTTTGAGGAATTTCATATCTATTTTATCAGTTCGCAGAAGTTTCATGAAAAAAGTGCTTTAATTAATATGATATGATATTTATCTTCTTGATAAACAAAGATAGAAACTTGCAACTAAAGTTTTTGTCAAAGTTTTATTTTTAACTCAGAAATTCGTCTACAGGATTCAGAGATATGTAAAATTATTAATGCTAACTAATGATTGTCTTGCCATGATTGATCTTTTCGCAAATTTTAAATCATTCTCCTATTTAACATTCAAAATGACAACCAAAATTGAGAGAATCGATGCGCTGGGGTAATATAAAAATCTCGAGTTCAACTCCCACCGCGGCAAATCGAGTTGATTCTCTGTTTTTTTCAATAACAGACAAAATTATTTTTAAAAATCGAAAAAAATGCTTTACTCATTACTGCTACTCTTCAAAATCTTAATAAATTTGCAAATGTCATAGCTAAATCCTGTGGCTGAAAAATCAAACGAAGGTTTCCTGTCCTCACTCGTATCTTAGGATCTTTTCTACATTTTTCCTAGCTGATTTAGGCCTCTTTGTATTGATAGAAATTCTTTCACCTTATCCTCATTATCTAACATAACAAATATTTTCTTCTCACCGCTGTAGGGTATTAAACTTTAATTACAAGTTCACTGAAGACACTAACTCTAATTCTACGTGAGAAGCTCATTAAACCTCAACTCTAAATCTTCGCGTCAGAAAATTATTACAGTCACTCGAGTACCGTAATGATTTCGGAGGGTAAACGCTATGTTACACCGTAATAACAGTTACTTGCTTCATTTGGTTTGAAACTAAGATTCCTGGAGCATCACTGTCTGTTCGTGACTTATATTATATGATACAAATCTTGCTTAGATGTAATACCCCAAGGTTTAATCTTTTTTTATTATATTTTTAGTTTCTGGGCATAAATTTGAAGAATCTGAAAATTTGCTGTCATTTGTTATTACTTGTAATTGTCAGTCATTTTTTCAGTCAGTTGAGATGCTTAGCATTTCCTGATCAAACCGGTTCGGTTGTATATGCTAAAGTAGTTTGTTTATTATAACCGAATCTTTCGGTTATCAGAACAGTACCATATGTTGTGCCAACCAAACCCATTGGTTGGAAAATAGTATCAATACGAATCAATTGGTTATTGTAACCTTAGTCATCGAAACCATGTATACTCATAGGTTTCATAAAGACTGAAACGATCAATCATAGACATCATTGTTTGTCCTTTAGTGACGCACAGTTCTTCTGTCATTTTGACTTAAACTTTCAAACCAAACTCGTGTATGAACGACAACTAGGCAGTTCCATTATTTTGATTATCATTGTAAATATGTCCATCATGTAGATCTACCTAGATCTTACTTGATCCAGTTTAATCCTTTGATCTGTTTTATTTTTATGGGTTGTTGCGACTATCTCTCTGAAGTCAAAAACTTTTTTGATAAAAAATTTTCGTTTAATATAATCAGAGTTCTAATTACGTCACGCAAACCGTTCCTGGAACACAAAACTCAAATAATCGAAAAGTGCTTAGTCGCGGGAGAATTACGATAAGTAGACAAGAACAACAGAGGAGTGCCGGTAAAAGCGACGGGGGAGAGAAAGGCAAATAAAGAGCGAGACGGGAGTTGGAAGTGCAAGGCAATGCGCGGGGGAATTTTTGTGTTGCCAGTGTCGGGTTATTTCGGTCCAGACGCTCGTTCGAAGTACACACGCGTTGCTGGAAGCATAGGCTAGCCTCTTTTATGCATACCAGGCTAACAGCGATGAAAAATGCGATAAAAGAAGATGGACGTATCGGCCTAAAAGACACTGAAAGTCTGTTAGACCCCACTTCCAATCTTAGTCATCTTCAATTTTTCTTGATCAATCTGTCGTATTCTTTTCATTTTTTACAGAAATTATAATTTTTCTGAAATATGACGTAATGGTGCGTTTTTCTTAGGATCTTCTTTTGCAAGTCTTGGTGGAGATAAGCTGATGTCATCAGAAATTATACCCCCTCATATAGTATCAAGCTCGTTTTTACAAATTCTAAAATCGGAATATAAAAAATGCCCGTTTTTCAACCCAAAATTAAGTTGCAGAAATGATCTAGAACAGTTTTACGATACCTGCAGTATTTTATTTAAGATACTTTTCTAACTCTCGCGGAGGCTTACGTATGGAAGACTTAACTAAGTTAATCGAAGATACTATTTTTACGTCCCAGAGAGTATCAGCGCTAGTTTTAGCTGCGATAGGCAAATATTCCAAAGCATTATTGCTAACCTTTAGATAGCAACCCACACAGCACACTGTCCTGGGGACGTCCTCAGGAGCTCCTCAGGACGTCAAAATGTCCGTTTTTACCATCCTGTTAACGTCCACAGGACTTCCTCAGGACACAGTAGGACGCCTTGAGGACGTTAATAGGACGATAAAAGAGGACATTTGGACGACCTGAAGAGCTCCTGAGGACGTCCCCAGGACAGTGTGCTGTGTGGGATGCTATTCACTACAATCAAACAAGCCTAAAAACCTCCGAGTTATTATTTTTTCTCTAAATTTCTCCTTAAAGAGTCTTGGAATACTCATAGAGCTATCTTATCCAAATAACTACTAAGCTCTGATGAGGATTGTCTACATCTCGAAGTTTGGTTTGGTTTCATCGAGGCTAAACGGTACTTAAGCTGCTGGCCCCATCAGAGGACTTAAGAGCATTATTACGTTTTGTTTTATAAAATGATTGAGTCATCCTAACCAAACCATTTAATTCCAGAAATCAGAAATTGGTGTGGTGCAACCAATAGCTTTTGTTAGTGAAGCAATCCTACACTTTGTATCGAAAACAATCATCTTTTAAGAGAACATACCAGTTATGTATAAATTTGAGAAATGTTTAATATTTTTTTATTTGATATTCCTCAGCTAAAATAATATCTATCGTGAAAAGCACTTTTGGCAAACATGAACAGTACAAAGTGAAGAAAAAAGTGGATGAATGTGCTATTGAAGTAGACACATTTCTCTCGCGTAAACACATGGAGCGAGGCGTCAGAGTCGACCACAGCTAATTTTTTCGAGGTGCGGAAAACGTCAAATAAAATTCGTTGGCGAGTATAGCTAAAAGGAAGTGCCAACCGATAGACGATACAATTCCCTCTGACAGTGTTTACATACCCGAAGCACTCGTACAGTCGACATTGATATATGCGGTGGGCTGTACTTAGATATTTATTAATTTAAATCTATCTCTTTGACGTCTCTCCTCTTTCTCTCGGCAGTCTCGGATTTCTACCCTTCTCTTAGGATATCCCGTTTCTGCTCTCATTCCTTGTTCGTGTCTGGAATCTTAATTGCGTTACAGTTCATTCATGGCAGCCGGTGCCGCTGGCTTGTCGTTCGATATTAGCGTTCAACACCACCTTTCAGCACCAAAGAAATCGATATCCAACGACCCCCTCCTTGATGCTATCGATCCTGGACATGTTTCCATCAACTTCACTCCACTAAATCCTAACAATCAGGGAAACTACTGATAAGCATCGGTATGCACGGTTGTGTTTCAATCTGTCGCTCAAAACTTGACTTACAGACTGAGATGTTGGAATATCATTAAAAGTTTGGATCAATTGGCTTTTTGTACTAGGGGAATTGTCAAATTGAATTTCTTCAAAAATATAGAGCTGTCAATGAAATTTCGAGTCTAATTATAATCTTTGTAATTAAATCTAATTATCATCCAGAAAAATTAGGGTTCGGTATACCTAATATAATACATATTGGCTCCAGACTAAACTTACGATAAATCTTGCTCAAATTCCATCAATTTGCAAAATATTGTTACAAAGGAAATCAAGACTTATCAAATATTTTGAATGCCCCATGAGATTCGAATCCAAGACAGTCGCTTATTGCACAGTTGGGTACAAAAATCTCAATATATTGCGGATTTTTAACGTTTACGATGATCACACACTTCGCAACTATTAATTAGCCCGATTTAGGTTTGTGCAGTTTGCAGTAATCGTAAAACGTCTCAATATTCATCAGTTTTTTGCTAATAAAATTGTATACTCGCCAGTTAGTGAATAGTTTTTTTTCTGATTCTGACTAGAGTTACTAAGAATATCCAGTTGCTAGTTCATAATTTAGGTAATATTGCCTAGATGTTTTTTTTTAAGATAACCTAAAAGTTGTCGGGACACTTTTTAAGCAGTTTCTGTGCCGTTTCTACCGATTTTATTTGCAGTTCCTGAGAAGAATTCAAAAAAATACTTTGCCCATTTTTTGTATTCAATATGTGCTCCTCAGTTGTCAGTTCTATTCGTCGCCTTCGATGTCGGAGTTATCGTTGGTGCCTTCATCATCATCATCATCATCATTCTCATCATCATCATCATCATCATTCTCATCATCATCGTCATTCTCATCATCATCATCATCATCATTCTCATCATCATCATCATCATCATTCTCATCATCATCATCATCATTCTCATCATCAGCGTCATTCTCATCATCATCATCATCATCATAGTCATCGCTGTTACTGTTAATATAGTCGTTAAAGTTTTCATCAATTTTTTCGTCAGATTTTATATTCTCATCTTGTTCAGATAGGTTTACTTCATAATTTTCGTAAATGCAATTGTATATAGAAATTTTGTAAAAATTTGGATGGATATCTAGAAAAGTTAGTGGACAGAGTTAATACCTGTTACGTCATCGGACATGTAAGCAATTTTGTAAAGAAAATATTAATTTGCTGATTTGTATCTACTTATTGCCTAGTTTTAGACGCTTTTGGGGTAAACAGAAGTCAAACAGCTTTTACTTTTCTCACCTTTTATATTATCAATGAAAACATATTAATATTATTCTTATGGTTCTACACCACTTAGTTTGACCAGAAAATAGGCTGATTCCAATAAAAAATGGGCAGAATTTCAACCATGATGCTTTATTTTCACGATGATAATTAATATTAGTTACTTTTCAAGCAAGGAAAGTAACCAAAATCGCATTTTTTTATTTTAAAATAGCATCACTAAAAGTCGAATCTAGTCAATGATATTATGAATTGCAATTTATTGTTTGAAAGCTATTGGTGCTTACAAAACTATGGTGTATGATGTAGTCAATGATTCAAATAAGGCTGATAATTATAATGTAATTAATATATTTTCATATCTTTTTATTTTCACATGTTTTGTTATTGGTACTATCAGTCTTATCTAATATATTATATTAATTTTAACATTCAACTATAAAAAAATACGAGTGATAGGTAGATAGTAAATCTCTACTGACGATTTACTTCGGGAATGTGCAGCTCATTTTTAAAGTTTTTTCGAAGTTTTGTTATGTTGAAATTACATCTTGAAAATTTTCCATGTTTTGGCGTGTACAAATAAACTGTCTGTATGCACATTCCCGGAGTAAATTTTGAAACGATTATTCCAGAATTCAAGAGAAACGTAGGCAGACAGTACTTTAAATTCCGGAAGTATATCGCACAAACGAAAACATCTTAAAAATGCAATATACATCACAGTAGAGTATATGTAACGGAGTTTTACAAAAAGTGTATATATAATAAAATATCATATGAACCTAAAAGAATTAAATATGAAAAACGATATCAGAAATAAAATGGAATAATTGATTTAGTTGCAGGAACTTACTAACCTATAGGGATTAAGTTAAGTGTTTTGAAGAAATGTTTAATTAATTACAAATATTTTAAAAAACATTTACATCTTTAGTTTTTGGATGTAAAATAAATCACTGATACCCCAATGAACGAACCGTTTGAAAAAACTGTTTTGAAAGAGTGTCACTCGAAGAAATGGAAACATTGGGGATCCTTATCGTTAGACCTTTTAAAACGGGAATTCAACGTAGAAGTTTTTGTAAAACGCATAAAAACCGGTTGCTAATCGCTTAAACACTCACTCACAGTTTAGACATTTTCAGTATAAAATGTTGAAAAATAGTCGCTTCATTGATTTATACATATACAAATAACATGCAAGGGTTTTATCCCTCGTCGATGTCTATTATTAGAAGTCTGATGTATGTACTAATTAAATTTATTAGTAATTAAAACTAATCGTAAATGTTAGAATAAACCTAATGACAATTTTTCACATATTTTGAACATATCGCTACAATGTTTTACAAATATTTCGATTACGTTACCTTAAAAAGATGTAAATAACATTTTTTCTAAATAAAAAGTTTTAGATAATTACTTTAATTATCTTTAATGATCTAAATTAATATTATTATATTTTAAAGCAAATAATGGATAGTCATTTATTTCAGTTTATTAATTATTTGGTTCATGAAAGCAACTGAGACCTGAACTATTTCAGCAGTGATGGAAGTCTTTGATATTAACCAGTAAAGATGATAAGGAGACTGGATAAACTTTCACTTACTAATACAAGAGTCCTTAAATATTCGTTAACTTTGCTGCAAACTGAAAAAACTCGTCAGGATCAAAAACGCGGAATTTCGCTCAATTATGCATTGAATTGTACTTTCCTTATATGATTCGAGGATAACAAAAATAAGTGTTGGCATACGATTGATTTATGGTTTAGATAATAAATCACTACAGATTTAAAAACAGATTAAAACGTATTATAAATATCTATTTAAGTATAACCAACTTAGTTCAAACGTAGACTCCATCATCGGCGACCTAGTGCACCTAAAGCACCTATTTTAGCTGATGAGATTACGTAATATCTATACAATTTAAAATAGTTATCAAATCTTTAATTCAATATCAACTGGAAATTCTAGTAAATATAAGAAACCAATAAATAGACGATCTATTCATCGGATTTTCACGTGAACCCATATCCTAATACTTTGACGCTCGATAAAACGTTTTATAGATAATCACTTCCACTTTAATTACGTATTAATTTGTCCATGGACCATTGTCTATTAATTGGCAGTTGTACATTCATTGGGATATTGATCCTATGTCTATACTAAAAATGTTGGACTTATGTCAAACTTTGATTGTAAAAAACGGTTAAGAACTGTGGCTAATATATACCTATTTAAAAAAATGTTTTCATTCCTATTTAACATTCAATTCTCTCATGCAATCGTGTTTTGTAAATCTTAAGATGCCTAAATATTTCGAAAAGTGAATTTATCATTTAGTAACCCAACGAAATTTGTAAGTAGGACCGCCTAAATAGGGTGTAATACAAATGCTATTACTGTTCAATTTCTGTTATACACTAAGACCTCGCTAATTCGACACTGTGCTTATTTGACAACCTCGCTTCATTGACAACGCCGGACCTCGCGAGTTCGACAGAGACTTTTCTCCCATGTAACCACCACACGATAGAACTATCGTGTATAACTTGCTGGAACCAATGGAGTTTCAACGAATGTTCTCCTATTTCAATTTCATACAATCATACCATATCACAAAAGAAACATCTAGAACTGAAATTATAAAATTCCATAATATTCTCTAGTTTAAATTTGAATTTAAAATATTTTTTCATAAACCTTAAGAAATCTGACTAAAATCTTCGGAGAAGTCATAATAAAAAATGTCCATTTCGAGTTTGAAATTTCTTTCGATTTTATTCGGCGACACGTCTGCGATTTTTTCCCAGCATTCGCAATTTCGGTCGACCGAACGTGCCACCTCGGTTCTTTTTTTGCTGCACCGTGGAAAAACGGCGTCGGGAAGTGAGACGTGAGTTAAGGAATGTCGCCCGGTCGTAAAACTGTATATCTCCGGTTCCAGACACCCTCGCTCTGTAGATACGGTAAACACCGATAAAGCTCTCCACGCTCTAGTCCGCACGTCCATGCACCTTGCACTACACTAAAGTGTTTTGAAGTACACGCTCCGTACGTGGTGGGAGACGCTAAGTGAAATAAACTAGTGACTAACTGGAAACTATCTTGTCTCGATTTTCACACAATGGGGATGATGCGATAACCATGATTTCATTAGTAACCTATTTCGAAAATTTTGGGCACACCTTTCTGTCCAGTAACTTTTGATCTAAACGTCCATAAAAAAATTGAAAGCAGTACATCGTTTTGTAACGTTTATATCTAGAAATCATGTTTTGACAATCAATATATTTTATTTCCCGTCACAATTGTTCAAAAGGCAAAATGGGGACTTTAAGGCAACTGAATGTTGTAATATCTCATTATCTCAACTATTTGATCATGTAACGATAGAAAACATAAAAAATTGTACTGATTAAGAGAAGGTTACCAGTGAATACCTAACCTCAAAATGGTTCATTTCTAACGTTGATATATATACCACCTGTTTTATAGACATTTTTCTGGTTTCTCAGATATTTACCAATGTTTCCCTAGAATCATATAAAAATAAAAGTTTTTTTAAAAGAACCATTTTAGGGTTAGGTACTCACAATTGTTAAACTCTTCCCTCCTGACTCCTGATAACTTCCATCATCGCGAGGACAAAATTTATGTGAGATAACGAAATATTATAACTAAGCAATCTTAGAGCAGTACCAGATTTTTGCGAAGAAAATTTTTCTACGAAATCTCCGACTAGTTGAAATTAAATAGAATTTTTGTCCCTCTAATTTATAGGCTAATTTGAAATCATTTTTATGTCGTTCGAAATTTTATGTTCTAATATATGCAACAGTTAACGAATTTATGCGTTGAACTATCCATTGTTTCCCGTAGCATTCTGAATCTTTAATGTCAGCTGGGGCCATTAAATAATATCGTAGAGTGATAAATGCCGTTGTATTGCGTTTCCTGCGTGTACTGACGATAAAAATGTCTGCAGGCTCTTAACATTTCGTTCAGACACATTTCCCTTGGTTAAATATAATGTGCTGAATAATTTAGAAATTCAAAGATCGTGAATGTTGTGTCCATTGGAAAATGTATTTGATTTTTTGACCTTATTTTAATTACTTTCTAGAATCCAAAAGAATATTGGAGACCCAAAGTTTGGCTGAATCTAGCAATCAACGAATTACCACTATAATTTCCTCTCAAATTATATTCGACAAAGACTTAACTTTCACACCAAAATTCGCGACGGTTAGAAGGAAGGTACTCAAACGAGCCTTGCAAGCGTTGACAAGCTTGAGTGAACTAAGTGCCTTAACGAAGGAGCAAGTGTGACGTTCAAACACTTGCAAACCGCGAGAACCACCTAAGACAAACTCATCGTGAAGCCGCTCGAAGATAACGGGAAATTAGCAAATATTTGGTCACAGAGGTTATGTTTGAAAGTGTCATAAACTTTGAACAATTTCTTTTAACCCGATTCACAAGGACTGCAATTATTTGTTTCGTCCTAATATTAAATCGGTACTTTGTACAAAGGAAACAGAAGTTTTCGAACCGAATATGAAATAAATGAATTTTGAGGGGTCGACAATTTTTCCAGAATACTTTCGAAGAATCTATTCCTTGTATTCGTTGAAATTGTTCGAAACAGCGGTTTATTCATTAAAATACAGGTAATAGTTTTTTGGAATCAGACGTGTAATAAATAGAAACGGAAGTAAATAGAAGGTTTTATAAATAAAATAATGATATGCATTCCAAAAATTAATTCCACTAATTGATTTTGAGATTTGCTGCGAAATATTGATACCAGGATGTATGGCATTATTCAAAATATTTGATGACTGATTCGTAATACAATTTCTAAGAATCGATATCAGATTCTAAGAATCGTTTAAATTAATTTACGAATATTATTATGAAGCAAGTTTTTGAAAAATAATGTAAATAAATTATTACTCTCATAATTGGATCTTTTTTTGTTTAGAAGAAATAATTCGAAGAATTCAATCTACAATTCTATGAATCAATCGAATTCATTCTATGAATCTATTTTTCAAGGAATTACATCCTTTCAGTTCTATGAATTAATAGAAGCAATTCGAGGAATTGATTCATAGAATAAGTTCGACTAATTCATAGAATTGAAGATTGATTCATCGAATTGTAGAGTGATTCATACAATTGATTTCTAAAGAAATTTCGATTTGGAGAATGTACCAGGTAGTTCCTCGAATCTATCGAATTATTATGATGAATTGATTTGAAGAATTCAAAGAATTACGTTATATTGAAGCGAATTTAAAAATTGCTGTTTCACTTCTGATTATAAAATGAGTGTAATAACATATTTACAAATAAAATTGACTTTACTCGACGTAATGCGAGATGTGTCACAATTAAATATCGCGAAGCATTTTTCACGAATGTCACCAAACGTGTTTCCAAGAATTCAGAAGCGCATTTTGTTTTATTATCTTTAAAAGTACGGGCAAATTCGCGTATCGTGGCATTCGCGGATGTTACATGTCGCAGCGACGGAAATCATAAACAATAGATCAAAATAAATAAATTGCCGAAGCGAGCGCACAAGCGACCTGCGAAAGGTTATTTTTAAACACTTAAACTCGAAGAATCAGTATGCGAATGCGTTTCTGCAGGCCTGCTTCGTGTAAAAGAAGACCCCTGCCTCGGAAAATTCGCGGCAGGATGCCACCGAGACGGAGATTCCAGACATAAGAACCAGTTAGAATGGCCAATGGTTTTTTATGTTGTTAACATAACGACAATTGATACGGGCAAAAGGTGAAAGTTCAAGCCAAATGTGAAACGTGGATCTGTGATAAGTCAATTAAGAAATACAAAAATATTAAGTTACCCTACCAAATCTAAAATAACTCTAAATCTAAAAATAACAAAATTAGTTTGGAGAAGTGGAGAAATTTTAAGATAAATCTAAAGAAAATATTTATGTGTACAGAAATTTATAAGTTACCAACCTTATTGGATTTAAGTGAGCAATTCTTCGCGTAGATTTTTTAAAGTGCCGTGATTTCGTAATCCGGAATATTGGAACATTTTGTAATCTATCGTTATGGAGTTGGTAAAAAGTAACGGCGTGGAGATGCTGTCGCGACGGAGTATCGTCATAAAGGATTACGACGAGGAAGAAATCCCGGATGACGACGAGGAGGATAGCACTTCCCTTAAGGTTGATCTTTCGATGGCGGAGCAGTTTTACTACGAAGTCATCTCTTCTTTCGAAAACGAGGAGGTACGGATTCAAATTTTATTTTCATTTTTACAATTTCTCCAACGCTTACATTTATCTCTGTGGGACAAGCGTAGCACGTGCTTTGCATGTAAGTTTTGTAGGTGAGATTTGAAATTCCATCGACTGGAATTGGTTATACTAGAAATTTTATTGATAGACACATTATCCTAAACGATGCAAAACAATTCGTAAGTACAATTAATCATCATCTCATTTATGTATTTTTTTATTTTGATGGCACGATAAGGTACGCATGAGTTCATCGACAGATGGTAAAATAGAAATAAGTTTTGATTGTATCGTATTGCATTATCGTATAAATTAAGAATTTAAATATGGTATTAACAAGTGTCGGGCATAAGGGTTATTAACCGAAAACTTCAACGGATTTCCATTTAATGAATGTAGGAGGCGTCTTCAAACAGAAAAGTGCGATACAGATATTCGATTTTCGTTTTATTTTGTACTATATGTTGGTACACTATTCCTGAACAGACGTTCAGAGTTTCAATTATGCAGCGTAATTTGACCTCTATTTATCCTTTTCGTATCACGTTGAACCTATACTTTAATACTTTATCTGGACATAAAATTTGCCGCTCCCTCAATTGTGATGTTAACAATATGTGATGTTATTTAAAAAATTAATATTGAATTTGAAATAACCTTAAAAATGACATCTGTAGTGAAATCCAAGGTCATCATTAGATTCCTTTATGAAAATTATTTGAAACTTAACCTTGATTATTTTTTGTATGCAGATCCTCTTTTTCTCACGCTGTATGTCATTACTAGTTTAGACAGGAACAAATTTGCAGAGTGATTATATTCTGCAGAAAAAAAAACCGGTAAGAAAAGAATTTGCTGACAATTATGTATACAAATGGAATTATGTTCTTTACATTATTCAAATTATCGAAGATTATCTAAGAAGACCAAGAAAATAAGTTCGGTGAATTAACAGTTGTTGGAAATGTTGAATAAGCCAAGGAAATGATGTTGGGACATCACCGGATCATCATAACAGAAGATCCTGATGACGTCAGCATCTCGGTTGGCTGTTGCTGTGGAATTTTTTCAAATGTTTTGGGCACGAAATCTGTTAGCTTATTCAGAACTACATAATTTTTAACAGAATAAAGTTATATCGACATCCGTCAGGCCCTGTTCAATGACGTAAATCCTGATTCTGAGTTGCATAAAAGTGATATAACTAGTAATGAACTGTGGGTATGCAAGCATGACATCCAATTAAAAACGCAACTCTTCCAATGAAATGGCCCAGAATATCCAAGATCAAAAGAAGCACGCCAGATGCGATAAAATGTCAAGGTCATGTACACTGTTTTCTTCTGTTTCCACAGAAGACACGGCCATTAAAAAGTTTTAGCTTTAGAATCTATGGCGTTTGCAATAAGCAATGTAAAAAAGTAATCAACATTTAGGGAAAAAATGCATAGTTTTTGCATCACGATGATAATTCGTCACCACGCATGAGTAAATTTTACAACTGGATGATCTTAAGGTCATACCATAAAGTGCTGAATGTGAGTTTTGTTATGATTGGAAAAAATATTTGTCATGTATATTATAGATTACATTACGAGTGAGATTATTTTAAAAAGACAACATTAAAGTCATTTAATGATTCAATCGGTAAACCAAAAAAATGACTTCGTATGATTGGAAGTTCCGACTTAGTTTGAATATATATTTAAACTGAAACTATCACTTTTCAACTACATAATTTATTTCTCTAAAAGTGGAATTTGGCTCTTTGTAAAGTAACCATCACCCAAAGAAATTTAGAGACTATTTGTTGACAAGAAATAGTTGTCAATTGACATAGTAGATGCGGTTAATAGCACATCGAAGAAATGACCCGTGAAGAAATTCCCTATTCCATAATCCACGATCGTTTGTTGAATGAATCTTCTCATCCTCTGGGTCCCTGACAGCTGGCCAAAGACAAAAAAAAAGAAGGCATTGGAAAGTAAAGAAGCTGAAAAAGGAGATAGGGAACTTATATAATTGATTTCAAGAATTGGTTTGAATGATTGTTTGAACGGAAGCTGTCACTTCTTCGACTGAGTGATTTTCTTCTCTAAAAGTGCAAATTGGCTCTTCGTCAAATGCCCGACTCCCAACTTAATTTAAAGACTATTTGTTATAAAGAAATAGTTGTCAATTGTCAAATTAGATGTGATTAATAGCACCTGGAAGAAATGACCCATGAAGAAATTCCATAATCCACAATCGTTTGTTGAATGAATCTTCTCATCCTCTGGGTCGCTGACAGTTGAAGCACAAAAAAGGCAAAAAAGAAGAAGGCATCGGAAAGTAAAGAAGGTGAAAAAGGAGATAGGGAACATGTATAATTGATTTCAAGAATTGGTTTGAATGATTGTTTGAACGGAAGCTGTCACTTCTTCGACTGAGTGATTTTCTTCCCGGAAAGTGCAAATTGGCTCTTTATCAAATGACCGACACCCAAGGAAATTTAGCGACTGTTTGTTGTCAAGAAATGGCAATCAATTGGCAAAGTAGATATGGTTATTAGCACCATGAAGACATTCCATATTCCATAATTGACGATCGTTTGTTGAATGAATCTTCTCATCCTCTGGGTCGCTGACAGCTGGTCGAAGACAAAAAAAGAAGAAGACCTCGGAAAGTAAAGAAGGTGAAAAAGGAGACAGGAAACGAAGCGAGTTTTGGTCTGAGGCCAGCTACAAGCCGAGTTTCCGTTTCACAAAGTCGAGCCGTTCTCTTCACGCCTCAGGACGAGATGGGTCGAAAGAAACGAAATGCAGGCGCCGTGTTTCCATCGTGCGTTAACCTCCGCTCCCATATAAACGACGCCGCAAACGGGAACGATTCGAAGGCGAACCAGTTTTATGAGTATTTTCTGCTACGAATACGTAAGCGATTTTAAAATCCAGTTAGACCTTGTCAGTTACGCGCTATTTTAATTTTTTCGAGCACCAGAGAACGCGACGCAATTCTTCCGAGTCCAATATCGTTGCCTTTCGTAGCGGGGGCGTTGGATTTGCATTTTTTGCTCGACACTGTTTTCATGCGATCCGGAACGGAATGTGCAGATGGAATCATCGAGGAAATGATGGATCGAAGGGAGCGTTTTTGCGAGGAGTTGGAAGCAGACGGTGTTTGTTTTGATGTAACCAAAATGCAACGAGTCGGTCGTTGAGTAGATGCGCAATTCTAGTTTGCAGGATTGAAAATTATTCCGATGTATGATGATTTCAGGCCAAAGCGTAGGATAAGTTATTTGATCATTAATTTTGGAATTCGCTGACAGTTCTGCCAATAGTCCATGATTTCGTGATCCACAGAATATATGATTCGTAGATTCCCCGATTATGTAGAATTTATAATTTCAAGAATTAATTACTTACGGAAATGTACAAGTGTACAATTCATAAAAAATGTTCGAGAATGATCATTCCAGGAATACGGAGTTTTAGTAATTTTATAGACGTTGTGGTTCGAGAAACAGAATATTCGATGAAAGTTTTGTTTTATGATTTGATGATACTTATGATTCGTGACTCTAAGGATGTATGAAGAAATTATTATTCGAGGACTGCATGATTTGTAGAAACTTATCCCCTGAAATTCCCAGTAGGTTACATTTGATTTGAGTTATTCCAAGAATTAAATTGTTTTTGTCGTTTGTCATAGTAAGAGTCGTATCATATCCTTAGGTAATTTACTGCCAGAAAATAATTCCGAAAAATTACTCCGGCCGGGAATCGAACTCACGACCCATGACTTCGTAGCCGAGTACGCTACCGATTGAGCCACAGCGCCAATGATTGCAATATTTGATTCCATCAAATTTAAAGGATGAGTTCAGACATTTGGATTCACTAATTCAACGAATTCATTACAAGGAATGAATCTAACGAATGTTTATATGAATGAATCAGAATTAAATATAATTGCAAAATCGTGAACTTAGTCAAAATAGTGAAAAGTAACAATTGATGACTCGAAAAATTTCGGCACGATTTCAGTGTCTAAGTAATCATTCATATACATCCTTACTTCATGTATTGATCATTCTAAAACATAAACTGGATTATGTGAAGTAAAAATAATGTCTCGACGAATTTTCAAAATATATTCGCATGTATAATTGGTTTAAAAATGTGCTTCTCATCTCATCATTGAAATAAAGAATTAATTCTACAAAGGTATTGAAAGGATGAATTGAGAGTTATAATACGGCAGACTTATTCAAAGACTCTAATGTAGGGCATGGAGAATGAACAAATTTACTTGAGAAGTGCATTTAAAGAGCATGAAATGCGAACCCACGTAAATTATTTATTTACAGAAACAAAAGAATGATTCAAGAAAGTGTTATAAACAGAAATAATCAACAAGTCAAATAATGTCTCATTCTAGTCTCCATGATTCTAAGAACGAATCATTCGATGGAATAATGATTTAAAGGTCAGGTGATTCTAAAACTTGATCCTGAGTTGGTCATATCGGGTTTACTTTTCTATTCATGGATGATTTCAAGAATTCAGATTGAAACGAAGAATTTGTATGCACGCGATGGTTCGAGAGAAAGATTCGACAATTGGAAAGTTACAATTAAATTATCTGGAAAAGATGACATTCAATTTTTTTGTTCCTTAAGTAAAACAAAAATTGTTATTACCCTTTCTCTCCATTCAATTTTCTCATCCGTTCATTCTAATTGCAGTATTTACCGCAAGGAAAGTGTTACGGGCGATAACCACTTCGGCAGAAACGGAACGGGACGGTATCTTTTAACATGGCATTGGTTTCCAAGTGCCACATGTGGAAATCCAACCAATGATGCTCCCTTTCGCGGGTAAAAGGTCCTGTATTTTAACGATTCACAGAAACAGGAAAAAGGCGGGTTTGTGTCGGAGATCGAGATCATACGACGTACGTCAAATGCGGTCGTAAAGACGCGAAATTACGTCAGGAAATGCAGACCAGCACAGCTTTAAAGTAGATGAACGGTTTTACGATGTCAATTTCACCGCGATTAATAGTAAAGTGATGTTTCCATCAGACAGTAAATTTTCAATATTCGTAAGCGACATATTACTAATAGTTGTTACAAATAAATGGGACTGTTCACGAGGACTTTTATTGCGACATGTACGTATTTATGTGCGTTTACAGGAAGAATATAGATGAAATTATACTTTTCTATCCTATAACTTTTATAATTAATAGGGGGGATTAGTAGTAAAAATTGCTTATATATTTTGCATCAAGGAAAATTTATTCTGAAATTTAATTACCAGAATCAATCCTGAGTTTTGATTTTCGCCATTCGACTCGTAGAACTGATTCGAAAAATTGATTCTAAACGTTGACGTTAAGAATAGAACGGCATATTTTATTAGGCAATTGGAATGAATAAGATGAGCCTAATAATTAATGCTAAGAACCCAGGATAAACAGTTGTGCTTTATGATTTTTAGAATTGATTCGAACGTTTTATTCTGAGGTATGATTCTCAGAATTCAAGCTAAGAATAGATTCCCATTTAATATATTCTATATTGAGGGTTAAGTATTTATATTTCAGTAAATGATTCTGAGGTTTGATTCTAAGATTTCATGCAAAGAATTGGTTCGACGATTTGGTTTGAATAGAGCTTAATGATTTTTAGAATTAATTCGAACGTTTTATTCTGAGGTTTGATTCTCAGAATTCAGGCTAAGAATGGATTCCCATTCAATACATTCCATGAATTATGGGTTAAGTAATTATAATTCAGTTAATGATTCCCAGAATTCATTCGAAGATTAACTCTGAGGTTTGATTCTGAGAGTTCATTCGAAAATCGGTTGCATAATTACGTTTGACAAGTAGAATCTATACTACAATTCCAAGAATACATCCTAACAATTGAAATAAAAAATTATATAGTAGTTAATGATTCTTCGAATTAATTTGACGATTTTCTTCAGAGGTTTGATTGTAAGTCATGCAAACCGATTTGGGAATAGAATTCGATATTGTGGGACATTAAAGAAGAATATATGTATAGTTCTACAGCAAAATGCAGAACATGATTCTAAGAATGTACTCTAAGGATGGATTAGAATAATAGCCTCAGTGATAACATGGTGGCCGCATACATTTGTACTAAGAATAATTTGGTTTCAGTTGCCGATTCTAAGAATTGTTTCCAAGAAAACTGAGAATCTTTCTGCTGAACCCGAATTCGCATAAAAAATGCATTTGACGCCAAGAATCGATTTTCAACAATAAATTGTCAAATAATCTAAGGAGATGATTTTGAGAAGTATGAGAATTGAGTTTTGAAATTTCAATCGATTCTCAAGAATGATTTTGAATTCTTAGAATGATGTGTGAGATTTGTCGTCTTGTTCAATGTGTTCGGAAATGTACGCGCGAATACACAAATTAAATTCTTAGGATCTAGAACATGATCTTTGGAATGGATTCTAAGATGGGAGTTGGAAATTAGATTCTAAGTATTGACTTATAGACCTTATTCGATAAATTCAATTATGTTTATCATCGGATCTGATTACGGATTGAACCGTCTGCTCGATTAGAACATGTTTATTTACAAAATAGTGTCGAGAATACCACTAAATATGGATTCTAAATAAACAGAAGAATATTTTGTATCATTTAAAAAATGGCGTAGAATAGATGTTTTGAAGAATGGCTTCTAGGAATGAATTCTGATTTTCGACTGCAAGAAGTGCATCAAAAAATTAATTGGGAACATAGATTGGCAAGTTGAAGATGAAAAATCGTGGTAGAAAAAAGAATTTTGTGAATTGATCGTATAATAAAATTGTCTTGAATTTGAGGAAATCATAATTTTACTTCAATGTTAGTTATTTAACAAACGGAGTGGAATATCAGATTCTCAGAATGACTTCCGCGAATAAACTCTGATTTTCGATTCTAGGAAATAAGTCAAACAATTCGCAACATGGATTTGAAAGTTTAAATTAAAGAAGCATACAGTTGATTCAAAGAATAAATGTTGGATTTCAATTATGTTCAAATTATCATTTCTTCTGTTAATAATCAATTCGAAAAATTAATTCAGATTACTAACAAGAAGGAGGATAAGTTCCAAAAATATATTCCATGAATTACCTGTAAGAATTGACTGTCGTTTTGATTTTAACACTTCAGTCTAAAAACTGATTCAAACCTTCGCTTCAATGGTTCCATCATTTGTAATTTTACATACAAAAATTAAAATAAAAAAGATTTAGTTATTAAATTAATGGTAATTAATATTACCCATAGAAATGTGGATAGAGTGTTGTTTTGAGGTAATGAATCTAAGAATTCAATATATGGAATTTGGACATATGGACAGGTAATCATTTAGTAATGTCGGAATTGTTAATTAAGTATGGTCTAGGAAACAATAAATACAAAGATTATCAAAAACGTAATGACTGTAATAAATCAACATAGTTAATCCCTAGTTTAGCCGGGAAAACTTACTGGTTATCTAGGATATCCAGAGTGAAAATTCGAATTTACCAAATTTAGTAAAATTCGTACATTGAATCGAAAATATGTACATGCCAAAGTTCATAATCCTTCCCGTAATTGCATCCAGACCCCAATTTGACGTAGGAGTGAAACAAAGTTATACCAATTACAAATTCGAAAGAAACAATCTCAATGATTGGTTTCAGGAATTCCAAATTTAGTTAAATATAAAAAGAGACCTTTGACAGAGACTTTTATTTCATATTGACTTAATAACTCGATATTATTAGGCTGAAAATCAATATTTTCAAGATATTTAACTTTTCATCGGCAAAATCTACTTTTAAAACAAACATGTTTATATAAAGTATTACCAAACACATAATTCATATAGATATAATGTGTATTATAATACAAATATACAATTGTAACTTTTAATAATTATTTGGTTTCTCTTGTTTGTTTTAGGTAAGTACCAGAGCCCAGCTTCATACAGTTTATAAGTATAGTTACAATCTGCTGAACTTGGGTAAGATAAAATTACAAATACTCCGGTTAAGTATTACACAAACAATTTTGTAACAAAAACAGCTGGATCGTATTGAATTTTCATTTATTGAAATTTACGGGATGTGTGAATTTCGCTTAGGGGCGTTGCGTGACGCAACGTCGTTGGTATACGCGGAATGTGTAGAACCATTCAGGCATGAGGCCCATCCCTCCTCGACAGATTATTGTATTATTTGCACCGCGAAGGAAGAACTGGATCGTATAAAGAAGTAAAAGATGTGACTTAGCTTCGTACAGGAAACCATAAAATCCCAAAATTATTGAATGCATCCATATTTGTTTTAATAACTGACAAATCATTTATTTATTTGTAGTTGTTTACAGATTTAAAAATTGTCCATGGCAAGAATGTATTATAAATTGAGTGACACTTCAAATGATAAATATCATTCCTTGACAATTCTTATTTTACACTTTAAGAGTGACTCATTTAAAAAGTGATTTAATCTTCGCTGCATAAAAAATTATTTTTACTCTAGGAAATTTCATGTCACCATACGTGACTTTCACAAACATATAATGCTTCACTGCAAAGAATGCAGTGCATTACAACTGAAAATGTGTTCATGAACTTAACATCTGAAACTTAAAATGGATGCCCATACCAAAAATGTTTAGAGATATGTTCTACAGTTTAAATGGTTATTTTTAATTCGATGATTCTTACGTTTATGTCATGTAGTTAATATTCCAATTTTCTCAAAATTCATCCAAACACTTTCATTTACGTCCATGAAATCAGATTCCAAAAAATTCATTCAATAAAATGAAAGTTAATAGATACTTACAACATTTTTTGGAATGATATTCTGAATTTCTTATGCATTTGTATTGAGTGAACAACCTCTCTGATTGATTACTACCCCTAAAAGAGTAAAATCTCTTATTAAACACAAATTGTATTGTATTCAACTACAAACAAATTTTAAAAAACATTAAAAAACAATCGGAAAATTTCTTCATGTACGTGTTTTAAATTTCACCAGTAAATTGAATTTATTCCCAAATTTAAATACATTTTAAAATGGAAATACCACAAAAATGATCGTATTACTAACAAGCGTTAAAACAGGAGGGAATAACGGAGTCCTCATACAGAAATCCGCCAGTTCCCTGCTCTATTGTTCGACCTTGGCACATGGTTTGATCTTCTTTGTCCAGGTTGGGACTTGGGGGGCAGGAAGGACCCCGATATCGAAGCATTTCTCCGAGAAAATTGCAGGGGATTCCATGTGCAAAATATCACGACCAGTTGCGCACTGGCAGTACAGGCAGCGCCATTAATTTGTTCCAAAACATTTCGGACGTGAAATATAATTTATAGTTTATATTAACAAAAAAACATTATTGTTGTTGTGCGGTAGTTTGGTGGTGAACATTTGCATATTTTACCCATCAAGAAAGGATTTTTGAAAAAGCTTGTTTGGAAAATTAACCTTTCGAGGTTCTGTTGTAAGATTTGTTTCCAACTTAATCTTTAAATTTTGCCAGTGTAGTCAAGAAAATAGGCCCAAAATACTAAGTGATTTACAAAAATAGAGGTTTCATCATTAATTTATTAGACAATTGTCTTTTTGTTTTGCAGTCTAATTTTTTAGAGTGCAATTGAATTCCTAGAAGTTACATGAATGTGTATTTATTTTGTTCCTTAAAGTTCATTAATAAACAAAGCATCACATTTTTAATGATTAAACCGCTATATAAATATTTAAAGATTTTCTGAATAGAAACTTTGTACTTCGAGTGTACAGAAATGATGAGCCACGTGATTCTGAGGAAAAAAACATCGGAGCGTGCCCTTAACCCTGTCCGTCGTGAAGTGCATTTAATTCGATTTGTCCGCAAACAGAGATTCTGAAATATCTCTGATTATTTTTCCAACCGTTGGTTAGTCGATCGTCTCGATAGGGATGATATAATAGTTCTCTGCAAAGGAAAAATCCGAATAAGAGGTAAAAAAATGAAATCCATTGGAATTCGATACGTTCTTATGCTCACGAGTTAGTTAAGCAAGGAATTACCGATTGGAATATTTGTATAACAAATTTAACAAATTTAAATCATCTAGCGTTTGACGGATTTAATTTGTTAAGAATCGAAAGTAATCGGATAACGTTTTTTAATAAATTATTTTTTGTCATATTAAGTGCTGCCAATAATAATTCTACTGTTGGACTAATTTGAGTAAATTATTTTTTAGAAAGATGAAAATTTGTAGATAACGACCTCTGTTGGCATGGTTTTGTTTCTACTGGAAGACAAATTTATTCGACAATTGTTTTTACTGCCTGGCTAATGTTTTTGGCTCATTTATTTCTTCCATCAAACATATTTATTATTAGTTAATTATTTCTACCATCAGACAATTTGTTTGATACTTAATGGGTAGGTCACATTTCTTTTCAATTCTTTTTTCTTTATCACAATACTATTTTTAGTCAATTACTGTCATTCTCCATTATTTTTACTGTGGGACTACTTTCTCGGTAATAAATCGAGTCTCATACAATCACACGATTCAATTTGCTTGTGCAGCAAGCGCAGGAAGTAGTAGTTTTCAATCTACTGATGAATCAGTGTACATAGGATTCTTACTTTTTCTCGAGGGGCACGTCGGAGCATTAACAGTGCGAGAACGACGTCCAAAGGATGTCTCGTATGCATGACCTCGTCTCGTATTCCTCCGTGTGTACTATACCACGTACTCGGATTTATATGCATTTGTCTATCATTTACATTCACGCTCCCATAGAAAATGCACTTGTTGGTTGATTATAATTTTTAATTACATTCCGATGTTTGCGAAAAATCTCTTCCTGAATACGATAATTATCAATAAGACGGAATACAATGGATCCAACCAAAAGATAAACGATATCCCATGTATTTTTGCTGCAATCAAATTTTTTTAGTACAATAGGGACAACTAAAGAAAACCATTAAACCAGGAGAGTTGGTATGAAGAATTATAATCATGTAGATATCCTTTTTCAAAAAAGTTCAGAACCATGAACCCTATAAAAATTTTCCGAGATTTTTTAGCGTTCCGAATGCGAATCTGACGTTAACCCTTTTCGTCCCAAAATTCCGGAATTTGGATAAAACTTTCAACGCTGTAATTTTTGTTCCAAACATCGTTAGAAAACATTGAAATAAGTCAAAATCAATAGATTTGGACCTCCTCTTTCAAATGCTATGGTCAGAATCAGCCGGCAATTTCAAAGAAAAAAGTTATGATAATTTTTTTGAAAAAATCCTGAATTTTTTGAGGTTTCTTCGCAGGAATCGCGTTTTTTGACACGATCAATGCTGACCATTTCAAAAGTTACTTCTCCCGTCTTTTTGCTCAACCCTTTCTTTTCCCGTGTTTTTTTTCCCAACAAGCAAAATGGCGGCTTCAAGATAACGTCTACAAATTATAATTTTGCATTTTCTCGCACAATTATTTTACGACGTAACCGTTGAAATCATAGAGAATTGGGATGAAAAAGTAATTATTGTCATTTGTGAATACCTAGTCTCATCATGATTCATTCATAACCTCAAATTAGTTACATACAATGAGTTTTTATCGATTTTTTATTTGATTTTCACTCGATTTTTTACTTTTCCGTATTCCTTACGAGTGAGAATGAAAATGATCAGATACGATTGTGAATTCTCAATAATCGGTTTATAACCTAAAAATTGAGTACATGACGACAATTATGTGCGCATTCCTATTTGGTACTATGACGTTTTTAGGCGTAATAAAAGCGAATATTAGAGTACATTTCGCTCTATGTGATACCACAGATTTATACAAAGAAAGTCTAAAAAACCTTTGGAGACCCTCATTATCAAAAATAAAACGTCAAAACGATATTGTTCTGGTGACAAGTGTGTAAAACGAACATGATCTTATTGTTCAGAATGCAAATTAAACTGAGGTACGCTTCAAATCATTTCATAAAGTTACATAGATTTACCATATTACTATTGACTTGATTCACGCTTGTCATTTCTTGGAAAACCCCAATATAAAAAATTTTGTCAAAATTAAAGAATAAAAAAAATTATTAAAAAATTGAAAAAAAACAAACAAAATTTAAAAAGTACTAAAAAATAGTAAAAAAATGACTCTCCGAATAGCGTTTACTTCCCTTTGTAAGAGTCGAAAAACGGAAAAATATGTATTGACGGATAAACAAAGTGATGTAAATTGTTGAAATTAGTGGCGTGTAGATAATGTATTATATTTATCATCAGGAATAAACAAGTTTGAAATTAGGCATTGGAGGATCGATTTATTTACTCCGATATTCATGTTTATTAAATCTACAGACGTGATAGTACCAGTTAGCAATGCGCACAAGATGTGCAGCACGCCATTTTTAGGTTATAAACCAATCACTGATACATCACAATCGTACATAGTAATTTTCAAATTGACACGTACGTAATGATACGGAAAAGTAAAAAACTGAATGAAAATCAAACAAAAAATTGATAATAACCTATTGTATGTAATTTGAGGTTATGAATGAATCATCATGAGATTAGGTATTCACAAATGATAATAATTACTTTTTCATCCCAATTCTCCATGATTTCAACCGTTACACGTTCAAATACTCGATATTTGTGACACAAAATGCAAAATGACAACTTGCAGATTAAAGCCGCCTATTTGTTTTTTGAAAAAATCTGACGCGTCAAGAAAGGACTGAGCAAAAAGAAGCGATTAGTACGGTTTGCAATGGTCAGCATTGCTTTTTTCAACGCCAAAAAAAAAAACGATTCGTGCGAAGAAACATCGAAAAAATCACTATTTTTTTCAATATTTTTCTTTGAAGTCGCCGGCTGATTCTAACCACGGCATTTTAAAGAAGAGGTTCAAATCTGTCGATTTTGACTAATTTCAATTTTTTCTAACGCCGTTTATTCCATAAATTCCAGACTTTCGGGACGAAATCGGTTAAAAAATGATCAACATTAAATAAAACCTGTTTGAATTACTAATGAACATTGTATGGACTGAAAAGTAATGAAGTGGTTCAATTTTCACCACAAAATGTTCTAAGGAAACTTCATAACATTCATAATGGTTATATTGAACAGGAACGAAATTGTTCTTTGACATGAAATATTCAAAAATATTTTTCAGAGATTTGTAACATTCTGCAATAACAAACTGGAATCGAAGAGATAATGTGATTGTCGTTTATTAAATCTATTATTTTTACACTTTTCTTATTGTTACGACAAACCAAAATTATTTATTAAATAAACAATAAAATAATTAAAATTGATTTATGTTGTCGGAAATGAAATTACCAATAACACGTGATTAACTTTGTAATATTTACATCATATTTGGAAATTACCATGCGCTGATAGTTGTAATCTCTAGACACTTCTATCAAACGATGTCGATAATTAAGTTCCACGTGATCAAATTTGGGTTTCAAAGGTTTAATTCGAAGATGAATTCCGCATTTTGTGAAATGATAGACTGTCACCGTTAATCAAATATATTCATTTTGTAAACATACTTCATTTAAGATTAAAGTTAGTCAGTTAACTTTTTAAATTGCAGTTTAAATTGTAGTTAATTTAGTAATCTAAAAATATGGCTTTTAAAAGAATCCGTTTTGACAAGTTATAAATGATTTTTTTCAATTGATATTGTCCTTAACGAGGTATTTGACTAAAGTCTTACTCCTAACAGTAATGATTTACATGTTATTTATAAAATTGAACAAAATTGATCAAAACAGGTGAAGTCTTAGCTACTTCCATAGTAAAAATGATAGCTTTATAAAATAGGGCGCTGGCATTATCAAAAAGGGTTAATCTTGCACAATAAATTTTTTAAACCATATATTAAATAAAGTAAGACAATTTATTTTTAAAATTGAGAAAAAAGAAAGATTTGCTAATTAAAATTTGTCAAGTTTATTTGTCAATTAACAAGATTTCTGTAAATTTTTAATAT
The DNA here is from genome assembly GCA_030407085.1 of Trichopria drosophilae. Lineage (NCBI taxonomy): Eukaryota > Metazoa > Arthropoda > Insecta > Hymenoptera > Diapriidae > Trichopria > Trichopria drosophilae. The sequence goes on along the minus strand of CM059584.1, from coordinate 138,836,580 downwards.
GAAAAACTTTGATTACTACCGATTTTCGAAACAAATCACCTAGTATACTTATAGAATAATGCAGATGTAACAATTAAAAGTATAGACGAGATAACTACACAGGAGCCTCAGAGTCATAATACTTTTGAGGACTGCGAAACTAATTATTCTGATCCTCACAACTATACTGTTAAGTATGTGTTAAATAGAAGAATATCACTAAAAAAACATCCTCCTGAGGACGTTCAAGTATCGGTCGATATCGTTCTCATACGTCCTGAGGATGTTATGAGAATGAGGATGATAAAAACAGAATGAGGATGAGGATGTTTCAGGAAAGTCTGCTGAAGTGCTTTTTTAAACAGTAGGTAACTTTATTCAAATCAAAACAAAATCCTGCTTATTATAGCATAGTAAATTTCACATTTTTCTGTAATTAATTGTTTTATTTGAACAAAATAACTGAATAAACTACTTTTTCCTCTGTCTGTATTATTCATAAAAGGTATCAGAGTAGAGCATAATTATTCTGCCTAAAACTTGGTACAGCACAAATAGGTGTCGGTGCATGAACATTGGTGAACGGAGGCCTCTGCATTCCCCGTGGGTGTTACATCCGCCATTCGTGCAGAATGTAATTTACCGTCGTTATTGTTCCCGAGTAATTGTAATAATTAGCAGGTGTCCTGCAAAGGGAAATTTGTGTCGAGTTTACTCGATCGGCTCGTGCTCATCTCGCGTTCATCAAAATTAATAGACAAGCCTTTTTCAAATTTATCATCACTCGACATGTATAAATCACATTTATCCCAAATAAAACACATTTAATGATAAATTACGTTGTAAAAGAAAGAAATTATGAGATTTTTTTTTAAATTTTCGATTCAGCTTTACTAACATTTGTAGAGACCTTTTAGTTTAGTGGTAAACTATTTTTAAAAGTATTTTAAAAAATATATGTGTTGTAAAAAAAAAGATTGTTATAACTTTAGTTAGTGTCGCGTTTTACACAACAAATCAATTAAAGCATAATAGCAATATTTTCCATTTTATAATTTACTGACAAATGTACTAAACTTTGTTTTTGGAGTGCAGAACATATAATCGGATTTTATAATACCTATTGGGCTGTGGTGAAATATGATTCAATTTTATTGAAATTCGCACTTTGAAACACCAATTTTTGGATACTTTCATGTTCTAAAGACTATGGGAAAAATCGGTTTTGGATTTTGTTCTCAACAATAACCTAGTATTTATTGTTATATGGGAATAATCTAATAACAATTATAAGATTAATTAATTTTGTGGGTTAATCATAATTTCAATAATGAATTGATTTATTATTGCAATTATAACCGAATGGTCATTATAAACCGTTTATCGAATTTGAATTTCAATGAATGGGTTCCAAGTGCATATTGCAAACATCACATGCTGTTTAAACTCTTGTTTAATTTTAATCACAACACAATTTTAGAATAATTCATGGTACATTACACATTTCATTTGGCAAATATATCATGTATTTTAAACATTTCTAATGAAAATACTAAATTAACGAAATAATAGTTTTGTGCGATATTTCCTTCTTATTTAATTTTTATTTAGTCTATGTACAATTTTATTGATCGAAAATCCTGCTGCCTAACTGTAAGCAAATTTTCATACAATGCCCTCAAACAATTTCATCGTAACCCTATAAATTAGTCTAATATGTACAATTTTAAAGCCTCAGCTAACAAAAAAAAACTATTCATAGATACATACATAGATATAAGCTTTAGCTTATATTAACTTAAGCATTAATGACTCTCCTAGTTAGTCCTAATAATTAGTTTCATATTTTCGATATGCTTAAATATGTATGTTTTAATAACACATGATTGGTGTCAGATTGTCACGTTTTGAAGCGAATATTGTTGAAAACGTTAAGTAATCACTGATTTGTCTTCTCGCAGTTTTCATCAAAATCAGTAAATCATTTTTTTCTTCGTATCTAATACATATGGTTACAAAATTTACTCTCTAAATTTTAGTTAGTTAAAAAGTAGTAAAACACAAACGAATAGTAGTCTACTCATAAAATTAGAAATAAATTGTGCTAATAAACTGCAAAAACTACAATTTTATAAGTCAAACATCAATTTTTACTATTAGATTAGTAAAATCCATACTTTGAAATTTTGAATTGAAAAATGGATTAATGCACGGACACTTTTAATTTTATATTAATATATTCTTACTAATTCAGATGTAGAGAGTAAAGAACAAAGTTACAGTCGATAGATTCTTAAAGTTACCATTAAAACAAATAAGTAGCTTTATGAAAAAGTCAGGACTGAACAGTCAAGAACAATAAGTACTATTTCCCTTATTTATCAAATAAATTACTAAAATTGCAAAATTTGCCAGAGAATTAATCAAAGTTTGCTAGAACATTGCTACAAATAATACAGAAAGCGTTCTCGAATGTTTTTCCTAAAGTCATGAATTTTGTTAGACAACTCCATTAATTTATGCCTATGTTAGTACATACATTTGCTTACCAGTTCGTAGTTAGTACTTCTCCTTCCCATTTTATTATTTGTATGATTCGTGTTTTCTTTAGATATACCCTAACTCATATATGAATGCAATCTGTAAACTTGGGTTCTGCTGCTAGCAATTTAGATTTTACTTGCAGGAAACCACAGGTAAACGTAAAGGAAACGCTCTTCTTACGGTTGTTCAGTAATGAAGTCGTTATCTCAAAAGTCATGGGATAATACTACGTGCTTAAGTCCTAGAACGAGTATTGAACTAAATCTACATGCGAGTATGCGACTATTTGTTAAATTTTCCTTTAAAAATAAAAATAACTCTCTACTAATAAATACTACTAAAAAATGATGTGAAAGGTCAATAGTTAACGTAATTATACTAATGTTTTAGATAATACGAGTAAATAAAGGACTAATTCATTAGTTAAATATTTGGCTATTCTATACTAAGTTTGTAATAGTATTTTTTTAATATTACTTATACTACTCAACTCAGATAAATTTGACTAATGGATTAGCAGTTTTTTTACTCTTTGTTGTTCAAAATCATTCGTGATTAAAGTAATGATCGACTTTTTAGTGCTTCGTTAGCAGTTTTCGACTAAATTCAATTAAAAAAGAAGAACAAGATGTAGTCGATTTAATTTTAAATTGCTCTATGAATGAAGCATACTTTGAAAGTATTCATATATAATGTTAGCAAACAAAAATTAAAAATAACAAAAAGATATTTTTCAATAAAACATGACTATTTATAAGAATATATTTTTCGAAAAACTTTTTAAATATAATAACGACTTTGGAGACACTTATATTAAAAAATTATTTAATAAAATATGATAACATTAGTTTGCAATCCTTCAGTTTAAACAAAAATAGTTTTTGATTTAACTTTCAACCAAAAAATAATGTTGCGAAAATTAACCTATCTTTTTTGCTTTGTGAAAAGTCTAAGACCGGTCATAATAAGATTCATTAATTTGGCTGGATGGTCATAATTTCAATAGCAAATTGATCTATTATTCTAATTTTAATCAAATGATTATTTTAGAATGTTTATCAACTATTAATTCCGACGACCGATTATCAAATTCCAATTAATATATTTCGATTACATATTGCAAACATATGCTGTTAAATGGTGGCCTAATTTTGAAAATGGATATATTTTATAATATTTCAGTATACATTACACGTAAGAGAAATGACAGAACGATACATTACACATTTTAATGCATAAAACTGTCATTACATTTTCGACATTCCCTATAAGAGTACCTTAAAACGTTTTTGTATTGTTTTCATCTTATCTGCGTTACTTTTATAAATATTACTTTTTATTTTCACAAAATATGTATATTGCCGAATGCCAGTTTTAAGATCATAGCATTTTAATTAACATTTTTAACTTTCAAAGGACTTAGTTATTAGCGACCCAAAAAACACTCAAGTAATACGTTTTAGCTCAAGTAAACAACGGTTTGCATTTTGGTAAGACGTCTTGCAACCGCTTTTTCAATTTTTAAAATCTTCGTCAGATTCGTGATCAGCAGTCCAAAAAACTCGAAGCAACAAATATCGTCTTGATTAAGACTATTATTTTTATTAATATCCTTACCGTACACTTTTTTTCTAAAAAAAAAACTACATTTTTTATACTTTGTTGTAATAATTCTGAAAAATATTATAATTATTTTTATTTCTCAACATCTTTTCAAAATAAAGAATATTAAAAAACAAGAATTAAAAAAGGTACAAGTCCAGGATCACTGTGTTAATCAGGGTTGCGAAATGCATTTTTCAGATTTCTTTGAGTATGGTAGGGTTATTTTGACAACTTTTTAGTTATTAAATAATAATAAGCACAATTTTTTATCGTTCTTTTTTCCGTTAATTTGTACACTATCAAATACATCATGAACAAATTTGTATCGATTTGTCAAACAAGTTACACATACATCACAAAGTATTCGATAACAATACATTTTCACGGTTAGTTTAGTCCCATTTATCTCTTTGTCGTTAAGTCATCAAAGAACTTTCAAAATAACCGTACGTAAATAATATACGGTAAACTACGATCCCTACGAGCCATTCCGGGTTCGTTTTTTTATGCCTTTAAACTCTCCGGCTCGTTTGTATTTTTTTGACTCATTTCTTAGATCTTGGGTCGTAATTCACGCTCTCGAACTTGTCATCTTGACCGCTTGAAGGCTAAATATTTAAGGCACTTTCGGCGCCCTCTCCATCTATCCACAATCTATGAGAAATTTCAAAGGGGATAGTGATTTATCGTTGTTCAACGTGATTACTTGACAATTTCGATTTTTTTTGTTTTTATCGTTTCGTATGACGCATAAATATTTCGAATACTATAATAATCAAAATTTTTATCCCGTTTTGCCCGAAGGCAATAAAATTTGGCGCCACTTGTCATCCTTCGTAACTTACATCCCTCCTAACCTACATCATTGAGATAATTTTAGGAAATATGGGTCATTTTTAGTTTTGCGAATGCTTTTTTTAACTATTTTTCGTGATTGCTTCTCCTTTTGGCAAGAACTCATTCGACAACGTTCAAAAGCATTTAAAATTCAGGGATAAACTAAAAAAAGATACAAAATCCGTATGATAAATCCCCGGTTTTCATAATATTCGTACACATTATGGACATGTGATTTAAATATAATTTCTTATATAAACAAATTAATGTTATATTATTTGAATTCATGTAACGAAAAGATTTAATAAAACTATAAAGAATTTATATCAAATTAAATATTTGTTTAATTCCAAAGAATTTGTCTAAATTTTGCATATTCAGCAAGAATATTCAGTCGATAATAATTATGGAGCTAATTTATCATAATCCCGAAGCGATTATGCTGTCACAAGCTGTGACTTAGTAAAACATCTGCTCTTGCAGCCACGAGCACTAAAACCAAGTAAGAGAAAAAGATAATTTGTCTAAAATAATTTCAAAAGTATTTCTTTTCATGGCTGCGGGAAAGCGTTACACAAACAGTTCAGATTTTTACAGTATACGAAAAAATTTTAAAGTTTCTTTTATTTTTATGTCGTTATAATATGTACAACGTTCGTTAAAAAATAACTTTGTTAAACGATGTTAATTAAAAACTGCTGATACTAATAATTATTACAAATACCAACTTATTTGGTAGGAAATACTTGAAATTCCTCGAGCGCTCCAGTTTGGACGAGACATAGTTTTTACAAACCTGGCATTTTTATTGGATAGTTACAATATACCAGGCTCATTAATGCCTCGTCCATGTAATACATGGAAATTTCATTTTAATGAATTTGCATTTTGCAATTATCGATCACGCCGCGAGTTACTCGTGACGTAGTAATAAATTTTCAACCTCGAAGTTATCTTCTGTTTAACCAATTTAATAAAAGTAGTTTTTGAACGTTTATATTTATCTCGGTTAAATTGAAAAATTTTATTTTAATCTGATCTTCTTGTTTTAAATATCGGGAAATGTTTTCTAATTTATACTGTTCGATGTTATCATGGATTCATATACCAAATATTTTATTTCGTGTTATTAATTGTGTTTGCTGTCTCGGAAGTTTCGACTTTGTGTAGTTCCTCTGTGCGACATGACATTATCGCTAAAATCTCATTTAAGTAGATTTATTATTTAATGGTAGATAGGTGTATCTTCGATGTATTATTAAGTAGTGAAAATTGATATCTTTAAGTTGATGCTTCAAATCGTTAATACAGTAATTATAATGCATGTTTAAATCTGAGAATTATAAAATGGCTTATATAAAATGACATAATGATGTTTTGGTTTAGTTCAGTACTGTAGACTTGCAATCGTTAAATGTACAATTCAGACATATCTCTTAAATATGCAAAACATCATGGATTAAATTTATACTCAAATTAGTAAGTTAGACAAATTGCTAACCTTATCGAAATAAACAGATTTACATTATATATATATTTTTTAATTATAATTCAGATTTTGAAGCAAATCGAGGTTTTTTAGATAAAGAGAAAAAATGTTAATAAATATTTTCCTTGTAGATAAATTTGTTTTGAAATATATAAAACACGTAAAAGTAAACAAATATCAAAAGTTCTTTGTATGGATGTGGCATATAAATTAACTTCCTCTCGAAATTTTGTCTATAGTGAATTAGAAATCACTCTTCATGGAGTGAAAATGGAGCCACTCTATGTGTTAAAACTGCTCGAATCAGATTAAATTACAAAAAAATGATAACAAATCGTACAGACCAACTGGGAGTAAATATGCAGTTCTTTATAGTAAATAGTTTACTCCTAATTGGGGGTGATATTTACGATTGACGCATGGGATTTAACCCATTAACGCCCTAAGGACACTTTTTCTTACTTCAATTTCAATCGCGTATTTCGTATCAAAATCGAAGTTAACAAAAATTGAAAGGTATACATATCCTACCGTTTTCTAGGTCGCTCTTCCAGATTTTGAGGTAAACATTGAGTTTCAGCCATTAGCAATTCTAATATGGCGCTGAATTTCAAAAAATTGTCAAAAAAATTGGGGAATATTTATTCTCACCAATTTTTTTCACGCTCTTAGAATATTGGGATTCTATTGAAACTCTAAACAAAGTTGAATAAAATACTTCAATTTTAAGAACAAATTTTACTTTTATACCCTACATATATTCTAACGATTTCAAAATCTCCGCAATCATGAAAATTTCTTTGAAATTTTCTGAACGCTTTAACTCAAAAACTACGATCTTTAAAAAAAAAACAGTAACAATGAAAAGTTGTCAGAATTCATGGAGAAATATCACGGAATTTTTTTAGATTTTTTGATGAATATATTTTTCAACATTTTTTCAAAATTGTAATTTATTTTCGGAAAATTCAGAATTCTTAGTATATTTCATGAATTCTAAGAGTTTGTTCTCCGTTGCATCTTTTTCAAAAGTTGAGAGTTTTTGAGTAAATAAATTTCAAATATTATAGCTTAGGATTTTTTTTCTCGAAAACTGTGAACATTTGGACAAAATTGCAAAGAACAAAATATTTTAGAAGTCATTAGAGAATATAGTAAATTTTTTCATAATTTTTTGTAAATAAATTACGATTTGGAAAAAAAATGTTTAAAAAAATTCCCAAATATCATAAAAAAAATATTTAAGGGATATTTCTCGATAAATTGTAAGACCTTTTCATTCGTAGCATTTTTTTAATAAAGTTCATAGGTTTTCAGTTAGAGCGTCCTGAAATTTTCATTGTTGCAGCCATTTTGCGGTCGTTAGAGTAATGTTGAGTATAAAAGTAAAATCTTTTCTTAAAATTGAAGTATTTTACTCACCTTTGTTCAGAGTTTCAAAAGAATCCCAATATTCTAAGGGCTCGAAAAAATTGATAAGAATAAATATTTTACAAATTTTTGGACTCAATTTTGACCTCAGATTCTCCAAGAGTGATCTCGAAAACAGTAGGATATGTACCTCTCAATTTTTGTTAACTTCAATTTGTATACGAAACCCTCCATTAAAATTGAAGCAAGAAGTGTCATTTGGGCTTTAATGGGTTAAAGTATACTCCAAAGGACTCATATACTTTACTCTTCTTTATTAAGTTATGTAGTTCGGACAGGAGCAAATTCACACTCTTTATGATTAATTTTTCATATCATGCAAAATGAATTCTCCCATCAAGAAATTTAGGGAGTTCTTGAAATAAAAATATTAATTATTAACATATTTATTATCAACATAAAAACTGCAAAACCACTAAACTACACTCAAACCTAATTCTCTCCGATAAGTAAAGGCTAAAAAGTAAAATTGGAAAAATTCGCATACATCAGGTAACTGTATAAATTATACTTTTTACACCATGAACCCGAATAACTGCTCCGGACGTGACTAAGGGCGAGTGCAATTGGCTAGAAGTCACGCCGCCAAAGAGAATGCGATTTCAGCTTCCGGTCACGCCATGCTGGAAACGATATACCCTAACGAGAGACGACGATTTTGATCAGATCCCGATAGTTTCGGTTATTGCCGACAGAGAAAGAAGAGGCAAATTATTTTTCAAAATGTCACCTGTTTCTTATTTATCTAAATTATCGTGTACTATATACGTTCGATGGTGATTGCGCAAATTCTTTTATATTTTTTATTTATAAAATCCAATTTTTTGAAAAAATTATAGTAAAAAAATCACTTCTATTGAGAGACTTTTTATCGACGACTTACGCAAATAATGTTAAAAGAATTAAATTTTTTTATTTTTTCAAATTGTGATATTTTGAATTATTATTATTATTATTATTATATATTTATTTACGGGCGAAGTCGCCCTCAAAATACATATAAAGTACACAGATCATAAAAATAAATTATAAAAATAACGCAATTAAAATAATTAAAAATTAAAATTAAACGCACACATTTAGTATACATAATTAGCTAAAATCGATAAAAGAGCGTGGAGAACCGTTGCGGTAATGATAATGTTTACAAATAAAAATGACACGCCACATGATAACTATAAAACATAGTAAAACTTGGTACAACACAGATTTAAGGGGAGTACACGACAAGGAACTCACTCCTGCAGGCGTTGATAAACAAAGATATGGTATCAAGTGTTAAGAATTGCTGTGGGAGCGCATTCCATGTTCTCCTAAGACGATTAATTGCGGAAAAGTACAATATATTGGACCTACAGTTGGACTCATTTAACGTGCGATAAAATCGAAGAGAGTGCGTAGGCCTACGAGATGTAAAATAATTAGACACCTCAGGCGATGAGAGTATACCGGATAATATTTTTTTGACAAGGATGATATCATTTACTTTATGAACTGAGTGGACTGTAGGGATGTGAAATTGGGTAGATATTTGTGAATAGCTGTGTGAAAATCTATGCATTGGATTGGTTGTTTTATAGGACAGATATCTCAGAAATTTCCTTTGAACGGATTCAAGTATTTTAACGTCACGGTTTGTGAAAGGGGACCAAATGGATGAGGCATATAATAAATGTGGCAGAACTAGAGATTTGTATAAGTGAATGATAGCTGAGGTGTCAGTAAAGTTCTTAGTCGCACGCTTAAGAAAACCGAGTTGTTTGAAGGCTTTATTTACTACCAACTGTAGGTGCCCGGAAAACGATCCCGGAACACGATGGTCAAATCTCACGCCAAGATCACTAATATCCTGTACGCAAGCCAGATCATGCCTTTGAATGACATAGTTAAAACGGAAGGTAGAATGTGATCTAGTGAGGTGCATTATCTTGCATTTATTTAAATTAAGATAAAGTCGATTAGAGCGGCACCAATCGTTAATTCGCTCGAGATCACGCTGCACTTTAGAGGCGTCCAAGGGAGACTTAACAATGCTGAATAGTTTCAGGTCATCGGCATAGAAGAGAAATTGGGAATGGGATATAACATTCCCCAAATCATTTATAAATAAAATAAATAGTAACGGTCCCAAATGAGACCCCTGTGGAACTCCCGATGAAGACTCAAAAAAGTTGGAAATATATCCCTTTATTCGGACAGCCTGATACCGTTCTATCAAATAGGAATAAATCCATGCAAGCAGTGGTCCCCCGAAGCCGGACAAACGCAATTTGTCCACCATAATGCCGTGATCAACGGAATCGAACGCCTTTAAAAAGTCCAGATATATTGCGTCAACTTGATGAGAGGCATCAAGTGCTTCTGTGACGTATGAAGAAAAAACTAAAAGGTTCGATATCGCAGATCTGCCCTTAACGAAGCCATGCTGCTGGGTAACTATTTTGCTGAGGATAAAGTCCGAAATTTTTGATGCAACTATTAAGTCGAATAATTTTGATAAAACATTAAGGATAGAGATAGGGCGGTAGTTTTTTATATTTTGTTTATTACCAGATTTGAAAATTGGGGTAATGAATGATTTTTTCCATAGAGCTGGAAAAATTCCCGAGGACAGTGAACTATTAAAAATAAGCAGCAATGGCTCAATCAGGGAAGATATGCATTTTTTTATTAAGACTGGAGGCAACATATCTGGACCACCGCCAAGGTCATCCTTCACTAATAGAGACGCCTTTAAAATATCTTCGCGAGTTATGACTAAAGACTGATAAGGTTCTGTGTTTAAGTTATCAGAGCTACAGGCACTAGAGCTCCTGGCGTAAATTGACTGGAAATTCGCAGCGAACAAGTTTGCGATATCGTGGCCATTATCAACGAATGAATCATTTAAATACATTGTATTAGGCAAAACATTACTTTTCCTGAGGTTGTTAAAGTATGCCCAGAAAGACTTTATATTAGTCCATAATCCGTATATAATTTCCTAGATAGTCTTATGCATTGTGCTCGAAGTCGCTTGAATGCGTTAAAGTCATCAGAACGGTTGGATTCTTTCCAGATTTTATGTGCAGACTTCTTAGCATTAATTAATTGTATTAAACTAGTCGTGTACCATCGCGGGCGATTAAAATTATATAAAGTCTTTGTAGGTACATGGCGTTTCAAAATTACATTTAAATTTGAATAAAAAATATCGGTCATAGAGTTTACATCTGAAGAAGATAAAAGCGCGCACCAATTTGTATTTAATATCTCACTATTTATGCTGTCGAAATCAGCATTAAAGTAATCAAGGAATTCATTCTTAAAGTTCAAAGATGCTGGTGTGACTGGTGTTAACAATTGAAGGGTGCTTGCGACATGATGACAGTCGGTTGGCAATAAAGGGTCCACATCTAAGAAGCATCTAGCAGTTGGTGACGACGTAAAGATGAGGTCGAGCGTGTAGCCTTTCGAATCGAGCGGTTTCAGAAGCTGCGTGAGATTCAACATGGCGATTGTACCGCACAAATCCACTGCGTTATCCATGATGTTAGGTGGAACATACCCATTAACATCCAAGCTGATTGTACCTCCAGCCGAGTTCCAATGAATATTTGGTAAATTGAAGTCGCCAAATAACACCCATTCGCATTCTGTATATTTATCAGCGAGTAAACTTACGGATTGTGAGAACTCGTGATAAGCGGAGGAGTTAGATGAGGGTGAGATGTAAGATGCTCCTAAAATATACTGGCGACCTTTGATCAACATTTTGACGAAGACGTGCTCCGCCGTTGGGCAGACAGTGGAAATGTCACACAGCGATGCGGTGAATATCTTTTTGATGGCTAATAATACTCCACCTCCTCTGCTGGAGCCAGACATATCATAGGCTCGGTCGCATCGGAAGATGTTATAAGCACCAAGGCCAAGTTCGGAGTCGACAATTGAGTCATTTAACCATGTTTCGGTAATAACAACGATGTCTGGTGAGGTATGCCGTGTGTTGATTGACAGCTGCAGTTCGTTCAATTTAGTTCGAAGACCGCGAGCATTTTGATAGGTGCAATTTAAACAAGTGGTTTTCTGTGTCTCGATAACAGGACTGTGAATTGTACGTCCCACGTGATTGGATAGTCAGTTGAGAGATGGAAGATTTGCCATATCCTCTTCGGAGCAGATATCCTTAATTGTATCTCCATTAAGGGATTTTATGTAAATCTTTGTACCTCGACGTTGTACCTTTAGTCCGTGTTCTTTGGCGTATTGTTTAGCTCTCCCAAGCAGCTTGAAGAGGGTCGGCGGTAAATATTCATTGAAGAAAACTTCATTAGTATGCCAGTTGGTTCGAATTTGATTGGATTTCAACGTACCTTTTACTCGCCGTGCGCGAATTAAAACGTGTCGGGTCTCATGTCGCGCAAATCGTACGAAAATGTTTCGCGAAGTCATCGAATTTGCAGCAGAGATATTGTTGGAAGTTCCACCCTGTGGGGCGACACCTATACGTGCATTTGAAGACTGACCGGCTGACATCCAGTTGACGCGCTCAATATCTTCAAGCCTTATCGGTGACTCAACAGCAGCACAAATATCCAAAACCAATTTTGAAAGGTTATCGGTGGCCGACCATGGAATACCTGTGATGACGAGGTCACGATTATGGTTCTCTAATTCGAGTTCGAGAAGACGCCGTTCTTTTAAATTATCAGCTGATCTCAATAATCGATTTTCCTCTCGAAGCACGGACATTTCACTTTCTAAGTAACAAATTTTGGCGTTCTGCTCTTTTATTGTAGCGTGTAGTTCATCCGTTTTATTTAGGAGGGCAGTGCTAGTTGTTTCGGTGGCGGTCTTAAAAAGAGCTAAGTCGTTTTGTATGGCATCGAGCGTATCAAGTTTCGATAGTTTAGTATTTAAATCGAAAAGTTGCTTGGAGATGGATTCAAGAGAGATCTCATTTTCTTCGTTGCCGATTTGTTTAGAGCGGAGGCGCTTAGGGGGTAAAGTGGTCTGGGGCCTTCCCCGTGGTCGCTTTTTCGATTTCGAAATTAATTATAAAAAAATTAATTAATTATAAAATTATTTTATTTCTTTGAATAAAGTCTGATGTAAATAGTTGTCTAAGCAACAAATATGTTTCGATCGGTTGCTTTCAATTTTCATGACTTTCATAAGTAATTCTTGATTTAGATGGTCAGCAAACAAAAAAAACAATTGAGAAAGAAAGAAATGGTTTTTGATGGAAAACACGAAATGTGACTAAAAAACAAGTCGTAAAAAAATTGGAGTGTGAATCGTCTCCAACGAAAAAAAAAAACAAAAAAAAAGTCTAAAACAAATTTTAAGACAAATATATTTCAGGTTTAATGCGATCAATGGTCCAGACATTTTTCAAAACCAGTTGCAATTAGCTAAGGATAAAAATAATCCAAAATAATATTGTTTGAATTTCTGAAATAAAAGTCCTCAGATTTCATGCATCAAGTAACCCCAATCATCGTATTTTTGAAAATCTTCTTTTGCGGCACATTCCTTTTTTTCGTGCCTGCAGCAATTGTACCGGAAGTCTCGGATACACTGCATGGAAAACCGGGTCTAAGTAAGAGGTTAAAGGCCCATTAAGTGCGAAGCAATATCACCCTAGTGGTAGGAACTCGTCGTTGCACTTACGCGTCCGAAAGGGAACGCGTTCGTTATTTTTGTTGTTGTATCGGTACGACCTCTCCATGTCGTCAACTACATGCACGTACTTGTATGTGGTAGAAGAAGTTAGAGTGAAACTGCGAAACTCATTTGTGCCGAGCTCTCAATTGCACGCCCGTCGTGCCGAAGCCCCCGTTAAAGCTGGTAATTAATCGTGCGTCGATTTCGCAATAAAATAATCTTCAAGCGTTGTTCGTATTTATAGACACATGTTGAAAAAGGGGTCGTTCTGCGTCCAACGAATAGGAAAATAAACGTTCGTTATTGCCTGAAAGTAATAAAACCGCATCAAGGATTGAGAAGGGTTTATCATCTTTTACTTCTTACACTTGTGGCAAAGTAATTGGATTAATGACTGAAGAGACTTGAGTTTAACAAGGGATCGAGTAAATACTCGACTTGCATGGACATATTTTTAGAATTTAAAAAATTGTTAATTTTGATATAAAATTATTTTAAAAACTTTTCGAAATGTTGTTCTCATGATCGTTGCTGTACTTGATGTAGGTTTCTGCAGCTCCTAGATTTCGTACACAAATGTCAAGTATGGCGCCATCTGGGAAGTCGATCTGCAGCTCTTGCAAATTAAAAAAAAAAAAACAAAAAAAAGAAATAATAAGATATTATAAATGAAAAAAAAGTTTAACTTATTCTTGGCTACGTTTTCGTGATGAAGTCATTGATTACGAATTTTGAGTTAAATTTTTTAAAATCAAAATGGCTGCTCGATGGAGCCGAACATAATTTTTACCTACGTCTTTTGGCGGATGGTACTATCGAAAAACAAAAGCGTCAAAACATTATCGGCGCCATCTATAACTCTGGTCCCGAAAGAATGACCCATAAGTCCAAAAATCATGAAGGAATAAAAATTTTTATCTTCTTGATTGTCTCCATGCGCCATACAACTTGGCGACACGATCCTTTTGGAAGGTAACGAGTCTGGTATTTGTTAAAAATTAAATAGAGCGTCCAGTTCTTGTGTAACGCGAGTTGAAAGGCTACGGGATGAAATCCGAGATAATCGTGGTGTGCATTCTCACCGGGGGCAGCTGCGTACATCCAAGTTGTCATATATATGTATATATGTCGACAATAAGGACGCTAACCACCGCATCCGTGCATTACGTAAATCAAGGCGTACTAAGGATCTCCCAACTAACGAAACCCTTCTATCCGCCAAGCTCAGAATACAAATTGGGTGAAATGAAATTAGGATGCGACCTAAAGCTCCTCCGTAAAAATGGCGACTGGCTTTCCTACCATAAACGTCCTTTTTATTTAGATTAGTTGATGGTTTGTTTTAATTGTGGCTTTATCGATCTTTTACAATGCTGTGTTCTTTTATTCTATCATCTTTATTCGGTACTATTTTCATTTATTATCCTGAAATTGAACTGTTACTATGAAAAAGTTTTTCACTCTACAAAGAGTGATTTCAATCAAATTTAATTCCCCAAAACTGTAGGAATACAAAGAGCAGTAGAAATTGATTGGTTTTATTGAATCAATCTAAAGGAGTCATTAATAATGATATCTAAAAGATGCTAATTTTACGTGGAATCCCTCTTTTATCTCGAAAAATGGTAAAATGAACATCAGTTTTCATCGTAGAAAATAAAAAATAGTAAACATTTTCGAAACCAGTACAGTGTGCTCTATTATTTATTGAATTTTGTTAGACCAAAATAAAAATAGACTAAACTATTACACGAGGACTTTCATGGACACGTGACAATTTCCTTGCCGTCTCTTCCTTTGACAGTGTGTCAATAGGGCAACTTTTCACAGTAATGAGTTTTCATCGATTTTGGCGGCCTTCCGCCGAGAATTTGAACTAGCAAAGAAGATGCTTTGAAACGCAGCTGCCTCATTTCAGTTCGTTGCACGGGAATACGCACGAGCATCGATGACTAGGAGATTGCTATCCCTGATTTTCCGTGATTGATGCAACCGGCAGTATTTTCGCATACAATCTAGCGAACACAGACAAGCGGAAATGGTTGTGTGTTATCTGGTGCTGCAAATACGAGCAGTTCTCTGATACTCGTTGACTAGAGAACGCGTTCCCTAAGCAGTGCACAGTATCTCTCGATTATGTCTACATTTGTATGAAGCCAGGACATCCACAGGGAACTAGTTTCAAGATCGAGTTGATTATAGTTACATGAAATGGTGAATTTTCCATTATCATGACGAATACAATGAAAAAACATATTCATTTGCTTAAAGATATCTATCTATATCTATATATAACATAGATGAACATAGGTTACCATGATGTAACAAGTGGTCCATCTTCATCTTTCATTACACGATCACTGAAAATGGCGTAATTGTCATTTTGCAGATAAGATATATTATTTCTATGGTGTAGTATCATATTAATGTAATTGCCATACTTCCAAACCCATAAGGTCTGAGCATTCGATTTATGTGATATTTCTCGCAAGCGCAACAAACTGAGAGCATTTAGTACACATCAATACTCCTGAAGTTTTTACGCTTACTTTTCATCCACTTTTTAATTTACTTACCCAAACACATTTCACTTTCCTTAATCAAACCCATGGATATGAAAACATTACCCTTGAAATTTACAGGGCATACTCCTAGAATGGTTCGTGTTAGGTCATAACAGATTTTCGGAAGATCAAGAATTCAACCTATTTCGCAGAAATCCTGACGTTAGGTAACTGTTCAAACGGTTACTCAATAAGGTCCCTTATGGTGATTAACGCATCCTCCCCCTTCTTCAGATTAAAAAAACACTCCATGTGTTAGCTAAATAGTACATCAATACGTTTAGTCCACATGACATCATTCGACATCATCCGACATCACTCGATCAACAATAAAACGTTCTCACGTCACTTTATTCAAATCAATCGTTAAACCATATAAAAAAAATATAATGGCGATTATAAAAGATAGTCAACTACAGGACACTTTAACATCATCTACATCCTCGATTAAAATTGCTGCTATCTAGACGTCTTCCTGCAATCATCATATTATTCCCGTCGGAGGCAAGTGCGTAACGTGGCGGTAATGCAGTGGCGTTCATCGTCTTCGCGTCTACTAGTTTATCAAACACTCTCGCTAAATCAGAAATGCTAGTTCCGCCACAATACAGTAATTAGCGTCCGCTAGTTGCCTGGACGATTCTGTGCCCTCCCTAGTCTCACTCCACTGTCTGGTTGCAGGCGACGCAATCGCGGAAATTGCTCTTACCGTTTCTCCGGCTGCTAATCTAATTCCGAGCGAACACCAACCGCCTACGGACCGGAGATGCACGTTTTGATACTAGCGGCCGCTGCCGACTCACTAGTGCACGTGCGACAACTCCTAACCTCAAAGTTATAAAAAATCGTTCACGTGTGTAAATAAAAAACTTATAAACGAGTAAATAAAATAAATTTCAAAAAGTCATTGACATTATTTTTTGACGTGTTTTTTAAATTCTTTTTTTATTGCCAGAAAAATAGAGTTTATAAAGTAAAAAAAGGCTTATTTCATAATAAAAATGAGGTTAGTTTGCAGAAATGTTGGTTTTTTCTTTCATCGTTGTACCAGTCCTCATATCACTAAACAAAAATTGAACCCTTTAACGTCCAGATTATTTCATATATAACTTTATATTTACTCTCTCGAATGATGACTACAAAATTTTAAAATTTTTACTTGCCTATGATTTTGACAAAATTATGTAAAAAAAATGTTTAGTGTAATTATTCCTTTAACCCTTAAAGTGCCCTGGGGTACTAGGAGACCCCACACATAAATATTACATTTTTTTCCCTTCTAAAACTGTACTTTTACAGCATTTTGCATTTTAAAGAGCTACATTTCAAGAAGCACAAGTTAAATTTTTAGTAAAAAATATTGAAAATTGGCTGCGTTATTATTTATTTTGTGAAATATGTCACTTTTGTATTTCATTTTTTATAACGGGCACCAATAATTTTTTTATCAAGATAATTTATATACGCGGTAAAATGACACTTGCAGAGTATCCAGTAATTTTGTTGAAACGAAATAACGAAAACTGTCTGCGCAGGACGATATTATTTTCTGATTGGGGTCTCCCACGACCCCACATAGCACTTTGTGTAATTTTTACATAGGTTTGCGTTTTAAGGGTTAAATTTCATTTTGATACCAGGATTTCTGTGACCGGAAAAATTCATTAAAAGTGCATAAAATGTCTGAATTAAAAAGATTTCATCTTGATATATCTTAACGGGCGGCTTATTTCAAGAAATTTTTTTAAAATTTTTACAGTATGGAAATATAGCATTCTAAACAAATTTTTTGCTGACATGAATTGACAAACTGTGGAAGTCATTTCCCGACATGCGAAACAAAAATTGATATCTGTTTTTCGATCACGAATCTGAGATCAAAATTTTGGAATTCAAAAGTTTCCTTGTACACCATTTTAATTATATAATAACTGTACAATGTAGTGGAAACAACTAAAAAAGTAGTTAGTTGGCGTTTTTAAAAATTGCTTCAGTTTTACCACATATTGTAGTAAATATTATTTCTCACACTCCGAGCGCAAAATGCTATTTTGCTCCCTATATTGAGAGAGCAAAATAGCGCATTCTCTCCCTGGGGAGCAACATAAATTTCTCTCTCTCTGTTCCCAAAATACTATTTTGCTCGCTATATCGTGGGAGCAAAATAGCATGCTCTCGTGTGAGAAAATAATATATGCAATAAGGGAGAACACCTATTTTACTCCCTAGTTGCACAATGTACTATTATTCATAACTTAAATAAAAATAGTCCAATTAACAACTTTGACTTGGTTTGTAGAACTAAATGAGCAGTTCATTTTAATATTTTCCAATCAATTATTCCATTAATTTTTCATCAGTAGTTGAATTCGTCCAGTGGATTTTGTTCAGTTAATTTTTTTGTAATTAATAAACGCTGTCAGAATAATTATAACATATATTACAAAAGAAGTATTTATACAAATATTGGTTAAGCGTTCCGAATTTTGACCAAATTAAGGGTTTTCTAGAAAATTATCTCCTACATTTTTACTGTATTGAATTTCGTTAATTACTCTGACGAAATTTTATATGAATTAATTTTTAATTACATTTAATCACTATAAGAAAAAAACGAATAAACATTTTGCTAAAATATACAGCCACATTTAACTAACTACAAGTTTTATGACAGACCAACATACATATTTTTCATACATTATGAACTTGAAAGGAGACTTAATAATCTCCAAACCGTTATATTTGTAGTAAGAAATCTCTTTCCCACATTATGATAATAATGAACTTCAGATTCTATTGTAATCTATAAAACTTGTAATTGAAGCATTAAATAAATTTCTTGTTATTATCTATTTCAAGTTTTCTACATTACAATTTTACTACGCAATAACTTATAGGATTGTTTAATTCCTATAGAAAATGCTAATGCTTTATCTCAAACAGAAAATTCCGCATTCGCACCAGATCTGCAAGAGATCTATATCGATCGTGGAGGTACCCCGCTGAGTACAGCACACGATCATCGTGTTCAAATTTCTTTCTTCATCGTTGATGGGGAACCGGTTCTTGTTTCAACGTTCCAGGATAGTTTACCATTTTTTTGCGATTTGCATCTCTATACGGCTGTGTGCTCTTGATACTCCAATGCTTAATGAAGATGACCTCAATTACCATTAATGACCGAAAAATAGTTTACTTTTCCGGCCATTAATTTTGTTTTGTTTTAATTTTAATTGTAAATAAAAGTTTCTAAATTCCACAGTTTCTTGTAAACATCATCGTTATATTTACATTTAGTTAGACTTAATGCTACTATTAGTTTCATCGACGATGATCTAGTAAATGGTCATTAGATTTCAAATTTTCAAGGAGCTAGTATGTTCTAATTAAAATTTGACATTTAATACGACTTTAACTTCGTCAAAATGGAATTTTAATACTTTACGAATTATGTTAAGCAGTATTAATGAAGCAGGTTCTAAATGATATACCAAGTTGGTGAACTACATTATGTAAAATTGATGTCGTTCTCTTACATCTCAAATTCGCTAAAAATTGTAAATTCAGTTAAAGCATTGAGAAAAATATCAATAAATTTAAGAGCTAAAGGAAGTCTACATGATTTTAAAACGTATTTTTTTATAAGTTCAATGCACATTCCTTTTACTTAAAACTCACAATTGAAATAATGATGTGCAATCTCTTGTTCTATAAAGTTTTATGTTCACCACATTGAATTTTCTGAATTTCGTAAAGACCTCAAAGTCTCTGAAATAAAGTTTTTCTGGAATGCAACGTTTCCTAATAAAGTTAGTTTGCTGAATTTGATCAGCGATTTTGAATCTTTTTAAAATATGATCTAAAATGTGTAATTAGCAATGTGAAAACTAATTTGTCTTCTGTGACTTCTTCAGAACATCTAACAGAAGAAATAAGAAACAGTTCGTTCAAAACAT
Source organism: Trichopria drosophilae (assembly GCA_030407085.1). Taxonomy (NCBI): domain Eukaryota; kingdom Metazoa; phylum Arthropoda; class Insecta; order Hymenoptera; family Diapriidae; genus Trichopria; species Trichopria drosophilae. Next base: position 138,816,526 of record CM059584.1, on the reverse strand, counting down.
GAATAATTCATGTATAATGCAGAACTACATTACTGACTTATAATCTAATTGTGAAAATTACAAATTTTTTTCGATGATATGTCATGTGTTCGTAAAGTATACCTTTGCCTCGAAATATAATCGTTTCTTTTGTTCTGTTCTACGAATTAATATTGGAGAACCTCAGCTGCAACAATTCCTTGAGAAAGATGAAGCGTGTTTTGCATTCGTTATATTTTATATAGCAAGGTTCATGAAAACAATGGATGTGCAATGATACCAAAACAAGGTGTCGAATGTACTTTATTACACCATAAGAAAAAAACAGTTTCTGAAAAATTGTATTGGTATGGTACAGAGATGTTTTCAAAATTATCGAAGGCACAAATTGAGATTATGTACATTATATGTAGAGATAGCGAGTATTTCTGACAATTGTTTTCCTACGTTGATTTGGGTTTTGTAATGTATAAACGTATTTGAAATTTAATGTGTCCTTGCAGCTGGTTTACTGTTATTCTTTTAACTGAAATGAAACAAACCTCAGAGATGATTCATCGTTTATCCCAATCACAGAAATTTTGCATCGTGGCATTAATTATTTATCACTTTTTAGTACTATTCAGCGATTGTTGTCGAATAATGCATAATTATCAGATAACCATGAAGAAATATATGGTAATATATGCATTATTAGTTATTTCAAGCATTTTACAATCGGCATTTGTAAAATATCTAGAGTATCTAGAGATAATCATTTCCATTTAATCTAACATTTCACAAAAAAGTTATTAAAATAACCACTGGATGTTACAAACCGATGCAAGTCATACCTGATTTGCAAGAAGGTTCATTTTTCACCGCGATTACACAATTGTATGTTACTACATAACCTTCAATTTTCGGAATTTGGTTATAGATGTGCCGCGTATCTTTACCTACAACTTCCAGTTTCGAATATAAAACTTTCAATAACAAGTTTACATTTTACAAAGGCAAAAGAATAGTTTGTACATTATAGATTTTTACATTATGCAGGACATTACTTAGTCATTGAGCATTAACTTTTGAATTTCTAAAAAATATTTACGGGAAATGAATAAAACCTCATATAAACGAATTCCGTAATAAAAAACTGCGTGATGCGGAAATATTAAAGTAAATTTTTATTTATTCGATATCAATGTTTCTTCATTTTTTTTGTTGCTTATTGTATTTTTCGATTTTTATTTGTTACATTTTTAGTTTTGGCATTTGTTGAATGTCCTCAATGTTTACCATACTTCATAGCAATGAGCTTTACATGGAAGTCCAAAACACTGATACTTGCAGGCCATCGGGTGAGGTTTATGTACACAACATTTTCTTGGGCAATAGCTTGGAGTGATGCATGGTGTTCTAAGACTAATTACTTTTGGTTTTGGTGGTGGAATGTATGGGACATAGTAAAATGGATATCTGAAATTATAAAACATAAATACACATAAAAACTATTATCAAAGCAATAGAACAAAACAAAATGAAAATGTGAATTATATAAATAAGTTTTATTAGCTCACATTAGATTGTACAAAATGATCGAAAGCTATAGAAATACTTTACAATTAGTGTTTGAAAAAATCTTTTTGTCTATATCCAGATTTATTAAGAAATCGACACAATTTTACGTTATCATTTCGATAACCAATTAGAGACGATAGCCTTAACGAATTGAAAGATTCATAATAAACATGATAATATCCGGCATAAAATGTATGCAATATTTATCAAATTAAGATAATATACTTTACGTACGTTGGACAAATCGGACAAACTGGTGGCTTTCGTTGACGTGGATGTTTACATTCTGGAGTTGCTCTTGGCATATGTTTCACGAAAGGGCATGCCATTTTTCCTGTTTTTTTTTCTTTTTCTTCTTTTTAGTTAATGAATGCTTACTTAAATTAAACTGAAAATTTGAAAACTATTACTTAAAATTTTGCAATTGGAGCCAAAAATGTTGCAGGTTATCAGTGCCAAAAGAGATGTGATTGTGGTTGTCGTGGAAACGAATGACGTTGTTCCTTTGACAATCGATGGTTCGATAGTTTCAGTATCGATACTGCAGTATTTCAAAAATATTCTACCCTGATTCTTCGAAATTTCGAATAACACAAGATTTATTTTCGTAATGAAACGATTTTTATAAATATTTGTATGGCAGTTACTATCCTTTGAGTTCATATTAACAAACTTTTGAGCCGATTCTTATACAAAAAATCGGGTTCTCAAACACATTGTAATAAACAAGTTTGCTACAAAAAGAATTTATTTCAGTTTCCAAACAAAAATGATCCATCTCGTTGCCACACTCGGCAAGTTAATTTGATGAGAGCAAATTTACTCAAAATTTTGGAATGCCGGGTCGGAACAAATCCAACACTCATGGGTGAGAGTTATCGGATGAGGTGAAGGTCTAGGGTAACGTCTGCGATCTCGAACCCAAACCCACAGCCGGTACCATAATAGCAGCACGTGGCAGAGTGCCAGCGGGCCTCCGTGCGAGGCGCCGTAATATCGGCGCTTAGTCACTGGTCCTAGTATTCTCTTTGTCCAGCGGTCTAATATATAAAGAGGCCGTGGTAGCAGAAATCTGAATATTTATGAGGACCGGATCGTGCCGGTTAATGCACCGGACACTGCTGATGCACGGACCACGGATTCTGCAGCCTTGCTCCTTTTCTCCTACTCATCCATTTTGTTTCGTCCATTTTTCATGTCCTCCTACAACACAGGAAAAGAGAACCGTCAATGTCAGCTATGTCTGCCATCTTGGATCTGTAATTTATAAAATTTAAAAATCAGAAATCGGTTACTAGTGTATTAAGTATAACATTTAGTATAATTCATTTATTTTCACTGGGGAGAAATTGTATCTGTTCAATAAATATTTCTTATTACAGTAGGCCAGTCACATTTTTACAATTATTTGTCATGCAATTACGTAGACAAATATTCATTATTTCCGTTGTTACCTATTTTCGGGGGTTATTTTATCATTCGATTATCGCAAGCACGGATGGTACGATTCTGAAAGCCCTGTTCTTATATACGCAATTAATCATGCTTTACCACTTGCGAGTATGACACGTGATGCACGCATTCAATGCGATGTATACATATACGCCAGCAAACGGTGAACGTTCGAAACATTAGCGCGTCATGTCTTTTCGTTACATCGTGACCATGACTGTCAGTTAAAAGACCGCATTTAATGTATCATTGTGAGTATCCATACTTTTATACATCGATTTTAAACGAAGATTTGTAATAGGATCTTTCGTAAAACTATTCATTTTTATGTCACTTCCAAAATTCGAGTGATAGAACTGTATTAAACCTTTAGGATCAATTTTTTTTAATACGATTTTTTTTATAACGATTAAATCATTTTCAAAATTACAGTGATAAAATGTGAATATATTTCATACTTATTAATCTCAAATATTGGTACAAAATGAATTACTTATTTAAATATTTTCAGTCGTTACTTCTAAATATTAAAATAATTCAATTTACAAGAACATAATTCACTATAGATTTCCAGAAACTAAATCAGTTCACGTTTTGAAATATGCTATTCATTACCAAGGTTGTAAATTTGATTTACGATGACTAAATTTAAAAATGGCCGTCATCAATTTCAATGACGCGTTAAATTACACCCGGTTGCAATTTCTGAGGTGCTTTGCCACTCGTACTGGGCGTTATTATTTCCTTTTTCTTCAGCTCGGTGTTTCGCCCTTTTTATCTCTGACCCGGTAAAATATGCTCTGCCCTGAAAGAGACGTTACGCGAGGCCGAGTAAGTTTTTGAAAGAATCCCTCGTGTGACCGTTACTCAAAAAAAAAAACGAGAAAGAAGACATCAGATGGTTAAGTGCTCGTCAAATATTGGACTTGGAATGCGCAATATTAAGGTGTGACGAAAATTTCGTATACACTCGCGCGCGTCATAGAAATTTAATTTTTTGTTTTCCATACCATTTGAAAATATTTTCATAATTTTTTTTGGCTTTCTTTTAACGTACGGGTCCAACCCCTTACAAGCTGCTGGTATGTTCTATTAAATATGTAGACAAATTATCCACAATAAAAATACTACACTGTAATAACTGTTGGCTGCGGGGAAATTTCAGCACAAATTTGTATTTCAAGGTCAAATTTTATTTCTATAATAAACCGAGTTTTAAGAGTTTTACACGTAGTTTAATCATTGTTGCGGATCTTTGGTAATGCTTAGCGAATTCATGTCGCGGTATTTTATGGAGCCTTCACATATAAGGTCGAAGCCTACTCCGTTTTTGCTAGAAACTAAAATTTTACCTCGAAAAAGATATTTTCAAGGTCAAAAATGCTTTAAGGCTTTTTTTCACAGGTTTTTCCCATTTTTAGCGCACATAATGACACCGAAAGACATCTCCGAATTTTCCTTATGCAACAAATGTAATGTGACCTTCACTGTATATTTTTAAGGTCAAGAATGCTTCAGACATTTTTTTAGTATTTTTTTCGTATTCAACTCCATCAAATTACTTAGAAAAACATGCTGACATATTCGCTTCTACTCCAAAGGAAATTAGACCTTGAAATACCGTTTTTTAAGGTCAACAACGGTTCGAGGAATTTTAAAACTATCTGTTCCACATTCAAAACGTCTAATTTTGCCTAAAAACATATTAGAATATTATGCCCCTGTTTTTTAATTTTTTGTAAGTTTTGAAACCTAATTACAGGTTTATTAAGCTTCTAATACATATTTCATAACGTATATTAGAGTGCTGGATAAAATTACTACTAGGGTTTTTGAAGATTTTTAAATACCGATTTCATATTTAGATCTCAAAAATGATACCATCGATATTACCTTTCAAAACCAATTCTAATCAACATGCTGACCGACGCAGCCTTATCGTACTACATGCAACAATATTTCCCCCAAAAAGAAAACACATTTTCGTGTAAGCAATCTCAAGCAAATAACAATTGCGACCCCGACTTGAAACTCGAAAAAAATACAGAAATTAGATATATATTAAGTACAAAACCGCCTTTTATAAGACATGGGTTATAAATAAAAAATTTAAAAGTTAATTTATGTCATTTTTATAAGGTCTATCTTGTTTGAGTAACGAAGCAAAAAATTGACTTTTCACGTCATTGACGTGAAAATCGTGCTTAAAAGACTGGAACGAATCTCAAATCGGTCGTTTTATCACATGCGGTCACGACTCGAGAATTTCGTTACGCATGCGTGTCTTCTCTGGCATACATCCTAGTTCGTTTTTGCCCTTCAATGTAAAGAAGCTCTAATGTATGTACATCATGATGTACAAGTGTACCAAGCATAATACCGGATTATTTCCGCGTTGCGGACGTCTTCCTATATTTCTCAACGGTTAGTAGGGAGCTTTTATCTCGGTATGATGTACGACCAAAGTGGGCGCTTTTCTGCGAGGCGAACTTTACGGCCCGTTAAAAGCTGCCTGACACTAACGAATTCCAAGTTCTGTACATGTCCCGATCTTTTATGTAACTCGATTGTCAGAAAAAATATGAGATCTCACCTCGTAAAAAATTTCTTGGAAAAATTAATATCAGTTGGAAAATATTGGCATTGGTTATTAAAACATAGATTTGCACTCATCAATAGTATCTAAATGGGAGAAATCGATGTACAATGTACACTGACAAAAAAATTTAGTAATCTTGACTAAATATGTGGTTATGTGGTAGTTCCTAAATATTTAGTCCACTGTAGATTTGTTTTTCCAACTGAAATTGAATAACATTTAGTCAATTCAACTAAAGTGTATTTAAAATTACTCATTATTTGAGTGCTGACAACAAACATATATTTTGTTAACATTACTAAATTTCTGTAGAAAGAACAAAAGATATTTTTGAATTTTCTTATTATTTATTTTGGATTATGGTGTACTATTCGAAAATATAATCATTTTTTTCATTCGTTCTAGCGCTGAAAACGTAACTTACATAGTTTGTTAGATGGAACATAAACGAAACTTTGATGTTTACACATGCCCAAAAGTAACAAATTGGGAAGAACTTTTACGCAACATTAGACAAACTAAAATACACTAATTTCGCATATAAAGGTTTTGATATATTCTTTTGAATACAGCAAATGAAAAAACAAATTTACTGATTTTTTATAAATCCAATGTTTTTCTTTAATGTAATTTTTTAGATCACAGTGGAGAACTAGTGAGCAACAATTTTAAAAATTTTCCGTCAGGGATTTCAGAAAAAGATGTGGTATTAATCAGATCTGAACTAAAAAAAAGGGTTGAACTTATATCAAAATATATTACGGATATAGACGTAATTCTTTATTTGAATGAGCTTTGTGATAGTCCAGTAAGCATATTTTCGAAAAAGTCTTGAAATTTGTATTAAAAAAAATATATATGTGAAGAATTATTAGCTTCATTTCTATATTTGCAACATCAATATCTCATACTCCAGAGTCATTGGAACACATGGTAGCCATTATTGCACATTAAATTTTGTAATAAGTGGAAACTATTTATGTTATTGTTGATACTCCGTGTTATAAAGTACGTTTTGATAATCCAATGTTTTAATTACTCATTCCTTTTAATCTACATTAATGATGGACAACTTGGTTCTAAAGAAGAGTTCTCTAAACATGTTTCATGTCATCTTCTGATTAGGTTTGAAAGCTACATTAATAATCATTTTTACTATTTTCAAAAAACTGTACAGAGGGATGAAATATATCGTTATTTTTTTTATGTTATGTGCAATTTTCAATTTTTTTCACATTTCTGTACTACTGTGATATTAATTTCTAATTAGATCTACCTTTGTCTAATTTAAGTCTACTAATTTTATCTATTTTTGACTAGCTAATCTTGTCTAATGTTTTTCTAGTCTTGACAATTTTTATTTATAGAAAGACATGAGTCCTTCAGTACCTTTAAATATGTAATTTATCATAATGTGTATAATATTAAAACGATTAAAAGGCGAAATATATAAACGTAACTATATAAATATAACCATTCCCACTTCATTAAGAAAACTAGTAAAAGTTGAATTTCTTTCTTTTAAATTTAGTGTTTCTTACCTTATAACAAAATGTATCTACATTTTTAATACCTTTCATACCTATCTTTCATGTAACGTTTTGGAAGTGTTATAATAAAAAATAAAGATTATGAAAGAAAATATAAAAAATAGTAACAGTAGGTAGTAATTCGGTTAAAGAATTATTACTGTCTGTCGAATTATATAGTCACTAAAACTAAAGTACAATTTGTTTCCTAAGTTACGTATACTGTGATTTTACTAGTTCTTTTAGTAAAAAGTTAAGCATTCAGTCTAGACTGATCACTTACTTGTCTGTTGAGCAATATTAATCGCCGCAATTAAATAATGATTATTATTAACATACGTTAAAGCTACATAAAATCAAATTTTAGAAACATTTACAAGAATCTCCTCATAGTTAGACAACTTCAACCGGAAATTGTTTAATACTCAGTATGCGCTTTTGCGTCATTTTGTTTTTAGTTACATAATTGCACGTGGGTAAATCTGGAAAGCGAAAGTATCGTATGTCTCATTTTATCGTTTTATAAATCAATGGGTCGATGTAATAACTTTAATTTTATTAATATCATTATGTCGAATGGATGACAAGTAAGTTGTAGAGACAAAAATAAATTGAACAATAATGAAATTAATTACTGAAATGCCCATAAATCTCTAATAATTTTATAGTTTATTATCTATTCCAAGTTTCGACTATGCCGAAATCTGTTTTTACAATCTCTTTTACGTCGTTAAATAATTGAAATCTATTTTATTTTAATTTACGAATTGAAATTATTCAAGTAGCAATAGGCGGTGGGTTACCAGAAATTTTCAAAAATTATATACAAAAGGAATCAAAATAGAAAATAGAATAACTTTGAAATGACTGTAGAAAATTACATTTTTATACGATTTTAAAATGTACTAAAAATTACTAATAAATTATCACAAATATAATTTGTTTTAATATTTTATACATATCGCGCAGACTGTATAAATATGCTACACCCTATATTAATTATTAATGTTTTTAGTATTAGTAATACTATACTTATACCAATCAACATCACTGTATTTACCAACAAGCATTTGTTGAAAAAAGATCCTAGTTAATGTAAATTAACTCTTGTGCCATTATTTTCAAAGTACATACATATATCGTATATAGAAGTTTTCCATATCTGATCTGGTAAATAAAATTTTATTACGTAAAATATCAAATGAACTTGTAGTTAACAAAGGTACACGATAATTGTACTAGTTTATGTAATCTCGATTTATAATCGCCCATACTGTTTATCTATTAATGACGTTGGCATGTTTTCGCTAAATTACAATCAACTGAAAAACAAAGTTACCATTTTTACTATTTAAAGATTAATTAGAATTCTTTTCTTTGAGAGTGTCATACACTCAACAACTAAATTCCTGTTCACACGATAAAGTGATTTGATTGTAACAACAAAATAGATTCCAGTCTCGACAAATATCAACCAATACTTTGAAAAACACATTTCCTATAATTTTTCCTTTAAAGATTCAGTTTTGGGGATGTTGAAGATCACTGCTGTAATTTTTTAACATTTTAATCGTTAATCAGAGATTAAATAAGGCTCTATTAGTACCCATTCCAATATAGTTGATGGTTGGGTTAATATTAGCATGAGGATCATACTTGTACAGCAGAGGACGTCTTGAATTCTTCCCGAGAATCCTTTATCCGTCCTGCATGCCCTCAGGATATCCAAAAATGTTTTTCGAATTCGAATTCTTTTTTAGACATTGGAATAAAATTGGAGACCAAAATTGACGGTGAAACGTTCTTTCATGTCTTTAATATCTCGTCTTTTAAGTGTAAGCATTTAAAATGCAAAGCGCATACCTACATTAGATATTAAATTTTCCTTTCCATCATAGCCATTAGAACATGTAAAGAAGCGGCTGACGAATCTGAGTAAACCCATGAATTTTCTATAGTTTGTAAATTGAAAATGAAAAGTAATAATTGAATTGTGGGAAAAAATTGAAAAAGGCCTGGTAATAAAAGAGCAGCCATATTTTCGTAATAGCAAACGTTTTCCCAACTTCTCCATTTTCTCGACGTATTTTCTTATGCATGTAACGGGTAATAGAGTCATGCCCTGGTGTCTTATAAAGCTACTAAAAGTGTGTGTTTGTGTGTGCTTTTGTACATGCGTTAGAGGAAGGAGGAGAGAGATTTTTTCTTAACATAGTCCGCGCGATGTCATTTATTATGTACCAAGCATGGCAATTAATGTTAACTCCATTCCGCGCATCAGAATCTTTTGTTTTTCTTTTTTTTCTTTCACCTACGCTATTTCTTACCCCGTTTCGACATTAGTGCCACTACATTGCCGGCTGCATCGGCTAATTAACTTAATTGTCTGGCGCCGTCCAATACCATTTCCCGACAAAGTATTACATGAGTGTGAAAGACACGCGAAAAATAAACTCAAGCTTCTTTTTTCATGTATTTTTTATTTTTTTTAATAAACATTTTCAATTTCACTACGTTCTAATGACATATTCTTATGAATTACCTTTCGACGTCAGTGTCAAAAAATTAACCAGAATTTTAAAAAATTAAATATAAATAAGGTTTTTACAGCCTATTACATTATTTCAGTCCATATATTCTACTGCAGTCTTCTTACTCCCATCCACTGAAGAATAATTATCAAAACATAGGAAAACGATGAATTCTGTTTCATAGCGCGTTATTGCCACATAAACTGATTTTCCATCGCATATCCATAAATATCATAATAATGGCATTAATACGGCCAGTAACTTTTTCTTTTTTCGAACGAATTCAATGGCCGCTGGACCGTTCTCACGCGCATTTCTGTAATTCTCATTTGCGATAACAAAGGGAGAAAAGCCTTTAGTGAATGCCTCAGTATTTTATAGAAAAAAAGTGGAAAAACTGCGCGTAGCCAACGAACCCGCATTTCCTTTCCGTTCGAAATATTCAAAAGTACAAATGCGTCTCTGAGTTAAATCGAAAAACGGTCTAATTAGTCGATCTCGTACGTGCGGGTCTCCTTTCTTTCCCGCTCTGTTTTCCGATTGCTTGAAAAGTGAATAGACTAACGGAAAAACATTGCGCGCTTTCAGGCGATCGGAAATTGGTTGAAATTAAAATCCAGTGATTTATATAGGTAGAAGGAATGTCGAACTTAATTTATTTTTATAATTGCCATCGAACAAAATTCGATAAAACTGATGGAACAGAACGATTCAGAAATAATATGTGTAGACATCAATAATATGACATGTAAATATAATAAATATATATTAAGTTAATTATTTGTAATTAACAAATAACATTTTTAATTGTGTGACATTTCATTAATATTTTTGTTTTTTCTTGAATTTGCAGAAATTAAGCGTCTTCCAAAAATCCCTTGAGGAGTTATCCTCACGGATGACAGCTGCTGAGACACTTCAAAGCGGCTGGCAAAATCCTAACAATCCATCAGAGGTTAAGGATTTACTGGACCAAATGCAAAAATTCGGAGAGAGACTGGCCCCTATACAAAGGAACATCGAAGATGCAAATGCTCAAGCTGGAATCTTTGTTTCGAGCAGCGTCATTGTCTCTCATGGCCTTTTGGCAAAACTTGATGATCTCAACACGAGGTAACAATTTTCTTTCTGATTAATATCTAATTACTAATCCATGGACACGCGACTGCATCCTTGAACTTCAAAAATATCGGTTTTAGAATAATATTTTCATATTCGAAGGATGCGGGAACGTGATAGTGGCTGGCATGTTAAACTTTCTTAGGTCGTCAGTTCGAATCCCTGGCCTGTAACTTTTTTTGTTTTTTTTTTTCGTAATAAAAAATTAAGCGACCATATAAGAATTCGAAACTTTTGGAAATTAACTTTAACCGTTCCGAATCAACTTCCGAAAATCCAAATTTCACTGCGATTTTTAAAGTTCCATAAAATCATTTGCATTGCAGTCGATTAATGGATTCAAACTCGGATTTCTATCAACTATCGAAGAAAAAATGTGTTTTACATTAAAATGAACACACATTTCAATTTTTCTAAGCTTTTAGTTGCACGACAAAATAATTTAAAGCGAAATTGTATTGAGGTTATTTTAAAATTTAGCTTATCACGATTTGATGCGTTGATTCAGAAAGCTCCTTTTCGACTTAATACGTTTTACGGAACCTTCCATTTTTCGTCTTTGTTAATTAACGGGGTTTAAATCGTATTTCAAATAGGATTATTGAATTCCGCAGCAGATTTGTCGAATTAATGCATGAATAAATTAAACTTACGAATATGTCAGATTGTTCCTATTGTGAATGCAAACGAACCATTCCCCATTGAAAAAAGTTCGATCGATTGATGCGATTTTTACTAGTTTTATAGATATTCCTGCATTTCCTGTTACATTTTTAAAGGCTTAAATCTTCCATAAGCAATATTTTCTAACTAATTTCAATTTCAGTCAATTTACAGGTTAAATGTAAATATCCTTATCTTATTAATTATAATTTTGGTAATAGCGTTGCTAATGTTAACAAAATTAAACAATTTTTTCAAAAACGTTGTACATAAATAGAAACATTAAGAATACTGCAGGTATAATAGTTAAATATTGGTCTGCGTGTTATTAATATGGATAGATCTTTACTTTATTTTGTAAATCTTCATCGTTACAATTTGAGTTGTATCTGGGTAATATGAAATAAATTACTTTAATTTTAAGGATCAAATGCAGACAGTATTGTATTTTACAAAATATTTAAAGCTTAATTGTGTTTCATTGCTCGTTTTATCAATAGTGACAACATTCTCCTTTAACAGTCACCTGGTTATTAAAGATTTTAAGTAATTTCTTTCATGTCGATTCTTAAGTACTTCAGGTAGAGTGATACTCTATTTTTTGTAGAATTAACGTAAATATGAAATAGATAATTAGCAATTTTCTAATCTTGAACCTTAAAAAGGCAATTGAAATGGAAACTTCAATTATATTTGACATTTTTTTCAAGATATCCACGCAAATTTTTCGGAAGTTACGATAAATTGTCCTGCTAGCAATGTTGTGTATATTTTTTCTAGTAACTTGAATTTTGATATTGGTATTTTTTTAATATTAATTACAGTACATTTTATTAGGTTGCATCATTGGGTTACGATGGTAATAAAGGGAAAAAATAGTTTTAAAAAATGAAAAAAGTGATTAAAAGAGAGGTAATATTTATTAATAAAATAAGTCATAAACTTTTTTATTTTTTATATTTATTTTGTGTATTAAATTTTAAAAATTTCGATTTTGTGAATTTTTATATTCAAAGCAAAAGTATATTTTAGAAAACATCTTAATTATAAAATTTAAAATATACTTGCTTTTAAATTTCAGCATTTTAATTATGTAATTAAATTGTAGATCGTTTACGTAATATTTCGTATATACTCGTGTTTATAATATTTCAAGTAAGAATTCTTTTATATTTTACCAGAACTTATTATAAATTTATAATATTCCTATCTTCCAATTATTTATTGTCATACAATGCGTGAAAGAAGATAATTTTTCGAGAACTACATTTTACTCCAGAACTACATAACATTCATTTTTCTTGACATCAAAAAATAACATGGCTATTGTAGTAGATATGGATCAAACTTTTTTGAAACGTATTGTTACTACTTAAGTTTAGTGTTTTTCCACCTAAATGGTAATAATACAACTCCGCATCTTACTACTTAAACCTTTAACTGATTGTGAGACATTTTTTAATTCTACTTCAGCGCAAATATCCAAAAAACATTCAAATAATACTAATGTCGACATTTTGTTTCTGAAATGAAATTGCGAAAGTCTTAATGTAATACATTAATGAATATAAATTTTCGAATAATTATGCCTATTCTTTGACTTTTAATGCGCATAATCGGCATGCGATTGTATATTAGAAAATCGTAAATATAATAATAACGGAAAACACATTTTTTTCTTCCATATTAGCATAAAAAATATGATAAAGGTTTTGAACTGTATTGATATAAGTAATAAATGACACTTTCAAACGGTCCCGGATTCAAGTCTCGGTGCACCGAATTTTTTAAGAGCTCAAAATTCAAAAATAAAAAACAAAATTAATCTAATAAATCGTATTTTCTACCATTATTCACCATCGAGACAGTTAAGCAACTTTATAAACACACATTACAAATGTCACTGTTTGGAGTAATAATTTTGGAAAAATTATAAAAAATAGTATTGCAATCTTCGTTCAGCATAAGGCAGATTTCAAAAAGTATCCTATTTACAGGAGCAAAATAATTACCAATCATGTCTGAATTATTTGTTCATTGAAGGTGCAAATGACACAATCATTTTACCAATACTTGGTTCTAATATGACGACTAAGTGTCATCTGCCTAATTACATCGTTACTTACTTTACTTCGAACTGCAGTAGAACCTCATACTATTGAAACGGTCTGGACTACGGATATTTTTGTCTCTCACTCTAGTGAACTGACAAATTTTACAATTTCATAAATACGTAAATACATAAATTCATATAGAACTTTATTGTGTGCATGTCTACCTACATCCACAAACATATAAAATGAGGAAATCTGATGGTTTACTAGTGTGAGGTTAACACTAGGGAAAAGTGTTTACTAGTCCAAAAATTTCACTAGTGTGAGGTTCATTAGTATGAGGTAAATTTATGATGTCCTTTATTAATGAATATTTAATTGCGTGTGGGCTACTACCCATTTGGTTATCTATTGATGTAGATACAAGGAGAGAAATAGATGTTACTGGAAAACAAACTGATGGTACCCAGTACCATAAGTATGTTATCCGGTAATACCAGTATGTTATCGGATACAATATTTTTCTCTCAGTGTACTTTTATAGCCACATGCATATTAAATTGATTAGACAGTAACTTAGACGAATTAATGCAGCTGTGAAAATTTAAAAATATTTAGTTCCCTCTTTGAAACTGCCCATTTAGTTGAAATGACTAGTTTTTTTTAAGGGTAAATTAAAAAATCGTTAAACTTATGTACTTACATGGAACTTATTGGTGTTTTTTCAGGTGGAAGCTCCTGCAAGTGGCAGTTGACAAACGTTTCCAAATGTTAAACGGAGTCGGGAAGGATGGCAGCACACCGGTAGAGGGCAATCAGGCTTTCCTATCTAGCAGCGTAGACGCGCCGTGGGAAAGAGCTCTCACGCCTGCCAAAGTGCCTTACTATATCAAGTAATCGATTGTTATTTCTTATTCCTATAACATTCAAGGCCTTTTTTTATGAAACATGTTTCAAATTTCTGTTTCTCAATATTAACTTATGGTTAAATAAATTGGTGTCTAAATATTACACCAAAATAATACGAGTCAATATATTACACATATAAATCTTACAAGTGTTTTTGGTGACGCTGATTACGAAACTGAACTGAGATTTTGAAAATTAAAAATGGCGGGTCCCAGATGTCTGACCGAATTTTTTCGTTGTCCAAATAAATCCAGGAGTCTGATCCTGATAAAATATACTTTTACATTCCGGACGGGCGTCTTAAATATGTTATTTAGAATTTTCAAAATCTGAGGTCAGATTCGCAATCGGCGTCTCAAAACACTCTTGAATACCCGGTTGGTAATCGTGCAAGTACATCTTTACATTTTGTACGGTATTTAAAAATTTCATAACTGATTAAAAAAAGCAGTGCCAATAAAATGAGGTAAACAGATTTACTGTTAAAAATGTTTAAAACTTTTTGTTAATAGGTAACTAAAAAATTAAACTTTTTCCTCCATAAACATTTTGTATTTAGTGTAATTTTCTCGAGATACAACAAATTGAATAAAATCCTGTTATTTCGTTAAAAAATAAATATTTCCCTGTGATCATGTTAATAAACATGGGAGTCGATTGAAAATTTAAACAAAATTGAAAAAAAAATGACTTTAGTAAGCGTTCTCTTCACTGAAACAAAATTAGTGTTGTCGCTAAAAATTGAAAGAAAATATATTGCATGACAGAAAATAAATGATTATTAACATCTCCACTTGTAGGATGTTAAATTTCGTGATAATTGGCAAAATACATACTTCAAAATTTAATGCGAATTCGTACATTTTCAGCCATCAATTGGAAACGACACATTGGGATCATCCAAAAATGATAGAACTGATGACGTCGCTAGCGGATTTGAACGAAGTTCGATTTTCGGCTTACAGAACGGCGATGAAATTGAGGACAGTTCAAAAGCGACTAGCCTGTAGGTTTCTTCTACCTTTTTAAATTTATATATGATAGATCTACTTATATTTATTATTCACTATAATTATCACCCACTTTTATATATTTTATATAATACACATCCATTTACGCGTCGGAATTTATGAACGAATTAACTATGTTCATCTTTTTTCAGTGGATTTGTTAAGTCTCTCGACGGCCTTGGAGCAATTTGATGCACATGGACTTCGAGCCCAAAATGACAAACTCATCGATATCCCCGATATAGTCACCGTTCTTACATCTTTATACGAAAATCTCGCGACTGATAATTCGACACAGATTTCGGTACCGCTTTGCATCGATTTGGCCGTCAATTGGCTTCTCAATGTTTACGACAGGTAATAAATATTATTATTTTCAGGAACAAATAACAAACTGCAGATCACTATAGTCAAGTATTTTCAATTATTGGAATCTTTAAAAATGAGAGAAAATTCGTATCTAAGTTTAGTTAAGTGATTAATAAATAATAACAAGGAATTATTATATTTGCAGCCAACGAACTGGACAGATTCGAGTCTTGTCTTTTAAAGTTGGACTTGTATTGCTGTGTAAGGGTCACTTGGAGGAGAAATATCGATGTAAGTTCTAACTTATGTTAATGTTTAATCTGCATAATTTATTAGTATCTTAATTTCATACAATTTATAATAAAATATTCAAACGAACAAAATGAAATAATTGGAACTAGTAATTAGAAGATAGAATAAGACACAGGCATCATTTTCAGTTAATTTTACTACCTATTAGATTCTACTATTTAGGTAGTACAACAAACTATTTTCTTACTATTAATTTGAAAATTAGTGATAAACCAGTTCCACCTTTTGTATTGCACCAGTATTATTAGTTGAAAGTAAATATTTGACTCCATGAAGAAATCTCTAACTAGATCTACACGTGCTTAATTCTGAATGAACGTTTAAATTCATATCATATTTTGTACTTAACTTAATTACTAATATTTATGTTTCCAACCACAGATCTATTTCGCTTGATTGCGGATCCAAACAGACTGGTGGATCAGCGCAAGCTTGGCCTCCTCTTGCACGACTGCATTCAAGTTCCACGTCAGCTGGGCGAAGTAGCAGCTTTCGGTGGTTCGAATATCGAACCGAGCGTAAGGAGCTGCTTCGAGAAAGCCGGCAAAGACAAGACCGACATCGAGGCAGTGCACTTTTTGAGTTGGTTGCAACAAGAACCGCAGAGTATGGTCTGGTTGCCGGTTCTCCACAGGCTGTCCGCTGCCGAAACCGCAAAGCATCAAGCCAAATGCAACATCTGTAAGGAGTACCCAATAATCGGCTTCAGGTATCGATGCCTGAAGTGTTTTAACTTCGATATGTGTCAGAATTGCTTCTTCTCTGGGCGAAAGGCCAAAAATCACAAGTTGACCCATCCCATGCAAGAGTATTGTACAGCGGTGAGTAAATACTTTGAGTCAATTTAAAATTTATTCGTCACAAATAAGTAGTAAGTCTTCAACGAAACGATTAGAAAGACAGGTATTTAACTTTAGCCTGGACATTTCAGTATATACAAATGTCATACGAACAATGAAAAAGCAACAATTTATCAACGATAACCTAATTGAATTTGCAGACAACTTCCGGCGAGGATGTACGAGACTTCACCCGAGCTCTTCGCAATAAATTCAAATCGAAGAGGTACTTCAAAAAGCATCCGCGTGTGGGATATCTTCCAGTACAAACGGTCCTAGAAGGTGATCCCCTGGAAAGTCCCGCACCATCACCCCAGCACAGTTCCCTCAGCCAGGATATGCACTCCCGGTTGGAGATGTACGCGTCGAGGCTCGCCGAGGTCGAACTCTCGCGTACTCGAAGCAACTCCACTCCGGATAGTGATGATGAACACCAACTGATCTCGCATTACTGCCAGAGCCTGAACGGTGGAGACAACGTGAACATCCCCAGGAGTCCGCTCCAGGTGATCGACGCCGAACAACGTGAGGAGCTTGAAGCTATGATCCGCGAGCTGGAAGAGGAGAATGCTTCACTACAGGCAGAATACGAGAGGCTGAAGTCGAAGCAAACTCCTGGATCGACGCCTGAGGAGATCCATGGGGCACGGCAACTTGACTGTGATATGATCGCGGAAGCCAAACTGCTCAGGCAGCACAAAGGGAGGCTCGAGGCGCGTATGCAGATCCTTGAAGATCATAATCGGCAGCTGGAGGCACAATTACAAAGATTACGTCAGCTGCTGGATGAGGTAATTTTCTTATTTGTATTTGTACAAGTCATGCAGTTTTTCTTATCTTTGGCAATGGAAGTAATGGATCCATTAGCGTTTTGTTGAATCGTTGTATCGATTTGAAAGTTGAAAAGATCTAGACGTCGCCTTCCAGAATGATCCTGTTGTAGACGTCTTCGAAACATTCTTCGATTTGTAAACAGTCTGCATGACTTCGGGCTACTAATACGTGTTTTCAGATTAACCTCTCGTGATTTTATTGCAAATGCTTTCTAAATAGTTGTACTTTTATATTTAGACCAAACCATTGTAATCAATAATGGTTGGTATACCTAAGTAAATGCTTTCGCTAAGAAATAAATTGGTTGCTGGCCGATTAATTGGTATAAACAATGAATCAATTGGTTAGTGAGATTATTTCCTTACTTGCCTCAACCAATTTCTGGTTCTAAGGGCACTAAATGGTCAATTGCCTCAACCAAGCAAGTAGTAACCGTGTTAGCTGTTTCCTGCATAACTTTTCGTTTCATGATGTTAACACCTGATTCGTGAAGCGCGAATTGTGGTTCGGAATGGGATCAGTGAACTGTTGGCATAGACATTTAAATAGGAATTTGTTGTGGTGTTTTTGTATTTGTGATTGAAACAAAGGGGACCAAAGGGGAACAAAGGAACCCCGTGACTCGAAATAAACCAATCAATAACCACAAACCAGTCACATAATCATGTGAATCAAGCAGAATAAATATAATATTAATATTTGTTGAAGATAGATTCGAGGAAACATGTACACTCCTTTTAAATGTTAAGATTTTCTCTTTTCTTTCACAATTCTTCGTCCACAGATATATTATAATAAAAAAATAATTGTCTTAACTTATACTAAAAAATGTGTTTACATTTTAGCCGAATGCTTCGTCACCTTCAAAGACCGGTACGCTGCAAACAAGGAGTGTAACCGCATCTCAGTTAGCCACTGACTCGCCCGCGAAGATGAATGGCCATTACCACGAATCCCCAGGTATGTGATCGATCTATTTTCTTTCTTTTATTCACCGGGGCTTAAATGTCATCTAGAAAGTTCCATACGATGGTAATTTCCATAAAACGTTTACTTTATTAAAAAAAGAGTATCATGTTTAAAAGTACCGTAATTTGAAATAACGAAATCGATACAATTATAAAATAGCAATAACAACTTATTTAAAAACTGATACTTAATTCGTATTTTTATCTGCCATATTTAATAACAATAGATTTAAACAAAGAAAATGATGGAAATTTCATGGTATGGGTTTGAAATTTTCGGAATAATGTCTAAACTAACAAACTTATTAGACAATTGTATATTAATATACTGGAAGGGCATATTTCACTCGGAGCTTGGACTCACAATTCGGTAATTAATGTAAATGCGTAATGGGTACTTGGGCTTAGGTGGTGGAGGGTCGGGAGAGGGCAGAGTCAGCAGTTTAGAGAGGCCGCCACCACCCCCGCCGCATTCTCACGGCGTTACCTATAACGTTGGAAATTTGTTGCATATGGCAGGTTCGTCACATTTTTCCAATCATATTCACTGATTGTTTTACAATATTTTTGAAAAATCGATCGCTCATCTTGTCCTATTTTCCTGCATAATTTTAAACCATTCAAAATGCAAAATTAAGAGTAGTGTAGACCCAAATCGTGACATTTTTTCCAGAAATACAGATCTAGATAACAAAATGTTTAAGGAATTTTCATCCTGCAATTAGTTTCTCAAAATTCTATAACATTAATTTATTTTAAACTCTTTGTCGAGACCTTAGGATCTGTTCAATACTAGACGATGGGGCTCTTTTCGTTAAAACATGTTTATATGTATTCAAGTTATTTATAATTGTCTGTGCATCGCTGGGGCCTATAAGCACTGCTGCAGTCAATGGTTGCCAACAAACAAAAAATACACGACAAAAAAGAAAAGAATAAAAAGAAATAAATATTTTCATATCTAACATAAGATAACCTAACTTAAAAAAAAATGTTCCTATACAAATATTTGGAAAATCTTTCAAGGTTTGTTGATGAATAAAATAACTTTAGTTTCCTCAGATTTACAATAAAATTTGTTGTCTTTTGTTGACATGATTTTTTATTCGTGTATTTTGTTGGTTACAGTGACTTTTAGTTTTTGGTTTGTCTTTTTGTCGCTGTGATCGTTAATTCGTTGTTATTTTGTTTGTACAACGAATGTACATTTTCAAAAGATGCTAATGTTACATATTGGGCATTCCATACAGAAGGCAAACTTTGAGTCTCAGATTTTGATGTTTTTCTGGTGTACTTTTGCGAATTTCAATTATTTTGCAAGATATTGTTAATTGAATTTTTTTATCATTTTTTTGTCATTTATTTTTATCTCGAAATCTATTGATTTTAGAAAAAAAATGTTTCCTACAAAAGTTGTGTAGAAAAGATTGAAATTTAATAATATGTGTTATAATATAAGTTTTTAATCAATTTATTTAAAAATTAAATTTTTAATAATTTTTTATACCCGAAGTACATAATTTTTTGTTTTCAAAATATTTTTAAATTGAAGCTCCAAATGTTCTTTACAAACTGTGAAATTTTCAGAGACGCGTTTTTTGATATTTTCGAGAAATTAATTTTTGAAATTTTCCTTGCGAGGCCCGGTCCATGCGACTGATATACTCACTTTTTGTCACAATTTTCCTTCAACACGTTTCACATTTTTCGAATTGTCACGAATTGCCCAGGTCTTCCCTCCTTTTAAAGACTCTTTTAGAGAAATATAAAAGTACAAAATGTGATCGATTATTCGAAAATAATTTTCCACTTGTTTTCATTGCATTGCATGATTTGTGAAAGATGGTATTAAAGCTTATAACGTATTACCCGCTGACACTACAGGATGGATGTAAGAGGTGAGATTATCGGAAGCAGTTCACTAAACTGGTAGCTTTGGGGCTTGCTCGTAGTACTAATATATGTTTAACCGCGCATTCTTTAATTTCAAATAACGGAATTAATTAGAAACTAATATTGTGGAAGTACCAGCTTGTCTTTGTTATGACACTAGTCAGTGCTTTGTATAGTGGTAAAATAGAATAATAATAGATTTAGATAATAACACAAAGTGTAATATGATAACTAAGAGTCTACGTATTTGTAATTAACTGAATTGTTTTCTTTGAACGGGTGACATTTTTACAGGAAGAGTGCTTAGGTTTGGCAACGATATGGAATAATTTAATTTGATCGTTTCTATCTTTATTACTTGACTGTTTGAAGTAGGATTTGATAATTAATCAGTCAAGGATATCGTGAAATGAAAATTTCGATAATGCCATAACTTACGTCCCGGTAGCTCTTTGAAGATTGTTTTCATGTAGACGTCGAATCATTCATGTCATTAAGACATTCTCATTCTGTCATTGAGAAGTTGTCATTATAAAAAACTGATTACCTTTAAAGTCATAAAGGATTCTAAGGAAGATACAGAATATTATTTCAAAATTTCTAAGAATTCCAGGTCTGGGTGGACATTTAATTTTTATGTTTTTATATAATTTGTCGGCTTAATGGCATTGGTGCCTTTTATATACTGCTTTTAAAATTGTTAGCAATAAATATCAATTTTAACGAGTATTTACAATTCAAATAAAGTTATAATGACTACATTCATAATAATAATAAAAAGACAGTAATACATAATAGTGAAGTATTATTTCTATATTAACCAGTAAATGGATATTATAATAGTATATTGATGTTGTCAGTAAAGAGAATTTCAGTAATGATGATTTGAAATTAAATCTTGAAGATAACTAACACAAATTCTGCATTCATAAATTCAATTGACACAACAAAAATTTGTGCGTAACTGTGATTGATTAAGTAGGAACAGTACCTGCAGGAAAAATGTAAATTCTATGAAAGATATTAAAATATTTTTGTTGAGATCGTTAGGAAACTGTTGTACCGACAATACTCGAGCGACAATGTGTATGCGAACCTCGAGTTGCGCCCACCGCCGTCAGAGGCGCTTCTTGCTGTCTTACGTGCCGCGTGCCAACATAGCGCATTCTGGTCCCGGCTTTTCGCCCGGCGCGTATCTTTATCTAAATCTGTTCAATAAAGCTACTTTTCATTTCACTTGTTGTGTTCCTTTTCGAACCCTACCTCCACCAAGCTCGTGCTAAGAGGTTATGGGCCCAGGACTCGCGAAAATTAGCGGATTCGAAAAGACAGTGCGAGATAAGTGAGTAAAGAGAAACCAGTTCGTGTGTATTTTCACTCGTTCGAAAAATCGCGACGAAAATGGCGTCGCATCACGCAGTTCGTGTCGAATCGTTAACGAAAGATAATTTCGACACCTGGAAGATCCAGATGGAAGCGCTGCTCGTAAGAAACGACAACTGGACATACGTAAGTGGGGAAAATGTGAGACCTAGTGTCGTTGCTGGAGATGACGAATCTGGCGCAGCAGCTGCAGCGTGGGACAAAGCAGACAGAATCGCAAGATCGGACTTAATTTTGGCAATCAGCCCCGCCGAACTGAAGCAGATAAAGGGATGTGATACGTCGAATGCTGTGTGGCAGAAACTTCAGTCGATCTATCAATCGACGGGACCGGCGCGGAAGGCGACTTTGCTGAAGCGGCTCACCCTGCATCGCATGGAAGATGGCGACAGCGTCCAAGAGCATCTCCGTCAATTCTTCGACACGGTAGACAGGCTAAGTGAAATGGAAATAAAGGTAAATCCAGATTTGCTCGCCATAATGTTATTATATAGCTTGCCACCGTCATTCGAGAATTTTCGGTGCGCGATAGAGTCACGCGACAATTTACCGACACCGGAAGCTTTACGGGTCAAAATTCTCGAAGAAAGTGATGCGCGGAAAGGTGACACGCGCGCGCATATCGAACGCATTGGCGGCAAAAGCATCGATAAACAATAAGAAACCGTGGAAACCGAAGAAGAACGACGATCGCGTAAACAAAACCGGTGACTCGTTTAAATTCAAGTGCCATCGATGCCGGAAATTTGGACATAAGGCATCGGAGTGTCGCGACAAAGGAAATACCGACAAATCGAATGTTTCAAGTCTGTACGCGTCGGAAACCGATCTTAAATGTCAGGCATTCGGTGTAAAAAATGAAAATTCGCGAAATGGTTGGTGCTTGGACAGTGGGTGTTCTTCCCATTTATGCAACGATAAGCGCGATTTCACGAATTTATCGATCTCGAAGGTCGAAGGAACGCTGAATCTCGCGACGGATTCATCGACGGAAATAAAAGCTAAAGGAACAGTTTCGATTTCAACGGAAATAGACGGGTTGTTGAAAACGGTAAACGTGCGCGATGCTCTGTACGTTCCGGAATTACGAACGAACCTGCTCTCGGTAGGAAAAATCACCGACCACGGCCACACAGTTGTTTTCGATAAACATTCGGGTAAAGTGATTGATCGAAACAAAGAAATAGTACTAGTCGCCGATCGCATTAATGATCTTTATTATGTTCGTGAAAAGGCGTCAAACTGCAACAATGTCGTTGACAAACTTTATTCAAATTCGTTCGAGAACTGGCATCGAAGAATGGGCCACGTGAATACACGCGATCTCGCAGAATGCGTTCGATCCGGTATTATACGCGGTATCGATATAAGCACAATTGACGACGATTTCAAATGCGAAGTGTGTATCCTCGGAAAAATGACGCGTTCGCCCTTTCCATCGAACTCTCAACGAAAATCGGAACTCTTGGAAATTGTGCACTCTGACGTGTGCGGGCCAATGCGCAAGGAATCGAACGGAGGAGCGAAATATATGGCGACATTCATCGACGACAAATCGAGATGGTGCGTAATTCGTCTCTTAAAAACGAAAGATGAAGTCTTCGAAGCGTTCAAGGATTACAAGGCCCTTGCTGAAAACCAAACCGGTCGAAAAATCAAATCCCTTCAGACGGACAACGGCAAAGAGTATCGGAACGGAAGATTTGACAAGTTCCTAGCAGAACATGGAATAAGTCGTCGTCTAACGGTAACCTATACACCGGAACAAAACGGCGTTGCCGAAAGAAAGAATCGCACGCTCAACGACATGGCTAGATGCTTGCTGATACAATCTGGGTTGCCGATGTCATTCTGGGGAGAAGCCGTGAACACCGCGAACCACATCAGAAACAGATGTCCCTCGAAGATTCTGAATGGAAAGACGCCGTTCGAATTATGGAATGGAACCGTACCCGACGTCAGATATTTCAGAGAATTCGGAAGCCGAGCTTACTCCCTGAACCGAAAGCCGAATAAGGGGAAGTTTGATCGCCGATCGATTGAAGGAGTTTTAGTAGGATACTCTGACGAATCAAAAGCATATCGAGTATGGATACCTGCGGAGAAGAGAGTCGACGTTTCTCGCGACGTGAAATTCATCGAGCGTACTGAAATTCAAATCCCACAATCGGAAGGCATGGAATTCTTCGATATCCCCGAAGACGAGCAGCCAGTGCAACCGAACGGCCCCGTAATGGAACTGAATTTTGAATTCGGCGCAGATGGAACGAACTGGAACGAAGCCATCTTCGAAGAGCCAGAGATTGTCGAGGAAGACGTGATCACGAAAGATGAAGTGATCAATCTAGATCCAACGCCGCTAGGAAGAGGGCCAGGCAGACCTAGGATACTAAGAACAGGTGCTAGAGGAAGGCCCAGGAAGATTTTTCATGAAGCGGCTGCTGCTTATCCAAACGTAGAATTCGCCAATCAGGCTGAAGTTCCGCTCAAAGAGGCGCTGCAAGGCTCAGACGCAGATCAACGGATTGATGCCTTAGAATCTGAGGTGGAATCGATCCTCAAAAACAAAACCTGGATTGCCGTCCCTCGTCCTGAGGATCGGACGGTAATTCGGAGTCGATTCGTTCTGCGGAACAAATTTAACAGCGACGGAACTTTCGAGCGAAAGAAGGCTCGACTCGTGGCGAAGGGATTCTCGCAGCGGCCCGGAATTGATTTTGAGGAAACATTCGCCCCCGTGGCGAGAATTGGCTCAATTCGATTAGTTTCCGCACTTGCCGTTCAACTCGGATTGGTGCTGAATCAGCTGGACATAACCACGGCCTATCTCAACGGTGATCTCAACGAGGAGATTTATATGGATCCTCCTACCGGAATCATGGAAGCCTTAGATGGATTGGCTCAATCCGAGAGTAACTCCAAGATTAGCATAGAGGCACGCGACACGTTCAATCAATTGGCGACTGGAAATAAAGTGCTCTTGCTGAAGAAGGCGTTATACGGCCTACGCCAAGCTGGGAGGTGTTGGCATGAAAAGCTACGGAGAGTCCTTGAGGAATTCGGATTCGCCCAATCAAGCTCGGATCCATGTGTTTTTCATCTTCGAAGAGGGGAAGATCTCGTTCTCATAGCCGTCTACGTTGACGATATGATCGTTGCATCTAAGAGAAACGGCGATGTAGTCAAGCGATTGTATGAGTTCCTGTCCAGAAAATTCGAGGTGAAGGATCTCGGTCTCGTCAGGTCATGCCTCGGAATCGATTTTTCACAAAAAGAAGGAAAGATATTCTTGAGCCAGCGGGGGTACGTCGACGGTCTACTCTCAAGATTCGGAATGTCTGAGTGCAACCCCGTCGGAACTCCAATCAACCTCGCAACGAAATTGATAAGAAGCAAAGAGGAGCCCACAGAGAGTGAAGCGCGTCCCTATAGAGAGCTGGTAGGAGCGCTCATGTATCTGGCCGTGTGCACCAGACCTGATATTGCGCATACTGTGAGTTATTTAGGTCAATTTAACAATTGCCACGACTCCACTCATTTGGCTGCTGCGAAACGCGTACTCAGGTATCTAAAGGGAACCTGTGACTTCGGAATCTGCTTCGAGAAGACATCACACCAGCTGACGGGCCACGTCGATGCGGATTGGGCCAACTGCGTGGAGGACAGGAAGTCCTACACTGGTTTCGTGTTCACTCTGGCTAGAGGACCTATTTCCTGGGAATCCCGAAAGCAGAGAACTACAGCCCTATCTTTAACTGAGGCCGAATATATGGCGCTAAGTGAAGCGACGAAAGAAGCCATGTATCTTCGCGACTTTCTCATTGGTCTCGGCTTTGATAATCTTGCGAATGTAAGACTCTTTAGCGACAACAACGGTGCGATCAAGCTCGCGGAAAATCCGGTCTTTCATAACCGATCGAAACATATCGATGTGCGACATCACTTTGTACGCGGAGCGCTTGAACGCGGTTCGATTGTTTTGTCTCATAAAGCCACCGACGATATGGTCGCAGATATTTTTACTAAGGGGTTGTCAGGACCCAAACATCGAAAATGCGTTGATCTCTTAGGTCTCGATATTGTTAAACGTAGCTCGCGTATTGAGGGGAAGTGTTGAGATCGTTAGGAAACTGTTGTACCGACAATACTCGAGCGACAATGTGTATGCGAACCTCGAGTTGCGCCCACCGCCGTCAGAGGCGCTTCTTGCTGTCTTACGTGCCGCGTGCCAACATAGCGCATTCTGGTCCCGGCTTTTCGCCCGGCGCGTATCTTTATCTAAATCTGTTCAATAAAGCTACTTTTCATTTCACTTGTTGTGTTCCTTTTAGAACCCTACCTCCACCAAGCTCGTGCTAAGAATTTTACAAAAATTAAAAAATGATATATATTTATTTTTATTTAATAAATATATATTTAAAAAAATGAAAATGGCTTATGATTAATATTAAATGTAAAAATTTATTTGATTAATATATGTTTTTATAATTATAACAATTTAAATAATTATAATATCTGGAAAAAAAATAATTTTGTTACTAACATAAACTTGCATGAGTATTACATACAATTAGATTCACGCCCAAAAAAAATCCAATTTTTCGAAGCTATCAACCCGAAAAACTTTGTTTTCTGATGTAGTTTGGCCAGAAATATTTTTATGTAGATTTTTACTATAGTTTAGATTTTTTAGACTTTATTTATTTATAACCAAGGTGTGATTAGCAATAAACATTTTGTATGCACTTGTACTGATGATTATCATTGACCAGATGTCATAAATATTTGGGCGTTTAAACTACAATGGAGAAAGTAGAAAGGAAAAGGTGTGTTACTGTGCCGAAAGGATTATTATTTTGTTATCCAAAGTCACTTGCAATGATCATATAAAAATATAAACAATTATTATTATAAAAAGCCTTTCTAAATAAAAATTATTTTTTAATCGTTATTTTCATATAACAAAAAGAAAATGGCAATCGGAGGCCCTTTACTACTTATGGACATAAATTGAAATTTGTAATTTTTCCATATTGAATTATTAAAAAATAACTCCACAGAAAGTACAAATTCGTAGTCAGGAATTCTAGTTTGAAGATTTGGTACACTTTGGTTTATTTTTTTTAATGTAGTGTAAATTGTTAATTTTTAAATATTCATAATGTAAACTATTTTCACTTGCCTTTAAATCAAAAGAAGAAACACTACAAATTTATAGTGATTATAAAGTCATTAAAACTAAACTAAACTGTATAAATAAAAAAATTATGAATAATCACGTAATTAATTATAGGAAATTTGCATAATACTCTGAAGAGCAAATATTTAAATGATAACTATTTTATTTTACTATTAAAGCATTTGTTTTGTTTTTTAGCAATTCTGCAAACTTAAATCTGCCATTATATTCACTGACAATTTACATAAATTCTTTGCAATACATTTTAAGACATTTCAGATTATCGGTTGTGAGAAAATATTTTTATCATAATGTAACATTTTTCAACCTCTTGATCTTTCATATGAATAAAAATTTTCGTGTTATATTAAGTCGCAAGTTCTAAAATGTTCACCTAACATTTTGAAGTTCATAAATAAATATTATCTATATAAACACCGGTGACACTTGTACAATAATAATTGTCTTCTATGAAGAAAATGTGACTTTAAGGATTGTCATCGATATCGAATATGTCAAACTGTACATACATTCAAATATATATTTTAGCAATTTAGCTCACTAACAACCAGGAGGACGCAAAATGTAGCATAGCGTTTCAGCTCTCATTTTAAATCAGAAAAAAGTTCAAAAAATTTTTTTAAATTGTGTATGACATAAAAATTATTCCTCGTTCAGATTCTAATGTTAAAATTTGATTATTATTATTATCTCAAACAATGTCATGGCTTATTTTGTGGAAAAAATTACAATTTTTTATGAAAAAAAAACTGTTGTGATGACTATTTTCATATAGAAACAAAGTTTTCCACGAAAATCTAAAATACGTTCTCGTATAAAAATAATAATGTTAAATTATCAAAACCGTCGGTTACATATTGTGAAATTCAAGATGCTGGACATGAAAATAGCGTCCATTTTTAATTTTCAAAAACTAATATCACATTCCCATTCAGCATCCTAAAAAATATTGAAGTTATAATAGTGTTTTAATGTTTAACCGCCTTAGACATTCTTGTTTAACAATTGGAAGCCATTTTGTTGTTCACGACCTTGAATTCACTTGATTAAAAATTTGTTTCCTTAAGAAATCGTATTTTTAGCATAAAAAGTCTCGTAACATTATTTGAGTTAACAATAACCAAATTTTAGAATTTGAAAGAAGGGTTATTTTTACTTCAAAAATGATCTCGAACGAATTTTTCTTTTATACTAAATAACAGCCATAAAGTTGTGGTACATTTTGCGATCTTCTTGACGTTAATGGGCGAAGATAATCATACATTTGTTCAAACATTCGTGCTGGTAGAAAAAAAAATAAAAATTTCATAATAACCTAATTTCCTCCCCCTGCTTTAGGGTATGTTTACATGAATGTATATTATTCGGTACTGTAAACAGTTTGTTTTATCTCCACATATTTTCATTTCCTCATTAGCATCATTTGTTTTTTCTTATAAGATATCGAAAATTAACTCGTAAACATAATTTATATGAAACAAGTTGTATCTATTTGTCTACATCAAAAAACATTGATTAATCTTCGTGATATTGAAATAATCAATTTATACTCATCTTATTATTTATTTATTTCATATATTTTGATAGTATTAAATAAGGAAAGAGAATAAAAAATCCAAATGTTCATACTGCTTTAATAATAATTTTACGTTTTCTTGACTTGTACAGTTTGAATTTAATCAACAAACAAATAAGGGGATTGTCAGTAAGTCAATAAAAATTCTGAATTCGTAATACCTTAATCTTTGTAATTTAAATTGTTTTGAATTACCAAAAAAATATACCGGAAAATACGGTTTGGAATTTCGATTTTTCTTAAAGATTTATGGAACAGAATTGAAAAAATGTTTATTTTACACTCTTTATATTGTTAAATTCATTCCATACATTTATATTTCGAACGCAACTAAGTCTACATAACCTAAAAATAAAAACTTATGTTATTTTAAACGAACATGATTGGGATACATACGGTAATTCAGAAACTTATAAAATAATAAGAATGCACACTTTTCATTTTTTTTAATATCTGTTAATTAAATAAAAAATGACAGATTTTTCCGGCTTGTTTACATGCAGACGACGTTCTCATAAAAAAATCAATAATCGCTAAAAGAAAGGCCCCTTATCGTTCACATCTTTAAGACCGTCACGCATCCAATCACAAATACTTATTTATGATTCGAAGTTATCATGTCGAATGGATTGTCAATTAAATATGTCACATCATTTTTAAAAATATTCATTAAAAGCACGTTATTAATTGCATCATTTTCTCAACTATTTAAAATGCATACGTTATTTGCTATTACTGAAAACGCATGTCAACGAAAAATGTCAAAAAATAAAATATTCTGTTATATTTTCAGACGATTTAGGCAAAGCGGTCGGCGAATTGGTAACCGTCATGACTGACGAGAAACCGGAGACGAACGGCCAGAGGGCGCCACCGCCTGCATTCAAGTAACGAGCGTAAACAAGATTTTTGATTGAAAATTTTCATACATTCGCGTCAACATGGACATCCGTGTGGACGTTTCGAGGACATCATACATAAGAGAAGGAACGACCTTGGCGGTCGTCGCCCCCATTTTCCTCCCACATACAAATAAAACAAAGAGAAAAAAAAACTTCCAAAAAATAAGTCATACGCGCTTTTCACCGAAGAAAACGAATCATACGTTCGCTGTACAACATAATCACAATCGGTTTTCGATGACCAAGAACAAGTCTGGTTCTAACGCATATCAAGTGATGAGTACATGGTATAATGTCGTTAATGTATCGCGCATATGCAGGGTCAAGCGGGGCCACGCGGCCACGACGGTTTCGGGTATTTTATAAGTTTTTGATATATATAGATAGATATATATATATCGCTGTATAGTCGACTCATATCGCCGAGCGACGTGCGAGTCGCTTTCCTGGCAGCGCCGTGCTACGGAGATACGACGAACTAAATAAAATGTGAAAACGCACGAGAAGAACGTCGCTCTTCATTTAAAACATATTCGATCGGTCATATCAGAGGATCTTTAGAATCGCGAAACGGAGACATTGTTATAGCGCTTGCTAACCGAAACTCGACGTGAAGCTGGACGATGAGGGGAGGAGAAAATGTTACGCAATGGGATTCAAATGATTATAAATATATATTATATTAAACGAACAAAAAAAGTAATATTAACAATGCATGCAAAGCAATTGTGTCAACTCGCATACTCTGTAGGCAGTAGAACGTAATTTACACGCCCGTTGTTATGTTCGACGCCGCGGTCGTCTTATTTCGGCGAGGGGTCTTGTAGTCGAAACGAGTCGGTCTTTTCTCTGTGTCGCTGCGAATTTCAGTGAACGAGCGTGTTTTCCGCGCGTCGTTGCCACACTTCGACATTCGTTTTCCGTCATTTTTTGCGGTCCTTCCACGTACCAATCCCTAAAATGTTACATATGTTTAAAGATATATTAATAAACTACCATATGCTGCAAGCTGCATCCTGTATTCTGATATCCTGTAATAAAGTTGTCTAGAAAATACTTTTTTTATTTATTACTCGTCTATGGCAACCTCTTGTTTTCGATAATTTTTTTAAAGTTGATATTTCTTTTTCAAGTTCATTTCTTTTTCTCGTACAAGAGTTCTTTACTTATTATAGTCAAAATTATGGGAGTCTGGAAGGGAATTCGACATGAAGAAAACTGCAATGGTGTTTGAACATCATAGAGGGTAAGTATCGAAGTCATTCATGGCATTTACCTCTGGATCTCCCAATACCCGCTAAACAATATTCCGTTACAGCAACATCTTTGAAACGTCGCATTATAGCCATGCGACCAAACTTGTTTCATTGCAAAAACATTTTTGGGACGTCCTTGGAACCAGAAATGTCCTGCCACATTTACGGTTTTTAAATAACGTTTCATTCGTAACGTACCTGCGACGTTTGAAAACTATACATCCAACGTTGTAAAAACGTTACATTAAACGGTCATAAATAAAAATTATAAGAAATTCGACGAATTATTTTATTCAATTCGAATTTTATTATTATTTATGTATCATTAGATATGTTATGAAAGAATGTAGTTTTATAATTTTACTCGCAAATAAATCTATGAATCTAAGAAAAATCTATCCCGACCGAGAATCGAACCCGGGTCTACCGGTTACAACGCTGACGTCTTAACCACTACGCTACGCTCGCATACGTATTACCATGCGAACGAGAGCTCTTATACTCAATCGTAGATGGCTTCTTGATAAATGCGGGTTTAGTTTAAACAAGATATGTTTAATTAATTTTGTCATTTCTATATTGGGAATAATAATATTTTAATATTATTTGACTATTTTGTAGTAATTTATTGTAATTTAAATAAATATTTTTAAGATATCCGTATAATATTTTTTTTTAAACGAAATGGATTAATAGACAATGTTTAAAAAAATGTAAAGTTAATTGACACACGTATATTTTACAAATGCACTACTTGGAAATAAGTTATGAAATTACGCGGATACTAAAATTAACACAAGTGAACGAATTTTTAAATTATGAATTAAATTTAATACAATTTACATTAAAAATAATAAGGTGCGAGTTATTTTTCTGGACAAGTGACGGAAATTTACAAATTTTGTACATAAATATATTAAAAGCGAACGAGTTTTTTAAAATAAATACACTGTATATATAAAATGCATATTCTCTAAATATTACAAAACCCGTTTCAATTTCAAATGTGAAGTATAACAATAGTTAAATTTCACTTCATTGCAGTCTCAGCCTCAAATTACTCTATATTTTAAATTAATTTTTGTAGTAATATTACAAAAAAAAATATTGAATTTAATGGACATCAATGTATTTAAGTTACACACGTATAAGAAATAAAAAGAACAAAATTAATAATAGCAAATAATATTATGCACCAGAAAAAAGAATAATTATAAGAAGAAAAAGATTGCATGTAAATCATGCTAATATACGAAAATAAATGCTGCATTCGAAAGCTTCCGAATCTTGATGGCGAAGTCTGAGATGGAACCGGCCGAAACGATAGAAGATATGCAATAACTCATGTCTATGAAACGTCGCATTCGTAACATTACATGAATGTTAAGTTAGTAACCTGAATGTGCCGTTTTAAATTTCCCTGGTGATTTTGTGACGTTGCAGAAACGATTCCATAAAACGTTTTTGAAACTGTTATAAATTGACATTCTGGTAATGTTACGCATTACCTGTACGTATTTAGATATCGTGGAACGTGGTGTAAACGGTGTCAAGACGTTGTTACGAAACGTTACTTTTTTGCCATAAATGAGATAACATGTAACGTTTCATTTATGTTACATGTTTAGCGGGTAGCGATTACTTTCTGATTTGTAAATCTGAATTGTTGGAGATCCAGCAAATCGGGTCCAGTTTCTGATCTTATCCTGCTTTCGAACTTTAGATCTTTTCATGAAGAAACGATGCAGGAGATTTCTAAATTTATCTCGATTCTGACAACTATAAAATAAGAACTTACGCGCATTATACACTACATCATCTTAATTCACGAATTAAATCATACTGTCGTTGACCTTATTATCATCATCGTCTACCAACTTGTCGCATCAGAATATATACTGGTTACGAGGTCAATATTGAACTGCTTCGCGTCCACTTCGTAATTCTTAGACTTTTAGCAAAAAGAGTATGCACAGATTTCAAATGTTATAACACATCCATAGATGAAATATAAATAGATAGATGACTCAACGTCAAAATGAAGAGACGCTACTAAATTTGTTTCGATCGCAGCGCCATCACGAATCGGTTCGTGTCACTACCGATTAATAGCCTATACATGCTGTAGATATAGGTTGAATACATTGTTATTTACATATCCCTTATCTATGAATTGAATTTCATTCGTATAAACGACTTTTGCAGTTTTTTCTGCCAAAATCTGCTCAAAGAATTACTAATGATGAATTTAAAATTTTTTTTATTATGGTGTGATTTTAAGAAAATATATGAAAAATATAATACGTTATAATATTCTTGTTCTTCTATTTCCTTTAACAGGAATATAGCGAGTCGCCCATTTGTAAAGCATATTTACAATAAGTTAAATCCGAAACGCTATATAAGGTTACAATTTTACAATTTATTTAGAAAATTAGAAATATGGATACATATATATGTATATAACATTGAAGATCTTTTTTCTCAGTTGCTTAATACAATAAGCATCTTGTCAGTGGGCATATTTTTGTCACGTCGCATTGATACATGTTGAAATTGGTTTTTTACCAATAAGGTAAGTACGTAAACACATCTTTAACATATTTTTAAAAAACTAGCGTTTTGTCGATGAAGTCCGTAAAGAAAATAATATTGACGGTGCGTTTGGAGGAGAAATTCTTAAAATCCCGGGAACTGGTTAGCGTTGTAGGAATAAGTTTTCTTCAAAAAGCAGATAACATCAGCTGGCAAGTACAACGCATGTATACACGTACACATGTAAAAAGTACGACGATTGCGCCAACTACTGGCGTTACGTGGAGTTTCCAATACCGTCATCAGGAATTTAGGGACAGTTGACGTACCGTGAACACATCTTTTTCGTTACTTCCTCAGTTATAATTTTATTGTAATTAATAAATTACATGTCCATACTTTTTTTTCTACTCTCAGGCGTCAACATCGAAGCTTCGATGTGTGACTATGATTGACGGCTATGCTTTCCCTATTAGCACAGAAAATCCCTCAACATATGTTCCGTGTAGAACAAAAGCTTTTTAGTTTTTTTACTTTGGCCCAATTACAGCGGAGTTCCATTAAAATATTTTAATGTAGTCCTCGGTTTATCGGGATATATAGAATTTATATCATTCACCTGTCCTGTCGTTCGATCAATTGTTTCTGTTGAAGAGGTGTCGTATTAGAGGATTACTTGCATACTTTCTAGTAGTTGTTTTCGCTTGCCAAGAATTTAGATCTTTATCGTTAAATCTCGCTACCAAGGGTCGAGTCTAACCGTGAATAACATCTCTTCTAATAAGATAGATTGCTAAATTTAACCTAGTTGAAGTCCTCCAGCATACCAAAGACTGTTTGAACATCATCATGTTGATGCTACTCATCTTGATCCTGGTCCTTAGAAACATTATAGAACATTTTCTTAATTTACTGATTCTAGTTTCGACCTCATTCGATATGATGGAACTGTGTGAAGCACTAGATGTTTAGGGCTCTTGAATTGCAGTTAGACGCCTGTCCAACCCAGCCATTTGAGAAGAAATATTCCTGAGCTCATTAACTTGATATTTTATATTGTTTAATCTGTCATTTAGAGAATTTCGATTCAATTTTTTTGCCACAATGATTCCAAAGTAAGAGGAGCAATTCTCACAACGACGCCCGTATTTACCACAGTCAAGTAGGTTTAGACAGAAGCTTACTAATGCCAGATGGTGTAGAAAGTAGATTTGTTGGTGCTGGACGTGGCAATGTTCCTTGCAATTAATAAGTTGTAACACAATTTAAAACTAAGATTATATATTACCACAGATTAATAAATCGGTGATACTTCTTTCTGATATAATTGGGTGTTTCGCAACCGGGTATGATTGCGATGTTCTTATCTATCAACTTGTTTTATCCCCATGATTAGTGTTTAATATAATTTCCTAATTCAAAATTGTAATTTATACATTGTTAAAATTCATAATCTGAAACGTGGGAAAATTGTAATGCTTTGTAACTTTATAATACTGGAGATTAGTAAAAATGAAGCCGGTATTTAATATGGAAATAAAAATTTGGTTATTTACAGTATTATATATGATACATTTAAAATTCGACTCCACAAAAACTATACAATTTACTCTAAAATATGTATTCTTAAATGGCACATCATACCATTACCTTTCTTCAGAGCTTTACCATTACTTTTCTGTGGTCCCATGTAGAGTCCAAAAGAAGTGATGCCACTTCTTTTTTTTTGATAAACTTATTTTTGTAAATACAAAACAGTAAAACAAATAAACGTCAGATTTTTCTTTACATGTATTTAAATTAATTTTATTACTCGGACTT
Source organism: Trichopria drosophilae (assembly GCA_030407085.1). Lineage (NCBI taxonomy): Eukaryota > Metazoa > Arthropoda > Insecta > Hymenoptera > Diapriidae > Trichopria > Trichopria drosophilae. Next base: position 138,781,293 of record CM059584.1, on the reverse strand, counting down.
TTCAGATTCACTGATTAAGAATCTGAACTTAAATTATAAAAATTCCAATTGATAGATCCTAGTTCAAATAAAAGTTTCCTGCAGTTCTTTTTGTTACATGCGGATATACTGATTAAACTTGGTTGCTGAGGGAGAATAAAAGATTACTTAATTTTACGAAAATATTATAATATCAAATATTGGCATACTATACATTGGAATTACTGTAGAATTAAATCTTGAAATTCATACTATATCGACGTTCGAGATGAAGACTAGGATTTCTCAAATCTGAGACGAAGACTAGGATTCGGCGTTAAGGGACGAAAACTAGGAGAAGTCAATATTTGCAACAAATACTAGGATTTTTCATTATTTGACACCAAGACTAGGTCATTTCAATTTCCGTGCGAAGACTAGGTTCTTCCATTTCTTCTGCGCGAAAAATAGGATGTTTCGTAGAGCATTTTCGGTTTTCTAACTTCGGGACCTATCCTGAAAACATAATAACGGATACTGGGGAAACAACAAAACCATATGACCAAAAAATTTTCTTATGAGAAATACGAAATTGAAGTTATTATTTCATAAATATCATCGCAAAAAATAAAAACTTTTGTTTGTGACATTATTTAAGAAATAAACTTCAACCCCATTGTAGATTTATAATTATAATTGTGTTAAAATTATAGTAGAACCCATTACATATCACCTATATTACTTATAGTAAGTGTAAAAATATTTTATTCTCAAAAACATAATATATATAGTACATTACTCAACAAGGGAGGCATTCTTTTTTACATTTTAGCAAGCGGGAGGAAAGGTGCCGCTTATCCTCCAGATCATGAAGAAAAATCGCCTACTTCCCTCGGGATGTAAAAAAGAATGCCTCAGACTGCATGTTTTTTGTGTGAAGAAAAATATGTTATAAGTATTATTTTTCAGGAATAAAGAATATACCAAATATTTATTAATAAATATATAGAAAAATAAAAATTGTTAACAATATACATGGTTAAATGAAAAATAATTATACAAATCAGACATGCTACGCTTTACAATAAAATAATAATGTAATCGTCGCTTAGAAAACTCGAAAAATGCTAGTTTTCGTGTCAAAATAATGAAATATCCTATCCTTCGTGTCAAAATAACGAATTATTCTGGTTTTCGCGCTGAGAAAAGTGGAAATCCTGTTCTTTCAGGAAAAAATCGAAATCTCCTAGTTTTCGCGCCGGGAAAATGAAATGTCCTAGTTTTCCAGTAGAGGAAGTGGATTATCCTAGTCTTCGTCTCAGATTTGAGAAATCCTAGTCTTCGTCTCGAGCGTCGATATAAAATCCAAATTTAAGTAATCGACTATCACCTAAAGTAAGCATTAATATTATTGATTTGTATACTGAATTTGGACATTATTTTAAAATGCATAAGCGAAAATAGACCATTTTCGAACGGACGTATAAGCGTCAAATTCATTTTCAATAACTTATCTTTTTAAAAACATAGAAATAACTTTTTCTCTTAACCACAATGAAATTTAATGAAATGCGTATATTACGTAAACCGATGTAGATTTCGTCTCTTTTAATACAATTTTATTATTTAAATTAAACATATCACAAAATGTCATTACGAGTAAAGGGTCTTTTCAACCCATTCTCCTAACGTAAAAGTAGCTGAATCCGTGTGGTTTGGATCTCTCTCCCGGAAGATATCTGAAAATAGTTAGGAAATATATTATTTACACATATTAAAGAAGTATAATTTTATATAATAAATATCAATTTAATTGCCGACATCATAAATTCAATTCGGAATTAGTGGTAGCATTCCATGCCGGATGTTACCTCATGCATTAACTTCTCGCGTCTGTAAATCGGTATTGAATAATAGTGGAAAAAATTACGTATTTTGAATTTGAATACGCGGATCCTCACTATTAAGGACGTTCAGTTACAATACATAAAAGAACAGCAGATATGAGCAATAAGTACATTAAAATCAATTGACGACAGATCGTATTTTCAAAAAATAAATTTCTACAAAATATCCATAAATTCTTATATTTTAAAATGTATGATATAAATTGTTGTACTTGCACATGAAAAACGATGGTTTGCGAGATATAATATTTATTATTGTAAACGACATTTTTTTAAATTGAAATGATAGTTCTTCATTTTTACGAATATTCTGCACGGTGTGTCTTAACGCACTTTAACTCAAAAGTTCTCCCACTGTAAATATTCTTGTGAATATTGAATCTGGACATTATTAGAAGTATTTTAACAAAAAAATCAAAATCTTTCATCGAGCCGTTTTCGAGAAAATCGACTTTTTAGGTTAAAAAAAATAGAATTTTTAGATTTATATTTAAAATATGTGCTCTAACTGTATTTAACCTGCTGTACATTAAATCTAGAGAGTTTTTTTGAAAAATATATGATGTTTCATAAAACCAGTTTTTAAAAAATCGATTTTTTATGTAAAAATTTGGAATTTTTTGCCAAATCGCAAGAAAGGAGCAATAGTAATTATAAAAACGGATCATTATTTTAATAAATTATATGTACTAAATTTTAAATAATAATAATAATTTCTAACACAATTCAAAACTTTATTTGATACCTATTTAAATGTTAAAACAATACATAACAAATTTTACAAACGTGTACTTATCACACGTGGGTACTGCATACACATGTTTTTCATATGTGAATACTGTTATATTCACAGACAGCTCGTAACAGCTTCTGGGAATAATCCGGATGATTATGTGAAATATTATTTTTTTCCCAGATAGTTTTGAAGTCATGATGTACAGCCTCCAAATTTTTAGATAAAAAATTGATATCTGCATATAAAAACTTGTGTTATCAGTACCCATGTGTGATTAACACACGTTTCTAAAACTTGTTATGTATTGTTTTAACATTTAAATAGGTGTCAAATAAAGTTTTTAATTATGTTAGAAATTATTATTATTATTTAAAATTTAGTACATATAATTTATTAAAATAATGATCCGTTTTTATAATTACTATTGTTCCTTTATTGTAATTCTGCAAAAAATTCCAAATTTTGACATAAAAAATCGATTTTTTAAAAATTGGCTATATGAAACATCATATATTTTTCAAAAAATCTACCTAGATTTAATGTACAAAAGGTTAAATGCCGCTACAGCACATATTTTAAATATAAATCTAAAAATTCTATTTTTTTAACCTAAAAAGTCGATTTGCTCGAAAACGGCTCGATGAAAGATTTTGATTTTTTTGTGAAAATACTTCTAATAATGTCCAGATTCAATATCCACAAGAATATTTACAGTGGGAGAACTTTTGAGTTAAAGTGCGTTAAGACACACTGTGTCTGTACTTTTATTATATTATATTTTATATTATAATTTTCCGAATGTTTAACGCTTTTCTTAGAACAAGATCAATTGCAGCCAATATAAGTGCAAGAAAATTTCTTTCCAGCATAGTTACCTTTTACATTAACATTCTTCTAAATATTAATAAAATTATTTGGTTGAACAAATTTTCTAGTATGGAAGTTTCATTTTGAACTAATAGAACCAATGACTCACATACCGTTTCTCATTAAAAACTAGGGCGTGCTAAATTATAAAAAAAAACATACCAATCATCGACTTCAAACGAATTACACACATGATGTAATCATCGAAAGTGATCTGTCCATTTTTCGTTCCGTATCGGTGAACCAATATATTCAGGAGTTGATTATTCAGTCTATAACCAGCACTATTCAAAGCCTGCCGTAACTCGAAGGAATTCAGGAATCCTGATTTGTCCTTATCATATAGTTTGAACACCGTCTGCATATGAAAATCATAAATTAACTTAATACTCCATTCATATTCAAATTTTATTGAAATCATACAGTATATTCTTTATTTTACAGTGTAGATCATTGTTAAGCATATATAATAATAAATTCTAGTTGGGATATTGTCTTTAAATTCTTGATACACGCATATTTGCTCGCTTAATCTTTTGAAAAAATAATAAATAGGCTCAACTACAAATAATTAATGATATAAAAATATAAATAATATTGATCTTTTCGATGGATTAAAGCAATGCTAACGTGTGCGAACAATCAAACAGTAGTTGGTAAACGAACAATCTTCCAAATTTTATTTACAAAGATATTACTAAAATAATTTTGACAGTAAAAATTCTATTTCACGACCCGAGGGCGCAAAATGACATTTTGTAATGAGAACAACTTTTTCAACTTTAACAACGTTAATAAGTACCACTAAAATCTCATATCGCATCAAAAAATCGAGGTGCTCATAGAAAAAAATAATTAGTAGATTCTACCCAGAACTTAAGTGAAATTTACCGAAAAACTTGAGTAACCATTGTGAATACAAATAGTTAAAAGCACAATCCTAATTTTCTGCAGCTTATCTGGAATTTCTCATTAATATGCTTGATAGACGCCAATGATGTATTAAAATCTTTTCCAAGTAAACAAATTCAGATAATTTTTATATTTAATTTAACAGGTGACAATTTTCGGGCATAGTGCTGTTATAGAATATCTAGACAAGTTTTTCGTTAATCTATGATTAAACGTCATTTAAAAACATATTACTTAAATGCTAGAGTACCATTTATTTATATTTTTCAATAAATTTTGCTTTTAAATGAGACTCGGTAAATTTTACATAACTAAGTTTGGCAAATTCTACTCATGATTTTCCGTGCAAAATCGTATTTTGCGGGTTACTGCATTTTGCTATTAGTAAACGAGATTTTATTCCCCATTTTTGCTCCGACTATTTTGGAAATTTTTATTTTTCATTCAATTTTAGTTTCAAACTGATGTTTCTACATTTAAAAAATCTTTCCACAGCCGAGCCGCATAAACATGCGGACTAACATATAAAGAAAAAATAACCTGATCAATTTGTTTATCTTTTTTCTTATTTAATGAAAACTTAGATGGAAAAGTAAACGGGCAAAATAAGATTGAACAAAATTATTAGGAAAAGGGTATATAAATTCTGTAGAATTGCATAAATTTTCGACATAACTGTATACAAATTATTTTTACCTAGGATATTATTTTTATTCGACAATTGAGATAACTTTTTATGTACGTATTTGATTGATTACAAAATGTCTCAGTAAAGAAAATCGTAAAAAGTTTAAAAAAAACCATAATTCGTGGCATTTTTAGTACTTATTTATAATACAGTATTATGTATAATACAGACTTATAATTTAGTCCAACAATTCTTGAACTAAAGTGAGCAAAGGTCTGAAAATATATTATTAAAATAGTTATTCTTAAAAAAATCCTATTGGAAAAAGTTTTCTTGTAATTTTTTAAATAAAAGTATTAGTGATTAAGCTATTCTGTTGATCAAGTACAAATTACTTATAATGCTATTACACTAAGAAAATATGAAGGTCCACAGAAAAGTCCGACTTTTGTATAACGATCCACCAACAAAAAAGTAAAATTCAGTGTGGTTCACTTTATTTCTATGCAGTAAAATGAAGTATTATCAAAATAATATGGATTGAAACGAAAATTTTGTATTTACCATCCACTTTTTAACGTCGCTCCACAACGTTTTGAATTCCACAAATCCAAGTTTGCCAGAGTGATCTACGTCGAGCATGGCGACCATACTTCTACAAATATCCTTACTGAATGCTGTAAAACAAAAAAAAAATTATTGGACATTCATTCAAAATCTTATTATTCCATCATTCATATAAAAGATTTACGTAGATTTATTTTTAAAATAAAATAAAAAGTTATTTATTATTGTAATACATAAACTTGGATCATGTTTATACTTCTTTGTATCGATATAATTTATGGACATTTATTAACAATTATTAAGTTTCTGTTTGCAATTTATTATGTCATTTTCATAACCTCATCAGTCGAAGGTATATATGTAATATATGTATGTTTATTTACCTATATTTGTTGCAAATTTCAAAACCTCTTGCAACTCCATCCAATCCACTTCCATGTCACCTCCAGACAGTTTTCGGAATAATTGTTTAACATTTTCTTGGTTTTGATCATTCTGTTCAGGGTTTATCTGCAAAGATAATTTTTTTAATAAAGATATCAAACTTTCACGAAATTAATGTAATTAAATTAGCAATAGAAATTAATAGTAGATTGTGCAACTAGGGACCAAAATAGATTTTCTAATAAAGCGTGCTATATAGGGAGAAAAATTGTATTTTGCGCTCAGAATGCGAGCAACTTGGTTAATATTTTTGCAGGAGCAAAATAGCAGATTCTCTCCCTAGGGAGCAAAATAAATATATCCTGGCGCAAAATAGCACCTAGCATATGAGAAAATAATATGGTCAAGAAGGGAGAAAAGGTGTTTGTAATGTCATTAAATGTCATCCTCGCTTCGCTTGGGCGTCAAACTCACACTCGTTGACAAACACCTATTTTGCTCCCTAGTTGCACAATCTGGTATTAGTAACATTCATCTGATGGAAAAATCTGTCAAGTATTAATTGTTTATGCATATTTATTACTATTTACCACATAAGGGCACCTAATAAATGTCATGTTATAAAATTACAATAAGAAATACTTACTCTGTCCCCAATTCCAGGAGACTTAGGATCGAGATCTTTAATGGCCTGTAATTAATAAAACAATATCTGTGTTAAATAGACATTTTGCCACTAGTAAATTATGTTGTTCTATTTCCAGGAATAGTAAATACGTATTTTTTGTACTAGGGTATGTAAAAATGACATTTCTTGTACAGAAAAGAGTGCGTAATATAAAACGTTATGTATTCTAGTTCAACACAGTAGTAAATAAATAAATAAAGTCACCGAATATTTTAACAAATGGAAAATTAAAGTAAACCCAGCGAAAACCGAAACAATATTGTTTACAAAAAGAAGGCCATCAATAACAAGAAATGTTACACTTTGTAATACGATCATAAACTGGAGTCAGAAAGTCAAATATCTTGGAGTACTACTAGATCGGAAACTAACGTTTACACATCACGTAAACAATATTAAACAAAAAACTACTGGAATACTTATTAAATTATTTCCTTTAATAAGTCGAAAATCTCAATTAAGTAAACATAATAAACTTTTACTTTATAAAATAATTATAAGACCTGCTATTACTTACGCATGTCCAATATGGAGCTACACTAGTAAAACTAACTATGATACACTACAAATAATCCAAAACAAATTTTTAAGGCTTATTGGAAATTACAGAAAGTATACATATATTAAAGAAATACACGATGAATTAAAAATAGAAAATATTCAGAGTTATATTTTTAAACTTACATGCGCTTTTTATAACAATATCGATGTTACACGAAATGAAATCTTATGTGATGTCAATTATGATAGAGGTGAAACAAAACACAAAAGAATTAAACATGTAATGTATAAGTAGTGATAGAATAGCCTATTAGGTATAAGCGTTTAATCGAGTTTTTTTGTACAGCGTTTTTTTTCTCGATAAATTACTAAAGTATCGAATATTAAGATTTAATATTACTATATGTAAAAATCTAAGTAGTTACAAACATGATTTTGGTAGGTTAAGTCGCAATTATGTGAACGGGAACATCCATAATATGCTTAAGATTGTAATTGTACAATTGTTAATTATAGCAAAATAAAAAGTTATTGTTATTATAAATAAATAAAGTGCTATCGTAATACAACCGCGTATAAAAATACCGTAAAATAAGTTAAATATCTATAAAATATAGTAGTAAAAAATGTTAAAATATCAAAAATTCTAACGAAAATATTAATTATATATTAATATTAATAAAACATTTTTATTTTATAAGAAAATATACCATATTAGAACTAGCAAATTCTGTTATTAAATTCGGGTTTGCTAAATGTTTCAAACTGTGACATGTTATATTCAGAAACTAGTAAATTCTGTAATTTAAATCTGAAATTACCATTTCAGAAATTATTATAAATTTGATTTTATGATTCATTTTTCTATTTCAGACATAATCTAATGAATTTGTATGAACACATACCCGAGGGTCCACTTTTCCGTAGCCAACTTCTTCATCGTTTTCTCTGTAAAAATAACAAAATATAAATGAATGAATAATGATGTTTCATTACATACTCTTAACTTCATTCTTTTTTTTAGTAAGAAATTGAACTCATTCCAGCTCCAAAGAAATATTTACATTTAAAAGAACCTAGGAATTGAAAATAATTGCCCTTTTACAAATATTTTAGACAGAAAACATGTTTTTTATCACTTGCGAACTTTAATAAAATATATTTGTTCTTCCAAGTTTTGTCTTTAAAAAAGCTCTTAACTTGAGAGTATAAAAAACTCTCAAAATCTGCATTTAAGTACGTGACTTCTCTATTCGTTTTGGAAATTGTGGACAGCATTAAATGAAGCTATACAAGCTAATGTATTTATTACATCATTAACCTTCAGTAACTGTTGAAAGATCCATACTTACTCCATGCTATTTTTCTGTTCAGAGAAAACTCTTAGTAAAAACTCCCCCTCTTCGTTTGGATCGAATGTGCTTGGTACTATGCAATAGACACCTGGTGGCAATTTAAATCGACAACTAACTTCTCGCAAATTAATAAAAGAAGGTGATCTAGCTACTGAAGCATTGTATTTAAAAAAGTTTAAGTCTAACGGTTTTGGCAGCATCTCTGGATTTCGAAGCTAAAACCAATAATTACACTGTTTTAGCAATTCGTATAAGTAACTGGTACACAGTTAGAATTTGATATTCAAATTATAGTTATTACATGGTAAATAGCAAAACCAATTGTAAGATGATCAGCACCCATTTTCCTTTGTGCTCTTCTATTTTTCTGCATTAAGGCTACGATTATGGTTGCTTTATCATCATCGTCATCCGGACTTTCCAGTGTAATTATGTATTGTGGATTATGCCAAAAAGTATCTGAAAATAACAACAAAAAATGTATGAACATCATCATTTATTATATTCTTTGCAATAAAAAATATTTTATTCTTAGTACCTAAATAATTTCGACAACCTCCAGCAGTAGCGTTACGCACCCATTCGCCTTCGAACATACTCATTTCCCACTTTTTCTTGCCGGATGTAATTTCATCTTCTGTTAACGAATCAGGATTTAAATTGCAGATGTCTACTGTTGTAAAAGATCGCTTGAAATCATTGAATGACATCCAGAATTCTCCATCCTGATCGAATGTTAAACCAAGAGCTTCTTTTTCGTGATCTGGTATAAACCTCCACTCCGGGGATCTACCGAGAAATTTTGTTGCTAAAAGTATTTATTAATGTTGTTATAAGCGTCAAAATGTGATAATTTATATATGTCGAAAAATCAGAATGGTCCTGAACGCATTTTATCCTAAAAATTCTGACATTGTTACAATTCCTTTACATTTTCAATCTGGACACTTTTCAAAGTGTCCAAAGTGTTTGCAATCAAAAACTACATAAAGCAACAGGTATTCTTATTGCATCAACATACTAACAAAACTGTTTTTGAAATTGAATTTTTTACATTTTTTTAACAACAAACATTTTGCCCATTCAACTAAAAACAATAAGTGCATTTTTAGATGATATTAAGACAATTACTTCAATAGCAATAATAATAATAGATGGTATAATGCGATACAATAGTTTAATTTCAAAGTACAAATGTCTCGCTTTTATATTCTCTTAGTAAATGCATTTTATTCTGATGGTCGGTAGGGATTCCCTCCTATGACAGATGTTATTTCGGTTTTATTTAAATTTTTAACTTTCGATTAAACAAATTGGAAATTACAAATTTTGTTCACCGTAATACAAGAGACAATATTTCTTATAAAATACGAAGTCATTGTAACCTAAAAATCGGTTTTCTCAAAAACGGCTCTTTGAAATATATTTATTTTGTATGCAAGTACTTAGAAAAGTGTCCAAATTCAAGATGTGAAGATGAAAATTTTTACATTGGAAAACTTTTGGATACTAATGTGTTTTTGAACAAAAGATTTTTCATTACAATATTTTATCAAATTTTCCGAGTAACATAAAGGTACAAATTTGATGAATGAAGTTTTCAGTTTTGGAATCAAGTCATTAAAATTCATTAAAAGTACATGTAAAATTAAAGCAAGAAATTACAGGATCCATAATATTTTGTACTGTTGTTACGTACGCGGCTGCGCCATCTTCTAATATCTTATGGCACCGCGCACGTAGATTAATATATTCTAATGTACTCATAGTTGTTCCGGACAAACAACGATCTCCGTAAACTTCAGCCTTAGATACCGAGATGGGCTGTTGGAGGATTTCCGCTTACGACACTCGGAACATCACGTGTATATATTTTCGGCGATAAACGCCTAATTAAATATTTAATCGATCTAGTTCGATGCACCGCTATCTTTCGACAGCGACGCATCAAACGTATAGACGATATCTGAATACACATCCGGTCTCGAAACACGAGAACTTTATCAGACTTCTTACGAAAGTCTTATCAGGCTCCCTTCGAGTCCAGCGGCCCATCACGAGCTACAGCCACGTACCTTCGGGAAAGCTTATTGTTTTCCCGAGGTTACCTGGTCGATGAAATCCATAGGGCAGTCAGTCAATTTCCATCCGTGACAAAGTCCACTAAAATCTCGGACTAAGACCGCGACTAAAACGGTTCCGCGCAACCTACCACCATCGACTCGAATGTATTCTTATGTACGACCCGCGTAACATAGTTTATATATGAATAAATAGTTCAAACGTTAACTACAGTGTATCTCCTTATTGTTACTACAAGTCCTTTTCAGGACTGATACGTAACATAAATTGGTGGCAGCGGTGAAGCTTCGCGCGCGATTTTTTCCTTTGTCGACGGAAGTGATCGTGTGGGGTGCCTATTCCCTTTACGCGTTGTTTTACGAACTCCCTCACGTTACCGAGGGGTATTTTTATATCCACGCGAGTGCAGTGAAAAAAAAACAGTGAGCAAAAGTGACATCCTGTACTTACCAGAGGAAATGAACTTCTCCATAATAATATTGGGAGTGATCGCGATCATCACCCAAACCACAGGGTAAGTGACTCTTTTTTAATCACATATAGATAATTAAAATTTCCACCTTCTTCATCAAACGCTATATTTTTTTTTATATATATTGTGTCTTTATTTCCGATTGTTTTAATATTTGACATAAACAAAAAAATATATATATACATATAATAATAAAAAGAAAATAAAATAAAATAACAAAGAAATACATTGGATTGAATCAAAGTACACCCACATATAGTGTTTAAATAGTATTTTTCTTTGCACGGTAACCGCGAAAATGTCTAAAAATATAAAAATCGACTCGGAAAGCACGTCCGCAAACTTTCCACTATCAGTGACCGTGAGACCATCCCTTATTAATGAGGCGTTAGGCATCATTCCCTCGTTCGACGGCCAATTTGAGCGATTTCGAACGTTCGAAAGAGCTGTACGCGATGCGTTCGCGATATTGAGCCCCGAAGATGCTCGACCTTTCTTGCTTCTTCTACGGACAAAACTGTCCGGCGAAGCAAGCCATTTCGGACCTCGTACATCATCATACGACACTATCGATGCTTTCTTAGCGGATTTAAGAAAATCATTTGGTCGCACCGAAAATCCCGCGAATATTTTAGGAGAAATAAATAGCATGACTCAGAGGACAGGCGAAACATTTCTAAATTTCGGGGGTCGCCTCGCTCAGGCGGTTAGTCGTTTGACAAGTACAGTCGAAAGCGACTCCGAGCTAGGCAATGAAATAAAAAAGTACTTAATTGAAAACGCTGATTCGGCCGCATTGCAGCGATTCATTCTCGAGGCTAAAGGAATGATGGAATCGCGGCTAATGCATACGCCTGTAAAAACATTGCAGGAAGGAATAGACGCGGCGCGAAAATTCACTTTTTTGTTCGGTGCGAAAGACGAGGCCGCGGAACGACAGTCCGCCTCGTCTAGTAATATAATTCGGCATGCATCCGCGCATATAATCAATTCAAACATTGATAGAGATTCCCGCTGTAATTACTGTCAAAAAGACGGGCATGTAGAAGAAGAATGCAATATAAAACGCTACAATGAAACAAAGTGCGATCACTGCGGTAGAATAGGGCACACCAGGGAAAGATGTTTTTCATTTCAGCGGGCTCAGGATATCAAACCGAATATCACGCCGCGATATGGTAATTCGCGAAGGTACGATAATTCGCCTCGATTAGACGGTTCACGCCGATATGACGATCCGCGTCATTACGAAGATTCGCGGCGATTCGAGAACCCACGTCGAAATGAAAATTTGAGAAATTTTGGAGATCCCCGTCACGAACATCGTTACGAGAACCCTAACAGTCGCGAAAATTTTTACAGAGATGTTAGGAGACAGTCGCACGAAAATTATTCGCGTAACAATAACCCAGATAGGCGACCCGAAAGTATGCAGCGACGCCAGAATGATAGACCTTTCGCCAATGACAGTCGTAAAAATAATATACAGGAATATTCTCGCCTTCCACGCAACGAGGATTTAAACTTAGAAGGCGCTCGACGTACCCTAGGATCGTCGAGCGCCCAAGAGAAAGGTCGTCGAGTCCGACAGGTGTCAGCCGACCAGCCGCAATCCGTCTTGGGGTTAGTGAGCTCGTTCGGTGCCCGAGAGTAGAAATCCAAAGTGAGGATTTTTACAGCAAGTCGAACAAGTTTTTGGTTGACTCAGGCGCTGAGATTAATTTGATTAAACTCAGTTGCCTACGAAGAAATGCGACGGTCGACGTAAAAACCACATACGACTTGAGTGGCATAGGCGATGGGGTAACAAGAACGGTGGGTTCGGTCAAAATTAACTTTGACGATATACCGGTCGAAATGCAAGTGGTGCGCGACGAATTTCCGATCTCCGAAGACGGAATTTTAGGAGATCCGTTCTTCCGGTCACACGCCGTTAATATCGATTATAGGCACGGTTGTTTGCAATTTGGGAGTTTTACCATCCCGTTCATGGATGATGAGACTCTAACACTCCCACCCAGATGCAGAAAGGTCATTCGCGTCAAAATAAAAACCGGTATAAAGATAGGCTATGTTCCGAAGATCAACCTTGGCTACGGAATATATTTCGGGAATGCGTTAGTTAAAAACCATAATGGATATACACACCTTTATATAATAAATACGCACGAAGAAGAAGTTACCGTCAAAATTCCGGAAATCGAATTAGAGGAGTGCGATATTATACCGTCTGGGAATGCGTATGAATACGACGAAATCGCGAAACTGCCATTTTTAAATACCTACGATGATAATGCAAAGAACGTGAGGCCATACACCGCGAAGAAGAATGAGAGAGCTCAAAAAGTCTTAAAATTAATAGATTTACAACATCTAAACAACGAAGAGCGCGATCACGTTGTGAAATTGATATCAGAAAGTCCCGAAAGATTTCACTTGCCAGGAGAGTGGTTGGGGTGCACCACGGTATTCTCGCACCGAATTCATACGAAGGACGACGTACCCACCCGAGCAAAACGGTATCGGCAACCTCCAGCAATTAAGGAAGAACTGCAAAAACAAGTAGCTGAGCAACTAAAAGCTGGGATAATCCGACACTCGACCTCTCCATACGATTCACCAGCATGGATCGTTCCAAAGAAACCCGGACCAGATGGGATTAAAAAATGGAGGTTGGTTATCGATTTTCGTGATCTTAACGAAAAGACAATAGGCGATGTTTATCCTATTCCCAACGTCACGGAAATACTCGATCAATTGGGTCAATCGGAGTATTTCACGACTCTCGATCTAAAATCAGGATTTCATCAAATCCCAATGGATGATCGAGACGCCCATAAAACTGCCTTTTCGACTCCACACGGGCATTATGAATATGTTCGAATGCCCATGGGTATTAAAAATGGGCCCAGTGACTTCCAACGCTTAATGGATCTCGTGTTATCGGGACTCCAAGGAATTGAATTACTTGTATATCTCGATGACATCGTGATCTATGCAAAAAACTTGAAAGAACACAAGATAAAATTCGAGCGGTTAATGGAGCGTTTAAGCAAAGCAAATCTTACTCTCGAACCTGAAAAATGCAGATTTTTATGTAAGGAAGCCATTTATCTAGGGCATATCGTCGGAAACGGTTGCGTCAAACCCCATCCTAAGAAGGTAGAAGCCGTGATGAATTTCGCGGTACCGAAAAATCGAAAAAATATTAAGCAGTTTCTCGGTCTAGCGGGATATTACCGACGCTTTATAGAAAATTTTTCGAAAATTGCACATCCTCTAGTTGTACTGCTTCATAGTTCGCAGCCGTTTATTTGGGGGGAGGATCAAATCGAGGCATTTGAAACGCTAAAAATTAAATTATGCGAAGGCCCGGTACTACAACTCCCAAATTTCGAGGAACCATTTATTGTATCGACCGATGCGTCAGGTTTCGCTCTTGGAGCGATACTTTCTCAAGGCAAATTAGGAGAAGATAGGCCCGTAGCTTATGCATCGCGAGGCTTGAAAGGGGCTGAAGAGCGTTATACGACTTCAGAGAAAGAAATGCTCGCCGCAGTTTACGCCGTGGAGCAATTTCATCCGTACTTATATGGACGGAAGTTCGTGTTAATTACAGATCACGAACCCCTTACTTATTCTAAATCAATGAAAGTCCTGACACGTCGTCTGCATAGGTTTTATATGAAGCTCGAAGATTACGAATATACTATTATGTACAAAAAAGGAAAAAGGCACGTTAATGCCGATGCATTGTCGCGTAACCCGGCGGATGGGAGTCGACCCGTCGATTATGACGAAAACGAAAAAGAAATCGAAATTAAGGAGAAAAACGAGAAATTTAAAATGCTTATAGTAAAGAAAATGAAAAACGACATTTACATAACAAATTCACAATCAAGGACATTGGCAAGAGTAAATGTAACTACGCTTGAGAAAATGAGTGGAAAACAAGAGTCAAAAAATTCGGTTGCAAAATGCAGACCGCTCCAGAAAACAAAAAAGTCGCAGGAGAGAAATCGCCCATATCATCCAATACATTTAGGGTCCAATATGGAGATAAGTTCTTCCAACGGACGGCCTATTGCAAGAAAAACAATAGCCGCTAGAACGGAAGATTCGGATACAAACGGAGATGTCGAAGATAACGTCTCGGAAATACAGGCAACACAACATACAAAAAAGGAAACTTCGGGAAATGTCAAAATAACTCGGAAAAAATACATTTCAGAAGCCGAGAAACTACTGGAGATTCCCGATTACCTGAAAATCGCGACGACAACAGGACAAACGCGATCGGGTAAAGTGTTCAAGCCTATGCCCGAAACAACATCGATCCATGTCCCGTATCCTAAAACTCCATTTATAGCTCCCGTTTTGAACGAGGAGGTCCGGCCTAAATCTCCATTTAGATTTGCACCAGCAAATCATGTACTATCGGGGAACAATAAGATTGAGCGATATGCGATAGGTAAGGATAAACAAATACGCAAACGCATAGAAAATGGAGTAAAGAAAAAAAGGAGAGGAGAAGCATCAGAGCGTCGCAGAAAGAAGAAAAAAAGGATAGGAAAATATAAACAAGGACGTAGGATCGATGATAAGGAATTTTCATGGCCAAGAAACCGACGCTACACGAACACGCGTATTGATGACTACCGTCTACGACCGCTTCCGCACAGAAATTCTAACTTAACAAACCCTCAACATTATCTAGGTTCGAATTATCCAACCATTGATTTTAAATTTACAACAAGACTCCCGTCATCGCGCTTGTTGCCATCATCGACGGTCTCATTTTTTCCCAAAATCGCTCAAGAAGACTCGAATACACACAAAACCCGTGGAAATACCATCGAGTTAATGAAAGAGAGAAAAGAAGAGGGAGAAGGCGATACGAACGAAGACGAACGGTTTGACACAGACGAAGCGAGCGAGAAAGAAAATCGTACGCTGGACGTGACGAAAGAAAAGGACGAAAACGACGAGCGAAAGGAAAACATATTAAGAACTGATACACAGGGCTCGTCTGCAGTGCGTACGATCCCTTCGGAAAACGGCTCGTCCAAAAAGCAGGTAGCGTCCGTGCCTCTCAACGAGAAGAAAGAGGACACAACAATGGGAAAACGAGAGACAGAGCAACGCATCGATGGCGATGCAACACTATCTCCCGCAAAATATGATAACAACCATGAAATAGCGATTGATAAAGCGTATTCTACACCTGACGATGAGTCTGATACCGACAGTGAAATATTAAATAGAAACTCACTTTCTGAATACTATTGGGAATCAGAATCTTGGAGCGATGAAGACGTATTAATTAATAGGAATCTCGACATATCAGAAAAAACACCACAGATACCGACATGCCATACTGAACCGCACAATCAAAACGCATTAAGAGGAAAGGAGGACATAAATATCGATGTGACTACGGACGAAGAAATTCAAATGGATATAGAAGATCAACGACACCATACAAGGATCAATGGGAATGAAATGGACACAGTTGAAATACTATCAACTCCGAGATTAAATATAAAACCCCAAGTAAAGCCGAGAAAGCGAAAGCATTTACCATCACCCGAAACAAGCCCGCGTGTGGCAGTTAGAAAAAGGAAACCGCAAGATCCGAGAAGCCAAGAAGAAAGAAGAAAGGACATAGAGCAGCTTTACACGCACACTAATCCAAGTACCGACGGTATATCTAACACACTGTTGAATTATCAAATAGGAAACAAATGTGCCGAACCATATACGGAATTTGAAAGAGATGTGAATATTGTCAATGATGGAAACTGCCTCTTCCACTCGTTGATCAAGTTGCATAACTTGGATATGTCATTTTATGACCTGAAAAGAATTCTGCAGAATAGCGATCAGGCCCAGAATTGCGCAGAGCCCATCCGCGCATACATCATACTCGATAGGGAGTGCGAATATGGTGATGACAACATCCTTAAAATTTTTTCGCTCCATTATAAGGTAAATTTCTGCGTCCATAGATATAATACAGATAAATCCGTGGAATACTGTCATATAGGAACACCTCACATTTCGAAAATATATCATCTTCACTTGGAAGATGTTCACTACACTCCGTATTTCTCTGTCGAAAGTCAAATGGAGATCGAGGACACCGACCCTTCAGCTGGTTTGTTTACATCTGGAGAGGTGCAGGTCGACGTAAACACACAATCACAAACCGAAGAGCAGCACGTTCGAAATTTTAAAGACCCCAAACAGGACACTAATCTCCCCGTCGGGTCACCTGAAATCGCAAAAGTAGGTCAAACAGATACGACCGAAACGACCGAAACAAGTGGTATTGACACAGAATTAAATCTTGACGAACCTTTCACAACAGATTTTGAGAGCGATAAACTAAAATTAGAAATATCAAGAAAACATTTATTCGAAGAAACGGGACATATTGTGTATTTTACTACCGCAGATGGGAAATTTAATAGCGAAATCGTCTTAACCTTACGGGAACGACGGTACATACGTACAGGGAAAATAGAAAAAACAGATTTAAAAATAGGAAACGTAATAACATCAAAAAGGGGAAATGTACAAATCTACGGATTAATAATAGCGGGCACAACAGATGATGTACCATCGAAAATGTCCATCATACAATGCTTAAAAAACTTAAAAACTCAAATTACGAAAGATAAAGTCGTAAAATTGAGGGTCGGCCATGACGAAGACATCATCACGAAAATACGAT
The DNA here is from genome assembly GCA_030407085.1 of Trichopria drosophilae. Taxonomy (NCBI): domain Eukaryota; kingdom Metazoa; phylum Arthropoda; class Insecta; order Hymenoptera; family Diapriidae; genus Trichopria; species Trichopria drosophilae. The sequence continues at coordinate 138,763,500 of CM059584.1, read as the reverse complement.
GGAACGATATTCACGAACAATTTCGTTCCGTATTTTCTAACCAGAAATTGAAAATCGTCTTTTGCGAAAATAACATACGAATTCCGCCTACAACAGACCGCATGGAAATTATCCGCGAATTTCATGGCGCAACGATAGGAGGGCATAAGGGCGTTAGAAAAACTTATCGTCGTATTTGCAAAGAGTGGTATTGGCGAAACATGAGATCTGATATTCAGGAGTACATCAGAAGATGTCAAATTTGCCAAGGTAAAAAACTAAAAAGAGTGAAAACGCGATTGCCCATGGTTATAACGGATACACCGAAATATTCTTTCGACAAAGTATCTCTTGATATTTGGGGACCGACAGACTTGACGGAAAGAGGGAATCGGTACGTATTAACAGTGCAGGATCAGTTAACAAAGTACTCCCTCGCGATTCCGCTACCCGAGATTACCGCTCCCATAATCGCTAAGGCTTTCACAGACCATTTTATTTGCATTTATGGTTCGCCAATTCAAATTCTAACTGATCAAGGAAAGAATTTTATTGGCAAAGTACTGAAAGAGTTCGCCAAACTCTTCCGAATTAAGCAGTCGAAAACTACCGCGTATCACCCACAGAGCAACGGTAGTCTCGAGCGCAGCCATCATGTCCTGAAAGAATACCTTAAAACCATCGTTACTGATCGACGGAATTGGGACGAATGGTTACCACATGCAATGTTCTCTTACAACGTAAGTGAACATGAAGGTACAAAATTCACGCCTTTCGAACTAATTTTCGGCAGGAAAGCAAGGACTCCAACGAGTTTCCCATCGCGCGAAAAACTGGTCACTTACGACGATTACTTGGCGAATCTTACACAAAATCTACAGGAAATTCAAACGCTTGCGGCGATGAATTTAAGCCAAGCAAAACATCGTTCGAAACGATACTATGATCGGAAGCTAAACGTCAAACATTTCCATATAGGCGAAATGGTGTGGGTTATCAAGGAACCGACTAAAGGGAAATTTGACGACGAATATATGGGACCGTATGAAATCTTAGAAATCCTCGGACCTCGAAACATAAAAATCAAAATTAATACACGTAGCAAGATAGTCCACGTCGATAAACTAAGAAAAGCCTTCGATCCACTTTTCAACCCGGACCAAGCTGATTCAGATTCTTGGGACGATACAGACAATGAGATGAGTAAAGAGAAATTACACAACACTTAATTATACAAAAGATGGCACAATCTCGCATTATTTTACTTTTTTTTTATCAATACACAAATTTAACTCGTACAAATTTCTATGAATTTAATAATATATAATATCAGTTGAACAAACACAAATTACTGCTCTCAATTACATCCAGTCATTATGGGGATTCTATCTGTTCATTTTTGAACCATTACGTTGAATGGAACGTCGAGCTTATCACGGATGGCATTCAAGTATCCACGGCGAGAAAACATTCGGGCTCGAACTGGATGACGCCGAAGAAGCGTCAATAGGCTTTGGGGTCGTGCATCCGAAAAATCAACGTTACCGAGTAGACGTTCTGATAATGACAAAAATTTGAAGAGAGAAATCGTGTCTTTTAAAAATTCAAAGGATGCCAAACGGTGATTTGCATTTGTTCATTCATTTTATTTTTCTTCTCTCTCTCACACATACAAACACATGTTACGGAAAAACGAACATTTTAAAATTATTATTTTATTATTATTAGTGTCAATCTACATTTTTATATATATAAAATATTTGAAATCTGTCGACACGATACTGGATAATTAATTTTTACGGTCCGGAGTCGAGAGGATGAGAGGTTCGTTCCCTTAGACGATCTCGTAGGCGATAGAACACCTGACGCCTACTGGAAAATCGGAAAGAAGTGTCAAGTCAATACAATAGGGAAAAAATGACAAAAATGGGTAACAGAAATAAGCACTACTCACTCATTTGGATTCGACTGACGCGACCGGAGAGTCTCCATAATCCGCGATAGTGCGGCAGGGATTGGTTCTTCTGGTGAAGAATCCCTAGGTTCGGGAATTTCACCCTTTACATCCTCGCGCATACGTGGGGTTACGACGGCAATCGGCCGCGTATTTGAAGAAAGTGAATCGAACGGGCGGATCGTTCGTTTTACCTCGCGTGGTTCCCATACTAATCGGAATATCTGGAATACAATTTTTTTTAACGCGTTATTAACACTATCCACTATGATAATCACTATATACACCAGGTTCAATTTTGTTTATTGTAAAAGCCTTTGTAATCTGGAGATTCCTCCCTTGGGGGTCTCTCCATCTACTAATTTGTGGAAAGAGTATTGTTTCAGACTTTCAGGTTCCAACACCTCGGCAGCGTCGCGTTTGTTGCACTCGGACAAAGCCAGGCTCAGACTCGAAGTCCGAAAACGAAATGGTCCCACTGATAGTCATGCAGGATGTCGGAACCCAGTCTCAATCGACTCGTGTCTGCTATGCGGCGACACTCCTGCAATAAACCAGGGCATGCCCAGCAGATGTGGGATACCTAGCCCAAAAGTATGCAGGACTTTCAAGACACGAAATTAGCATATATAAATACACTACACCCGCGACACACACATATATATCCACTACTGCTATTTGATGTACATGATACATATACATATACTACGCGTACTCACAATATTGTAAAATACTAACCCTAGGATTAAGATCTTTCAATTGTATAAGATGACCGTAACATATTTGTATACATACATATTACTAACACGCGTTGCGTTGGGTCATTTCTTTTAAGTTTCAATCAAAGATTTGTATTATATAGATTCATTTTTATGTTGATCGACGGTGGTACGTCGATTTTTTAGGCCCCGGGCGTGTTACGTACGCGGCTGCGCCATCTTCTAATATCTTATGGCACCGCGCACGTAGATTAATATATTCTAATGTACTCATAGTTGTTCCGGACAAACAACGATCTCCGTAAACTTCAGCCTTAGATACCGAGATGGGCTGTTGGAGGATTTCCGCTTACGACACTCGGAACATCACGTGTATATATTTTCGGCGATAAACGCCTAATTAAATATTTAATCGATCTAGTTCGATGCACCGCTATCTTTCGACAGCGACGCATCAAACGTATAGACGATATCTGAATACACATCCGGTCTCGAAACACGAGAACTTTATCAGACTTCTTACGAAAGTCTTATCAGGCTCCCTTCGAGTCCAGCGGCCCATCACGAGCTACAGCCACGTACCTTCGGGAAAGCTTATTGTTTTCCCGAGGTTACCTGGTCGATGAAATCCATAGGGCAGTCAGTCAATTTCCATCCGTGACAAAGTCCACTAAAATCTCGGACTAAGACCGCGACTAAAACGGTTCCGCGCAACCTACCACCATCGACTCGAATGTATTCTTATGTACGACCCGCGTAACATAGTTTATATATGAATAAATAGTTCAAACGTTAACTACAGTGTATCTCCTTATTGTTACTACAAGTCCTTTTCAGGACTGATACGTAACACTGTTTTTATTTCAATTGCAATTTCTAATCAATTTGCAGTTTCTGTAAATGTCATAATTAGCAATTACCAACTAATTAGTTATATATTTCATAGGAAACTGTTTATGGTGAGTATACTGAAAAGAATCTGCAGTCGAATCTGCCAAACAATTAAATAATAATAGGAAAATAAAGTCTAACTCCAGCACTGCAAAATTTTTGTAATTAAATTATTCTGTATTTATTTCAACAATAATTTTTAAATAAACATAACAAGGTAAGTTCCTATTCCACTAATAACAACAATACCTTAAAGAAACAAATGAACTCGTGATATAAATTCAAAATATTTCATTTGAAGGAACAATTTATACAAAATTAACTGAAACCATCTGTATATAAAAATAGTTAAGTAAAACGGATATGACCAAAAACCTTATAAGCAAAACATTTAATAGAATATTTATTTTTTGTTGATATATTTTTACCGTGAAGCATAGTGAATCGCTAAAGCCTTGTTTTAATTTTGCGAAACAAAACATGCAATTTTTATAATGCAAATTTTTTTGTTCTGTCCAAGATTAAAATTAAAATAAATATATTATGATTTTACGGCCTCGATACTTACTTATCGCTCCACGATCCATTCCATTCTGCTTCATTTCCCCATGGATTTCTTATCCTTAATAAAGGAATTTTTCCTTTTTTATATGGAGTTGAAAGTTCGACATATTTTATTTTTGTTATGCTGTACGCGTGTCCTTTAATTAGTCCTTGAGGAGTTCTAGCTTCAAATACGTTTGGATCTGGCTAAATATTCATAACAATGTTGTAAGTCATATGTACGCAGTTTTATATAGTCATATAGCATAAACTATTTTGACTACTAAAATATAGCATAATTTATTTTGAAAATCAAAATGTGAGTGTACTCATTGATTTAAATAGGACCTTGACAATGGCCTTGACCTTTATATTCAATGTTACTCGAAGGTGATTTTCTGTTAAAACTCACATTTATGATCCCGGATTTTGAAACAGTTCAAAATTATACCTGCAGATGAATTGTCATATTATTGGATAAAGTTGATGTCATCAAGGTTGAGGTCATTTCAAAGCCTAAATTAGATATTTGTAGGATAATGTACTTTGGGGTAAATTATTGGTTGTCAAGGGAAGAACAAATTATACCATTGATAATGTTCTAGAACCCGAATTTTCAGGATCATTTCAAGGTCATATGAGGATTTTCAAAAAAGTGGCTGGACGATTTACTTCGACATATGACATAAAGTTTATCATTTTAAAATTAAATGAAAACCTTCAAATAACCTTAAAATCGAAGGACAAGCTCATTGTCAATATCATAATTTAATTAACCCCTCCAAATCGGACCATTTTGGTATACAAACTTTTTTTATTTAATAACAATGCGTCGAGTTATTTCACTGTAACGCAACTTAGAGTGGATCACCCTGTGTAGTAAAAGACACGTTGATAAGAAACTCATTAAAGAAATATAAAAACTGCCTATGATTAAATTTCAAAAACAAAAAAACAATTAAAAATAATTTTATTTTCACTTTAGCCACTTTAACCATATCAGTATTGAATCCAAAAATTTGTTGAATACATTTTTTGAGCATATTATGAGATATAAATTAATTTAATCTAAAACAAAAAATTATTTAAATCTCTAAATACCTCCAAAGCGCAGCCAAGAAGAGAATTTCTTTCAAACGCTTTGAGAAGAATGTTGAATAAATTTGGTGGGGCCGATGCCAATTCGTATAATTCTGTTAGTCCCCCAGTAAAATCTTCCATTGCTTCACTCGCCGTGCCACCTCTAAGGGATTCGTACGAACCATGAAGTTTCGCGTAGGCCTTCTCTAACAATGGACCCCAAAACTCATTTTCTTCCGGTGATCTCATGTAGAGTAATTTTCCATTTCTAGTTGGCAGTCGATCATCGATTACTACATCTATCCACCTACCGTATTGCCAGAATCTACAAAATAGTTATTTACACAAAATAAATAATATAATATAATATAATAAATGCGTAGTCAATGAATAATAAGTCGTTTGGTTTTATCAACTAGACATTGATTATTATTATTAGTCTAGCTAATTGGGATTGGAGCTTGCCATGCCGTGATTATATCTCAAATGTTTGCACATTAAGATTGTACTAATTGTAATCACGCTTAAGTATTGGAGATCAAGTTCTGTACATCAGTACCTAAGCCTGAATTCACCTAGTATGTTGGAATTCAAATGAACAGATTGTATAAATTGATTTAAACAAAAACAAAATTAGTTGACAATCCATTTTCGTTGATTAGGAGCGTTGAAAAAGAAAGAGGACTTTCTGTTTTTGTCAACAAATTTATCATTATTCATGTAATTATTCATCATCTGCATAGTAACCCTCGCGCGGACCGTTCCTTTTTTTCAAATCCATGAGTATCTTTCTGAGCTTCTTCATATCGTATCTTATAAAACCTTGAGCTATACCAGCTCTAATTTTTACTGTTATATCGGTTCCTGATCACCTTCTACCCTCCCAGAAACGTATTCCGATTATTTTACTTCAAAAATAAACATTCACATATTTTGATTTTTATCGATGTGGATTTTTAAATGGCTCGGATGCTTCAAATATTTTCGTAAATGGGAAATTTTGCAGTTTTATTAATTTATATGTAGTTCATACACATACAATATATACAATAATTCGTTTAATATTAATGATAGGTTTCTGACGTTTCTGATAACTACATTAGGTGTTGTTACATATTTTCAAAATTATGGATTATATTCACTATATTCACAAGTAAATGTGCTTTCAATTTCGTGTTTTATTACAGAATAAGAAGAAATTGTAATCTATAAATTACAATTTTATTTATTTTTAAACATTCCTGAATATTACCTACAAAGTCAGCTCTTCCAAAATAGTGGATCCAATGTGGAGAATGGGACATGTGAATATTTTGTTATAAGCGGATAACAAATTTCCCTTTTTCGAACAAAATCGGTGCTCCGGAGCTATTTGAAAATCGAAATCCATAAAAATCAAAATATGTGAATGTACATTTTTAAAGTAAAAGAATCGGGAATATGTTTCTATAACGGGTGATAAGATAAAAGATGGTCAGAAACCAGTATCACAGAAAAAATAATATTGTAAATCTATTGTACTTCAAAAATCGGGATTTTTTTCTAGTACCTACTTAAAAACAGGTGTTAAACGTAATTTTTTTTTATTTTCCAGCGCTATTCGAAAACACAACCTCGAAACTAGTTAGTTATGTGTTTATTTAACGAACGTTTGGTCGTCAAAGGGTTGAACAAAATTTGAAGCAAACTCTTGCAATGATTTTTTTTTGCTCTACTGGTACCACAAGCATTTTATATGTATATTACATAATTCACACTTACCTGAAATGAAAAATGCCTGCATAGTTGGTATCAAAACTTTGGTCCTCAGGCACAACTTGAAAAAAGAGGTGCCTATGCATTGTTAAATTGGCGATTGCTGCTAGGAGCCAACAGTCCCCTAGTTCACCCTGTTCCACGTCGAACCGGGAATAACCCTCGACGAACAATTTGGGATTTTTCGTTAGTTCCTGAAAATACAAAGTGTATGAATATTGAAATCACTATTGTCTTCTATATATCTACAAATCATAGCCATTCCTTATTACATGTTCTACTATATTGAATACAATTTTATATCAGAAAATTACGTTTTTCAGAACACAGTTGAAAATCATCCCTTGACCCACTTAAATGCACTTGAACAGAATCGTTTATAACTCGGAACTGACGTCAAATTAATAGATCTTGTTAGAACAGTCCAAAGAATCCGAATGTATAAATAGCAATCGCGTGAATAAGATAAATGTATAGAAGAACGGAAGTACGTGTAATCACTTATGACATTTTACTATTTTGGATAGAAATCTGCTAATGGATTTTCGTTGCGGGAAAATTTACAATTATTCACTTTAATGAGTACTGTCAATTTTTTAATGTTTTATAGGCATTCCAAAAATAGTAAAAATAACCTTATAGCCACTTGTAATATCCAGAAAAGTAAAATTTTCAAAATGGACTCATTACGTGCCATAATCAAGTATCAAGGCGTAAATACTTTTTATACACAACAAAAAATTGTCACTGCAGTATAAAGAAAAACTATCAAATATTCGATTGAACTTACAAAATGTTTGTTCAGTGAACATAATGATTTGTTATTTAATATTTATTAATATGTTATAATGTTTAGATGTATAGTATAATTACCATAGGCCTTTTCCATACTATAGGTCGGTCGGGTTTTCGTGAATAGAAAAGAGACGAATCTGCTGCGGGAAAATCTGGATCTTCGAAAAGACGCCCATAAGATAGACATTCTTGTCGAATTGTGTTGAAATCTTGAACAACTCCTTCACTTCGAATACCGGATCCTTTTTCTCCTAGCTGAAAACAGAAACAAATAATCAATATAAAACAAATATATAGTGCCAAAATTCATGAAAAAACTTTGTACATTTGGACGTTAAAAAGGTTAAATGGGTATCTACACGGAAAAAAGAAATAGTTGGAAGGACTAAGTAGAGTATATGAGAAGACACCATCGTGTTTATTTAATTTTATTTTACTTTGTAAACAGTGAACTAGATAAGTTAAGTCAACTAGTTATTTTTTTCTGTGTAGCATATTAGTTATAAAGATTGAGTTTTTTAATCTGTAGACATTTAATTGTCCGAAGGAATATGTGACGAATGTAAAAATGTTTTAAATCAAAAGTTGATATTTTCGAAAACCTATCTCGAAAAAAATCACCCCCTTCCCCACAACAGAAGGGAGGGGAGGATACTCCTCAATTTTAAGTGGGATACCATATGCCTTATAAGAAAAGTTACTTTCGGTATAAAAAATCTGTACATTTTGCAACTGAAAATCATGATGCATATCTAATTTGTGTTCTGGAGTAACGAGATCTGCTGATTTATGATTCATTTTTCTTTTTAGACATTTTCTTATTTTCCATCATAGATGTAACAATGATTTCAATATTGTTTGAATCCATTGATCTTAGTTAAGTTGTCTTTACCGTTTGTGATAATTGATGATAAATTGTGTCTTAATAAATTTGGTACTACAGCGATGTTCCAGTGTATCTATGATATTTAGTAAAGTCTATTGATGTACTAGTTTCAGTCAAAGTTATAAATGTTTGAATATATTCATAATCATGCAGAATATGATATTATCTTTGTAATAAGAAAAAAATAAACCTTATATTTTATTGTTTACAATTACCTTGATATGATAATACCTTAATATTATTAAGCATTAATATGATATATCACCTCTTAAACAATCATGTTTTAACAAAATATTTCTCATTGTCAAGTGACGATAATCAACTACTTATCCTTCGAAAACCCTTTAGTGATCTATGAGACATGGATAAATGAACTATTTTTACTCTTACGATTTTAATCGCCAACGTTCTGGCTCTCGTTGAAATTTAAGTAATAAAGAACATATCTTGACATAATTCGACGTTGATTTACGTCATATAGTTGGCAAATTTACGATACGTATACGACAAACACACCTTCAACGCAGCTGATATGAAACGGGAACGTTATACCGACTATTAGGCACTTCTAATAAATCTTTGGCATCTTAATCGGCCGTAAGAAAGTAGAGTTACGCTTCACATGAAAACAACGAGAACTAGCCCCTAAAAAAGTAGCGAAATAGGTGAAGAACTAAAAATATTATTCTCTCACATCTGGCACAAAGCATATAAGCTGCGATCCATCCCGAGTAACGTTAGAATATTGGCTTGGATCCAGTTGAGTTTTTACAAAAAATGTATGCTTACTACTTTCCTGTATGTAATTAATTGTGCGTCCATTAAATGCGCTGCCACGCATTTTTTTTTTTATTTTTAAGAAATAAGATTTCAATTTATTGTCTGCAAAGAATAAGTATGTATATTTTTAGATGATTTTTTTTAGAAGCCAACAAAAAAATTTGCTTTATAATAAATGCATATATATTTTATCTGCGAGATATTATTAGTGAGAGAAGAGGAACAGCAAAATCACTAAAAACTGTGTACAGAAGCTGTTTCTTACAGTTATCAGTGAATCTTTGCAATACGGCAAGAAAACCAATCCCATAAATATGATTACTGAAATTTAATTATGGTCCAAATTAAATATTAATCCAAAAATTATTCACAAGTAAAAATAGGTAGATTATTGTGATACAAACACAATTAATTATTTTTCCTTAATTCCTGTTGTTTTTATTGTTTTTGGCATGTAAAACTTCAATTGCTCCTTATTGATTGTATGAACTTACGATGAAACCTTAAGCGATACACCAATAACATCCGATAAAATTTGGCATGTTTTTCGCTCGCTATTCTTTTGGGCTCTTCCATAGGGGTGTTTTAGCTTTGAAATTGATTTCATAACTATATTCCCTATATTCGTCACCAGTTATGACACTTCAGCAAGTCAGAATCAGTATCGATGTCATTGACTAGCTTCTGTACGATGCTCACGGAATAATTGTTCTGGTTAAACAAACATTAAGCCATTTCAGAACAATTTAGTTCTGATGCCCAAAACATTTTAAAAAATTGCACATGGTGGACCAATAGACATGCCTCCGTCATCAACAGATTCTGTAATGGTGATGTTAAGATTCCACACAAAAAAAGTTTGTGCTCAACACAATTCTGTGTTGTGCTCAACCCAAAATTAGTTTGTGCTGTGCCCAGGATTTTAGTTAGGTACACACTAAGCTAGTGTTGAGCATAAACTCGGTTTGCGTTGAGTACATAATTAGGTTGTAAGGAATTCCGTTCTGAACATTTTGTTCGGTGTGTACGTGATATCGGAATAAATTTACGTCGTAGTAGTGAGCATAATAATATTAAATTAACATTAATACCGTATTTCAAGTATTATAAATCAGTGTCAATTGTTTCAAAAAGATAATTATAGTTTATGATTTGATTTCGTTTTTAATCAAAATAAATTATTAGTGTTTTTGAAAAAATGGCTGCCATTCCAATTTATAGGAACACTTTCTCACTTTCATAGCAATTTCGTTGATTATGTTGTTTATGCCAGAAAAATCATTTAATAAAAAAAATGTATTTCAAAGTGCTACTTAGCGGAAAATCAATTCGTCAAAGAAATTGTTGTTCATTTTCTCGTTGAAGCCGTTTAAAGGAAATAAATTTTGATTTTCTCTTTGTTGCGGTTTTCCGTCATATTTTTCATTCTTACTGGATTTACAACCAGTTACCATTGTCTATTTTAAAAATAAGCACTTCACCAAATGTTTAATAAAATTTTTTAGTTCAAGGAATCAATGTAGTTTCTTCACAGACAGTTAACTAAAGCGGTAGGTTTCTGGTACGCTAATGGTTACATAATATTATTTTCGTCATAACTGCAAAAATATGGTTCTCATAAACGGCGTGCTTAATTCCCTTATTATTTAGCATTATTTGTTTTTTGCTGTTATATTAAAAAAACACGTTTTTATAATCATATTTCTATATTTTAGTCCCGAACAAATACAAATTACTTGCTATAAGTAAAGTTGGACTTTAAACTGTAATCAAAGGTTGAAGAATCTTGTTTGTCATGGGTGTTGACAGTACCTCAATCGTGCCGTTATTTCAGGCCTTACTTAATGAACTTCGTAATGTTTTCAGAGACACATGCTGGGTTATGTGGTTTCTTGACTTCAAAATAGACTACCCAACTGCTTAGGAGCTATCAAAATGCCAAAATAACATTTTCGAGTGTAATGAAAATAAGACAGTGATATTTTAACACTATTATATACAATTACTGCTGTCTGTCGAGTTTTGATGATTCCTACAGGATCATAACGAAATTATTAAAGATATCGAGTAGAAAATGGCTTTAACTTAAAATTTAATGTTTTTTTCTAAATATACAATAATATACTCGAAATGAAAAAATGATGATGTACTGATAAAAATAATTATAAATATACTCGTAAAAATTACAACTAGTTCTTAGTCTACGTCTTTGTAACTACTAAAAAAATATTTGCCTGCATTAAAGAAAAATGTAGTCATTTCATAGTTTTCTTAAAATGTGCCTTTTAATTAAGTAACAAACAATGTATACATTTTTCGGTATTTTCTTTCATTTTCATTTGAACAAATCGTCTTCGATTTTTTGTATTGAACTGGAGCTTTCAGAATTAATCGGTGATTTTTAATTCATGATTACTTTTATTTGGCGACTTACACTACAGAATAAATGTACGAAATAATAACAGCAAAGACATTTTTCCTGAATTAATTCTACCAACCTTGAAAACGACGTTGGCAGGGTGATGAATGTCGCCCGAACCTGAGAGACCACCTCGAAGTATTCGCGAAAGCAATTTATATCGTCCCGATGGCTTCCACGCATTCGGTGTCTCTAAAAGATTTGGATTTCTGAAAAAATATCATACAACAATTACTGGGTACATTCCATTGATATGAAATAATTTCGCTATGAAATTAAGTGCTGATTACTTGTGTTATATTCATTATAACTATTACTAGACTGATATATCAATGATACTTTGAGCTACTTAAAAAAATGCAACAGAAAACAATACGATGACAATCAAACATTCCGTGGGTCATTTTGTTCTTTTTAAAAAAAAATGTATATATGTCCAGATACCTGCGATTATTAAACATCATTAAAATCTATTCCTAACGAAAAGTAAATAAGAGTAACTTTCGTTCAATTCAAATGGTACATATTACTAGAACATCAAAAAATATAATGTAATACTGATATAAGGTCATGATATCCTACTTACAATTAGACCTGAATAAGATTTACTAAACATAATCGTGAATTCATCAGAAGACGTCTCTTACATATATGCACACAATGCAAACATAGTTTAGGAGGTTATTATAATAAAATCATATGTCGCAAATTAGTTATTACATAAATTTAGGGTATCCTTTTGGCGATTCCTTAGAACATCCTTTTTAATTTAATGAATTATATATAATTGATTAATGAATGCGATAAAACTTACGTATATCAAAACTAATAAGTTGCCGAAAATAGATATAACTAACGTGGTGTAGGTGATAAAAACTTTTTTTTCGAGTTTTTGGGTTTTTAATTTTGGTTTATTTTAAACTTTATATACAATGCAGCTATCAACGAATTTTTTGTTTAGACTGGGGGGTGGACGAACTGAAATAAAGTTCGACGATATTCACGCAGTTAATTAAGACATCAAATGCTTTACGATTCTTATTCTGGATTCATTCAACCGCTCGACGTTTACATTTGTGTGCAAAAGATTAATTTTTTTAGCCCGGTTTTGCATTTGATCATATGATATTTATAATGTAAATTAATATTCGCGGTGTTATTAATTTTCAATTATTTGTTAAAGTGAAAACGGCAACTGTATCAAGTATTTTCTGTTTGGAAACATCCCAGGTTAGAAATCGTAGAAGTTTGTTTTACGTTAATCAAAAATAATTATTTATATTAATATTTTATAAACGATTTCGTCAAATGTGGTTTCAGACGAAATCTGATTGCGACAATCGATGTTATGGAGTAAATTCTACATGAAATTACTGGCTACTCTTGTCATTTATTCTATTTAAATGTAACCAATTCTTAAATGCGGCTACATCCACGCTTATCTGATAAAGTTTGCCTTGTAATCCGCTGACCAGAACATGATCAGGCAACTACTACGTTTGCCTAGTTAAGTGCAGGTTGTAATCCCTTGATGAGAGACTGGTCTGGCAGTAGTAAGATATACCTTAACCCTTTGAAGCATTTTTTCTTTACACGGAAAATGGCTGAAAATTGTTACTCGTGGGGTTGCGAGGTTGCTGATTACGAATCTGAACTCAGATTTTTAAAATTTAATATGGCCGATCCAAAATGGCGGGCCGTTATGTTGAAAAGTTACTAGATTGATATGAAACTGGGCACTCCTGGGGTTTTCGGGGTCGCTGATTACGAATCTGGTATTAGATGGCAAACCAACAATAACTTTATTTATTTTCGACCAACAATCTAGAACTGAATGATGAATATCTGTAAATTTTTCAGTCGCGAATTATGAAATTTTAACATTCTGGTCCACCATTTTGGATCCGCCATATTCAAATTTCCAAATTCTGTAGTCAGATTCGTCATGAGCGACCGCGAAAACCCCCGCGTACTCACTTTCAACCCGATGAAGAAACTTTTTAATCTTGGTCGGCCATCTTGGAACGGCCATTTCGAATTTTTAAAATCTGTGGTCAAATTCGTAATCAGCGACCTTAAAAACTCTATTACACTAAATTTCAAAGAATTATCTTAAAAAACAGCGTCAATAATGAATTTTTTCGAAAAAATTGCGATTTTTTAATGTTTGTTTATTTATAAATCATAAACAATAAATAATTATATCGTAATAACTGTTTTTATACATTCTTGTATCACTATAGTAACATAAAATAGCAAAAACACCGATCTAAATGCGTTAACTGCAATTTACATGAGCAAAAATCAAAGAAATCGAGGTGGTAACGTGGGTTATACCACCATGATTATAAGGGTTAACAGGCGGCTTGAGTACTGCCTGATCAGGTCGTAATCAGTCATTGTTAAGACACACTGTATCCGGTACGCCTGATTACTGTCTGGTCAGATCCTGATCCGGAATTGATAAGGACCACTATATCAGGTGCGACTGAATGCAGCCTGATCAGTTTTAAGGTAACATGAACAGATTTCTGCTCGGGATGTTAAGATTCAATGAAGGGAATGATAATTGAGATAAAGTCGTTTTCGAATTAGTTCGCGTTATTGTACATACGTCGTTTTAGAAACTCACCATTCATCTCTGTACACCGATCATGGACAGTGTTTACAGTTTGTATGCTGATATAATCGTTAGATAATGGCGAAATAGAATGCATAATCTATGTAACCACTTCTATGTGAATGAGTGCGCGTGCGCAAGCGTTGTTAAGTAAATGGTGAAAATTAACCAATAACAAAAGGGTGCGGTAATAAATATAACAATATGTATTTGACATAGATAAGCCTACTTTCACGAGACCATTTAAAATAAATGTGTATTCCTTTTCTTAAAATGTTTTAAAGTTGCATCAATTTTTGACGTACTGTTCAAAATTGTTTCGTTAGGGCACGACATTTTGAACTAAGCACTTTTTGTAAGTATGGTCGAGTTGTCACTAAATTGAAAATATGGTTTCGTAGTCTCATTTCAATTTTAACAATTATTGGTAATAATTGCCTCTCGATATATTCGCATTCAATTTTTATTACTCAGGTTTTGAAATTTCTACATCCACTTATAAACGAAAAAGAGTAGTTTGGGTAAAGCACAAACCAAGTTTGTGTTTAGCATAAACCAGGGTTGCGTTAACAAGTTGTTGATAAACCTGGTTTTTCTGGAGACCAAACTTTTTTTCCTTATTGTGCAAAATGTCACGTCTGTGGTTATATCCACGGGTTCTACTGATCATTGGGTATGAAAGACGTTCATACAATTAATGAAGAATACTTGCCTTGTAATTGCATAGAGATTATGAAAGAAACACATCCCTGAGGAATATTAATATCAGGTTTAATATTGTGTTCTGATTTAAAAAACATTTGATATCGACTTTTTAAGTACTGAAGCTAACAACATTTTGTAAAGAAAGTAAAGGTTTGACATTCTTCAATTTAAAAATGGTATTAAATAAATAAATGATTAAATGAATATATAAAGTCTGCACAGTATACTTAATACAAACTTTTCACGTTTATATTTGTTGCGTTTATGAGACACGTCATCTGAAATAGCATAGAGAATTTGGAAAACGATTATTATGAGAAATTATAGAACGTCATTAAGGAACAGGCCGGGTGGTCCCACAGCAGTGACATGTCAACGGTTGAACGAGTTTTTGTCAAAATGTCATTTTTTTGCCTGCCATAGATGCAGGGGTATATTTATGTAATCTATTTAAAACTTCGAAATGAGTCAAATCTATTCGTTCTTCATCAATTTACAAAAAGTTTCACGACTTCAAAGTGGTAAAACTCATTGCACAGTTTTCCTAATCCATATGTACTAGGTTCAATTATACCAGTAATACACCTCCTCCCCATTGATAGGACAATTTAAGTGATCAGTCGTATAAATTTTATATAAAAATAAAATTTTTATAATAACTTTTCTATTTTTTATATATTAATTCCAAATGGATGACGTATAGACGTACTAATTTGATCTAGATGCATTTTCAATTAATCAATTAAATTAGGGTGGTTATTAGTGGTAGGAATATAATCCATAATTTAAAAAGAATGCACACTACTACAAATTACTAGTTAATTATGCATGTTTGAAAAACTAATTGTACGGTTATGCAATAAAATGTTTCAAACACTTTTCCGTTTTGCACGAAATATTTTCCGTAAAAAGTAATGATTTCTTTTATGATAAAGAAACAACAATTTTTTTGTACAATTCAATGACGTATCTAATTAATGCTGGGTTTTAAATGCAAGATGTGTCCATTTTGTTTATGACCATCTGAAAATGTACATTTCAACGAACAAAATCTAATACGTAAACTTTTAAAAATCTAAAAGTTTAACGTTCGAATGTTCGGTTGAAGTTAGGGATAATTTTTCGTTTTTAATTCAATATAACATGTACAAATGAATATTTTTATTTGAAAAAAATACGTCTTATTTGGGATATGAAAAGGCAAGTTTCCTCCAAATTTGGTGAAAAAACATTTTTTTTGCGCGCGAGAAAAAAATTAAAAACGAAAAAACAATTTTATTTATTTATCTCAAAAATTTGGAGGTTATGTGAAAAATGATGAATACAAAAGTTGTAGATCTTTTTAATATCTACAATTTGTCCATAAAATATGTTTCGATTGCAGGTCAACTTTCGTCGGAAATAAAAAGCACTTAAAAATTCTGCGTTTTTTGATACTTTATCTCGATTTTTTTGAAAAGGGCCCGTTAAAATATTTTAATTTAAGTCATTTTGCATTCGGATGATTGCATATTATCAATTCTAGCTAGAAAATTCCATATGCACAACACTCGCAATTAAAAGTGGTTTAGGCTCACCGTGCATATTCTTGTTCCAAAAAGGAGTAAATCTGGATGTCATATAAGAAAGTGCTCGCAAGATAAGTTATTAAGTAAAGTATGAGCTAGTAAATACTTGTGTAACGGCAGAAAGTGGCACTTTTAAAGTCAACAATTGAACAAGAATATATTTACCGTATATTCACTTTAGATAATGCAAAACATTGATAATCTGGATTCATGAACTTCGAAAAAGGTTTTTAAAAGCTAGTAGATCTGTTAATATGTTAATAATTTCACATTTCACTGGAGCAAGCAATGGAGATTTATATTGATTGTTCCGTTTCCGTAGGATTCGAAAAAATAATATCAAATGATTTAATACAATATTTATTATAAATTTCATAACAAATTGTGCAGAACTCATTGTTTTTTTAAAAGGGAGTAGCATTGTTTCAAAAATGAAGTGTTTGACATTTGCACCAGTCTGGAAAGAAGTTATATTTTTTAAAAACTGATGACAGCTGATCGATTACAGATTATTTATGCTGAAATGTCAAGAAGTATAAGTAAGTGATATGCTGTGATTTGAAAAATAGTAAGACAAATGTAGAGAGGAGGAAAGTTGCAAATATTCTTCAATATTCTCAACTATTAATTTTTAATTCCAAACATTCAAACAATTCTTAGGGAACAAATTCACTCTTCAAAATCTATTTTATAGATTGGACTCTTCTAATGAATAAAAAAAGGGAATCCTCATAACCAAAATGAAATCTAGCATTACAAGAATTAAAATTCATTAAAACTCAGTTATAAGAGTTATTCGTTTTTACCATGATAAAACCAGAATTTTTACTTAAAAATTATCCAGAGATTGAAAAAATTGAAAGTTCAGGGTGTCAGTCAACAATTGTTCCTGCAAGATTTTGACATATCCAATGTCTACAATAACTTTTTCGGTACCACAGCTGTAAAATCCGATTTTACGGCCTACTTTTAGACCGTAAAAAAAGAAATTTTAAGGATCACGTATAACATGAATCTGCGCTGTTGAAAACGTAATCCTTATGGACTAAATGCAGTTCGCGAAAGCGAATTTGTACAACTTTCAGTACGGAAAAATAATGTTCGACCCACGGCCGTAAGATTTTACGGCCTTGTATCGAAAAATACTATTTATTCGATTCCTGGACTATATCAGATGGAAATAATAAATTAAAAGTGGACATTAAGCATGTGTCCAAATCCCTTCATCAGGAGCTGAACAAGTTACGTGTTGTAACGAACAACTTCTTAAGGAACAAGTATCTTCTCTAATATAAACCAGTATATTCCATGGCACAAATCTAACATAAAAAAAAACAATTAGTAGATATTGCATACAATCGGGACTGGACACAGCTTGTTTACAAAAGACATTTTACTTTTATTTGTATATATAGTGAGTTAGGCAACAAATCGAATTAAAAATGAATTATTCTTGAACATGAATACGTTTTCAGTCTTTAAAAAGGTTAAGTTTCAATTATCCGATAAAAACACTTTGACGTTGTCTATTCTTTGACGGACTAGTGACTCCTGGAACTTTGAGAGTCCGTTTCTATCATTCAATTATAAAATTATTCACATTACTTTTGATAAAAAAAACTCATCCAGATGTTCATCTTCAAACATTCACAAAATGTATTTATATAAGAATCTTGTGAATTACAGTGAAGTCCGAGTAACTCCTGACTTGTTCGGTTTGCATTTTGGCGCCAAATTTTGATACCGAAAAATTTAGAAATTGCAATGGCATTTGGTTATATATCAATTGCCTACCAATTAGGATAAATTACGCACAATACTAATACATCAAAAATCTCACCCCTTTAGCATCTTGACAGTTTTGATTTTGCCTTCACCATCGTCAACGGCCCATGCGTAGTAGTAAGAGTAATTCTTCATGTCGAAGGAAATTTCGCGACACTTGACCCGTCGAGCCGCGAACCACTGAGGCGACGACCGGAGTGAAATCCTAAGACGCTAAGGTGCCACCCCTGCTTCGGGAAGAACTTGGGCTTTATGGATATAGTGTACTAAATTTAGACGAGACTAAGAGAGATAGAGGAAGCGAGAGAGAAAGCGAGTAAACGACTCGACAAATATTCCGGACACACACGAGCTAACCAACAGAGGTTGAGATGGATGGTCCGTCGGTTTGTACACTGGCAGGTGCACGAGAGTCTTTCATCGCAGAGCAATAGGACCGGAATAATGAGATTTTCATTTGGATCTGATCCTATCGTTCAAAAATCGCTCATTCCTAGATCAATCGCGAGTTACTAAGTCTCGTGATTAAAGCAACGATTGGCGAGATAAGGGTCAGTTAGAATTTTGATGAAGATGGAGATGACATTTATATTTAAGGACGTGATCAATCCAGTTCTTTTGTTTTATTTCATTCGTCGCTAGTCATTTAACCGAGCCCTATTATTGCAGCAACTCTTTCTTAATTTAGTTCACAGCTGTGGTAGTTTTTGCTTCCAGTTTTTTCCCGACTTTTTTATGACTTTTGCAATCATGTTTAACTTTTTAAAGCATGGAAACCCAGTTTCCAATGATTTGTGGTTTCAATCTTGCAGAATGTTGCGAATCTGCTAACGAACATTAAGCGGTAGGTAACCAACAAGTTTCCCGAATTTAATTTACTGGAAGCTTTAATATTCATTTCTTTTAACTCAAACTAGCCAAAATTAGACTTTCTTTGACCCCCAAATATATTCCACAAAAAACAAGGTTCATCGGGTATAATTAACCGCAGCGTAGTAAGCAAGGGTTACATTAAGACCCTATGAACTCAGTAACCCATCGTCGATAACAAAAACTCAGGTATTTGATACCTGAAATAACGAACAATAATTTGATACCTTGTGAATAGATTGTGAACGATATCAGATTTTTGTCATGCGATTTGTTCGAAAAGAAAACTACTGTAGATCAAGTTAAAATACAATGGAACATCATAGTATACTCAATAAATGAGAATCAGTTAGTGCTAGAAAGAATTTTGATGCAAAGCTTATACCAACGAAAGGTCTGATAATCTAAGACATTTTTAGCATCAACCGAAAATAAAGAATGTATATTATAGTCTTGAAAACTGGCACTCACAAAATATAGGTAGGAATGACTTCTTATCATACTATATTTCTTAGTCGAGCGACTTGCTACCAAAGCTAGTTAACATTCAGCCATTTAGAAAAACAAAATAATTTGGTAAGACAGGGCAACTAATGCCATATAAACACGTGATGGGGAGCGAAAGTCAGGATACTCTAACGAAACTTTCTAACAATAAACGTAATTGATTTCCGATTACGTCCGAATGTTTATCTTCCTTCCTTCTTAACCCATTAAGTCCCAATTTTCCATGAAGTTTGGAATAGTTTCTTTTCATACTGTATTTAAAAAAATAAATAAATCGGACGTACGATATCTGACTAAAATTTCTTGTTCTTTCAGAATATCTCCTAAGAATTTATCTAAAATGGATGCGTCTCAAAAGTCATACAACATTTATTGCAGAAAGATATGATTTTTCCTATTAAAAATAATCTTTTAACCAAAATTTATATATGAAACCAGTGAAATACTAATTGTTTTCCACCGAGCAAAGTGTTTTCGAGTCCCAAATTTCAAGACATGTAGGGTCCGTATACAAAAAAAATTAAACGCGGCGATCAACGGTGCCTGAAAAACTATGAGCTTGTTACAAAAGTGATAAAAGCGAACAGTTCTTAGAATCAATAGAGGAATCTACTGGAATTTTTACAGATTTTACTATTTAAATTTTGAAACATTTTTTATTCGTAATTTTTGGACAATTTTAAAAAATGTACGACAAATTCTAAAAAAATTCACAAGTATACTCCCGAATTAATTTTTTCTTCTTTTCAACTTTTTTCCAAAAGGTAAACGATTTCGATGGAGAAAAACCTAAACTTTTTCAAAATTTTCCTTTTAAAATGCCAACAGAAAAATCTCGAAGAATACTAGTGTATTTTTCAATTAATTCGGAGAACTCTTTACTCTTATTATTTTTTTTTGAGAAAACTCATAGCTTTTAAGAAAAGGTGACTTGATGGATTATGTGCGTCATAGTTCTTCAGTTAGTGAGTCCTCAAATTTTTTCAAAAATTTTAATTTCGACGCCAAATTTAGTATTGCCATATTAAATTTTGTATTTCTCACCATACACGTTTTTAAATTAAGAAATCAGTTTTTTAAGTGGAGAATGATATTGTACCGATGTCATATAAAAATTGCAGATTTGAAATTATTTTCGATAGAAAAAATTTAATTTTTCTGCAACATATTGTGTATAATATAGTAGCATCCATTTCAGACAAACTATACGATATTCTGAAAAAAAACATGAAATTTTACTTACGTCCAATATCGATTTTCTTTGTTATTAAAACACATTTCTGAAGTAAAATAGGTATTTAAAAAAAAAAGACATAAAAAACAAAAAATGGATTAACCTGTTCCATGAAAATTTACTTTAACACCGACTAGATATTCTGTGTATTATTAACAACAAGAAATAAACATCAGGTAACTTTAGTATATCCCACAAAACCATGGGCCATTAATTACGATCCAATTATTGATTTATAAGTTTATAACGAATTCTAAATTTATCATGTTACCAATCGAGGGCAAAATATGACTTTACCGACCATCCTTCATATACGCTACTTTCCCTCGTTGCATTAAATCGCTTCTATTACCGTAGTTTCAAAATAAGGCGAATATATCGTCATTGTTGTATATATACAGGTTTTTATATTCAGTAGAATTAGTCGAATCGAGGTACTCGCGAGTAACGCGGTCGACACCTGTTACTGATCTCGTATGTTAAAAGTGGATTTACTTTACAAAGCAGATTTGTGTTTTTTTAATCTAATAATATCGCGCCGATTATCTCGAGATATAAAGTAATATGTACATCAACTAGTAATAGGGTTTAAAATAGGCAGTTTAAAAAATGTTAAATAGAAAATCCAGTAAAAAGTTAGAATTTATTTATTTTTTAATGAGTTATTTTAATATAATATTAAACTTACAAATCCTTCATATTCTAATTATAAAAAAAATTACCACACAATTTAAAGATTATTTCACATACAAAGATAAGTAATATCGTTAGTAAGCGCAATTCCAAATCTTTTATTTTAATATAAAAAATTTTTTTCTTTTCTCTAAGTCATGTCACTTCTCACTAGCATTGGATTCGGTAATTCTAAAATATTATTTCCCGTCTATCTGTTTACCGCTATTCAAATTTTTGTTAATATCGTGCGTTCAGTTATATTTGCAATTTATATTTTTGATTGCCTTGTAATATCGGTTATTTATAATATTAAAAAATTTAGTTTTGTATTTTTTAATTATATTTTATCCTAAGGGCAAGTCTATAAAACGGCAGCTGAGACTCGCCCTTTGAACTGATTGTTCGTTCAATTGTTAAAATTTTATCAACTATTTATACTGGTTTGATGTTAATTTCAATAAATGTTCACTTTAATAATAAAGAAAAATAGTTTCAATATTAACCTTACATACAATGGTCATAAAAACTCCTTTGTAATAGTTTGTTACATTTTCTAATGCATTTTGAAAAATAATAATCACAATGCTGACATAGACAAATAAAAGAAAATTATTAACCAATCCCAAAGATTTGTTCATCACGACATATTTTTAAAAATTTATTTTTGTAACAAGTTTTTAACCTAAGAGACCGTCAGAAAAAAATACGTGAAGGGGTAAATTATTATTAATTATCGTTATTCTCATATTCCTAAAAAATAACTTAATATTATTAAAAATTATTAAAATGATGAAATAACTTAAATCGGGCCAAAAATAAAGACAAAATATTGAACAACAATAAAACATTTTTGTAGTAAAGTCCCCATACGTAACACAAGTTTATAGGAAAACATCTTCAAGAATGCTGGAGATATTATTGAAAAAATATCTTAGACAATTTAACTCTTTTGTACCACACTGTATGTCCACTATGTCTTATATGCAATTCCTTAGTTGCAGTGTATGTGCTAAATTGAAAATATAATGACTAAAATGTCGTTTAAGGATAGTAAACGAAAAAGTAAGATTGAATTATATATTTGGGAAATTTTAAATCTTGGGGGGAAAAAGTGTAAGTAGCTAGATAAACAATCCAAACCAAGTTGAGATCTAGAATACATGCCACCATTTTGAGAATTAAAGATAATAAAATCAAAGATATGTCCAGAAGTATAGAGGGATAATTTTCATTTATTCATTATTACGAACAAGTAGAATTGCCTGCAAAATTTCTTTCCACCATCCTGAAGCTGTCATTTTGTTTTTCGAAAAAAAACCATCGGGAGAAGAAAGGAGTTATAAAACATAAGCAAATAGCATCTTTTATAATCAATAGTATATTGCTGAAAACTTTTGTCTGCTGATTTTGTCTACGAAATTCCACAATAAAGGTCAAAAAAAAACTATCAATTTTGCCTTTTTTCAAGTTTTTTAACGACATTTGGAATCTTACACGGATGAAAGTTGCGACGAATCGTGAATTCTCAAAATAGGAAGGTTTCTATTGAAAAGGAGTTCTATTTACTAAAAAGACTTGTGATCATAATAAGGGGAAAAACTTGAAAAGGTTACCAAATTTCCATTTTTAATATTTATTAGCATTACACAAAGTGGCAACTCTACAGTTTTATAAAACAAATGAAAATATTTTGTAATAAGTGGTATTAATAGTTGGAATTCTTCACTTCTATTATTAGTTCCATGATTAATTAACAAGTGAAATATTACGTTTACCCATAATTAATTGGGAAGTAATTATGTCAAATGTATTGCGGTAAAGAGGTACTTTCTACGTGAATATATCGCCGTCATTCGAACACTGCAATTATAAATAAATAATGGAATTCTTTTATTTAGTAACCTTTTCTCTTTGTTTGTATTTAAAATAATAATGACCAGTATTAATACGGTATTACACACTCTATTAAATTATTTCATATTAAAACTCTGATCGTGATAGAACACAACGAAACTAAAAAGATAAATAAAGTGAAATTAATGCAAATTATATCCTTTTTCGAATTTCTCTAGATAAAATTTAAAACTCACATTTAGATAAATTTTGATTCAAAACGATTTAGATCTAATTAGGATTTTAAATAATATTAATGAGAAATGTATGTAAAAATAAAGAATAATCAATTAAAGTGTTTCAATATGCAAGTGTTGAAGTGTTTCATATTTGATCTTTTTCGACTATATTTTCGATCTATATTTATAGAAATTAGATTTGTTTCACAACTTTTTTTACGGAGTATTGGATTTATTTTGAGTAACTCCGATTAACTCTGTACTTCGGGAATGTCACGCCTATATCAAATATGGCTTAAACTTGTTTACGATTATTGAAAAACTTCTAGCATATTTGATTCCAATTGCTTTTATATTTAAAGCGTATTTGTGAGAATTTCAGATTTTATTTAATATTCAAACTGACGCATCAACTCCTGAAATGACTATACTTTAGTTTCAATCAAGGATTTCGTATCAAGATCATGTGAATTTTTTTCAGAATATTGTGATTCTATTGAAACTATGGACAAAAGTGGATGAAATATTTGAACTTTAAGAACAAATTTTACTTTTGTACCATACTTCATTGGATAGACTGGAAAATTACATCACAGTGAACATTTCGTTTTTAATTTCTGAATGTCCTAACTTAATTAGAGCCGTAGACAATTTTACAAATGTTTAGAATTTAATAAAGGATTGTGAAAAAGTTTTGGTATATTCTTTGATGATATCTAAGCATCGTTTGTTGTTTTCATTTTTTCCAAAATTACATAGATTTCGAGGAAATAAATCCCAAACTATAATATTTGAAATTTATTTCCTCAAAACTACTCTCTAAATTCCTTAGAGTGAAAATTGAGCCACTCTTTCACAAAGAGTGAACTTTTCGCATGTGTTATTTGTCATGTGTTATATTCACTCTTCTAAGAGAGTTTTTCTTCTTTTACTCTAGATGAAATGTCACTCTTCGTAGAGTCTCATACTCTTAATAACTTCCACTGTAAGGAATTTACAGAGTATCAACTTTTCAAAAAACTTGCAAAGTAAAATAAAATACTTAGAATTCATCAAAGAATAAAGTTTTTACCAGAGCATATAATCAATTTAAAAATTCTTCAATGCTTTCTAAGAACTTTTTATTCTGAGTATTTTTTATAGAAAACTGATATTGGAATTCCTGGTGGTTGAAACTTAATCTCGGGCTCTTCAAGAGCGACCACGAAATTAGTAAAGTATGTGACTGTCAGTTTTTTAAATTTGGATTGAACAAAACACATGAAAGAAATTGGAGTAAAAAAATCAAACTTCAATGGATTAATTGAAGTTGATCCATTTTGAACAAAATAAATTCGAAAATATCTTGAAATGAACGTCTATTTGAAAACAATTTAATCAATGTGTTTATTAATTTTATAGCTACATTCTATATTGTAATACTTTGTTATTTGAAAGTTCAAATAACGTAAACATGATATTTTCTAATGGATATTTTAACTCAATTCTTTAATTAATTATTCTCTTATTAATCAATTAATTTAATTTAATTATCTGAAATTTGTTTAAATACTTATACCATATAAAAAAAATTAAAAATATGACCTTACCTTCTCTCGTAAGGCGTTCTCAGCAAACAAATAAATTTATATTATTATACTCAGAATTATATTTACACAACTTAATTTGCTGTCAGAATCAACGATAATTTTAATCTGAAATAATAATATAACTAATAATACTAGAAATAATATTAAAAAAATAAAAATACCAGAAATAATTAATAAGAAATTTTAATACTTAACAAACATTTAAAATATAAATTTTCCTCATTTGAAGTGTATGTGCTACTGTGTCACTGATATTGAAATGGATAATGTTTGTGAAATATACTACTGTATTTTCATTACAAGTATACTCGTATAATACTCGCTATTACGTGATACTTTAAGCGACTATTAGTTTAGTTGATATTGTAACCTAAAGAATTTTTTAAAAAGCAGGCAGTACATTCCTGTATATGGTTAAAGTGTATACAATTTACTTCGTAGCTTTAGTAGTCAATCGGTTAGAAAAGCAATTTGCATAATCTGGTAAGATTAAGTTTCAATGCACATGAATAATGAGGACTAAATTAGGCCTACTGTAGAATTATATATTTTATTATTTGATATTTTGAAAGTATTATTGTACTCAAAATATATAACTTTGGAAATTATCTGGAAGCTTTTTTGTTTTGTAAGTTTGTTCATGTTTTCAATTTGTTCAATTTTATTGACATTTTCTGGAATACCAGATCCAATTGATCCTTCAGTTAGCTATTGGTAATTTCTTGCGCTTGTGTCTGATCAATTTAAAATGATGTTTTTTACGTTGTAAAAGAAGTTTGAGTTCAGAAACCTCACGAGACATGTTATGAATTCATTTTGAAACCTATTTTGTAGAGTACATAAACAAAAATTTGAATTAGGGTAGTTAGACCCCGGGATATAGTATGTTTAAGAAAAATATTTAATTGCAATCTCAAGAATTAAATATTTACTAATAATGACATTGTTGAAGGGAGAAAGTTTTATTGTTCTTGACAAAATAACTCTTGTTTTCTAATCGCCACTTAACATTTTTTTGAAAATGAATGGATTTTAACAAATGATGCTTACTTTTTAGAGAAAAAGAACTTTACTTAACCAATTTTTTTTCCTAATCTCTAAGATTATTCAGAAATTGTGAAAGGTAATCATTTTTGACGTCAGGTTCAGAAATAAAGAACCACTTTCTCGAAAAAAAAAAACTAGTCACTCGTTGAAATTCATTCACATTTAAAGTATTCTTAACTGACGAAAAGAAGAAAACTGGAGTCGTTAATACATTTTTCATTATATATGTTTCTCAAATTATTTTTGCAGATTTAAAATTCTTTTAAAGACCGCAATTCATTCTTTCATCAATAATATCGTTAATAATGAAAATTAATTTCTTAGAGACAATATTAAATATTTTCTCCGAACACCATATATGTCCCAGGATCCAACCGCCTTAAAAGAAAATCAAATGTTTCTTTTTATTTAAATATTGATTTTGTACATAAAAGATGTCATTAGTAATAATATTTTTATTAATAAAGAAGATTTTTTTTTCAATTGATGTAATGTAAAAAAAAAATTATTTATCCTACAAATATTTTGCAATTATTTTTTATGTAAGGGGATGTTCAGAAAATTAACATTTAAAGCATTTACATAATCCTTATCATTACCATTAGATTATCAAGAAAGTATAATTTTTAATGACAATGAGAGTCCTGTTTGTGCAGGTATTTCGAATGGAATGTTCTTACAAATATATTCTTTCCAGACTACAATATTTCTATTAATTCAAAACCCACGGAATTAAAATACATAAGAAATATTTATGCATTTATTTTTTAAATATATTTTGCACTTCCATGAAAAATATTTTGGTAGATTTTTTAGTGTTTTTCATAACTTGTTTTTCTTGTTATTCGGCTTTTTCTTTTATATTTTCAAAATTCTTTTCTTAAGAGAGTTCCAAAACTTTTTCTTAACTAATTAAATCCCAAATTGGCAAAATTTGTATCATACGTTTGAGCTCAGGAAACTTTGCGAAAAAGTAAAAAAATCTTTTGGAAAATATCCAACCGTACTATTTTTGGGTACACTCTACATGATAGAATGGTTTACAATTTTCAAAACTTTGATTTTCAATTGTTGATTAACAATTTCAAATAAAAAATATGATTTTTTTATGAAAAATTTGTATTTAATCAAATATTTGAGTAGAAAGGAAATTTATTTCACTGTTGCAAATATGCACAAAATTGCACAAAACATCTAAACTTTTCAACCAGCTTTGGCTTTTATCCTACGATTTATTTTAACAAAATGGCGGGCAAAAAATTGAACTTTCATTTTAGTACTTATTTTAACGTTGTTTTTATTCAAATCGTCTAAATTATTCAATTATTTCAGTAAAAATATACTTAAATATAATCTTATTTCTAAAAATAACTATAAAAAATATATGGAAAAAAATGTTTTTACGGTTTAAAAAAAATAAAAAAGAAGACACTTGAATTCCTGAACCTCCACGCGGTAAGTGTCGGGCATCGTTGTTCAAACAAAAAAATAACGACTAAGGGATGAAAATTGAAAAATGATTAGATTTACTTGATTCACTAAGATTTGCTCTGAAAATATCAAAATGCAAACCAATATTTCGAAAATCAACGATATTCAGATTATCACATTAGTTCCTGTTCAAATAATGACGAGAAACCGTAAAAAACGACTTGTTAAAACCTTAAAAACATTATTTTTCATATTTAACCCTTTTTATAGTTATTTTAAAAAATATATTTTATAATATGTAAAAGACTATGGACATAAATACTCGTGTAAAATGAAATTAATTATTTGAATAATACAGTTATTTAGCATAGTTTCATTAAACTTTCAAAATTATTTATAATACATTCGTCCAACTTCAACAAAATTGCATACCTGCAATATAAATATGCTACTATTTATCTAAATTAGCGTACGTTATGCAGTGCAGGAAATTATACAAAACGAATTACATGTAGAATTAAAAAAATATAATATTTAAATACCTAAGTTTCTCTAAGAAAATATATATAATAATTAAAGCCAGCGGCTTTTATGGTTATAATTTTAAAAATGTTCAGAATAGAGTTTAAAATAATGAGCAGTAAATAAGACAATATTTACATTCTCTTTGTCCATGAAGAAAATCTCACTTTTAACAAAAATTTTGCGAAATAATATGTGCAGGTCTGACTCATATTTAAACCAAAATGATAATTGATAAATTGAAAGTAAGATGTGGGGATAAATACAATACAAATATTAAAATATACTATACAATTTTTAAACATATTTTTATAAAAGTAATTAGATTTATCGTACAAAAAATTTTGAATCGACACGAATTTATGCACATTTCCTGTTTGAATACTGTATTATTTATCAAGTTCATAAATATATATGAAATTTAACAACTGTCGTGTAGACCATTTTGTTATCAAAGCCTTCATGATTGTTGCTCATTATACGTTTAGAGTTGATTGCTAGAAAGTAAAATAAATCCTTCTTAAACTATAAAAATAGTCTTTGAGTAATGTAAATACTTTTTTAACAATGCAACATTTTTGTACTAAATACATGACTTGTTACAATTGCAAAAAATAGATAAAAAGTATTATTCATCTTATGATTATGTTTTATATATTCATACGTGTGAATGTAGCATTTGGAATGTTATTTTATTGATATTTTGTTAGTTCAACAGTGGTTGAAATACATTTTTAAGATAATAATAACCTTCTGGCACAGACTGCGAAAGCAAATAATTAAATATAAATCGAGAAAATAGCGACGAAGATTGGATACAGTCAATTACAAAAACAGACCGTCACTTTTTCAAAACAAAAACACAAACTTTGTTTAATGTTAAATGCAGAATAATGTTTAATATACCTTCAATCAAAGTAAAATATTTTTTAAATTTATGCGTTTCGAAACAAAACACGTGTACTCATTAAAATCATTTATTTTGTAATGCACAATATGGCAATGAAATAATGATGAATTTTTTAGCAAAGGAACGGATACTTGCTTAGGTCAACTTTCGAACTCATCGGAGTGTGAAACTCTGAATGAGTGAGAGGATTCAACGAGGTAATTACTCGTAATACGTAACGAAATATTTTGTATTATTTGCGTAAGCAAGTAAATTGTGGTCTTTTCTGAATAATTAAAAATTTAGCTCTAATAACAAAATTGCGTTAATTTTAACATTTATAATATTTTTAATAATATTTTTGTCTTTGAGGCACTTTTACGGTGTGACGACCGGTATTTTGATCTTAAATAAGGAATTCCTTTGTGTATAAAAATACAACCTTTCCGCTCTTTGAATCTATTTTAAAGGAAATCCAAAAAACTGTTCTTTTGATTATGAGATGTTTTTTGTACTGAAGTTATTGCTCAAAGTCCACTCCTCCAAGAAAACGTGCGAGTGCGGTTGTAATCTGTAATGTGAACTGCATAAAGCAACTTATAAAAAAATAACAATATAGTCTATTATGTGCAATCCCAACATTTTAGTGTTTTATTTTTTCAAAGAAATTATTTATGAAAGATTATCACCGTGGTGCAAACCAAAATTGCGGATGTGGAGTATGATTCCTAGAAATTTCAGTCCGTTCCATGGAATGCAATTTTAGTAAACACAATAATGCAATTTTTTAAAGCCGTCACATTGGGAAAGTGACCGAATATAAATTGTATCATGAATGTTTTATGAATTACATAACTTTACTTAATCTCAGAAATGACGTGGACACCTTTGAACATCACGGAAATATGCAATCAACATCCAACACTAACCGATTGCCAGCCATCTTTGGTGCCCTTGATGCTATTCTTCATCCAGTATTTTGGCTACTCTTATGATGATCTCTTCACTGATTCTCAGAATCAGCAGGATAATCTCGTTGATCCTGATGAAGATGATCAGTACGATTTCATCATCATTGGTGCTGGATCCGCTGGGTGTGTCGTTGCAAATCGTCTCAGCGAAATAACCAACTGGAAGGTACTTTCACTCAATTAAATTTCTGTTTACCTATACGTTCTTTAACAATAAATTACCTCAATTCCGTACCTGTCTGCGTTATTTTGTTTAATGTACATGTAATCGCTTCATGTTATATAAAAATACTGAATATGTTTAAATAATTTCAACTGTAATAATCCGATGTTAATTTTTCCGAATATAACCCAGATAAAGAAGAATGGTCCAAACAAAAGTAGAAGTAGGCAAAGGAGATTCCCTCTTGGTAACAAAACCCTTGATCTTGAATTCGAAGTTGAACCTTTGTATTAATTAATATTTTCTGCTGTACTAGTTTCAACTCCGTATTTGAAAAACGCGGCAAATTCATTTCAGAATAATATGATCATCAAGGACATGTCAAGGTTTATTGCGCATTTTAATTCTTCCGTCTTAAAATTCGGAAACCGAAATGTCATAGTGCATAATAGTACTGCGCATGAGTATATGTCTTACTTCAGTATTGAGCATGTGGCAAAGCGAATCGAATTTAGCATTCTATGTAATTCGATGCATCACGGCAAGTTTTGGAAAACTTGATTGGAAAACGAATTCGTTTTAAGCGACCACAAATCGGTAAAATTTACCACATACGATTCAAGTTAACTCTCAAAACATGGTTTTTGTAATTCCTGTATTATTAAAGTAAAAAAATAACTGTAGGTATGTTAAAATAATATTTCGCTTTATTAACTAACATGTTTTAAATTTCTTAACTTCATTATGTCAAGTATAGCTGATGCTAATAGTAACATTGTTTAGAAATT
Source organism: Trichopria drosophilae (assembly GCA_030407085.1). NCBI lineage: Eukaryota > Metazoa > Arthropoda > Insecta > Hymenoptera > Diapriidae > Trichopria > Trichopria drosophilae. The sequence continues at coordinate 138,732,263 of CM059584.1, read as the reverse complement.
ATTTTCTCTTTTTCCTATAATAGAAATTTGTTAGATTCAAATTTGGCATACCTACCTACTCTGCAATTAAGGTGCAATAATTCTACTTCGGAAAACTAATAAATAGTTCAACGGCCAAAGAACTCGGATTTTGTATACCAAAATGTGAAAGGTTTTAGAACTAAATATGATATATAGCAAGTCAACCTGTCAACCCTAACTCCCAAATCAGATGTGATTCTCTAACGGAAATTTATTTACATCCAGGTCTTTACGATAATGACTTAGGCTTTATAGACTATAAGATTTTCCGTCGTCATAAAGAATCTACGTTGTGTAAAGGAAGATATAGGGCGGTCTCTTAATTGCAATATGTAAATAAATTACCGCAGGCTATGATATTATATTTACTGATACCTATTGATATTGATCACCTATTCGTAGTTATTCGGAGTGCATCTCGCGAACTTCTAGTCATACTCGTACTAACGAAGTTGAAAATCTCTTAAATAATTTCATAAAATTGTATCTGTTTGGGGAGTACAACCTTCCACTGACTAGGAATCTACCACTGAGTTTCTGTCGTTGTAGTCACCCTAACTTAAGTATTCAGAATAGTTTAACGATGATTGGAGATTTTGCCAATTTACATGGACTTCATCAACACTGTACCCTGTCAATCCAAACAAGAACTATACGTTGGACCATATACGCAGTCCTGATCTATGCAATATGCGATATGTCATATTCATTGGTGCTAACCGAGATTCATCATCCCCCATGTTCTTTGCGTTAAATCAGAACGTTACTAGTTCAGTAGCATTTCAGTGCACTCAATGGAACATGCGTAATGCTAATTATGATATCATGTGCGTGCCATCACCGGAATTGACTGGAAGATGGTTATATCTCAAGCAGATATTGATGCTAATATAGAGACTTTTTATAATACATTATACTGGATTATTGATAAGCGTGTGCATACTAAGCGCATTGTACGCCCGATTTCCCTGTTTGGTACCCAAGTGAAATGAAAAATGTAATTACTTCTAAGAAAAAGCCTCATAAGGTATAGCGCGAATCTAATATACAGTCTGATTACACAGAATTCAAACGGCTCCATGCATTACGTATTCGGTGCTTTAAGTTACGTTAAAAGAATTGTCTTAAAAAAGTTGAAGACAGTCCTAAGGTCAATGTTAAAGCTTTTTGGTCCTTTGTACAAAATTTCAAATCCTCTAATAACACTGGTCAACACTGAAAAATCATCAGAGATGCATGTACTTTTCTGACATATTTTTATGTACTGAATCCAAATTACTTCGTAGAATTTTTCGATCACCCCACAATTTCGAGATATCCGCCATTTTATTTTTTTCCAAATTCGTTTCTGTAAGAATTTGTTTCAGTCCAGCGGAACATGACAATTAATCGTAAGATCTTTCATTTTATGCATAGTCGCTTCAAAAATACGTATGATTTTTTCCAGATTAAAAAATAACTGAAGCTTATGAGGGACAAACTTAAAAGATTTTACTAAAAATGATGAAAATTTATCTATTTTTAGAAAAAATGTATTTGAATTAAAAAAAATAATTTCATATCATAATTACATAGTCTATATCCAACTTTACTATATATGAAGGTTAAAGAACGAAAATGATTACAAGGAAGTGAATTAATCAAAATATTCACTATAAACTAGTCGAAACTACTCGAACACTGAAATGATATACTAGATAAATATACATGTAATATCCTAATTACTAATATATTATGTATTTCACCATATTCAAATAAAATAAGATTCATCTGTTCTTTATTTGTCCATTCTTGATAATAACATAAATTTGAAAATTTAATATAATGTGCATAATTGAACTATTACCCCAGATTCTGTTACTAGAAGAAGGCGGTGAAGAACCACTGATAGCAGAAGTTCCAGGATTGTCATTTCAATTGGAAGGAAGCAATATAGACAGAAATTATCGAACAGCACCACAGAGACAAGCGTGTTTCGCTTCAAAAAATAGACAATGCGAATACCCTCGGGGAAAAGTAATGGGTGGTACCAGTACAATCAATCACATGAGGTACGTTCGAGGTATTAAAGACGATTACGATTCATGGGCCTCTTTGGGGAATGCCGGCTGGAGCTACGATGATGTCCTAAAATATTTCAAAAAGTCTGAAGATAACAGAAATCCTGAGGTATAATCTTTTTAAAAACGTAAAAAATAAGACTGTTCATGACTAAAACATGAAATTAATTTTATAGATTGTGGAGAATGACCCGGAACATCATTCGAAAGGCGGATACTTAACGATCGACTACTATCCATATTCTGATGGACACTCAGAAAACATTATGGAAGCGTGGGAGGAGTTAGGATTGAAAGCAATAGACTCAAATTCGAAAGAACAGATTGGCGCATCACGTTATCAGTTTACATCTAATCATGGCGCACGACAGAGTACCAATGGAGCATTCATTCGACCAATACGCGGAAGAAGACCAAATCTTACTATAAAGACCCATTCCCGAGTGACGAAAATTATTATTGATCCAAACTCAAAAGTGGCAACGGGTGTGGAATTTGTATCAACCAAAAACAATGTTACCAAAACTATTAAAGCTACTAGAGAAGTTATTTTGAGTGCTGGATCACTCGATTCACCAAAAATTTTAATGTTATCAGGCATTGGCCCTGAAAAAGAACTGCAAAAACATAAAATAGATGTCATTAAAAATTTGTCTGTGGGCAAAAATCTCCAAGATCATCCCTCAGCGAAGGGTTTGTATATGGTTTTAAACAATGAATCTTCAACGATGGCTGATGTGGATGAAATTCAAAATGATGCGGTACTGTGGCTAAGCAGTCGTGAAGGTCCATTGTCAGCTTCAGCAATTGACAGCGGTGCCTTCGTTCAAACTCCCCTAGCTAAACAGCCTGGTATCCCGGATGTGCAGTTCACATTCGAATCTTTATTAATTGATGATATCGAGAAACTACCACCAGCAGGACTGTCACCAGGAAAACGATATCCTTCGCCCTACTATAATGGGATACGTATAAATCCAGTAATTGTAAAACCTAAGAGTAGAGGAACCGTGACACTTAATGAAGAAGATCCAGTAGGAGGACCACCAGTTATCGACCCGAACTACTTTGAAAATTACGAGGATCGACAAATATTGCTTGCTGGATTCGAATACGGAAAACAATTGTTCCAAACCGAGTCATTCAAAAGAAACGGATACAACATGTATGATAAACCGTTACCCGCCTGCAAAGATATCGATTTTGACAGTCCACAATATTGGAAATGTATTGTGAAAAGTTACTCATTTTCATTTTATCATCCTGTGGGAACGTGCAAGATGGGCCCAACTGATGATGCCGAAGCTGTTGTAGATCCTCGGTTACGAGTACATGGAATTGGCAAACTCAGAGTCGTAGATGCTTCAATCATGCCAATCATTCCTAGTGGCAATACTAATTCTCCAACTATTATGATTGCTGAAAAGGCCAGTGACATGATTAAAGAAGACTGGAACAACTATGTGACGTAATTTGTTTAAACTAATTGTGCATGTATTATTTTATATTATGCATTGGTTATCTTTTATAGAAAAATTTGATTTCAATAAGTGGGTACAAAAATGTATAAGAACGTTTATGAAATTGATAGGCTAATAATTGATACGCAAATTAAAGCAAAATTTCGATTGTTACGATAAAATATTTGCCAACGTAACATATTTTAAACAAGCTTGTGAAGGGTCCACCAGATTTCTATAGCCAATTGATTTGTTGTTATTTTCCTTCCTCGGTTTTCATTTTGCATTATTGTCAGTTATTTGATCATTGAAGTATTTTATTGAAGCATTACTAAGGTTCATCATTCATATTTTTGTTTTACATCATATTATATTTCCATAAAATTTAATCAATGGATACGACACTACTTAAAAAATCATTTCATTTGTACTACAATTACATGCATGCTAAGCAAATACTAAATAAACGCATAGTAATTAATCATCTACACTTCAGTTTCATTCTATGATATGTTATTCCAGGAATAGCCGCCCAATTCAGTCACGTTGGAATCATGTAATTAAATTTATTGAAGCAGAGAAACGACATAGGTACACACACGAATACATCTGAAGAAACGAACATATTCAGTAAACAAATCGTATTAATTTACATTAGGGTATTTTCAGTTCATATCATTCATCCAATTTGTAACAAATTTAAATGCTTGAAGTGGTACTTCAATTTTTATCAAGAATTGCAGCAAGTTGATTAATTCTGCATGTATATCCTTAAATGTATCAAGTTATTGGGTCATTCTCTTCCACAAACTTTTCATCCAATGATGTCGTTATTTCCTATCGACAATATAAGTAAACAATGAAAAGGAATTTTTTACTGTAGAAAAAGAAACAAACATATTTGAAAAAGAAACAAACATATTTGAAAAAAAAACAATTTTAACATTTTCTGACATTTTCATGAACATCTCGATTTATGAGATGCATTGTCGTTGAACGTCTTATTACACACAAAAATAAGTTAGTTGATGTTTTTTAACATTTTATTTATTTCAGCACAATATAAATAGAGAAAAGTGTCTTTTACAAGTTATACTATCTCTTGTATTTTAAAATGGTGTCTTAAATTCCTTGCACTTACAAGAAATATTAGAACGTCCTAAATCCCTGTCTTTTAGCATTTCTTTAAAATGTTATCGAAATTTTGTATTTCTGAAAAATTTAATTTACATAACATTTCACTCTTCACCTCCGAATGTCCTGAGGAGTTGCTGATGACTCCGGAACTTATTTGAGTTGTGTGAGTTGAAATAAAAAAATAATAAGCGTCTTCACCCCGGCTGAAATATAAGAAAATTTATTTCATTCCTTCCTTGTTTACGAATCAAAAGCTAAACAAGTAATAAAAAGGTAAAAAAAATTACGATTTCCCCAAAAAAAAAATTGCAATAAATTTAAATAAATTGCAAAATATTCATTAAAATCAGCTTTATCCTTGATTATGTTTAGTATCAGAGATGTTAAATTTTATTGTTCTTGTCTCTATTTTGAATGAGCAGCAAATTCTCCAAACGGTACAATTATTTGAAAAACGGATTTATTATTTTGAGTTACTTACATCTATACAATCTTCAAAATATGAGGCTGTAAATTTAAAAACTTTTACGACAATGGGAAACAATCTGCACTTTTCAGAGTTAACAATCAGAATTGCAGAGTAAGATAATGTTTATCTCTTCTTTTTGCAAAGTATGAAGCCCCCTCTTACAGATGTCGTCATTAAAATTGACCTATGAAGCAATATAAGAAAGTTACAGTCCATTTTTTCTAAAGATCGCAAGGTTTTTTTGCAAATTTTCTTATAGGCAAATTCAATGGTAAGTATATAATATAATTATTCCCCTGTGCCTAAATGTACATATTCGCAATACATTTTTATAGTTTTTACGTAATTCTATGCGGAATTTATGCTTTTAAAGTGCCGATGATTTAACAAAGATTTGATTAGATGAATGACAAAAGTAATATAATTATTGGTTTAATAATTTAGGCTTCCATCTTGAAGACGCCGTATTTAAACAAAATACCATGAAGATTTGTTGGGGTAGATCCCATTGCACCTTTTATTACGATATTCTAGAAAAAGATTATCTATTTCAAAATCTGAGATATTAAAAAAAAGATATAACCTTTTCATTTCGCTTCTATTTTAATGATGCTATCGTAAATAGGAGACTTCAAACATTGAAAATTAGTGTATGAGAAATTTTTCTAGGCCAATTGCCTTAAAAGAGACAGCGTTCAAAGATAATTAAAAAAAGACTTAGGGGAGGGTGCTCCTGAATTGACGTAAGCTATTTAGCCGAAAACTGAAAGTAAATTGGATTTAATGACGCCGGTGAGTACATAGTTATGTACGGCGATCATTTCCCTACAATTCTTTATCATTTAGAAAAATGTAGAGTGTCTCTTTCAATCCCAAAAAATTGGGAAGCGAAAAGTTACGTTTTGACGATTTCTCAAAATAGTGGTCCTGAGTTGACACCCTATGGTCCTGATTTGACACTCCTTTTTTTCGCTTGCATTTAGGAAAAATGCATATTCATTGGCTTTAAACAGAATGTGGACAAATTTAAACAATTTAGAAGAATAAAACACGCATTATTTGTTCATATTAGTTTAAAAAATCATTTCGATTACAATGTTGAAAATCATAGAACACATTAATAACATTATTTTTTCATTTTAAGTTGAAAATTGAAAACCAGATTACACACAATTGTCGTCGGATTCGCAATATGGTGGATGTATGGGATTTTTTTGCGAACGAGAACGCAGGTGCAATCCGCTCGTGGAAGGTTGCTGAGACTGGAGTTCTTGGATTTAAAGTTGCGTCCCATGTTTATATGAAGCAAAAATATCGAAATGGGAAAAACAATATATGAAAGAACGCGAAAAAAGCAAAAAAAATAGGTGTCAAGGACCATACGTTTTGTGGCGACTCAGGACCACCAGGAACGTCTACACGTTTCACAATATTACGCAAACAAAACAAGTTTAATTAAAAAATCAAAATAACCTGTCGGTTATTGTATAGAATAAAGAAATGAATGCATTTTCTATATCGGAATTTCGATGTAATTGCTTACCTGCAGCTTCTTCTGCGTGAAGATCGAAAATGAAATTCAGTTAAGCGTAAATAATAGATTCGTTCTAACGCTGCGTTTAACAAAGTTACGTGACAACTGTTTGTACAAATTATGCCTGTGCCTACTAAGATAACATGCCATGAAACAATTGAGCGACATTACATGCCATTTCTGTGAAATGCCGGGGTGTCAACTCAACCCACAGTGCCCACTCAGGACCACTCTCCCCTACTTATCACCATTAAGGGTTAAGTAAGTTTAAATCAGCTGAAACTTATTGAGGTAAGATATAGCGCAATCTGTATTTGTAAGAAATAAAGTAATTGTTAGGTTAATTAGTTAAAATGACATCACATGTTGTAAAACTGTTTTTTCGAAAAATAAATAAACATCAATTCAGTATCATAAACATTTTATTTTATATTGCAACAATAATTTATAATATTATATAATTTAGAGAATATTATATTAAAACAGACATATAATATCGAGTAAGTTATCACTTATAAGATAAAAAACTTGGATAGGAGAACTATATAAGTAATAAGACACGATAAATACATGTTGTACTTGACTTAATTTCTACCGTAATGGACATTCAATACAATGGCGCTAAATATTATATGCCTCATCCCTATCTTCCTTCTTAAATAGTTAATTAGGTATACTATTTTAATTAAGTTTATTTTAACTAAAGTTCTGATTATCGAATTATTATTAATAAGCTACTGTATTTTTAGCTTTTTTTCAGATCTCAATAAATAGAAAGTACCATTTCAACAAGTACAAATAGTTAAATCATGAAATTTGGTTTTAGGAAAAAGAAAAACGAATCAGATAAACGAGAATCTATAACTTACACAACAGAAACTTCCGCCTCTAATGAAGATGAACAAACTTTTGAGAGTCGGGACACCGATTTATCAGAAGAATTAATTTGTGGAACTCAAGAATCTTCGAGTTTTATCGAATGTCAGTAACATTTTTCTACTAAATGTGTTTAATTTTTAGTATAACGTCAAGTTTCGTTGTGGTACTAAAAGTGTAATAATGCATTTATAGAAATATCCGCACAAAAAACATAGTTATTTACTAAATTGTCAGAAAATAATTATTTATACCAGTATAATAGTCATCGTATTTGGATGCGTTTTTAATTGCAACCCCGCAATGATAATTAATTTCATGTCACTTTCATTTTATAAAATAAAAATTATCATTCCATTATAATCCCCTGTGCAAGTTGACACAACATTTACAAATGATATGGACAGTGTAAAGAAACAAAGTTTCGAAATGTCTACCCAACTAAACAGAAAATATTTCGGTTTACTGTTTTAGCTCAAGCCAGTTCTGACCACCGTGTTAAAAAAAATAACTGGCATAGTAGTCATATTTCTCTTCATCCACTACGGAAAGCACTACGTCTACCTTTGATACGTAATATACTAATTTAGTCATTTACCTTTAACCAAATAATTAGCAACGTATGGTTTGTTATACTAAAGACAAATGTTAATATAATTTTCTTCTTGATCGAAAAACTTATATTTAAAACTGAGAATCGAGTACATTATGCAACTAGAAAGCAAAATCGTTGTTTGCCGACGAGAGCTCGACGCGCGAAAGAATCGAGGGCCGCAATTCGCGCTGATAACGTGAGAAATATTTTTACGGTTCAGAACTTCATTTTAACCGGTATAAGTGCTCAAAAACCGTCATGTCAAATGATTCATCGACGATTCCTTTAGCGTTTATGATAAGGGAACTTTCGAATTATACTACCTTGTAGACCAACTTCTATATGTTCACTATCGCATATACTTATCTCTATTTGCAATTCCTAAACAATACTAAGCTTTGTACGTATAGATAAAATACTCGACAATTTATTCAAAATAAAATATTATATATAACATTTCTGTGAAAGAAGTATTATTTTAAAGTATTCGAAAAAAAGTTATGTAAAGAACGTGGTAATTCCAAGAATATAAAAACAAAATATTTAATTTGTCATAATCGACTAGAATTAAAAAATGAGAAGTTTCGGATGCATCCATCACACCGCCCAACTTTATTCTGATATAAAGGAAATTAATATTATGGTTATATCCGCAACTGGAGAAGGGAAAGTGGTTACAACCAGTGCAGAGTAAGATGTAAACAAGTAATTGGATTTTTGTGTCAGAAGAGGTAGGAATACGTTAAGCTCGATAATGGCTAACTCACAGCAGAACGAATTTGCTTCCCATAAGCAAACAAATTTGAGGTTTGCTATAATCACTGCCCTTAGTCATTGGCATATTCATTTAAAATTTGTTTCGCATTCCCGGCACGAATTCGCTCTACGTATGCATCAGCCACAAAGGAGCACTGCAAAGCTTCCTGTCTGTGGGACTCTTTTGGCCTTAAGTTTCGGGTATACTCACTGATCCCTAAGCATTCTTTCTGGACCAATCGGAATTAATTACATCACGGGAATAGTGTCAGTATGTTGACAGATATTGGGGCTTCGTGATAATGTTGTGTATAACGATATCTTGATGATGGAGACACACCAAACAACTATGGTGGTTGGATTGGCGGATGGCATAGCTATAGTGGTCACTAGATGATCATCGCCGGAGCAGGCCAGACCCCGGATATTTGCTTAGTTTTTTAATGTCTGACGACCTGCCTGCGCTAGATCAGTTGAAGAGTGGTAGGCCATTTATTTAATTTTCAATAATGTTTATAACTGGCGAAAGAGAGAAACGAATGTTCAGTGTATGAAGATGAAGAGAGAGAAGAGCCTGAAGAGAAAGAAAGAAGACTGCTTCGACAATGAAGAAAAAAGAAAATCTATGACAAAGTGAAACCGACGAGATCGAACCACAAATCCCCCAAGAGGGTTATAGTTCCTGACCCGAAATAGTGCCAATGCCACTCCTACGCCCTATAAAAGTTCTCCGTGTTTGCTGTGTTCATATTAGAATAAATATAAGTAAACCTTCTGATTTGTCATCATTTGATGCATAAAATAATTGATATCTTCGCGACGACCGGCGCCAAGTGGCCCTAAAGAGTTATGAACATAGGATCGGAACAGGCCGTACCTTTGACAGGAACTGTAATCAGTCCCATGTATTCGTTTGTGGTGTCGTCTTCGTAGACTTTGATTCCTGTTTGGGGGTGGAATCACGTGCGAATGTCTAGTCAGTGATATATCAAAGAGGACTCTTTCCTTCTCGCTTCGAGGCCCTTGTTCATTGCCTCCTCGTAATATGGGAGAGGTCCTTTGATGTTGTATTTAACATCCCGCAGTCCTTTTATAACAGCGATCATCAGTCCGAATATCGAGCACATCTTCTGCAGATGATAAGCAACCTCTTCGTCTCCGTTCACTTTGGCTGGTAATAACATCGTTATTAGGGATGACAATTGGCGTTTTGTAACTTGACTCCCAAGGGCCATTATACGAGAGAAGTGACATTGGTCCCTGTGGCTGTTTTCATTGCCCACGTCGGCCTGATGATCCATTAGCCCCCAACCAGTAATTGGGCACTATAAAACCAAGTAATATGAATGGCATATATAAATGACGTACGGTCCATATTTTATTACTTAAGTAAAAGCACCAACTATTCCAGTAATTCCTTAATGGCACATATAAAACACGGCTTAGCACTGAAGTAGGAAAAAAAACAAACAATTTTTATGGAATGGAGAGTGGATTTGTTTATTCATAACTGACATAAATCATGAGGATATAATCATGCAAATAGAGCCGTATGGAGTTCGTACTTGGTAATCCCTACATCTTTTTTTAAATTTTGTTAATCATCTACTTTTGCATGGACTTCATAATCATAATACTTCAGTAGCGTTTAATCATTCACCGAACTTTTGAACCATTTATGTTACGTAACCACTACACCTTGTAAACTACTACGTATACATTACTAAAATTCATTATTCAATGCATTAAATGTAACAATTAATAATCTCAAGAATGAAATATCCTACTTTTGTAGATTATTTTTAACGTTTATTTGAAACAAAGAATGGCAATGAAACAAAAAAGAATTTTATATATTAATTACATTAGTTTTTGCAATTAAATTTTGTACAAAGATGTTTGCGAACGTGTTATGCATTCTCATAATCTATATGCATAGTAATTTTCTTCGAACATTTACTTACGAATGAATACAGCACCTTATCTTTAAATTCAACGGTTTTTAATAAAATGGAAATAAATATAACTAACTTCAAATTTTAGTGCAAAAATTACATTACCGAGTAGTGCAAACACGTGCCAGAATCTTGGCTGGTGACCATTCTTTTTTTACATGTAATGAACTAGATAAGTTTTTACTAAATCCTTTTTGTACAAAGGACCACGCACTAATTAAATGGAAAAGTGCCCTCAATCAAATAAAAAATAAACTATGGGAAAATACTTTTAGGAATGTCCTGATGAAAAGTCTCCATGGCGCCAACCTTGAAAAAGCGAGTTTAAGCTGTCGGGAGACCACCTGAACTTAATACATTTGAAAAAATCAAATTGGTTAATGTGATTTCAATTATGTATTATTTATTATTATTATTATTATTATTAATATGATTTTCGCGGGATGTGTTTCCAACATAAACAATAACTCGATATAATCAACATAAGTATATGCAGTAACATATTATTTTTTTAGTTTTTGGGTTCTATTCAAATTGATGTGTAGTGTAACTAAATTAAATTTGAGTTATATTTGTGATACTCATACCGAAAATAATAGATGGTTGGAGCTACCACTTAAGTAGTAAAATACGGACGTTATAGGTGATGATACTATTTATGTAGCTGACTTTACTATGTAAAGAGTAAGAAGAATAACCGCGTAAGTAGTAACGGCACCTCTAAAAGATGTCTGGTCTGTATTTTACTACATGTACAGCAGCTATGACCATCCATTTCTTTCCATGCATTTTCGTCGCCGCGGAACTCTTCACTTTTATGGTGATTTGTTATGATTTGAATTAACGCACATATGATTGTTACTTTTATCACTCGCTCACAGAAAAAAATATGACAAATCGATGTTTTGTCTATAACATCGTGCAACCACGACGAAATATAAATAGGCTACTTTCGTGGTTATTCTTAATATTTATACATAGGAAAGACAGCCACTTAGGTAGGTATATTACTACTTAAGTGGTAACTCCAACCATATATTATTTACGGTATGTGTATCACAAATAAAACTAAAGTTTAATTGCACAACCTAGTTGACAGTTTAGTTACACTACACATCAATTTGAATAGAACCCAAAAACTAAAAAATAATATGGTATTGCATATACTTATGTTGATTATATCGAGTTATTGTTTATGTTGGAAACACATCCCGCGAAAATCATATTAATAATAATAATGAATATAAACAATACTATGGTGCCTAACGCTTTTCCCCCCTCCGTCAAAAAAACAATACATAATTGCAATCCATTAACCAATTTGATTTTTTCAAATGTATTAAGTTCAGGTGGTCTCGCGACAGCTTAAACTTGCTTTTTCAAGGTTGGCACCATATGGAGACTTTGTATCAGGACATTCCAAAAAGAATTTTCTCATAGTTTCTTTTTGATTTCACCGGGGCCACTTTTCCATTTAATTAGTGCGTGGTCCTTTTGTTTGTGCAATTTTTTCTAAAAATTAATATTTATGATTTTTCAGTAAAATGGACTTTACACTTTATTTGACAATATTCTCAAAAAGGTATGCCTGCAATGGACTAAAATATCTTGAGAATAACCTTCTATACAGAGATAAACTTTTATTGTTTTCGCATATTTATTTATGGAAATAAATGGTTTAATGTGAATGACTGAATGCAAAAGAAGACCGTTCGACTATCATTCTGTGTGTAGATCTTCTGTTCGCGCTTACTCGCTCATTACCATTTTAAACAATGTATCAGTTTCTAGATTTCGGTGTTAGGCAGCTCATTCGGTTTCATGTGACATACCAAATTTCAAATATTTTTTTCGTTTGTGAGAGTAGTTGAAACAATTAACTAACTATATTTGCATAAACATAATTTTTCAAAATAAAATGACATTTTGTGGATAATCAAACATTTAATTTCTTTAATTAATTACTTTTTTTTAATAATTTCATATTTGTTCTGTTATTATAAATAAACGTAAATACCCAGTAATTGGTTGGAAGAACCGTTATTACTGAGTTCGGAACAGTTGTAGAAAATTTCCGAACTTTAAAATTCCAGTCACTATTAATTGAAGATTGGAAGGATTAACGATATGGAGAACATCGATAAGTTAAATTTTAAACACAAAAATGAATTTCTCCAGCTTACGAACGTTCCAGATGTCAATCCTATTCGTGTGAAGCTTTATCCTAGAAGATGGTTCACGTTGACTCTCTTCGTTCTCTTTGCGGCAGCGAATAATATGCAATGGTCAGAATATTCTATCATCGAAAATATCATGTCCCGGTAAGATTCATAGCATTTTTCATCCACAAAAACTTTTAGAAACTTTCGAGGAGTATATTTGAAAACGGTTTAAATTTTTCAAGGTTGGTTAAGATGGAATTTTGATGTAAACGCGACAAGTGCTTTAATGATAATGTGTATGTACATCACTATTTATCTTGTTTATTATTATCTTCCAGTAAATTTACGTATTGATTGTGAATGCATAGGTTTCGCAAATTTTCGTTAAATATAAGCTTCACAGACATACATAACATAGTAAGATACTTAGAGCATGGCTGAATAATATAATGTACAATGAGCGTACTAAATATAGTTCTTATGATATGTACCGATAGTAAAAGCTTTTAATTTAAAACAAATTAATTGATATTGATTTGAATTTTATTTCTTTCTAATCCACCTTTCATATTTTAGCATTAAAATTATCCGAGAATACGAGGCATAAATATTTGATAAATATATTAAATTATTAAGTTGATTTCAGATATTACAACGTGTCACATCTGGCCATCGAATGGACGACATTGATATTTAGTGTCCTCTTCATAATTCTCTTAATTCCTATAAGTTACATGCTGCACAAATTGGATTTGAGATATACGGTACTTATTGCATCCATTACAACCTGCATTGGATCATGGATCAAAGTATTTTCCATTGCACCGGAAAGATTCGCTGTTGCGTTTGTTGGACAATCGTTAGTAGGTGCTTGGCAGATGACAGTTTTGGCGTTACCTGCGCATTTGGCAGCATATTGGTTTGGGCCGAAAGAAGTTGCTACAGCCACTGCGTTGAGCAATTCTGGCATGACCATTGGAATTGCAGTTTTCTCTACGTTGACTCCTATGATTGTCAGAAATCATGAAAATCTAGACGATATTGGCAATGACCTGTATATTCTATGTTTAAGTGTTGCAATTTTTTGCACCATCATTGCACTCGCATTGATCTTCTGTAAGTTACAATTTCGACTCGTGCGGAAAGAAGATGGAAACTAATGATAATTCACCTAAATATTATTTATATATTTCAAAAGTTTCAATACTTTCTATTTGCGCACTCTTCTTCTATTAAACGATACTTTCTTACTAAAAATCATTAAAATTTTAGAGGAGCTGTTTCACCTCCTAAATTTGTTTTGAAGACGCTTAAAAAATACGTGTCTCTTAGTTATTCATTTTTTACAACACATCCAAATTTCATAAAAATTGGAGATTTACACTTCGATAGATTTACTTGTGGGTGTATATTCCCTGCGGAATCTATTGATTAATTGATAGGTTGAAGCCCATCAATTTAGTCAATTGGCTTGACTGTTCCATTATTTCAAACTAGTAAGATACTATAAGAACTAGAACATTAACCTATAGTTTCCATTAGTTTCTTTCCGTACGAAATTATTATAAGTACATGAGTAATGTTTTTATTAAAAAATTTATGTTGAAACCTATAAAATTATTACGTATAACGTTCACCATTCATCCAAGTTTGTTACAGACCTCGTTACAGTTTTCAGAAACGAACCCAAGTTGCCACCGAGCAAGTCTCGAGCATTGCAAAAAATGCAAAAAAGTCAAGAATTTGAGTTTTTTCAACCGCTTTGGCGCATTATAAGAAACAGAAATTTTCTCTTGTTATTGAACGCACATGGATTGAACATCGGAGCTTTGAACACAATCTGCACAATAATGAATCCTTTGTATCTAGCCCATTTTCCGGTAAAGCTTTATTTGATCAAATTTTTGGTTTACATCGGATTGATGTCACATTACATGCAATTATGAAAAAATCGTGCATTACAGTAGTATGAATTTATTTTAGAATGGAGAGGAAGATGCTGGACGGATAGCGGCGATACTTATTGCTGTTGGTACACTTGGATGCGTCATTTTTGGCTCCATTTTGGACCGGTTGAAGAAATTCAAGTGAGACATAAAACACTATTTATTTCAGCATTCTGAAAATATTTTACTTTAAAAAGAAATTAATGTTGCAGAGAATTGATGATTGTGTTATACATCTGCACGTTATTGGGCGAAATTTTATTCGCTGTGTCTTTGTACATGGAAACAAAGTGGGCAGTTTATGTCACAGCAGCATTTTTAGGGTTTGTATGAATTTTTGCTTCAACAACAATAACCAATAAAATGATAAGAAAATATTACACAATATTCGAAAGCGGGTATTTAAGTCCTATGCAAAAATTACAAAGTACTGTAAGTTTCTCCATTTTTTAAATAAACAATATATTAACAATTTTATTTCGAAAGTATTATGATTCATATTTTAATTTGAGGGATTGAAAAAGGTACTTGATTTTTTTCTGATTTTTTAAAGCACTTGAAAATAACTCATTACTGTAAAGGTTTACAACCGTAAAGAATCGAAGTCATATTTGTAGAAGAAATTTGTTCACAATCTATAAAAATCGACATTTGAGAAATTGACAAAAATTAACTTTATAATGCTTTTTATCGTAATCAAAATAATAATAATAATAATATAGTGATAATAATAATACTACTCAAAGTATACTCAAATTAACCAATTAGTACTAAATGTCTGCAATATTTCTAAAACGTCGCAGACATCAAACGTTTTGAAAACGTTTCTATAGCGTTTTAAGAACGTTACGAATATTTGGTGTCGGTTTGAAGGTGACCTATTATGATATACCATCATCTTATTTGGATTTCAGTGTATCAAATCGCTAAATTCCTGATCAATATAATTATAAAATAGTATATGATCTCTAAAATACTTTATAACAAATAAACCTACAAATACTTTAAAACACCAATAAACTGACCCACTTTACCCAGATATAATTTAGCAAATATAGTATAGGTTGACCAGGAATCCCAATGTTTAAAAATATATCCTTACGTGGGCGATATATTTGAAATACTACAAGACAAATTGAATCAGTACAATCTTCTGATAGTCCTGCCATTAAATAAATTTATAACACATCAAAAAATATATTTCAAAAACCTCCCCTCCCTTGCAAAAGAGTTCCAAAACAAGCAAGCCAAGATAAATAAACCGCTAAAATATTTTTAAAAAATTCAAAAAATGACTGTGTGTATCTTGAACCTTCAAAATATACAGTGAAGGTCACGTTTGTTTTATACACAAGTTGGAGACGGTTTTTCAGTGTCATTGATGCCCTAAAAGTGGGAAAATAGTGAAAACAATCTCTAAGCATCTTTGACTTTCAAAATGTCTATTTCGAGGTAAAATTTTAGATTCCAGTCAAAACGCAGTAAGCTTCAACTCCATATCTGAAGCATCCATAAAATACTGCTGCATTCATAGTCAGCATGATTTAAGATCAACAACGACGATCAAACTAGGTGATATCTTCTGAAAAATCGGCTTATACTAGAAAATAAATTTGACCTTGAAATAGAAATTTGCAAGGCCAAGGGTGTATGCTGAAATTTGTGTAATTATGTTTTGCGTATTCAGCGCATCAAACAATATAAGAAAATCTTGCCTTAATTATAAATAAAATTTAACCTTGAAATGACGATTTTCTAGGTCATGAGTGTAAATCTTTTACTATTCTTTTTTTATTCTGCGCGTGAAATAATAAAAATGCGTATTCTATGAAACCTTTATGACAAAGGAGACACATTTTTTACACTGTACTTTACGTTTTCTGTGGGACTGGTAGCTATACGGACCACTAAGGTCGGGGATGCTACTTTTATGTATAAATTTTGCATTTTATAAAAGGTTAATTTGTACCTCAAATATGTACATAAATTCTAAAATAACCGAATAATAACTTGGAAACTATTCGTCCAAACAAAAGACATTTGTATATTAAAGTGATTTCTGACTAACCTGCTATAAATTGAACAGCAAACAAAATTCTTTTCGCCTAAAAATGTTAATATAGAATTTTTTCTTGCAGACTCTTCATGGTGGCCTATATGACTGTGGGATATGAAACGTGTGCGGAGATAACCTATCCCGAATCAGAAGGTATTTGCATGGCGGTGTTGAACGTAGGAAATCAAACTTACGGAATAATAATGGTTGTCGTTTTGAACAAAATAATTAATGACTTCGGCGACATGGGTGCTCACATATTTTTAAGTTCCGTTTTAGTTATAGGACTGATATTAACGTTAATCACAGAAGATGTTCAGAATAGGCAGGCGGCAATGAAAAGTTCGGCACATCCCACGTCATTGAACAATTGGACGTCTGGAAATTGAGCACCCATTATATTGAACGTTGTGAATATTAAATAAGCAAATAATATACACAACTTTGACCTTAGGTTGATTTAGAGGAGCTTCTAGTCCAAAATGAAAAATTTCGAGTTTTTGTAGGTGAAAATGATTCGTGTATGAAATATACGTGTTGTAAATTTATATTGAAATAAATATGTCTCGTTTTCTTATAAATTCAAAAGTTGAGAAAAGGTTTAATTAGCTCTAGTATATATTATATCATAACATTTTTTTAGGTAATAAGTTTGAGTTTAATTTCATTGATCGAAAAAAATATTTCTTTATCAGTTAGTGCAGAACGCGTTAATTTTATTTCAGAATTCCATTTATAACATATTTTTCATATTAATATAGTTTTTTTTTAAACACTGCACCATGGAACGTTATAATGGGATTACTAAATTTTATTAATTAAATGGAATAATTCTTAAAGACAGATTTTTATTTGCGAAATGTGCAATTTTATGCTTAGATATACGAATAATGTTAAAAACATTTTAGAAATAAGTGATTACGTATATCAAATCATACCTTTTTCATTTAATAACAAAAAAAATTAATTTTAATTTATAATCAAAAAGCTGAAATAGTCTCAATCTTGTTTATTGCTGCTCTCAAGGACTTCTCTTACGCGATCGTTATCAGACATGCTAAATTGTACTAATTTAATTAGAAAGAAAATAATGTGTATATTAAACTTCTCCTTACAGAAGTGACGTAACATTATCATCTGAAAGTTTATACATTTAACTGTTTGTAGAGCAATATACAATTGAATTGTAGGAGTGGTATGCAATTAAATAAATCAGAACAAAAGTATGTGTATATATAATTGTATATTTATATGGATTTTTGTATAATGTTTCATGTGTGTTGTAAGATTGCCTATAATTAAAAAATCTTTTGCATTTTATTGAAGCTTGTTATATTATTGTTGTTGAGGTCGCTAATTACGAACCTAACCTCAGATGTACAAAATTTACTATGAAAGATTCAAGATGGCGGACTGATAACTAACTATGAAACTTCGCATTTATATTTATTTTTTAATTATACAAATTTAGGATCAGATATGTAAGGTAGAAAAAGATTGCCGAATTTATTTACATTTTCCAAATAAAAATATTTATTTCAAAAATATAATTATTAATAAAATATTTATTATGTCTGTATGGAAAAAATAAGTAACAAGGTTTACTACTTAAGTAGTAAAATACCGACCAGACTTCTTTCGTAGTTGTTTGGCCAGGAATTTACGTGGTAACGTCAAGCACGAAACATTTATGGTCCGCATTTTACTACTCAAAAATTTCTTCATTTTCAGAGTATATCCCGCACAAAACCAGATCGTATGGGAGTTTTCCTTGGAAAATTTCCTTATTGGATGTGCCATAGCATATAAAAAAACAATAGTTTTGCCATTTTAGTGGTATGATTCAGAAGAAGTTCATTTGGACTTATTGTAAGAGTATTTGCACCGAAACAAAATGGTAAAATAGTAGTTTCAAAAGATTTCATTACACTACCCGAATAATCAAACAAGATCTACAATATTGCAATTGCAAAATAAAAGCGATCATTTCATTCAAATTTCCTGACCGTAATTTGAACAGGACAACAATGGCATCAATTACGGAATGGGACTGCCAACTTCGTAATGAAGTTAACATGCCTTTCAGTTCATTAAGTTGTTCCCAATTTAAACCTGATTAGAGTTTGAATTGCATCTCGGAAATATTGTATTTGCCTATTTTGCCAAGCAATGTTGAGTTACATCTAATAGATAGTGTTTACATTAATTTTAGTCATTATAATGTCGTAAGGAATTGGAAGTAGTTTTCAAACGGATAAAATGTTCTTCGTATTTTCTATTGTTTATTTAGTGCATACGACAACATCAAATCTTAGAAGGCATGTTTTGAGTTTTGATATAAATATATTTTGTGTCACCACGAATGTAAGATTCTCCAATTTTTCCTGGCCAATTAAGGGCGATATTGAGTTTGACTTTCATTGTGAATGTGAAGAACATTTAAAGGTGGAGTTAAGTTATGTAATTAGGAACCACGATTTTTTATCGCAGATTTAGAAAGAAAGGAAAATTTCAGGTCCGAATATGACCTTGGCAATGATCTAGAGTTCAACATCAAGGTAATTTCAAAGTGAAAGTTGCAGATATATATCCGTTACGAAACTATATTTCGGTGGGATCGAATTGGTTGGGAGATGTTATAGAAACGTAAGTTTCAGTATTTCGAGTGTACTACCTCGTGGTGACCTTGAAAGTAACCTTGGAACCAAGGTCAGGGGTCATTTCAAAGTAAAAATATTTGTCTTAATAGGACCAACACATTTTGAACCTGGAATCGAAACGAACAGTAAATTTGCATTCAGATAATGTGTAATTGAAAATAGTTTCTAGTAGGGCTTTAATGTTTTTAATCAGTGTTTCAGTTCCATATGTCATTTGTAGGTAATAACCAGGATCACCGACAACAGAAATATGATCCCTTCAGGGGGATAGATTAACGAAAGTGTGGTTTAAAGATAATTTTAAGATCAAGGCTGCTTAGGTTCAATGCGTTTGAAGTTGAAATGACTCTCAAATTTGATCCCATGGTCAAACATACTTGACCTTGTAATGATCTTCAAATGTGACCCCAAAATCAGTCACCCGGGGTTCAAACATAGTTAGTCCCATTAAGAAAAATATTTTGACCTTCAAATTACCGCTAATCTAGATTTCAAGGATATTTGCAAAGTTAAAGAAACATGCTTTGGGTCTTTTTACTCGTTTCAAACCCGTCATTTTTAGTTAACCAAAGAATTAAAACCAATATTTATTTATACATGTTCTGTATAGACCTTCAGACGAAAAAAGAATTTATAATCTATAATTAGGATATAACACTCCTAAAAGATAAATTCAAACATAAATGAAATGTAGCGATGCATCATCAATGCTATTTGGATAAGTCGTAAAGTAATTCAAAACCTCTGGCGTTCAGAAATGTATTTCTTTATCCAGCAGTAAAATCGGCTTCATTGTCACTGTTTCCGGAAGAGTTTAAAAATGGCACCTTATCTGAATTATTTCTGAAGGAAGGAAAAGGTATGTTTTACAACACGTCTCGTAAGGAATGGTTTATCTTCAAAATATTTACAATCATAAAACTAGTGGCTTCAACTCTGACGTTTAACACAGTTTTTTTACAAAAATACTGAAAAAAAACGCGATTTTTTAGCTACAATTTTTTTTAAATGCATTTTTAACTATGATACCGGTTTCAGATCACCTTCTAATCTATCAGAAACGTGTTCCCGATTATTTTACTTAAAAATTATACATTCACATGATTTGATTTATTTTGTTTTTCGTTTCAAAATGGTGTCTGAACGTTGAAAATTTTTGAAAATGAAGAAAATGCTATTATTTCGGATCTGCTAGATTTTCATTGTAGTAAATCGTACAAATAAGTTATTACGGGTTTTGTATGACCTATTTTGATTTACGGAAGCAGTAATATCCCATAAAATCCAATTTCAAGATGGCGACTGTCACAAAAACCATTTATATAGTCAAAAAAAATCTTTAGAATAATGTTGACTTGAAAATCTGAGTGGAATACGATAGTATTTTTCCTATTCCAGGAATGTGAAATTTTACATAACGGGTCCGCCATATTGGATCCGCCATTTTGAATTTCGGTAAACTGACTCAAGATTTGAATTTAGCGATGACTGAAACCTATGAGATGGTAATTAGCAAATTTCACACCAATTTTGGATGTCTCGAAATACACGTATTTCTACTGAGCACATGACAGTCGCCGTCTTGGAATTTGATTTTATGGGATATTACTGCTTCCGTAAATCAAAATAGGTCATACAAAACTCGTAATAACTTATTTGTACGATTTTACTACAAAGAAAACCTAGCAGATCCGAAATAATAGCATTTTCTTCACTTTCAAAAATTTTCAACGTTCAGACGCCATTTTGAAACGAAAAACAAAATAAATCAAAATATGTGAATGTATAATTTTGAAGTAAAACAATCGGGAACACGTTTCTGACAGATTAGAAGGTGATCTGAAACCGGTATCTTAGTTAAAAATGCATTTAAAAAAAATGTAGCTAAAAAATTGCGTTTTTTTTTCAGTATTTTTGTAAAAAACTGTGTTAAACGTCATTTTTCGTAAAGTTTAGTAGCGCCAATCGAAAGAGCGACCTCAAAACTAGTCGGATATAGATGTTTCCATTTTTTTTTAATTTTTATTTTATACATAAAACGATGCTGAAATCCATGTGCAAATTGTGCACATTTGGGACTTAAAGGGTTAATGATTGGACTGGGTTTGGTAGACCCAGCTATTTAATTGACTAGTAAAAACCTGAAAATGACAATTTTCAAAACTTAAACCCCAGCCCATGTCAACCGGAGCATTATTATTATTATTATTTTTGTTTCGTCGTAATATTTAAAATTAATAAAAACTTAATTTCTTCTTGATAGCTTTATTAAATTAAATTGGAAGACTTGTCCTCTTAAAACTGACAGTCGAATTATAAAATATGACCTTTTATATGTAAATTTTTTTAGAGAATTTAATACTCCGCCCTTTTTTGTTTAAGAAACATTTTTTAATGTGACTTGTAGTTTAGAAAATAAATTTAAAAAACTTGATTCTTTCGATTTAGCAAGAAAGTAATATGTTTAATTAAAATGTATTGGTAGGATTCCAGCGATTTATGAAGTAGCCCCTACACTAATTCGTCAAATTGACATAAGCAATGTCTTAAGTTCGTGTTTTTAGTTAAATAAATGATAATTAATGTGTCTGATCGGGTGTATGAGGATTTCATTCAGCCGGGACTTGACATCCGAAATAGTTATTTTCATATGGTAGGTATAAATTGCAACTTAATTTCTAGCAAAATTCACAGTATTTCTGATTAACCAGACCAGTTTCTGTCATCAGAAAAAAATTAGTTAGAAAAATTAAAAGTATGCATCATAAACATCGTGATTTGCTCGTCAAAGACGTGCATAAAAAAATTGCATTTCTTCCTTTTTACGAGTTTTATGAAATAAAATCTACTACTTATGATTTCGATATTATAATTATTTTATAATTTTATTCAAGTTAACTTGAAAATTTTAGTTTTACATTTGTAGCTACTTTAATAGCTTTTAATGTCGATACCTGATCCTTTGGGTTTAAAATAGCGCAAACTAGTTAAGAAATTCTGATATTTAAGATAAAATAAGCTATTAAGAAATAATTATATTAAAATAAATTCCAGCTAAGATTTACAAGATGTAGAACCAAAAATTAATTTAAAAAAAATTATAAAACCCTAACCTAGTTATGTATGATCGTGGGAATACAAAAAAATCCAGTAACGTTACGTAAATTTCAATTTTCGTTGATTAACAAAGTCTTGCGACAAAGTATCTAGAAGTTCTGGATAATCTTGGTATCCCTACCAGTGAGTATTTTATAATGTTTACCTCCTTGCACGCGACACGAAATCAAGGAAGTTGCACTCCTACGCGTGTACGGAAATGTTTGAAGTTTTCGGTCGTCGGGAATTGTGCATTTTTATCCAAATTTAAATAATTAATTTCAAACATTTTAAATGTACAGTCACATTTTTGTTACAAACTATCGCATATCAAACCGATATTAAATTAAATAAGTTACTCGAATACTGTGAAAAACAAATGTTTTCAAATTTCGATATATAACATTTAGTTCCTTCAGTTATGGTACGACTTTTCCTGTATGGTATTTGAAGAAAGCATTTAGTTAAGAAGTATCTGAAAAGTAAGAGTTACATCATTCACAAAAATTGTATCCCAATTATTTTATTATATATTCCGTTATTCCCCACTAAGAAAAAGTGTCACGGAAATTTTACAATGTGAGATATTTGGAGGCTATTTCTTTGAGTAAAAAATTACTGTAATTCTGAACGTATTTTCGATACTTTCAGTACATTATTTAAGATAAATTTCAGGAACTTTCATTAGATGAGATCATTGCATGTAAATTTGCTACGATTTGAGGTAAAAATTACTAAACATTTTTGTAATGTTGCAATTCTAATATCGATTATAACATCCATTTTTGCCGATATATATTCGATATTTTATGTATTTAAATAGTCGCAAGCAAAAAATGAACTTGCTATAAGATCTTGTTAGAAAGCTAATTAGATCTATTAAGTTCTTTGATCCAGTAATGGCAATGTTAATATTTTTATGTGATATCTGATATTTATCGTCCAGAGTAGTTAACAAATATTTCTTTAGTTGAACAAATGTGTTCAATGAGAAATGTTCAAATATCTAGTAAAATTCTAATATATGAAAATAGTCATAGCCGCGATCTAATTTTGATCTTTGATCGCATGAAATCTTATTTTACGGGATTTTTTTACATAAGTGAGGCTAATTACTAATTTTTTTCAATAAATATTCAGCCCATAGACTATTATTGGTCGATTTCTAAAAAATGTTAAAATTGCTTTTAAAGTGCACTTCGACATTTAAGATGCACATTATAAATCTTGTTTCGAGATCCCTCATGCGTATGATTTTAATGATTAATTGTTCATTAAAAAATAAATTATTACAAATTTAGTTTAACATCAATTTCTAGATAGTAGGGTTAAGAAATTAATAACAAGGAGTGATAAAATAAAAAAATGTAAATATACTTTCAACGGGACCCAGTAGACCTTGCATGACTATACTATTTTTCATACACCCCCAAAATCTCATTTTCTACTGAAAAAACGTTTTTTAAAAATCTTTTTAAAAAGTAACTCGCAGCTCTGATTTTTACTCGATTTCAAAGTTTTTTCTTTATTAGGAAACAAAGCTATGTTATTTACATCGATATCTTAAAGACTCACAAAGATCCAAACGAATATATCTTAGAAATGTTCCTTTTTATTCAATTTTTTTAACTTTGACAACAATTTTACGGTATTATTTGATCTCGAATATTATTTTCGTTACTACATCTTGAAATTATATGTAATTCCGATTAAAATGGCCTATTTGTGTAGTTGAGTTGGTTAAAATTTCACTTTGATTACTGGATTTTACGATTTTTTTTATTTTAAGCAAAATTTGAATGTAGTGAAACTTCAAATCGTTGCCTGCAATATCATGCACAATATTCACGCAATGGAAGATTGAGAAATAAACAATTACAAAATTGCAAAACTGAAAACTGTTCACTTGATCTTTAGCGTATTTAAGTGACCAACAATAATCTGCACGCATATTGGTGAACCTTGAAAATGGGTTTCGAAAGCTACTAATTCCTAATGGAATCTTTCACCCTGTTCGTCACTGAGTTGGCCATGATTTTCGGGAAAGAAATTTAAATTCGAATGCAGAAAATGAATCTTAATGATACAATTCATTGCGACTATTGTTATTACCTGAAAAAATGATCAAAAAATTAAATAAAACTAGTCCAAGCTCGTCTGTCTGCAGGATCCAGTTTGTTTGGAAATTCTTCATCCTCCATCAATTTTTGAATTTGGGGCCCAACAACAATTCCCAAAATTAGTAGGTACAGAAAACTTTCGCAACGGATTTGAAGGGAAAAGCTGTTTCATATATTAGTTTGACACAAACTAGGCACGTTTTTGTTTACAAACACAGGTTACAATATGTCATCTTTTCGCGAAATTCAAATATTGGTCGAAAGAACGAAATCTTAACTAAACACTCAAATTTTTCGTAAAATTACAAAAATTCTAAAAGCCAGTCATCGCGATCAAATTTTTACCAATTCAAGAAAACAAATAGGTCATTTTATTTAGAATTACATGTACTTTCAACATATGTTGATAAAAATTATGTTCCGTACCAAATAATATCGTAAAATTGTTGTAAAAAAAGAAAAAATTGAATAAAAATGAAAATTTCTAAGATATATTCGTTTGGATCTTTGTGAAACTTTAAGATATCGATATAAATAACATAGAACTAAAAAAAATATATCCTTTCTTCCTAGGAAACATCCTAATTAAGAATAAATTTCTAAATCGAGTAAAAATTAATGAAGCTGTCAATTACTTTTTAAAAAATTAAAAAAAAAACAGGTTTTTTAACCCTTCTGAGCACGAGTTTTTCTTTTTCCATATGGAAACAATGTAGTTTGGACGAGTATATTGTCCTTGTGCACAGGAGGGTTAAGTATAAATTCAGTTTTTGGTAGTGTATGAGAGAAAACCACCATATCATTTTTCTCAGTTTTACCCGACCAACGAGGTCTACTATGTCCCGTTAAAAGTATGTTTTCACTGTCACACTGTGTAATTTATAATGCTATGTTATTTTTTTTTAATATTCTATATGTTATTCTACTATTAAAACAATATGATATAACGATCTTTGGTCAACGTAAAAGTATGGAAAATATATAAAAATTGTATTTCCTGAAAACAATTAAGAAACTTGTAGTTCTTACAAGTAATATTAATTTTGCAATAGTTCTAAAGGTAGTTAACTACTGTACGCGACATTGAAATGTTGCGTATAACTGACTGTCTTCAGGATAAGCTGCTTCTTAATTCTATGACTTGATAACTTGCATATAAAGTTTATGTATTAATTATATTGACACAAGATTTGAGAATATTCTTTTTTCATGTACTGAAACCAGCATAATACATTAAACTCATTTTTAAAAAAGATCCTTCAAATTTTCAGATACAATGTAGTATTAGACGGAGAAAATGAGTGATTCTAATCACTTATCCTAACCTGCCTTAAGAAGAATGTATGCTAGTCAATTATCTCGAACAGTATCGTGACGTTGTATTCGACAATCTTAAACGATGAGCGATAATTCCTTAGCGCAAGTTATACCTCCAGACGAGATTGAACTCAAGGTTTATCCAAGGAGATGGCTAATTTTATTGCTTTTTGTTTTGTTTGCCGCTGCAAACAATATGCAGTGGTTAGAATATACCATCATCGAAAATATCATGGCCCGGTAAGTATTTATACAAATGACCATAATTAATATGTTAATACAGACAATATACTGTTCATTATAATTATTTCGAAAATCTATAGTCATAACCCTGGTAGAAGTGAGAACATTTTTTGTACTATAACATTCTTATTTACAATGTTAAAGGTATTCGGGAAATGGGCCAGTCTAAGAAAAAATGGACAAATTTCTACCAGGGAATGTAAACGAAATTAATATTAAGTCACACCAAATACTTCCATATTTAGTTAACAAATTTTATTAATTATATCTCTTGGAGTATCCTCAAACGTTAAAATTAGGGTAAATTATGTGCATATGATATAAAAAATATATTTATTAAATGAAAACAAAAATTAGTCCGGATATAGTCCGTTTTATATGCGGAAAATTCTTATTTTTAAATCCTGGAAAATAAAATATCGTTGCTCTTTTAAATACAAAATAACTAACTCAATAATAGCGTGCATAACTATTAATTTATGTGGTTCATAATTCGTAGCTTTATTGTTTTAAGGTTCTTAAACGCGAATCCAATCTTATTAATAAATTAAAACTTTTGTAATATTTTTTATTTTATAAATATCAAGTATCTTTTTGCATTTTCTAAGGAAGCCAGTCTAAAGCAAATACACTTTTCCTATTATCGTGCGCAAAGTTCGTACTTTGCGCACGCATTTCCGTGCGCAAAGTGCCCCGTTACTGATATAGCTTAAAATGCGTGCGGGAATGTAGAGTGTGGACACGTATACCGAGTCGCCGAGTCTACAGTACCGTTATCGTTCGTGATTGGTGAGTTTGAGACACGATCCTTCTCGCGTGTGATTGGTTGTAATTTGAAACGAGCGCTATATAAAAATGTCCCTTTTCAATTCATAAACTGTCAAGTTACAATAAACATTAACCATAATAACAAATAAATGTCATATCTTTATCTTTTTCAAACTTGATTTGTGGCGAATATTGCGAAAAGTACTTTCTGGTAAAATGTCAATTTGGAATTATTTGTATGTATTAAAGATTATGAAATCAAACTTATCAAAATATCGCCTTTTCATTTTGTAATATTCATTTCATTTAATCTTAATGGTGTTTTGCTTTTTTGTCGGGGGGCTCCGTCCCCCGAACCCTCCGTCTCTCCCCCTCCTTCCATCCCCATCATCCTTGCACGTACTCTTGAAGATGTCGAACTTTGCGCAACTCAATAGGAAAAATAGTATACGATACTCGTGCGCTGCGTAGGTGTACTATTAATGTACGTAATGTACTATTACTTTTTCCCTCACAAAAGATGAACCGATTTTAATGAAACTAGGACCACCCGATGTAGGCTGGGGAACAAAGTTCCGAAAATCAAAATCTCGAAAGGCTATAATTTCGATATTGCGTGAGTCCAAGGTAGTTTCATGTTTCGTTTTTCCAAATTTTCAAAGACAAAGTGAAGAAAATCACGCTGGAGCCGGAGCTTCGTTGTGTTGATTTTCGGAACTTTGTTCCCCGGCCCCCATGTATATATATATAAACTTTGGAAATTATTTCATTTAAGAAAAGTTTAAAATTTCAAGGTTCAAAAACATTTTCAATTTAGAGATAACCGTGGTTTTATCGTCCGACTTTTCTACCTTTTGGTCGTAAATTTGACGAACCTGAATGACACAAAGTACAAAGGCGCACGATAAACCTCCGTTTATGCCTAAATTGTAAATGCTTTTGCAATTTTCGAAAATAACAGTCTCTCAATGCATATCCAGGTGAAAATTAAATCCGAGCAAAATCAACTCACTGGCCATTTTTTCTGATAATAATCGGCCGTTAGGCGGAGAAACTGTCCAGTTGATTGAATAATAACGTAGGATACAAAGTGCGTCTACTCTCCAGATATAGTAATGTCCAAATACTAGTACCAGTCTAGTTTTACCCTACGAAATATATGATCGTAAATATACCTACCAGTATTGAGGTTAATTGGTCAGATCGAATTCTAGTATCTTGCTAGTTTTTGCACTGCTACAGTCTGAAAACTAGATATGAATTACTAGGCAGTTTTAACTTTATTGTATAGACACAGGTTTAGATTTCCACCTTGTGTATTGGTCTCTTGTATCTACTTAGTTATCATAATAATATAAAAATAGTCTTTATATTTTAAATCTCACTAAAAGATACTGATATTTAGCAAATGAGTGAAGAGTAGGAAGTTAAGATTGGACAATAATTAATACTACATTAATGCTATATCTTGTTCGTTTTTTTTAAGTTCATCGATGTCCATCTTTTTCGAACTTTCTCGATGTTTTTCGAACCTCTGCGATATTTCCCAATTTCTATCGATTTTGTCCAATGATCCGTCGGCCTTTCTCAATCTATTTCGATCTCCTTCGATCTTCTCGGATTTCTATCGATCTTTCTGGATCTCTATCAAGACTGTTGATCCTTTCGAATTTTATTATTCTCGATTTTGTTTGATCTTTATTGGGTTTTCTCCTTCTCTACCGATCTTCGTTGATATATTATTGATCTTTTCGATTATTCACTATCTGGTTCGAACATTCGCAATCGTCTGGATCTCTTTCGTACCCTATCGATATTTCTTGTTTTGCCTTGATCGCCTTCAAACTCTCTCGATCTTCTTCGAACGCTCTAAATCTTCTTCGACCTGTGTCGAGCTTTCTCTATCTTTATTGATCTTCACGATTGGCCAACGATGTCTCTTGTCTGGATTCTTCTTGATTTCCCTCGATCTTTTTCGATCTTGTTTGGTCAAAATTTTCGGGAAGAGCAGAGCTAACTTGATCGTCCAACGGTAAACTAAGGATCCCTGCGGAACAAAATCTCTGCGTCGTTGTGATTTATATTGTCGCAATATCGTTCATCCAACATCTATGATATCACAGCTCCCAAAAAAAAACAGAGCTGAATGACACACTGTGACTATAATATATTTGGGTATATTTGAATATGTTATACTTCGATCTTAGAATGATAAAATAAAGAAAAACGTTGGCTTGAAAACCATTTGTTTGGGTTTGCTTAAACTATATCTAAAGACTACACTGAAAAAAGTTGTGTACTAAATTTTGGTTGACTCGTCTACCACTTTAGGATACGACTCTCATTTACGAAAAAATTGTAAACCTTCTAAGAATGAGTGGATAACTTCAACCAATTAATGGTAAACTGTCTTCCAATTTTCAAAGCAGGGTATACCAGGAGTGGTTTACCAAAATTTAGTTTCTCGTCTACAACTAAATTGTAGATATAGATCCATATTTTAGAAATGCATTTTCCAAAAAGGAAATATGCGCCAACCCTACCTCTCTCTCTTTACGTGTCTTTGTGTGCGTGCGTGCGGGCGTGATATATATATGTCTGTGTTGTGTTAACAAAATGGCGTGGCGATAGAAATTTCTCTCTCTCTCTCTCTCTATACATATATATTTTCTCTGATATATGTGTGCAAAACCAATATATATATTTATTTCGGTTGAAATGACAAAAAAAAATAGTTTTTCGTTACTCTAATAAAAAATAGTATTTCGGTCCTCCAAATTTCGATAAAATAGTACTACAAATTTTAACATACTCCGTGTTCTCAAAATTGGTAAACTGTTCACTAAAATTTGTTGCTCAAGTACTAATTATTAGTAGACCATCTTCTATTTAATGTATGATTTGTTCTACAGATTTTGGAAGATATTGGTTCCGTCTGAAAGTGATACACTTATCACCCAAAATTTAGTAGACAACTTTTTTCAGTGTAGCGTAAATATCATAATATATTTTAATTTATATAGGTATTGCGTTCGATTTGCGATAACATCGCGATAAATTGATGTTAATATATTGATGTACGAATAAGAATTAAATCAGAATCGTAATTATGGAGGTGTATGGAAATGTTATATTATTATATGTTGATTATTATTTTAATGCAGATTTTGTAGTCAAATTTAAATTTGTGTCAGTGATTCACCAAATATTACGAAACAACGACATACAACTATTTCTAAGATGCATAAAATAAAACCTGACGAGGAGACATATATTTGACTAATCGACGATTATGAACGATCGTCAGTTATCAAAAAAATATTAAATTTTAAGATTCTGTGCATTTGTCTATATAATAAATTAAATATATTACGTTACACCAATTATTACATTTTTTTAGGTATTTTAGCGTCCCACCACTGTCCATAGAATGTACAAACTTAATATTCAGCGCTCTCTTCGTAATTCTTTTGTTACCTGTGTCTTTTTTGCTGCACAAATTGGATCTACGGTATACATGCGTCATTGCAGCAATAACGACTGGCATAGGAGCATGGATTAAAGTATTGGCCGTATCTCCGGATCGATTTGTCCTTACTTTTATAGGGCAATCTTTCGTTGCAGCTTGGCAAATTATTGTTTTGGCCATACCTCCCCATTTGTCAGCTTATTGGTTTGGACCAAAAGAAGTGGCTACTGCAACTGCCTTGAGTAATTCTGGAATGACACTCAGTATAGCATTTTCTTCGGTTTTAACACCAATGATCGTCAAGAATCACAAAATTATAAGCGACGTAGGAAACGATCTATATGCTTTATCCTTGGGGATCGCTATTTTTTGCACAGTTATTGCGATTGCAATTATTTTATGTAAGTAAACAATAGAAGGTTGTTGTCATAATGCGAAGTAAAAAGAGAGTTTTATGTTTTCTTTTTATAATTTATAATAAGCAATCGAAATAAACTCCCCAATATTTAAAATTGGTACTTTAAAGTATAAACTTGTATAAAATGCAACGTCTATTGATGTGAATAATTAACTCTGAAACTGTGTAAAGCCTAAAACTTTAATTTTAAACAATGATAGAACCGGAAGTCCTGAACAGTTAAACGCAAAATGATTTTTAGCAAATTTTTATTAATAAGTCCACTTCAAAAAAGCTCGGATTTATGACGGCTATTTTGTAAATTGATAATTCTTCACTGATATTTTTTTTTAAGCAGGAAAGATCTAAATATTATCTAGATAAAAAATTGGTCCATTTTTTTAACCTAGCTGTCCTGCATATTTTTTATTAAGAAGTAGTTGAACAAGAAAATATTTCAAATAGTTATTTATGATATAGAACTTTTTCATGTAGAATAAATAAACAACACAATACGACAAAAATAGGTAATTATTTCAATCAGTAATGAAATTTAAAAATAAGAAAAAAAACTAATTCGTTAATCCAATTATAATTATCTCGAAATAGTGATTTGTTATTCAATTAGTGACTCACTCTTAAATTTGAATTCATTTCATTCATTCAAATCCATAAATTTTTCTAAACGATAAGTGTCGATTGAGTATGTCAATTAAGATGTCAATTGTCAGTATCAATGACAGATTTTTATGGACTTTTAATATTATAAACCATATTTGGTAAAAACTAACAATTCAATTGTTAAAATAAGACCGCAATATTTGCTAGTACATTATATTAATTCTTAAAATATGTTGCAACATTTAAACGGTCAAATTATGTGCCAAAATCAAAATTGCATGAGAAAACAATCAAAAATAAAATTAAAATACACTTTATAATATACTTATTATTAAATCAAATTTTGTATTTATTTATTTCGCATGCCAGAGGTTAGAAAATGGAAAAATTACCATTAAGGTGTTCACACGTTTAAAAAAAAACAATTTCAGGGGTCTTGCCATATGACTTCAAACTATTGAAAATGAGGTCAAAGATTTATTATATTAAGTCATATACTATTTGTAGCAGATTCTTTCGTTTACTGTGTAATCATGGCGATAAATGCGTATGTAACATTCTGAGTGCCAGGGATTAAAATGGTGTGACGTCAACATCAGCCAAATTTAAAAAATGATAACGATAATTTCTATGTAAAATACATTTATACATCAATTTACGAATATTTTATAAGCTTCTAATTTTCATTTTAATTGAGGAGTCATTAGCATATTTACTCGATTTCCAAATAATACCTTTATCATTAACTACCATTTCTAGATAATTAGTGTTTTTTAATACTATGCGAAATATTAAATAACATTTTATCTTTTTTATCATGTTTAATGTAAAATCAATCTTATTATACCAAATAAACTTTACTGGAGTGTATTTTGATATATATGTTTAATTATGAATGAATATATAAGTACATACAGGCAAATAACTAAAAATTAACAATTCAGATAGAATTGAATTTGTTTTAAATCAGTTGAAAAATTAAAAGTATTTAATCAATATATAATACTAACAAGTATAAAGTTTCATAATTGGTTGGTACAATTGAATTGCTTTAGTTAATTAGTTTATTCCTTCTTGTAATCCTCGATCAATTTCGTGTTTAAATTGAAAGATGACTTATTAGCATCTTTGCAATTATATTATTGCACGACGACAATAACATTATTAGACACAAATTTATTAAATTGTTGAGTATTCACGAATCTTCTGGTGTATTAGCTGTCTATTAAATATTAATGAATTTATGGACAAATAATTTAATGGTACCATTATTGTGGATTTATGCTTTGGGATACAATTGTTATTTAACGCTTTAACGGCCAAAGTGACGATTTTATGACAATACTTTCAGTGATGTACAGCAACTTCAAAAAATTGATGAGTGATCGTTTCTAACGTAAAATTTCAGGTACGTTCAGAATTCGGTATCACAATTGTCGAATAATTTATTAATAAAAAGTAATAAACAATTTTTTGAAAAAAAACCAGCAATTTTTCAGGAAAAAAATTCTGAAATGAAAATGATACTGGATTCTGAAAGTATATAAAATTTTTCGTTAGAAAGGGGCTGTACTTAAATTACGTAACGCCGAGGGGGGGGGGGGGGCCAGAATACCAAAAAATTGCGTAATTTAAGTACAGCCCCAAATGATCACTCAACAATTTTTGAAAAAATTGTAAGTTGAGGATGTACATTACTGAAAGTATTGTCAAAAAATGGTCGCTTTGAGCGTTAAAGGATTAAGCTTAAGAAGTTGTTTGCAAATAATGCAAAGGAACCTGCAAGGGGAATTTAAAATAATTTTATTTACTTTTAATTGTATATTTTAAGCAATACAACACTTTCAATTATAAAAATAAACAATCAAAGAAAATGTGATAAATAAACTTTTTATTTAGGTTTTTATTTTCTTAAAATTATTTTTAGGCATTTTTTAAGTATATAGGTTTTATGTCAAATTAGACTTTAAGTCTATTCGGCTTTTTTGTGCGTTTAACCGAAATATTTTACCGAGGCTGCGGACATTATCAATCATTGGTCTTATCTCACTTAACATTTGAATCCTTAATTTGGTCTCCACATAAATTCTGACATGCCAAATCCTGAATCAGCTTAATAAATATTTTTAAGATACTTATCCTTCAAAATAGCAATTCCTATTAAGATTTTGATACGATTTCTCATGCATACCTTCATAATGTCGGAAGTTATATATACCGAAAATTGAAAAAGAAGTTTTGTCTACATTTTTACACATCATTGTCCATAAGTAATGCACCAATCGATTAACTAACTGTTCACGAGTAAGAAGAAATGAAATATTTGTAACTACTAACTAGATTCCTGAGAGACTCTAAGTAAGCTCTATTACACAGTCATTGTTTTTAGTTAATTTTACTATCTAAATAGTGACGTCGGCAAATTCAGTCAAAAAAGCAACTAAAAACGTAGTTGTGACTACTATTTAGATGGTTAATCTAACTATTTTTTCCGCTGTGTGTATGTCATGTATTTTATTTTGAGGGCAAACACGCCAGTGAATAAATAAATACATAAAATAGGGGGTCCATGAGACCAGATTGGTTTTTGTTATGCTTATATTACAAAAAGAATTTACAAAAATTAGAAACTAATGAAGCTTATATCAGTTTTCAGCAATGAACCGCTACATCCGCCTAGTAAATCTCGAGCATTGCAGAAATTAAATAAAAGTAAAGAGTTCGAGTTTGTCCAACCATTGCTACGAGTGATAAAGGATAAGAATTTCATCTTGCTGTTCAACGCCCATGGCTTAATAATTGGAGTCTTAAACACCGTATTCACAATACTAAATCCTCTGTATCTCGCCCACTTTCCGGTAAAGCAATGTTTTATCTATACAAAATTTGGAAAATATATTACTTCATTGTACATTAAATATATTGTTTAAAATAAATTACATTAAATTTGAGCATTAAGATAAATTAGAGTCAACTTTTTCTGTCTTACTAAAATGTTCATACGTAGTATCTATTTTTTATTAAACTCTCATGTAAGTTTCTTAACGTTATTTATCAAGCAATTAAACCATGGAATGAAATAAAATTAATCAAATTAAATTTGGTTCAGAATGGAGAAGAAGATGCAGGACTAGTAGGCATGGAATGTATTTTTGTTGGCACTGTTGGATGTGTGTTCTTTGGAGCTATTCTCGACAAGACGAAAAAATTCAAGTTGGTATTCATTTTAGAATTCGCCTGTTGTAACAGTTTTCTTACAGCATGTTTGAAAAACAATATTCACATTTGTTTACTTTTGTTTACAGACAAATGATGATTTTCCTATCAACAGGTTCTGTAATAATGGAAGTTTTGTTTGCTATCGCATTGTATACGGAAGTCAAATGGGCGGTTTACGTATCTGCAGCATGTTTAGGGTAACGTAATCTTCATCCCCTAAATAAGAATAAAATAAAATATGTATAGAAATGCCAGTATGAGTATAACTTTGCAAGAACCATAAACCTTGAACCTCCCTAATCGAATTTGCATATCGCATAAGCAACAAAAATGTTGGGGTTCCTTTGGCCTGTTTTTGGGCATCACTGAAACTTTAAAACCATATTTAAAATGTTTTTTTTTTCTAGCTTCTTGACAGTTGATTTAAATTAGTAAACAGTTGAAATGTTTCTCGAGATGTGCGGTCCTTGTACCTTTTTTGGATGTTGGTATTAAATAAAACTCCACATAAAATACGTTTCGGCTTCCATATAGGCCATCTTCAGAATCGAATATAAGTGGCAATTACAACGCTTAGTGTGTGATGCACAAGTTTTGGGTCGTTTCATCTCGGTTTTGTTTAAAAAAACTCCGAACGAAACAGAGAGATGTTGCAGAACCGAGATGAAACGACCCAAAACTTGGGCATCACACACTAAGCGTTGTAATTGCCACTTATATTCGATTCTGAAGATGGCCCATATGGAGGTCGAACGTATTTTATGTGGAGTTTTATTTAATACCAACATCCAAAAAAGGTACAAGGACCGCACATCCCGAGAAACATTTCAACTGTTTACTAATCACTGAAACTTGTTGAGCCACAACTTGGGTAACAACTTGTAGCGGTGCTAGCTTACCTGAAGCTGTTGTTGAACTAGCTTTTACATTTTTTGCATCTTAGGGTGTTTATTTGCTCACAAAATCAATAATCAAAGTACACCCTATAACAACATTTATCAAAAAATACTTATTTCCAATTTTGGGACATTTGGAGAGCCCAAAATTCATAGGCCTGTATATTTTAGTGAGAATTGGAAATAAGTATGTCTTTTTGTTATGAGCGGGGAGGAGGGTGCTTTTTCATTACACGAGATGATTCGGATAATTGGTTTTGTGTGCTTATAAAAGACCAAAAATGCAAAAAATTCAGGCCTATTTATTTTTTGTATCTCCTATTTTTATGTAGTAGACGCAAGCTTTACGTAACGTAATTCCTCCGTAGGTTATCGCTGTTTCTGTAAAATGTAATCGAGTCCAAAAATTTTCATATGTGTGCAACAATAACCCAAAAATCCAAAAATATTAGACTATACACAACATTCCAGATTTACAACTTTTCTTTACAACTTTTACAAATATTGCAGTAGTATATCGAACTCATGTTATAGCAACACGTCAGAGGTGAAAAATTGTAATTTTACAAATCACGTTTGAATCGTTTCAGGTTCGTTTTGGTTGCATATATGACCATAGGATACGAAACATGTGCAGAAATAACGTATCCAGAATCGGAAGGAATTTGTACAGCCATATTAAATTTGGCGAATCAACTTTATGCGATTATAATGGTTGTTAGTTTAAGTGAAATAATGTCTTTCTTCGGTGATATGGCAGCACATGTATTCTTAACTGCACTTTTGGTTATTGGATTGATATTAACCTTTTTAACCGAGGACGTTCAGAAGAGACAAACAGCGCTGAAACTGGGAAAAATTCCAATAAATTAATACTAGAGAGGTAATGAAGATTAAAATAGGAAGTGTTCCTCTTAACTAAAGTTGGAAGTAGTATATGTACGATGTTAAAAAACTGATATATATTTCAGGGACAGTTAATAATTGTTCATTGAAATAAACAACTACTTGTAATATTTTTAATTTTATATAATTGTAAGTCGTTATAGAGAATTAATAAGTTAGCAGAGAAGTGCATGCTAGATTCAGATATTTAGTCTACTGATACACTGGAAAAAAGTGTTTCTGTACATTCATATTTATTTGAATAGTTTTAAAAATATTTATTTTCATACGGTGGGCGTAAAGTGCGACTTTTTTTTATTTTTTTTATTTTTTTTTTGTTTTACTGGAATTTCATGCAGATTTCTGATTGATTCTCATATAAACATATGAGTTAATGTTTACAGTAATGGGGAGAGTCTTGGTTGTCCAAGTGAGAGGGGTATATTTGTTTATTCATAACAAAAGGCACATTCCCCGGATTTTTCACTTTACGGCTAGTGGGTGTAAAGTTCATCTTTACGCCCGCAAAAGTGCTCGTAAAAGCGTACTTTACGCCTACTGTAAAATTAAGTTAAATTATGGAAATATTTTATAGAAACTAAAATAACGAACCAATTCATTGTTGTTTATATAATTTGTTTACATTGACTAAATGTATATTCCTCTTAGTATATCTTACTGAATTGAAGAAGTGTTTTTTTAATTAAGTATAAATATTTATTTAAATAATCTCAAATAAAAGATATACTTGAATTGAGATAATTTCTTTTATATTTTAATGTCTCATTTTTCGTACACTTTTCTTAATGTAAGTATGTAGTATTTGGTATAAAAGCGTTTAGCGAAATCGTGGTTAACATACGTAATGTAAAATATTAGAAGATTTATAATGTTGACGATAACGTGATAATAAAAATTAAGCGGAAACATGAACCTGTTAACTTAAGAGGATATGTATTTGTATTAAATGTACCCTGTCGTCGTATGTCATTTTTATATAAAATAAAATGAGAAATGCTAAACAAGTAGAAATAACAATCGAACACACAATATTACAGACAATATTGATGACGATGTGTTTTTCGCCCATAGTGTGGCGCCACGTTGTTGTTTTTTCCCGCAATCGAAGGCATGAATAAGAAAAATAAACATTAAAGCAAATATCATGTAGGCTTCTTATCCTTTTATTTATAGAATATCGTTCGTTAGTTTTTTAAGTAATGCAAAAATATTTTTAATCCATCTTATGTGCATAAATATATTTAAAAATAAAAAATGTTTGGATAGAAACATAATCAAATTATAACGTTAAAAATATGTACAATAGTGAATAGAAACATAACGAGAAGTATAAAAAGTGAACCTTTCGTAGCCATCGAAAATTAATTAAAATGTATAATCTTTAAATCATTTTTATACTTTTGAATTCACTCCGTGGAATGCATTCTAATTAAGAAATATTTTGAAGTCTTATGAGTATATGCAAGCAAATAAAATAAATACATTCTGTGATTCAAATGAATGCATTTTATATCTATGTTCATGATTTATTAATGTTACATACATTCATCAATAAAGAGCCTCTGTAAGCCCCATGCAAAAAATGCCCGTTTTTCGTACCTCGAATATTGAAACTTTTTTTATGCCAATTGGTTACATATGATGACCCAATATTCCCTGCAAAATTTCAAAGTGAGCATATGCCCCGTTTCGGAAATATGAGGGGTCAAAGTTGACCATGTCCAATAAAAAGTGTACATCAATTTCACATTTATACTCGAATAATAATATTAAGAAACAATCAGACGATATGGTTCTTTACAGATTTTCGGCTGCTGATTACAAATCTGAAGTCAGATTTTAAAAATCCAAAATGGCGGATCCAATATGGCGGACGACTTTTTTGAAGATCGAGGTAATTTGCCTAAAAATTATTACTCGGGGGCTTTTTGGGGTCGCTGATTACGAATCGGATGTTAGTTTTTCAAAATTGAAAACGGCAGGTCCAATATAACGGATGACTTTTGAAAAATTTAATGTAATTCGCTTGAAACTCGTCAGCTTAAGGTTTTTGTAGTCGATGAAGTCTAATCTAACGTTGAATTGATATTGAAAAGGCACTCAGTTTTCTTTGTCGCTGCATTAAATCTGTTTGGACCCTGCATAGGAAACAAAAGAAAATCTAAAAAAATCCAAGTTTTAATGCATCTTTTAAGACATCTTATTTGAATCGTGGGCTTGCGAATGTGATAAAATAAAAGTATCTTTAGTGTTAAAAATCTTGAATTTATAAAAGATTTCAGCCTATATTCAAAAACCCTAGAAACAAAAGACTATCAGCAGATTAGCATTTCATTTATTTCCATTCCATTGTACATCTTATTTGAATCGTTTGCTTGCGAACGTGATAAAATAAAAGTATCTGTAGTGTTGAAAATCTCGAATTTCTAAAAGATTTCAGCCTATATTCAAAAACCCTAAAAACAAAAAACGATCAGCAGATTATCATTTCATTTATTTCCATTCCAGTGTACATATTATTTGAATCGTTTGCTTGCGAATGTGATAAAATAAGTTATTGCAGTTTTGAAAGTCTGAAGGTGAAGGATTTCAGCATATAAACCCCTAAAAATAAAAGACGATCATCGGATCATTAATTCATTAATTTGCATTCCATCCTTCATCTTATTTGTATCGTTTGCTTGCAAAGGTAGTAAAAAAGTTTGATAATCTGAAAATATATGTTCATGATAGATGGTAAGTATTTTTTGTGAATCTTGTGTTTATGATAATGAAGAAAAGAACGGTTTAAACGTTTGTCATACTCGCTACTTAAGAGATTTTTGGTTTTTTTTAAATAAAAATGCCTTTTATTAAATGCGTTAGCTGCGATAAGCAAAAGAGAAGTAAAGATGACAAGTTCTTTCCTGTTAACAATATTGAAAATCCATTAACCGTTATTAATTATATGAGACAATTTCGCAACTCAAAAAAACGTAAGCTTGATGACATAAGTGATATTTTATTAGATGCTAAATTCTGCACAGGTTGCTATCAATTACGGAAAAGTTCAAATGTTTCAGCTGATGTTATGGAACCAGATTTATCGATTTATAGAAGAGCTCTGAGTTCTCGCCGTCGGTGCACATTTTCATGTCAAAGTGTTAATAACCTAATTATGGTTCCACCATTAATTTGTCGTGATCTTCTTATGACTTATAAATTCTTTGTTCCATCGGGTGCTCGAATGTGTTCTGATCATGTGGGTATTGCGATTTACTGGCCTCTCGTCAAACAATCTGAAGAAGTACCGTCAGAAGATCAAGCTTTAATTACTGATAAACTGTTAGAGTATTATGAAGAGCTAAAATAAAAAAAAGCAAATAGTTTTTGATATGAATAACATCGATTCTATCGATGATGATACATTTAAAGCCTGGTTTGCGTACAATAGAGAACAATTTAAACAAATCTGTACCTATACCGTAAAAAGTAACCCAGTACATGTAGGTGTCCTTCTATGTAAACTACGCACAGCTCTCTCAAATAAGCAGATTAGCTTCTTATTTGGAGTTTGCGAAAAAACAATTTGCAATTTTATTAAATTAGCAGTAGAAGACTTAGGGGAACACTTAGTTCCTAAATTCATTAATAGTAAGGACCGAACAGTACTTACTGCTCATGTTACTCCTATTGCAAAAACACTTTTCGACATACCGGAAAATAACGCTTGCTTAATATTTGATGCTACTTACCGTTTCGTGAAAAAGTCTAAAAATTACTCAGGACAAAAGCAACTATGGAGTGAGCAAAAGAAAATGCCCTTAATGAAACCCATGGTAGGATGTACCGCTGACGGTTGGGTACAATTCGTTCTTGGCCCATTTGATGCTACTATCAATGATGCAACAATATTGAAAGATTGTTTTGATAGATACACTTCTGAAATGAATGTTATTCATGAAAATGATGTCATTTTAGTTGATAGAGGCTTTCGGGATGTTATAGAATTCCTTACTAAAGAGAAAGGATTGAAGGTTCATTGTCCAGGACTTGGTCAATTAAATACTATAGATGCAAACTTGTCTAGATTTGTTACAAAATGTCGCTGGGTTATTGAACAAGTTTTTGGTAGACTAAAAGTTAAGTTTGCAATATTTTCCATTCCTGCACATAATTCAACGTTGCTTCGTGATTATCAATCACTTCTGATATCTTTTGCATTGCTGAACTTATTTCATAAACCTATTCTTTCAGATAGGATGAATGAGGATATTGCTGATTTAATGAAATCGAGACTACACATTCCAAACAAATTGCAATGCATTGTAGAAAAATTCAACCTTTCGAAAGTTAGAGCCGCGTTTTTGCAAGTCGAATACGTAGCACTTGACAATGATGAAAACAACCAACAGCTCCGCTTTCCACAACTTACACTAGACGATTTATATAATATTAGTCTGGGTCCTTATCAAATGCAAAATGCAATTTCTTATTATGCAGAACATCAAAATGATGGAATATTTCTGGTTTCTAAGTTTCAACCAAATCGAAAACAACAAACAGCGGCTATTAAATACACAGACTTTGATATTGATATCCAAGATCCTACATTAATAAAGGCGTACATGAAATCACGATACCGTGGTGGAAAGCACCAGCACATCTTTGTTCTTTTTGACAGAACCTTAACAGGAAGAAATTCTATTAAAGAATACTTTTGTACGTGCGAAAGTGGCGCTAGAACAGTTGGCTGTTGTAGTCATATTATGACAATTATTTGGTTTCTTGGATACGGCCAATATCATGAAATAAATATACCCAACCCTGGAATATGTGACGTATCTATAACTATACCTAAGAAAAACCCGCAACCAATGCAAACAGAAGACTAAAGAAACTAGATAACCTCTTATCTTTCTTGGTTGGATTATACGATCTTACCTTTGCCGGTTGGATTATTGCATCTTGCCTTAGTTGGTTGGATTATACGATCTTACCTTTGCCGGTTGGAGTATTACATCTTGCCTTAGTTGGTTGGATTATACGATCTTACCTTTGCCGGTTGGAGTATTACATCTTGCCTTGGTTGGATTATTGCACCTTGCCTTAGTTGGTTGGATTATACGATCTTACCTTTGCCGGTTGGAGTATTACATCTTGCCTTGGTTGGATTATTGCACCTTGCCTTAGTTGGTTGGATTATACGATCTTACCTTTGCCGGTCGGATTATTGCATCTTGCCTTAGTTGGTTGGATTATTGCATCTTGCCTTAGTTGACTGGCTTATACGATCTTACCTTTGCCGGTTGGAGTATTGCATCTTGCCTTATTTGTTTGGATTATACGATCTTACCTTTGCCAGTTGGATTATTGCATCTTGCCTTAGTTGGCTGGATTATACGATCTTACCTTTGCCGGTTGGATTTTTGCATCTTGCCTTAGTTGGATGGATTATACGATCTTACCTTTGCCGGTTGGATTATTGCATCTTGCCTTAGTTGGTTGGATTATACGATCTTACCTTTGCCGGTTGGAGTATTACATCTTGCCATGGTTGGATTATTGCACCTTGCCTTAGTTGGTTGGATTATACGATCTTACCTTTGCCGGTTGGATTATTGCATCTTGCCTTAGTTGGTTGGATTATTGCATCTTGCCTTAGTTGACTGGCTTATACGATCTTACCTTTGCCGGTTGGAGTATTGCATCTTGCCTTATTTGTTTGGATTATACGATCTTACCTTTGCCAGTTGGATTATTGCATCTTGCCTTAGTTGGCTGGATTATACGATCTTACCTTTGCCGGTTGGATTTTTGCATCTTGCCTTAGTTGGTTGGATTATACGATCTTACCTTTTCCGGTTGGATTTTTGCATCTTGCGTTAGTTGGTTGGATTATACGATCTTACCTTTGCCAGTTGGATTATTGCATCTTGCCTTAGTTGGCTGGATTATACGATCTTACCTTTGCCGGTTGGAGTATTACATCTTACCTTGGTTGGATTATTGCACCTTGCCTTAGTTGGTTGGATTATACGATCTTACCTTTGCCGGTTGGATTATTGCATCTTGCCTTAGTTGGTTGGATTATACGATCTTACCTTTGCCGGTTGGATTATTCCTTCTTTCCTTGGTTGGATTATTGCACCTTGCCTTAGTTGGTTGGATTATACGATCTTACCTTTGCCGGTTGGAGTATTACATCTTGCCTTGGTTGGATTATTGCATCTTGCCTTAGTTGGCTGGATTATACGATCTTACCTTTGCCGGTTGGATTATTGCATCTTGCCTTAGTTGGTTGGATTATTGCATCTTGCCTTAGTTGACTGGCTTATACGATCTTACCTTTGCCGGTTGGAGTATTGCATCTTGCCTTAGTTGTTTGGATTATACGATCTTACCTTTGCCTGTTGGATTATTGCATCTTGCCTTAGTTGGCTGGATTATACGATCTTACCTTTGCCGGTTGGATTATTGCATCTTGCCTTAGTTGGTTGGATTATACCATCTTACCTTTGTCGGTTGAATTATTGCATCTTTCCTTAGTTGGTTGGATTATTGCATCTTGCCTTAGTTGACTGGCTTATTCGATCTTACCTTTGCCGGTTGGAGTATTGCATCTTGCCTTAGTTGGTTGGATTATACGATCTTACCTTTGCCGGTTGGATTTTTGCATCTTGCCTTAGTTGGATGGATTATACGATCTTACCTTTGCCGGTTGGATTATTGCATCTTGCCTTAGTTGGTTGGATTATACGATCTTACCTTTGCCGGTTGGATTATTGCATCTTGCCTTAGTTGGTTGGATTATACGATCTTACCTTTGCCGGTTGGAGTATTACATCTTGCCTTGGTTGGATTATTGCACCTTGCCTTAGTTGGTTGGATTATACGATCTTACCTTTGCCGGTTGGAGTATTACATCTTGCCTTGGTTGGATTATTGCACCTTGCCTTAGTTGGTTGGATTATTGCATCTTGCCTTAGTTGACTGGCTTATACGATCTTACCTTTGCCGGTTGGAGTATTGCATCTTGCCTTATTTGTTTGGATTATACGATCTTGCCTTTGCCAGTTGGATTATTGCATCTTGCCTTAGTTGGCTGGATTATACGATCTTACCTTTGCCGGTTGGATTTTTGCATCTTGCCTTAGTTGGTTGGATTATACGATCTTACCTTTGCCGGTTGGATTATTGCATCTTGCCTTAGTTGGTTTGTTTCTACGATCCTACCTTTACCTGTTTGATTATTACATCTTGCCTTGGTTGTATTATTGCACCTTGCCTTAGTTGACTGGATTATACGATCTTACCTTTGCCAGTTGGAGTATTGCATCTTGCCTTAGTTGGTTGGATTATTGCACCTTGCCTTAGTTGGTTGGATTATACGGTCTTACCTTTGCCGGTTGGATTATTGCATCTTGCCTTAGTTGGTTGGATTATACGATCTTACCTTTGCCGGTTGGATTTTTGCATCTTGCCTT
Organism: Trichopria drosophilae; assembly: GCA_030407085.1. Taxonomy (NCBI): domain Eukaryota; kingdom Metazoa; phylum Arthropoda; class Insecta; order Hymenoptera; family Diapriidae; genus Trichopria; species Trichopria drosophilae. Next base: position 138,688,058 of record CM059584.1, on the reverse strand, counting down.
AGTTGGTTGGATTATACGATCTTACCTTTGCTGGTTGGATTATTGCATCTTGCCTTAGTTGGTTGGATTATACGATCTTACCTTTGCCGGTTGGAGTATTACATCTTGCCTTGGTTGGATTATTGCACTTTGCCTTAGTTGGTTGGATTATACGATCTTACCTTTGCCGGTTGGATTATTGCATCTTGCCTTAGTTGGTTGGATTATACGATCTTACCTTTGCCGGTTGGAGTATTACATCTTGCCTTGGTTGGATTATTGCACCTTGCCTTAGTTGGTTGGATTATACGATCTTACCTTTGCCGGTTGGAGTATTACATCTTGCCTTGGTTGGATTATTGCACCTTGCCTTACTTGGTTGGATTATACGATCTTACCTTTGCCGGTTGGATTATTGCATCTTGCCTTAGTTGGTTGGATTATTGCATCTTGCCTTAGTTGACTGGCTTATACGATCTTACCTTTGCCGGTTGGAGTATTGCATCTTGCCTTATTTGTTTGGATTGTACGATCTTACCTTTGCCAGTTGGATTATTGCATCTTGCCTTAGTTGGCTGGATTATACGATCTTACCTTTGCCGGTTGGATTTTTGCATCTTGCCTTAGTTGGTTGGATTATACGATCTTACCTTTGCCGGTTGGATTATTGCATCTTGCCTTAGTTGGTTGGATTATACGATCTTACCTTTGCCGGTTGGAGTATTACATGTTGCCTTGGTTGGATTATTGCACCTTGCCTTAGTTGGTTGGATTATACGATCTTACCTTTGCCGGTTGGAGTATTACATCTTGCCTTGGTTGGATTATTGCACCTTGCCTTAGTTGGTTGGATTATACGATCTTACCTTTGCCGGTTGGATTATTGCATCTTGCCTTAGTTGGTTGGATTATTGCATCTTGCCTTAGTTGACTGGCTTATACGATCTTACATTTGCCGGTTGGAGTATTGCATCTTGCCTTATTTGTTTGGATTATACGATCTTACCTTTGCCAGTTGGATTATTGCATCTTGCCTTAGTTGGCTGGATTATACGATCTTACCTTTGCCGGTTGGATTTTTGCATCTTGCCTTAGTTGGTTGGATTATACGATCTTACCTTTGCCGGTTGGATTATTGCATGTTGCCTTAGTTGGTTGGATTATTGCATCTTGCCTTAGTTGACTGGCTTATACGATCTTACATTTGCCGGTTGGATTATTGCATCTTGCCTTAGTTGGTTGGATTATACGATCTTACCTTTGCCGGTTGGATTATTGCATCTTGCCTTAGTTGGCTGGATTATACGATCTTACCTTTGCCGGTTGGATTTTTGCATCTTGCCTTAGTTGGTTGGATTGTACGATCTTAGCTTTGCTGGTTGGATTATTGCTTCTTGCCTTAGTTGGTTGGATTATACGATATTACCTTTGCCGGTTGGAGTATTACATCTTGCCTTGGTTGGATTATTGCACCTTGCCTTAGTTGGTTGGATTATACGATCTTACCTTTGCCGGTTGGAGTATTACATCTTGCCTTGGTTGGATTATTGCACCTTGCCTTAGTTGGTTGGATTATTGCATCTTGCCTTAGTTGACTGGCTTATACGATCTTACCTTTGCCGGTTGGAGTATTGCATCTTGCCTTATTTGTTTGGATTATACGATCTTACCTTTGCCAGTTGGATTATTGCATCTTGCCTTAGTTGGCTGGATTATACGATCTTACCTTTGCCGGTTGGATTTTTGCATCTTGCCTTAGTTGGTTGGATTATACGATCTTACCTTTGCCGGTTGGATTATTGCATCTTGCCTTAGTTGGTTGGATTATACGATCTTACCTTTGCCGGTTGGAGTATTACATCTTGCCTTGGTTGGATTATTGCACCTTGCCTTAGTTGGTTGGATTATACGATCTTACCTTTGCCGGTTGGATTATTGCATCTTGCCTTAGTTGGTTGGATTATTGCATCTTGCCTTAGTTGACTGCCTTATACGATCTTACCTTTGCCGGTTGGAGTATTGCATCTTGCCTTATTTGTTTGGATTATACGATCTTACCTTTGCCAGTTGGATTATTGCATTTTGCCTTAGTTGGCTGGATTATACGATCTTACCTTTGCCGGTTGGAGTATTGCATCTTGCCTTAGTTGGTTGGATTATACGATCTTACCTTTGCCGGTTGGATTATTGCATCTTGCCTTAGTTGGTTGGATTATACGATCTTACCTTTGCCGGTTGGATTATTGCATCTTGCCTTAGTTGGCTGGATTATACGATCTTACCTTTGCCGGTTGGATTATTGCATCTTGCCTTAGTTGGTTGGATTATACGATCTTACCTTTGCCGGTTGGATTATTGCATCTTGCCTTACTTGGTTGGATTATACGATCTTACCTTTGCCGGTTGGATTTTTGCATCTTGCCTTAGTTGGTTGGATTATACGATCTTACCTTTGCCGGTTGGATTTTTGCATCTTGCCTTAGTTGGTTGGATTATACGATCTTACCTTTGTCGGTTGGATTATTGCATCTTGCCTTAGTTGGTTGGATTATACGATCTTACCTTGGCCGGTTGGAGTATTACATCTTGCCTTGGTTGGATTATTGCACCTTGCCTTAGTTGGTTGGATTATACGATCTTACCTTTGCCGGTTGGAGTATTACATCTTGCCTTGGTTGGATTATTGCACCTTGCCTTAGTTGGTTGGATTATACGATCTTACCTTTGCGGGTTGGATTATTGCATCTTGCCTTAGTTGGTTGGATTATTGCATCTTGCCTTAGTTGACTGGCTTATACGATCTTACCTTTGCCGGTTGGAGTATTGCATCTTGCCTTATTTGTTTGGATTATACGATCTTACCTTTGCCAGTTGGATTATTGCATCTTGCCTTAGTTGGCTGGATTATACGATCTTACCTTTGCCGGTTGGATTTTTGCATCTTGCCTTAGTTGGTTGGATTATTGCATCTTGCCTTAGTTGACTGGCTTATACGATCTTACCTTTGCCGGTTGGAGTATTGCATCTTGCCTTAGTTGGTTGGATTATACGATCTTACCTTTGCCGGTTGGATTATTGCATCTTGCCTTAGTTGGTTGGATTATTGCATCTTGCCTTAGTTGACTGGCTTATACGATCTTACCTTTGCCGGTTGGAGTATTGCATCTTGCCTTATTTGTTTGGATTGTACGATCTTACCTTTGCCAGTTGGATTATTGCATCTTGCCTTAGTTGGCTGGATTATACGATCTTACCTTTGCCGGTTGGATTTTTGCATCTTGCCTTAGTTGGTTGGATTATACGATCTTACCTTTGCCGGTTGGATTATTGCATCTTGCCTTAGTTGGTTGGATTATACGATCTTACCTTTGCCGGTTGGAGTATTACATCTTGCCTTGGTTGGATTATTGCACCTTGCCTTAGTTGGTTGGATTATACGATCTTACCTTTGCCGGTTGGATTATTGCATCTTGCCTTAGTTGGTTGGATTATTGCATCTTGCCTTAGTTGACTGGCTTATACGATCTTACCTTTGCCGGTTGGAGTATTGCATCTTGCCTTTTTTGTTTGGATTATACGATCTTACCTTTGCCAGTTGGATTATTGCATCTTGCCTTAGTTGGCTGGATTATACGATCTTACCTTTGCCGGTTGGATTTTTGCATCTTGCCTTAGTTGGTTGGATTATACGATCTTACCTTTGCCGGTTGGATTATTGCATCTTGCCTTAGTTGGTTGGATTATTGCACCTTGCCTTAGTTGACTGGATTATACGATCTTACCTTTGCCGGTTGGAGTATTGCATCTTGCCTTAGTTGGTTGGATTATACGATCTTACCTTTGCCAGTTGGATTATTGCATCTTGCCTTAGTTGGTTGGATTATACGATCTTACCTTTGCCGGTTGGATTTTTGCATCTTGCCTTAGTTGGTTGGATTATACGATCTTACCTTTGCCGGTTGGAATATTGCATCTTGCCTTAGTTGGTTGGATTATACGATCTTACCTTTGCCGGTTGGAGTATTACATCTTGCCTTGGTTGGATTATTGCACCTTGCCTTAGTTGGTTGGATTATACGATCTTACCTTTGCCGGTTGGAGTATTACATCTTGCCTTGGTTGGATTATTGCACCTTGCCTTAGTTGGTTGGATTATTGCATCTTGCCTTAGTTGACTGGCTTATACGATCTTACCTTTGCCGGTTGGAGTATTGCATCTTGCCTTATTTGTTTGGATTATACGATCTTACCTTTGCCAGTTGGATTATTGCATCTTGCCTTAGTTGGCTGGATTATACGATCTTACCTTTGCCGGTTGGATTTTTGCATCTTGCCTTAGTTGGTTGGATTATACGATCTTACCTTTGCCGGTTGGATTATTGCATCTTGCCTTAGTTGGTTGGATTATACGATCTTACCTTTGTCGGTTGGAGTATTACATCTTGCCTTTGTTGGATTATTGCACCTTGCCTTAGTTGGTTGGATTATACGATCTTACCTTTGCCGGTTGGATTATTGCATCTTGCCTTAGTTGGTTGGATTATTGCATCTTGCCTTAGTTGACTGGCTTATACGATCTTACCTTTGCCGGTTGGAGTATTGCATCTTGTCTTATTTGTTTGGATTATACGATCTTACCTTTGCCAGTTGGATTATTGCATTTTGCCTTAGTTGGCTGGATTATACGATCTTACCTTTGCCGGTTGGAGTATTGCATCTTGCCTTAGTTGGTTGGATTATACGATCTTACCTTTGCCAGTTGGATTACTGCATCTTGCCTTAGTTGGCTGGCTTATACGATCTTACCTTTGCCGGTTGGATTTTTGCAGCTTGCCTTAGTTGGTTGGATTATACGATCTTACCTTTGCCGGTTGGAGTATTACATCTTGCCTTGGTTGGATTATTGCACCTTGCCTTAGTTGGTTGGATTATACGATCTTACCTTTGCCGGTTGGAGTATTACATCTTGCCTTGGTTGGATTATTGCACCTTGCCTTAGTTGGTTGGATTATACGATCTTACCTTTGCCTGTTGGATTATTGCATCTTGCCTTAGTTGGTTGGATTATTGCATCTTGCCTTAGTTGACTGGCTTATACGATCTTACCTTTGCCGGTTGGAGTATTGCATCTTGCCTTATTTGTTTGGATTATACGATCTTACCTTTGCCAGTTGGATTATTGCATTTTGCCTTAGTTGGCTGGATTATACGATCTTACCTTTGCCGGTTGGAGTATTGCATCTTGCCTTAGTTGGTTGGATTATACGATCTTACCTTTGCCAGTTGGATTATTGCATCTTGCCTTAGTTGGCTGGATTATACGATCTTACCTTTGCCGGTTGGATTATTGCATCTTGCCTTAGTTGGCTGGATTATACGATCTTACCTTTGCCGGTTGGAGTATTGCATCTTGCCTTAGTTGGTTGGATTATACGATCTTACCTTTGCCGGTTGGATTTTTGCATCTTGCCTTAGTTGGTTGGATTATACGATCTTACCTTTGCCGGTTGGATTTTTGCATCTTGCCTTAGTTGGTTGGATTATACGATCTTACCTTTGCCGGTTGGATTATTGCATCTTGCCTTACTTGGTTGGATTATACGATCTTACCTTTGCCGGTTGGATTATTGCATCTTGCCTTAGTTGGTTGGATTATACGATCTTACCTTTGTCGGTTGGAGTATTACATCTTGCCTTGGTTGGATTATTGCACCTTGCCTTAGTTGGTTGGATTATACGATCTTACCTTTGCCGGTTGGAGTATTACATCTTGCCTTGGTTGGATTATTGCACCTTGCCTTAGTTGGTTGGATTATACGATCTTACCTTTGCCGGTTGGATTATTGCATCTTGCCTTAGTTGGTTGGATTATTGCATCTTGCCTTAGTTGACTGGCTTATACGATCTTACCTTTGCCGGTTGGAGTATTGCATCTTGCCTTATTTGTTTGGATTATACGATCTTACCTTTGCCAGTTGGATTATTGCATCTTGCCTTAGTTGGCTGGATTATACGATCTTACCTTTGCCGGTTGGATTTTTGCATCTTGCCTTAGTTGGTTGGATTATACGATCTTACCTTTGCCGGTTGGAGTATTGGATCTTGCCTTAGTTGGTTGGATTATACGATCTTACCTTTGCCGGTTGGAGTATTACATCTTGCCTTGGTTGGATTATTGCACCTTGCCTTAGTTGGTTGGATTATACGATCTTACCTTTGCCGGTTGGAGTATTACATCTTGCCTTGGTTGGATTATTGCACCTTGCCTTAGTTGGTTGGATTATACGATCTTACCTTTGTTGGTTGGTTTATTGAATCTTGCCTTAGTTGGTTGGATTATTGCACCTTGCCTTAGTTGACTGGATTATACGATCTTACCTTTGCCAGTTGGAGTATTGCATCTTGCCTTAGTTGGTTGGATTATACGATCTTACCTTTGCCGGTTGGATTATTGCATCTTGCCTTAGTTGACTGGCTTATACGATCTCACCTTTGCCGGTTGGAGTATTGCATCTTGCCTTAGTTGGTTGGATTATACGATCTTACCTTTGCCAGTTGGATTATTGCATCTTGCCTTAGTTGGCTGGATTATACGATCTTACCTTTGCCGGTTGGATTATTGCATCTTGCCTTAGTTGGTTGGATTATACGATCTTACCTTTGCCGGTTGGAGTATTACATCTTGCCTTGGTTGGATTATTGCACCTTACCTTAGTTGGTTGGATTATACGATCTTACCTTTGCCGGTTGGAGTATTACATCTTGCCTTGGTTGGATTATTGCACCTTGCCTTAGTTGGTTGGATTATACGATCTTACCTTTGCCGGTTGGATTATTGCATCTTGCCTTAGTTGGTTGGATTATTGCATCTTGCCTTAGTTGACTGGCTTATACGATCTTACCTTTGCCGGTTGGAGTATTGCATCTTGCCTTATTTGTTTGGATTATACGATCTTACCTTTGCCAGTTGGATTATTGCATCTTGCCTTAGTTGGTTGGATTATTTCATCTTGCCTTTGTTGGCTGGCTTATTCGATCTTACCTTTGCCGGTTGGAGTATTGCATCTTGCCTTAGTTGGTTGGATTATTACATCTTGCCTTGGTTGGATTATTGCACTTTGCCTTAGTTGGTTGGATTATTGCATCTTGCCTTAGTTGACTGGCTTATACGATCTTACCTTTGCCGGTTGGAGTATTGCATCTTGCCTTATTTGTTTGGATTGTACGATCTTACCTTTGCCAGTTGGATTATTGCATCTTGCCTTAGTTGGCTGGATTATACGATCTTACCTTTGCCGGTTGGATTTTTGCATCTTGCCTTAGTTGGTTGGATTATACGATCTTACCTTTGCCGGTTGGATTATTGCATCTTGCCTTAGTTGGTTGGATTATACGATCTTACCTTTGCCGGTTGGAGTATTACATCTTGCCTTGGTTGGATTATTGCACCTTGCCTTAGTTGGTTGGATTATACGATCTTACCTTTGCCGGTTGGATTATTGCATCTTGCCTTAGTTGGTTGGATTATTGCATCTTGCCTTAGTTGACTGGCTTATACGATCTTACCTTTGCCGGTTGGAGTATTGCATCTTGCCTTTTTTGTTTGGATTATACGATCTTACCTTTGCCAGTTGGATTATTGCATCTTGCCTTAGTTGGCTGGATTATACGATCTTACCTTTGCCGGTTGGATTTTTACATCTTGCCTTAGTTGGTTGGATTATACGATCTTACCTTTGCCGGTTGGATTATTGCATCTTGCCTTAGTTGGTTGGATTATTGCATCTTGCCTTAGTTGACTGGCTTATACGATCTTACCTTTGCCGGTTGGATTTTTGCATCTTGCGTTAGTTGGTTGGATTATACGATCTTACCTTTGCCAGTTGGATTATTGCATCTTGCCTTAGTTGGCTGGATTATACGATCTTACCTTTGCCGGTTGGATTTTTGCATCTTGCCTTAGTTGGTTGGATTATACGATCTTACCTTTGTCGGTTGGATTATTGCATCTTGCCTTAGTTGGTTGGTTTATACGATCTTACCTTGGCCGGTTTGTGTATTACATCTTGCCTTGGTTGGATTATTGCATCTTGCCTTAGTTGGTTGGATTATTCGATCTTACCTTTGCCGGTTGGAGTATTACATCTTGCCTTGGTTGGATTATTGCACCTTGCCTTAGTTGGTTGGATTATTGCATCTTGCCTTAGTTGACTGGCTTATACGATCTTACCTTTGCCGGTTGGAGTATTGCATCTTGCCTTATTTGTTTGGATTATACGATCTTACCTTTGCCAGTTGGATTATTGCATCTTGCCTTAGTTGGCTGGATTATACGATCTTACCTTTGCCGGTTGGATTTTTGCATCTTGCCTTAGTTGGTTGGATTATACGATCTTACCTTTGCCGGTTGGATTATTGCATCTTGCCTTAGTTGGTTGGATTATACGATCTTACCTTTGCCGGTTGGAGTATTACATCTTGCCTTGGTTGGATTATTGCACCTTGCCTTAGTTGGTTGGATTATACGATCTTACCTTTGCCGGTTGGATTATTGCATCTTGCCTTAGTTGGTTGGATTATTGCATCTTGCCTTAGTTGACTGGCTTATACGATCTTACCTTTGCCGGTTGGAGTATTGCATCTTGTCTTATTTGTTTGGATTATACGATCTTACCTTTGCCAGTTGGATTATTGCATTTTGCCTTAGTTGGCTGGATTATACGATCTTACCTTTGCCGGTTGGAGTATTGCATCTTGCCTTAGTTGGTTGGATTATACGATCTTACCTTTGCCAGTTGGATTATTGCATCTTGCCTTAGTTGGCTGGATTATACGATCTTACCTTTGCCGGTTGGATTTTTGCAGCTTGCCTTAGTTGGTTGGATTATACGATCTTACCTTTGCCGGTTGGAGTATTACATCTTGCCTTGGTTGGATTATTGCACCTTGCCTTAGTTGGTTGGATTATACGATCTTACCTTTGCCGGTTGGAGTATTACATCTTGCCTTGGTTGGATTATTGCACCTTGCCTTAGTTGGTTGGATTATACGATCTTACCTTTGCCTGTTGGATTATTGCATCTTGCCTTAGTTGGTTGGATTATTGCATCTTGCCTTAGTTGACTGGCTTATACGATCTTACCTTTGCCGGTTGGAGTATTGCATCTTGCCTTATTTGTTTGGATTATACGATCTTACCTTTGCCAGTTGGATTATTGCATTTTGCCTTAGTTGGCTGGATTATACGATCTTACCTTTGCCGGTTGGAGTATTGCATCTTGCCTTAGTTGGTTGGATTATACGATCTTACCTTTGCCAGTTGGATTATTGCATCTTGCCTTAGTTGGCTGGATTATACGATCTTACCTTTGCCGGTTGGATTATTGCACCTTGCCTTAGTTGACTGGATTATACGATCTTACCTTTGCCGGTTGGATTATTGCATCTTGCCTTAGTTGGTTGGATTATACGATCTTACCTTTGCCGGTTGGATTTTTGCATCTTGCCTTATTTGGTTGGATTATACGATCTTACCTTTGCCAGTTGGATTATTGCATCTTGCCTTAGTTGGTTGGATTATACTCTCTTACCTTTGCCGGTTGGATTTTTGCATCTTGCCTTAGTTGGTTGGATTATACGATCTTACCTTTGCCGGTTGGATTATTGCATCTTGCCTTAGTTGGTTGGATTATACGATCTTACCTTTGTCGGTTGGAGTATTACATCTTGCCTTGGTTGGATTATTGCACCTTGCCTTAGTTGGTTGGATTATACGATCTTACCTTTGCCGGTTGGAGTATTACATCTTGCCTTGGTTGGATTATTGCACCTTGCCTTAGTTGGTTGGATTATACGATCTTACCTTTGCCGGTTGGATTATTGCATCTTGCCTTAGTTGGTTGGATTATTGCATCTTGCCTTAGTTGACTGGCTTATACGATCTTACCTTTGCCGGTTGGAGTATTGCATCTTGCCTTATTTGTTTGGATTATACGATCTTACCTTTGCCAGTTGGATTATTGCATCTTGCCTTAGTTGGCTGGATTATACGATCTTACCTTTGCCGGTTGGATTTTTGCATCTTGCCTTAGTTGGTTGGATTATACGATCTTACCTTTGCCGGTTGGATTATTGCATCTTGCCTTAGTTGGTTGGATTATACGATCTTACCTTTGCCGGTTGGAGTATTACATCTTGCCTTGGTTGGATTATTGCACCTTGCCTTAGTTGGTTGGATTATACGATCTTACCTTTGCCGGTTGGAGTATTACATCTTGCCTTGGTTGGATTATTGCACCTTGCCTTAGTTGGTTGGATTATACGATCTTACCTTTGCCGGTTGGATTATTGCATCTTGCCTTAGTTGGTTGGATTATTGCACCTTGCCTTAGTTGACTGGATTATACGATCTTACATTTGCCGGTTGGAGTATTGGATCTTGCCTTAGTTGGTTGGATTATACGATCTTACCTTTGCCGGTTGGAGTATTACATCTTGCCTTGGTTGGATTATTGCACCTTGCCTTAGTTGGTTGGATTATACGATCTTACCTTTGCCGGTTGGAGTATTACATCTTGCCTTGGTTGGATTATTGCACCTTGCCTTAGTTGGTTGGATTATACGATCTTACCTTTGCCGGTTGGATTATTGCATCTTGCCTTAGTTGGTTGGATTATTGCACCTTGCCTTAGTTGACTGGATTATACGATCTTACCTTTGCCGGTTGGAGTATTGCATCTTGCCTTAGTTGGTTGGATTATACGATCTTACCTTTGCCGGTTGGATTTTTGCATCTTGCCTTAGTTGACTGGCTTATACGATCTCACCTTTGCCGGTTGGAGTATTGCATCTTGCCTTAGTTGGTTGGATTATACGATCTTACCTTTGCCAGTTGGATTACTGCATCTTGCCTTAGTTGGCTGGATTATACGATCTTACCTTTGCCGGTTGGATTATTGCATCTTGCCTTAGTTGGTTGGATTATACGATCTTACCTTTGCCGGTTTGAGTATTACATCTTGCCTTGGTTGGATTATTGCACCATGCCTTAGTTGGTTGGATTTTACGCGCTTATTTTTGCCGGTTGGAGTATTACATCTTGCCTTGGTTGGATTATTGCACCTTGCCTTAGTTGGTTGGATTATACGATCTTACCTTTGCCGGTTGGATTATTGCATCTTGCCTTAGTTGGTTGGATTATTGCATCTTGCCTTAGTTGACTGGCTTATACGATCTTACCTTTGCCGGTTGGAGTATTGCATCTTGCCTTATTTGTTTGGATTATACGATCTTACCTTTGCCAGTTGGATTATTGCATCTTGCCTTAGTTGGTTGGATTATTGCATCTTGCCTTAGTTGACTGGCTTATACGATCTTACCTTTGCCGGTTGGAGTATTGCATCTTGCCTTATTTGTTTGGATTATACGATCTTACCTTTGCCAGTTGGATTATTGCATCTTGCCTTAGTTGGCTGGATTATACGATCTTACCTTTGCCGGTTGGATTTTTGCATCTTGCCTTAGTTGGATGGATTATACGATCTTACCTTTGCCGGTTGGATTATTGCATCTTGCCTTAGTTGGTTGGATTATACGATCTTACCTTTGCCGGTTGGAGTATTACATCTTGCCTTGGTTGGATTATTGCACCTTGCCTTAGTTGGTTGGATTATACGATCTTACCTTTGCCGGTTGGATTATTGCATCTTGCCTTAGTTGGTTGGATTATTGCATCTTGCCTTAGTTGACTGGCTTATACGATCTTACCTTTGCCGGTTGGAGTATTGCATCTTGCCTTATTTGTTTGGATTATACGATCTTACCTTTGCCAGTTGGATTATTGCATCTTGCCTTAGTTGGCTGGATTATACGATCTTACCTTTGCCGGTTGGATTTTTGCATCTTGCCTTAGTTGGTTGGATTATACGATCTTACCTTTGCCGGTTGGATTATTGCATCTTGCCTTAGTTGGTTGGATTATACGATCTTACCTTTGCCGGTTGGAGTATTGCATCTTGCCTTATTTGGTTGGATTATACGATCTTACCTTTGCCAGTTGGATTATTGCATCTTGCCTTAGTTGGTTGGATTATACGATCTTACCTTTGCCGGTTGGATTTTTGCATCTTGCCTTAGTTGGTTGGATTATACGATCTTACCTTTGCCAGTTGGATTATTGCATCTTGCCTTAGTTGGCTGGATTATACGATCTTACCTTTGCCGGTTGGAGTATTGCATCTTGCCTTAGTTGGTTGGATTATACGATCTTACCTTTGCCAGTTGGATTATTGCATCTTGCCTTAGTTGGCTGGATTATACGATCTTACCTTTGCCGGTTGGATTATTGCACCTTGCCTTAGTTGGCTGGATTATACGATCTTACCTTTGCCGGTTGGAGTATTGCATCTTGCCTTAGTTGGTTGGATTATACGATCTTACCTTTGCCGGTTGGATTTTTGCATCTTGCCTTACTTGGTTGGATTATACGATCTTACCTTTGCCGGTTGGATTTTTGCATCTTGCCTTAGTTGGTTGGATTATACGATCTTACCTTTGCCGGTTGGATTTTTGCATCTTGCCTTAGTTGGTTGGATTATACGATCTTACCTTTGTCGGTTGGATTATTGCATCTTGCCTTAGTTGGCTGGTTTATACGATATTACCTTTGCCGGTTGGAGTATTGCATCTTGCCTTAGTTGGTTGGATTATACGATCTTACCTTTGCCGGTTGGATTATTGCATCTTGCCTTAGTTGGTTGGATTATACGATCTTACCTTTGCCGGTTGGATTTTTGCATCTTGCCTTAGTTGGTTGGATTATACGATCTTACCTTTGCCGGTTGGATTTTTGCATCTTGCCTTAGTTGGTTGGATTATACGATCTTACCTTTGCCGGTTGGATTATTGCATCTTGCCTTAGTTGGTTGGATTATACGATCTTACCTTTGCCGGTTGGAGTATTACATCTTGCCTTTGTTGGATTATTGCATCTTGCCTTAGTTGGTTGGATTATACGATCTTACCTTTGCCGGTTGGATTATTGCATCTTGCCTTAGTTGGTTGGATTATTGCATCTTGCCTTAGTTGACTGGCTTATACGATCTTACCTTTGCCGGTTGGAGTATTGCATCTTGCCTTATTTGTTTGGATTATACGATCTTACATTTGCCAGTTGGATTATTGCATCTTGCCTTAGTTGGCTGGATTATACGATCTTACCTTTGCCGGTTGGATTATTGCATCTTGCCTTAGTTGGTTGGATTATACGATCTTACCTTTGCCGGTTGGATTATTGCATCTTGCCTTAGTTGGTTGGATTATACGATCTTACCTTTGCCGGTTGGAGTATTACATCTTACCTTGGTTGGATTATTGCACCTTGCCTTAGTTGGTTGGATTATACGATCTTACCTTTGCCGGTTGGAGTATTACATATTGCCTTGGTTGGATTATTGCACCTTGCCTTAGTTGGTTGGATTATACGATCTTACCTTTGCCGGTTGGATTATTGCATCTTGCCTTAGTTGGTTGGATTATTGCACCTTGCCTTAGTTGACTGGATTATACGATCTTACCTTTGCCGGTTGGAGTATTGGATCTTGCCTTAGTTGGTTGGATTATACGATCTTACCTTTGCCGGTTGGAGTATTACATCTTGCCTTGGTTGGATTATTGCACCTTGCCTTAGTTGGTTGGATTATACGATCTTACCTTTGCCGGTTGGAGTATTACATCTTGCCTTGGTTGGATTATTGCACCTTGCCTTAGTTGGTTGGATTATACGATCTTACCTTTGCCGGTTGGATTATTGCATCTTGCCTTAGTTGGTTGGATTATTGCACCTTGCCTTAGTTGACTGGATTATACGATCTTACCTTTGCCGGTTGGAGTATTGCATCTTGCCTTAGTTGGTTGGATTATACGATCTTACCTTTGCCGGTTGGATTATTGCATCTTGCCTTAGTTGACTGGCTTATACGATCTCACCTTTGCCGGTTGGAGTATTGCATCTTGCCTTAGTTGGTTGGATTATACGATCTTACCTTTGCCAGTTGGATTACTGCATCTTGCCTTAGTTAGCTGGATTATACGATCTTACCTTTGCCGGTTGGATTATTGCATCTTGCCTTAGTTGGTTGGATTATACGATCTTACCTTTGCCGGTTGGAGTATTACATCTTGCCTTGGTTGGATTATTGCACCTTACCTTAGTTGGTTGGATTATACGATCTTACCTTTGCCGGTTGGAGTATTACATCTTGCCTTGGTTGGATTATTGCACCTTGCCTTAGTTGGTTGGATTATACGATCTTACCTTTGCCGGTTGGATTATTGCATCTTGCCTTAGTTGGTTGGATTATTGCATCTTGCCTTAGTTGACTGGCTTATACGATCTTACCTTTGCCGGTTGGAGTATTGCATCTTGCCTTATTTGTTTGGATTATACGATCTTACCTTTGCCAGTTGGATTATTGCATCTTGCCTTAGTTGGTTGGATTATTGCATCTTGCCTTAGTTGACTGGCTTATACGATCTTACCTTTGCCGGTTGGAGTATTGCATCTTGCCTTATTTGTTTGGATTATACGATCTTACCTTTGCCAGTTGGATTATTGCATCTTGCCTTAGTTGGCTGGATTATACGATCTTACCTTTGCCGGTTGGATTTTTGCATCTTGCCTTAGTTGGTTGGATTATACGATCTTACCTTTGCCGGTTGGATTATTGCATCTTGCCTTAGTTGGTTGGATTATACGATCTTACCTTTGCCGGTTGGAGTATTACATCTTGCCTTGGTTGGATTATTGCACTTTGCCTTAGTTGGTTGGATTATACGATCTTACCTTTGCCGGTTGGATTATTGCATCTTGCCTTAGTTGGTTGGATTATTGCATCTTGCCTTAGTTGACTGGCTTATACGATCTTACCTTTGCCGGTTGGAGTATTGCATCTTGCCTTATTTGTTTGGATTATACGATCTTACCTTTGCCAGTTGGATTATTGCATCTTGCCTTAGTTGGTTGGATTATTGCATCTTGCCTTAGTTGACTGGCTTATACGATCTTACCTTTGCCGGTTGGAGTATTGCATCTTGCCTTATTTGTTTGGATTATACGATCTTACCTTTGCCAGTTGGATTATTGCATCTTGCCTTAGTTGGCTGGATTATACGATCTTACCTTTGCCGGTTGGATTTTTGCATCTTGCCTTAGTTGGATGGATTATACGATCTTACCTTTGCCGGTTGGATTATTGCATCTTGCCTTAGTTGGTTGGATTATACGATCTTACCTTTGCCGGTTGGAGTATTACATCTTGCCTTGGTTGGATTATTGCACCTTGCCTTAGTTGGTTGGATTATACGATCTTACCTTTGCCGGTTGGATTATTGCATCTTGCCTTAGTTGGTTGGATTATTGCATCTTGCCTTAGTTGACTGGCTTATACGATCTTACCTTTGCCGGTTGGAGTATTGCATCTTGCCTTATTTGGTTGGATTATACGATCTTACCTTTGCCGGTTGGATTATTGCATCTTGCCTTAGTTGGCTGGATTATACGATCTTACCTTTGCCGGTTGGAGTTTTGCATCTTGCCTTAGTTGGCTGGATTATACGATCTTACCTTTGCCGGTTGGATTATTGCACCTTGCCTTAGTTGACTGGATTATACGATCTTACCTTTGCCGGTTGGAGTATTGCATCTTGCCTTAGTTGGTTGGATTATACGATCTTACCTTTGCCGGTTGGATTTTTGCATCTTGCCTTACTTGGTTGGATTATACGATCTTACCTTTGCCGGTTGGATTTTTGCATCTTGCCTTAGTTGGTTGGATTATACGATCTTACCTTTGCCGGTTAGATTTTTGCATCTTGCCTTAGTTGGTTGGATTATAGGATCTTACCTTTGCCGGTTGGATTATTGCATCTTGCCTTTGTCGGTTGGATTATACGATCTTACCTTTGCCGGTTGGAGTATTACATCTTGCCTTGGTTGGATTATTGCACCTTGCCTTAGTTGGTTGGATTATACGATCTTACCTTTGCCGGTTGGATTATTGCATCTTGCCTTAGTTGGTTGGATTATTGCATCTTGCCTTAGTTGACTGGCTTATACGATCTTACCTTTGCCGGTTGGAGTATTGCATCTTGCCTTATTTGTTTGGATTATACGATCTTACCTTTGCCAGTTGGATTATTGCATCTTGCCTTAGTTGGCTGGATTATACGATCTTACCTTTGCCGGTTGGATTTTTGCATCTTGCCTTAGTTGGTTTGATTATACGATCTTACCTTTGCCGGTTGGATTATTGCATCTTGCCTTAGTTGGTTGGATTATACGATCTTACCTTTGCCGGTTGGAGTATTACATCTTGCCTTGGTTGGATTATTGCACCTTGCCTTAGTTGGTTGGATTATACGATCTTACCTTTGCCGGTTGGAGTATTACATCTTGCCTTGGTTGGATTATTGCACCTTGCCTTAGTTGGTTGGATTATACGATCTTACTTTTGCCGGTTGGATTATTGCATCTTGCCTTAGTTGGTTGGATTATTGCACCTTGCCTTAGTTGACTGGATTATACGATCTTACCTTTGCCGGTTGGAGTATTGGATCTTGCCTTAGTTGGTTGGATTATACGATCTTACCTTTGCCGGTTGGAGTATTACATCTTGCCTTGGTTGGATTATTGCACCTTGCCTTAGTTGGTTGGATTATACGATCTTACCTTTGCCGGTTGGAGTATTACATCTTGCCTTGGTTGGATTATTGCACCTTGCCTTAGTTGGTTGGATTATACGATCTTACCTTTGCCGGTTGGATTATTGCATCTTGCCTTAGTTGGTTGGATTATTGCACCTTGCCTTAGTTGACTGGATTATACGATCTTATCTTTGCCGGTTGGAGTATTGCATCTTGCCTTAGTTGGTTGGATTATACGATCTTACCTTTGCCGGTTGGATTATTGCATCTTGCCTTAGTTGACTGGCTTATACGATCTTACCTTTGCCGGTTGGAGTATTGCATCTTGCCTTAGTTGGTTGGATTATACGATCTTACCTTTGCCGGTTGGATTATTGCATCTTGCCTTAGTTGGCTGGATTATACGATCTTTCCTTTGCCGGTTGGATTATTGCATCTTGCCTTAGTTGGTTGGATTATACGATCTTACCTTTGCCGGTTGGAGTATTACATCTTGCCTTGGTTGGATTATTGCACCTTACCTTAGTTGGTTGGATTATACGATCTTACCTTTGCCGGTTGGAGTATTACATCTTGCCTTGGTTGGATTATTGCACCTTGCCTTAGTTGGTTGGATTATACGATCTTACCTTTGCCGGTTGGATTATTGCATCTTGCCTTAGTTGGTTGGATTATTGCATCTTGCCTTAGTTGACTGGCTTATACGATCTTACCTTTGCCGGTTGGAGTATTGCATCTTGCCTTATTTGTTTGGATTATACGATCTTACCTTTGCCAGTTGGATTATTGCATCTTGCCTTAGTTGGTTGGATTATTGCATCTTGCCTTAGTTGACTGGCTTATACGATCTTACCTTTGCCGGTTGGAGTATTGCATCTTGCCTTATTTGTTTGGATTATACGATCTTACCTTTGCCAGTTGGATTATTGCATCTTGCCTTAGTTGGCTGGATTATACGATCTTACCTTTGCCGGTTGGATTTTTGCATCTTGCCTTAGTTGGATGGATTATACGATCTTACCTTTGCCGGTTGGATTATTGCATCTTGCCTTAGTTGGTTGGATTATACGATCTTACCTTTGCCGGTTGGAGTATTACATCTTGCCTTGGTTGGATTATTGCACCTTGCCTTAGTTGGTTGGATTATACGATCTTACCTTTGCCGGTTGGATTATTGCATCTTGCCTTAGTTGGTTGGATTATTGCATCTTGCCTTAGTTGACTGGCTTATACGATCTTACCTTTGCCGGTTGGAGTATTGCATCTTGCCTTATTTGTTTGGATTATACGATCTTACCTTTGCCAGTTGGATTATTGCATCTTGCCTTAGTTGGCTGGATTATACGATCTTACCTTTGCCGGTTGGATTTTTGCATCTTGCCTTAGTTGGTTGGATTATACGATCTTACCTTTGCCGGTTGGATTATTGCATCTTGCCTTAGTTGGTTGGATTATACGATCTTACCTTTGCCGGTTGGAGTATTACATCTTGCCTTGGTTGGATTATTGCACCTTGCCTTAGTTGGTTGGATTATACGATCTTACCTTTGCCGGTTGGAGTATTACATCTTGCCTTGGTTGGATTATTGCACCTTGCCTTGGTTGGTTGGATTATACGATCTTACCTTTGCCGGTTGGATTATTGCATCTTGCCTTAGTTGGTTGGATTATTGCATCTTGCCTTAGTTGACTGGCTTATACGATCTTACCTTTGCCGGTTGGAGTATTGCATCTTGCCTTATTTGTTTGGATTATACGATCTTACCTTTGCCAGTTGGATTATTGCATCTTGCCTTAGTTGGCTGGATTATACGATCTTACCTTTGCCGGTTGGATTTTTGCATCTTGCCTTAGTTGGTTGGATTATACGATCTTACCTT
The DNA here is from genome assembly GCA_030407085.1 of Trichopria drosophilae. Taxonomy (NCBI): domain Eukaryota; kingdom Metazoa; phylum Arthropoda; class Insecta; order Hymenoptera; family Diapriidae; genus Trichopria; species Trichopria drosophilae. The sequence goes on along the minus strand of CM059584.1, from coordinate 138,669,498 downwards.
TGCCGGTTGGATTATTGCATCTTGCCTTAGTTGGTTGGATTATACGATCTTACCTTTGCCGGTTGGAGTATTACATCTTGCCTTGGTTGGATTATTGCACCTTGCCTTAGTTGGTTGGATTATACGATCTTACCTTTGCCGGTTGGAGTATTACATCTTGCCTTGGTTGGGTTATTGCATATTGCCTTTGTTAAAATTTTTTTTTAATCTGACTTCAGATTTGTAATCAGCAGCCGAAAATCTGTAAAGAACCATATCGTCTGAGGGTTTTTTAATATTATTATTCGAGTATAAATGTGAAATTGATGTACACTTTTTATTGGACATGGTCAACTTTGACCCTGAATATACAACTTTGAATATAGGCTGAAATCTTTTAGAAATTCGAGATTTTCAACACTACTGATACTTTTATTTTATCACATACGCAAGCAAACGATTCAAATAAGATGTACAATGGAATGGAAATAAATGAAATGATAATCTGCTAATCGCTTTTTGTTTTTAGGGTTTTTGAATATAGGCTGAAATCTTTTAGAAATTCGAGATTTTCAACACTACAGATACTTTTATTTTATCACATTCGCAAGCAAACCATTCAAATAAGATGTACAATGGAATGGAAATAAATGAAATGCTAATCTGCTGATAGTCTTTTGTTTCTAGGGTTTTTGAATATAGGCTGAAATCGTTTATAAATTCAAGATTTTCAACACTACTGATACTTTTATTTTATCACATACGCAAGCAAACGATTCAAATAAGATGTACAATGGAATGGAAATAAATGAAATGATAATCTGCTAATCGTTTTTTGTTTTTAGGGTTTTTGAATATAGGCTGAAATCTTTTAGAAATTCGAGATTTTCAACACTACAGATACTTTTATTTTATCACATTCGCAAGCAAACGATTCAAATAAGATGTACAATGGAATGGAAATAAATGAAATGCTAATCTGCTGATAGTCTTTTGTTTCTAGGGTTTTTGAATATAGGCTGAAATCGTTTATAAATTCAAGATTTTCAACACTACTGATACTTTTATTTTATCACATACGCAAGCAAACGATTCAAATAAGATGTACAATGGAATGGAAATAAATGAAATGATAATCTGCTAATCGTTTTTTGTTTTTAGGGTTTTTGAATATAGGCTGAAATCTTTTAGAAATTCGAGATTTTCAACACTACAGATACTTTTATTTTATCACATTCGCAAGCAAACGATTCAAATAAGATGTACAATGGAATGGAAATAAATGAAATGCTAATCTGCTGATAGTCTTTTGTTTCTAGGGTTTTTGAATATAGGCTGAAATCGTTTATAAATTCAAGATTTTCAACACTAAAGATACTTTTATTTTATCACATTCGCAAGCCCACGATTCAAATAAGATGTCTTAAAAGATGCATTAAAACTTGGATTTTTTTAGATTTTCTTTTGTTTCCTATGCAGGGTCCAAACAGATTTAATGCAGCGACAAAGAAAACTGAGTGCCTTTTCAATATCAATTCAACGTTAGATTAGACTTCATCGACTACAAAAACCTTAAGCTGACGAGTTTCAAGCGAATTACATTAAATTTTTCAAAAGTCATCCGTTATATTGGACCTGCCGTTTTCAATTTTGAAAAACTAACATCCGATTCGTAATCAGCGACCCCAAAAACCCCCCGAGTAATAATTTTTAGGCAAATTACATCGATCTTCAAAAAAGTCGTCCGCCATATTGGATCCGCCATTTTGGATTTTTAAAATCTGACTTCAGATTTGTAATCAGCAGCCGAAAATCTGTAAAGACCCATATCGTCTGATTGTTTTTTAATATTATTATTCGAGTATAAATGTGAAATTGATGTACACTTTTTATTGGACATGGTCAACTTTGACCCCTCATATTTCCGAAATGGGGCCTATGCTCACTTGGAAATTTTGCAGGGAATATTGGGTCATCATATGTAACCAATTGGCATAAAAAAAGTTTCAATATTCGAGGTACGAAAAACGGGCATATTTTACAGAGGCTCTTTATAGTTTTAAATTCAAATAGGGAATTAAAATGTACTGTAATTCATTACAATTTTCACTACATATTAATTAATTTCCAATTACTGGGTTATTTTGTTAAATAAAATTAATTGGTTCCAAATATTCTTTTCCAGAATAACTATAGCTATTGTATTAAATAAACAAATAAAACATGTTCAAAACTCTACACACTATAAAGTTCTGGAAGTGAAAATGTGTTTACTTAAAGTGAAATGCCGTTTCCCGTGATTTCACTGCAATACAGTGACTTTCGCTTGTATTAATGTGAAAATTTTAATTTTATAAAAGTGAAATTTTCACTGTTTTGAATACAGTGAGATTGTTCACTGTTAGCAAAAAACCGAGGTTAGAACCCGTCTTGAAATTCAGTGTTTGACGCACTGAATGCGGCCATTTGAAACTGAACTTTGGCCAATCTGATGGAAAGACGAAAAGACTAGAAAACGTTATGTATCGAACACTCGCGGTCTGGTGGCGTGTACCGAACGCATCCACCCGATGCAGTATCATTTTCACAAGCGGTGAAATGGGATTTCTATTAATTTCCCTCAATGTTTTTGCAGTTTCAGCGGATTTTTTAAATGCTGCACACCCGGGGACACTGTTTTAATTCGCCAAAAAATCTACTTTTAGAAAATTGACAGGGTTTCCTCTCCTTTACATGGAATCATTATACTTGCAAGGGCAAAAGGTTAGGTATAGATAGTAGCTTCACAATGGTAGTCCGATCATAAAAATTGAATGATGCGATCAAAAGTTAGGAACAATAAACTAAACCCGCTATACAACAGGCATCCATATATTTTATTTTGTGTCTAGAATAAAAAACAATATTCCCTTGAAGCAACAATTTTGAGTTGAAAATCTGACACAGAATGACTTATTGTATATAGCGTATACATATTTGATTAGAATTGTGACCAAACTGGATATTTTAAAATTAATGATAAATCTCGATCTTTTGGAATATCGTAAAGTATATCTTAATAAATTGATGAACTAATTATTATAATTAGAATATGCGTAGGGTGTTAAAAAAAAGGTTACGGTTCCGTTTTTATTTCTATTTTGGGCAATTAATTTATTGCATAAAACATCTCATGACCAACGTTTTGACTTTGTATCCTCTTTAGGGCTTCTATTAAAGAACAAATATATACATTTAAATTAATGCATAACGTAATAGATTAAAAACTACATAATTTAACAAAACTACACTGATTTCACGTTCCGAGTAGATCTTAATCTACTTATCAACTTAATTACATATTCTTTATACCATTTCCACTTACCAAAGTCATAAGCAATAAATAATAATAATTTTACAGATATTTTGAAATTTGAAATAAGATTTTTTAATTTTGAAACACAATACGAAAAAATAATATTTTTTAAATATTTTTTTACAGTGATGTATTTTTGTTTATTATCATTAAAAACCCGTGAAGTGCCTTTTAAGAAGAATTTTTTTGGATCCATTTTTTAAAAGTACGCGCGGTGGTTCTACGCATTATATTTTTAAGCGCATTCAGCTAAGCGCGTTCATTATATCAATGTATTTTATCTATCTGCCTAATTATTCTATTTATCATAAAACCGACTTTTTATCGTCCTTCTATTATTTTCCTCGTGCAGATATTTTTTACTCTTGACATGTTTATCGCGTGAGGTACATCATAATATTCAATATGCGTTCAATTTCGATGTTATTCCCAATTATTTTAGACTTCTTTTCATTAAAAAGAATGTTCTAAATGTTTTTTCTCAGTCCCATGGACTATCCTCAATAAATCAATGTTTTTGTTCCTATCCAGTTTACATATTAATTCTCTTACGACGAGGAAACTTAGTCTAATTAGTCAACTAAATTCGGAGTTATATTTCCAGATATTCTTTAAAAATAAGGAGAATAAAATAGAATGGAACGAAAAATGACTAAACGATTTGAGTAGATTTTTTTTATTTTAAATTAAATTCACAGGCCAACAAAATGAAGCCAATCTCTATACCCAGAAACCGGACTATACTTTTCTGAAGGTTGTCAATGAGTTGAATCCAAATCAGGCCGCAGAATTGTTAATCATGTCAGGATTTTCAGATATGCTAACCTAAAAGTGCAAAAAAAAAACACTGTTTTTACTCATATGCAATCAGTTTTTGTGCCGGAACAAAATGCTTGTTCACACCTTCGGCCAGAACCAGATTGAAGCGTTATCGATAAACTTTAAAATGATTTTTTAGTCATTTTGTACAATTTTTTGCAATGAGTTATCAAAGTTTTTGTCAAGGCACCATCATGATTTTCGTTTTTTGCACTTTCAGGTTAGGATATCTCAAAATTTTGACGCCACAGAGCAATTATACGACCAGATTTTCATTCAGCACATCGAACACCGTCGTAAAAATATACTCAGGTTTCTGAAGAATACATTTTAATCTGTTTTTTTACAAAAACCAAAAACTGCATTTTTTGCACTTTTAGGTTATGACATTTCAACATCTTGACGTAATAGAACCAATCTTAATAAGAAATTAGGTCTCAGTTTGTTAGTTATTTTTTTAGTTACACATGTATTTAATTGTAACATAGTTACACATGTAAATTTATTAATTTACTTAAATGTATGAGGAACATGATTGTTCCCTAACAAAAACTTCGATAACTCAATAAAAAAAATCGTATACGAATGACTAAAAAAGCATTTTAAAGCTGGCAAATAGCACTTTGATATTGTTCAGGCCAAATTGCAAATAATAATTCTGTTCCGTCACAAAAACTTACTGAATATAAGCAAACAAAGTATTTTTTGCACTTTTAGGATATCTCAAAATCTTGACATGATAGAACAATTCTGTGGACAAATTTGAATTCAGCAACGAGAAAAACTTTCGGAAAAGTATAGTCCGATTTTTGGGTATAAATTTTATTGCACTTTTCAGTTCTTTTTTAAGGTAGTAGTAGTCTGGTGTTTTGGGACGAAAAAATCGATTTTTGTTCTGTTACATATTCCGAAAGTATTATGTCTTAAGAATGTACTGTGAAAAAATCACAACGAAATTCGAAAAATTGACACAGTTACAGCACATATACAAGAGTGTCTCGTAGGAGGCCGAGCGGTGTTGTCAAAACTTTAAACATGTTTTTCTCAAAACCATGTTTTTCCGATCGGCCCAGGTGATTTTTCTATTCAACCGACTTCGCTGAATTTTGGATATGTTATTCTACACATCTGTGGCTATCGCAGTCACTGAAATCTTTTATTTCTATCTGTAATTGTTTATTTTACAGTCTGATTTCTTATTAAAAAAATATAAATTAGACATCTATTTATTTCAAAAGTCCGCCATTTTAATATTTTTCAACCAAATTGATTACTTTTAGTTCCAACCAGAATTACAAGCTTGCTGAACAATAATCTTTTTTATTTTTTGCTTTCAGACGTCTCAAAGTGCCAAAATCATCTGGGCCAGCCACACCCCTCATTTTGTAGAAGCTTATTTCGTTATTACATAAATAATAGTAAAAAATGTGTGTTTGACAAATAAAAAATGTTTTTATATTCTCTTAAACACCAACAATAACATATAAAAAACCAGAACCGATTTAATTTTGTTTTATAAACAAAAAAATTACCCAAAAGCCTATGAAAAACGCGCGAGTTACCCGACTACTACATTAATCGTAATTATTATACCATGATCATAATCTTTTCAATTCTGTTTATAAATAAAATCATATTTTCAATTCTTTTAAATAGTTTTTGTAAAGAAACTTAGAGAAATTGTAACTTTGTATTTTTTGCTGAGTATGATTTATTAATACAGATTCTTCTAAAATGTATAGAAAATTTGTTTTACACTGAAAAAAAAAGAAAAATTCTAAAAATCTATCAAATCTCATATAACATCAGTTAGTAATTGGTAATTAATTAATCTAATGAGTCATATATATGAATTTAATGTTTGGAATTTTTATAGTTAATTTCTTATAGTTTCAGTTGAATTGATAAGGATAATTTAATATCATGATGTTCTGTGCAGCTTTCTCCTTTTTGTAATGGTCATAATTTAAATTAAATTAAATTAATTAAGGAAAAAGAATACAAGATTTCAATTTTTTCAATTCAATTTTTTTTTACTAGGTATTAAACTAAACTAAAAAACAATTTTCACAACTACAAAAAAGCATCGATAATTGCCTGTATTTACAATAATTACTGGATTCAAAGGTGGTCAATTTCAATAAAAAGTAATTAAAAATATAAAAGCATTGAAAAGTGTCAACAAACTGTATTTAAAATATAATATGCGAGTATGAATTTTTTTAAATTTCAATTTTCTTTTGTTTGCTGCATTAAACATGTATGAACTTTTTTTAATTGGTGCAATTTGAATGCATCTTAACAAGAAAACATGTGAAGTTCTCCTTTTCATAATAACTTTGACCAGTACATTTAACTATGAATCTGAGGAAAATATAAATGTATTGGAAATTGAAGACATGGGAGTTTTGTTTGCTAGTAAATTCTCTTTTAAATCTCACATGAATATGGGTCATTCTCCAGAAAAGTGTAATTTTATGTCCCCAGTTAATATTTTATCCAAATAACGGAATTTATTGTCCAAACATTTTTTTTTCCTTCGCCTTATACTTTTATGTAAACATTGCACAAGAGATAATTTGTTCAAATCGCATGTTAAAATTTTCACATACTGCTAAAGGTCTGAAATGTAAGCCTCCTGGCTGTCCCCAGGTATAAATAATATGTTTTCTTCAAATTTGTTTAAAAGTGGTTATGATCTGTTTTACTTATAACAAACAAATAGTGCTGTAAAAATTTCACTATAACGTTCCTGAAAATTGTTATGGCTTTGTAAAATGTGTACCCATGTTTTAAAAAATAAATGTAAGTACAGAATACATGTCACTTGCAATATAAAAAAAATTAAATGTAGATGCAGACAATCGTTCTACAATTTCGATTACTTTTCGACTATGGATTGTGTGTATAATATTACTGATTTCAAAACTAATTTAAACCCAAATTTAGTAATATAGTTAGAACTATGGCCAGTACATTTATTCCTTGTAAGCCTCCTGTCATATTTGCGACGCTAATTTAGCATGTTAAGAAAGCGAGTAATATCTTGAAATATAAAGAAAAGATTAAACTCATGCCTTAAGTGCATTTGACCGAAATTTATTTAGTTCTTATGTTAACATGGTTAATACGTTGACATGTAAGCTCCCCTGTCATGTAAGCCTCCTGGACAATTGTAGTGATTTACGGAAATTCCGTTCTTATTAGTGATAGAACGGATTTTTATTGAATTTAACATCAATTTTCTTAACTACTTTCAGTATTAAACGCACATCATCAATAATATGCCATAATCAAAACTTTTTTTTTACATCGCTAAAATAACTAAACATATAAATTTATAATTTTCCATAATAATTTTAACTGTTTTGAGTTTTATAAAATGAATATTATTAAGTTACTATTTTCATTCTTACTCTTTATGAGTCACTCATTGGCTAAGAGCGAACATTTCGCCATTTTTATATAAAATTTCCATTAAAAAATTAAATTACTTCCATATTTTACGTGTATCGATGGCTACTGCATTATTACTTCGTATTTACGTAATTAGCAAGCCAATGAATATATCTAAACTTTAAATTTTAATTTTTATAATCTTTTATTTTGTAGAAAAAAATTACGTCGATTTTACACTTTTTCGAAGAATGACCCATATAATAGTTAACAAAGCATTAAAAATGCATCTGCGACCTGAACTACAATTTAACCATTAAAATACAATAATTGAAAAGATTAGAAAATTATAAGACAGAGTTTTTTTCACGAATTTTTGTTATTAATGTAACCAGATGCCCTGATTTATATTATGATCTCTTTCTTTTTAACTAGTGATGCATCAAATATTAATCGTCTAGTAAATTTTTCTCTGCCTGAATTTAAATGAGTTACCCATTGTTAAAATTATGTGTATTTTGTTATTTACAAATGTACATAGTATCCATTTATGTAATTTGTAATGTATTGTTATTTACTACACAATAGAATTCACCTTTTGTAAATAAATAAATTTGTTTTAAAATGTTTTTTCAAACGTCTGTTTTCATTTCAAAACATTTTAATGAATATGAATTGATAATTAGAACCATTACTGCGACATGAATCACACAATAGAAAAATTATGTCAATTACACTACAGATTGAAAATAGATAATTTTAATATACAATAGAATACTTAAATGTTTATTATCTGCACATTGTTATGAGTCAAAATATGTGACAATTTATATTCTGAATCATAATAGGGAAATTATCTAACACTAATCATTAATTAATGAAATATCAGTTCTCGAAATACAATTATATGACACATGTTCCGGAGATATCACTGAAATGTTTGTATTCATTAATTAAGATTTATTGAAAATTTTCATTTTGAGGTTAAGTTCAATAAATTTTATTTTTTTACATACCTGTTATCACGAACAAATTCTCAGAATGTAGCATAACCTGTTAAATTAGAAAAATGAAGAAATTTTCAAAAAATAAAACAGCAATATTGAAGTTTCTGTAGATTTATTAATTTTACATCTTCGCTATACCATGTACATAAAGAAGTACATAAACCAATAAACGCAATTACAAAGAACTATTGCTGACGAATAGCATGATCATCGGTGTGCAATTCAATCGGCTAATTTACAAAAATGGACGGAGTGAACAAATCATACTTACATAGCCTAAAAAGGCCAGACATAATAAGTACAAGCATTGTTTGTGAAAATTATTTCGAAGACTCTTCGTGCGATTCGTTTGCAGAAGAATCGATCGTTAGTTTCATCTGCTCGATTATCGAATATAGCAATGCCAACATATTTTATGGGCACCTTCAAAATAAATGTCAAAGTATATTTTGACCAATTAACTTAAGGCATACAAAATTAATATTTCACTGAAATCATTTACATACATTACGAACAATTTTAGGCCTTTCTTCGAACCGAATATTTATAAAAAAAAACACTTACTGAATACAATTTAAGATCGATTTCATGGATTCTAGCGAATTAAATGTAAATTCGTCTGCTCACTGCCGACGTAACCTTAGATTATTACCAGAAGATACAATATAATATCTTCGCCATTATTTTACAACGATTCGTTTACGCATGATTGCTCGAAGAACACTTGCCATTTATAATGGCATTTTCTTTTATGCACTGCCAGTCGATTTAGGAACTCCGAACGAGAAAGTTTTTGCATGTTCTTCAGACCTTAAAAAATATTCGAAGAAGTGTCAGTCGGAACATATTGTGAATTCTCTCCGATAACAAACGTATATTTTATCTGAATAAACGGATCGTATAAAAAAGATAATAAATTAAAAATAAACAACTTACGACAACCTTTCGTATAACAAGTCTTCGATTTTGCTAAAATTAAAATTACTCGTAAAACGATAAAATAAAATGTTTTCTTAATCCTAAAATATACTAAATCTCCTCGGCAGATATTTGCCGACTGCATTCTCAATGTCCTAAATGCTGAAAACAAGATTAAACATTGACGTCACTGGTTTACAAGAGCGATGCATCTAGCTGCTACAATGCAGAGAGCGGAAATTGAGCTTATAGTCATAGTGCGGTTAGAAAGATCGATTAAAAGTATTCGCTGTTTAAGACCAGCCTACTTGAAGTGTATCTTCCAACCGGCCTGTGCGATTGTCATCCCAGATTGATCTTGAAAGATGTGCACCTTCGACTTACCTACAAACTAACCTTGAAAAAATCGTCGTTCCGTTTTTCTTAATAGTCGTAACCACTCGAGTCTAAAAAATATATCTCTAAGTCGAGTCGATAAAGGACCCGACCGCGCTGAGATCTACAAAGTGTCTAACCTACGCGAAGCGATCGGTGAGAAAGTTTAATACGTCGTTTGCTCCGAAGCCGCGATTTGTGAAATAGGAATGAGGAAAAAAATCTTATTCGCAAACTCCCCCATTATGCGGATATTTGGTCGACAGCCGTATTCGCACCAGCGGCGGATGTTGGTGCCGATGCCTCCATCAGGGTGTGCGTCTCCTCCTCCTGGTCGGACAATGTGATCGCCGGGGCCTCGTGGGTATTCGTCGGCTTCATCTTAGGCTGGCTCGGTAGCTCAGTGAGTACTGGCCCGTACTGCGAAGTGGAACCCACCAGCAAGTCAGTCGATGGATTCAAACCGCCCAACATCTTTCCTCATATCAACGCGTTATAAAAGGTAATAAAGAAAAGAAGGGGAGAAGATGCTTGGCGGTAAAATAAAGCAAAAAGCCGGTACAACGAACCAAATAATTGTAGTTTCTGACTTACCTGACCACTGGTACTCGTCATGCCTCCTCGTGGTGATTTATTGCGCTGGAAGAATCGTAACCAAGCCCAAACGAATCCCATTAATAGACCCAATATCATCATTGCAGCTCCAACTGCTATCGATGTCCTTGGCACATCATTGGAATGTTCTTCAATCGTCACCGGTACTTTCGGTGTTTCATTCTGAAAGTTCAGAGTAAACGTAGATACATTTAAATTGGTATTTCTACCATTTACATAGTATAAATTAAATTGTTGTGGTCTTTTTAATCCTTTTTTAGCCCAAAATGAGCGAAGAAGGTAAAAACATTATCTCAGTTTTTACAGTAGAAAGAAATTTTTGTAATTTGAAAAATACATTTCCGACTATTTTGAAGTGTTCTCTATCGATTCCCGTCAACAAAACGGCCAAAAACGACTATTTCTGAAAAAACTTTGCAAAATAAAAAAATGCCATGTTTTTTAAGTCTTTTTTTTTATTTTTCACGATTTTCTCTATCGAAATGGATTTAATTAATGAAATGCAGATATAAAAAGTGGTACCGATTGTTGAACATAAATAATATACTAATAGAATATTTTTTAGAAGCAATGGCCGATTCAAAATGGACGCGGAATGAAGCAAATTTTGTCAAAATTATTAATTCCTTGAAATACAGATCATAGAAAGTTTTTTATTACGTTTTATATTGATATAAATATTGATTGGTTATGGACGAAAATTATAATAATTTTTAGTTGACAAATCCAAAATGGCGGATTCGTAATGGCCACCGTATGTAAATTGTATCTCTTATATGCAAAGTTGTTGCATAAATCTCTTTCAAAGTTGAACATTTGTGAACATTAATAATATACCAATAGAATATTTTTTAGAAGCAATGACCAATTCAAAATGGCCGCGAGAAGAAGCGAATTTTTTCAAAATTATTAATTCCTTGAAATAGAGATCATAGAAAGTTTTTTTTTTACTGATTATGGACGAAAATTATAATAATTTTCAAATATGAAAAATTATTTATCATATATGATCCGCCATTTTGGATTTATCGACTCAAAATTATTATAATTTTCATCCATAATCAGTAAAAAAAAAAATTTCTATGATCTCTATTTCAAGGAATTAATAATTTTGAAAATACGTGCTTCGTTTGGCGGCCATTTTGAATTGGCCATTGCTTCTAAAAAATATTCTATTAGTATATTATTTATTATTATTGATCAATTCAAAATTATTTATCATATACGATCCGCCATTTTGGTTTTATCGATTCAAAATTATTATAATTTTCGTCCATAACCAGGCAATATTTACATTATCATTATAAAACTAAAAAAAAAATTTTCTATGATCTCTATTTAAAGGAATTAATATTGAAAAGAATTTTGAAAAAATTTGCTTCATTCCACGGCCATTTTGAATCGGCCATCACTGCTAAAAAAATTTCGGTAGAGAAAATCGTGAAATATAAAAAAAAAAACGACCTAAAAAACATGGCATTTTTTTTATTTTGCAAAATTTTTGCATAAATATTCGTTTTTTTGGCCATTTTCTCGATGGGAATCGATAGAGCACACTTCAAAATAGTCGGAAATCTATTCTAATTTCCAAAAATTAAAAAAAATTCTTTCTATGAAACTGATCTAATATTGACCTGCTTCTCTCATTTTCGGCAAAAAAGGATTAAGTTACAATTATAAATGACAATTATATATTGCTAATAATATCTAACATATACTACATAGACATTAAGATACAGACATCGATTATTATTATGATTGTTATTATCGAACACTTAATTTGTTTGCTTCGTTTTAAGAATCCTATCCGACATCCTCAGTTTCATAACAGATAAGAATTTGAATATTGAGAGGACAAACATGACATCATTGTTTACTTAATATATGTGAAACTTGGTAATTCAATTATTTAAATGAAGATATTTACAAATCTAGTTTTAATACACTAAATATTATAATGTTATGGTGAATTTCACTGTTAATTAGTTCAGAAATAAATGTTACGAACCTCTTTAGCACCTTTGTGATCTGCAGAGACTAAATTGACAATTGTCGTTGTGAAGCCGATGATAAAAAAAGCGATGGCAATAGAGAAAATGACCCATTCGATCCATTTTCTCGTACTGAGCTTGTGCCTTGATAGAATTCGATGTATACCTCCTCTCATGCCGCCCCCGTTCATGTCTCTACCTCCATCGTAGGAATAACCGACCGTTGTCGGTTGATACACAGCGCTGCTGTCCGGCATTTTCACGCTTGTGTACTCACAATCCTCAGCTGTGCGAAATAATTTTATTACTAATCGTTCCTAATCCATTTGGACTCTTCAAACATCTATTATTCATGTATTCTTGTAAATTACTTTCGTGTACAAACTTAAATGCAAAATACTGAAAGTGATAAGAAACACTGCAACAAACTATTAAACATTATCTTGAAGTAAAATACATTTTTTGGTTTCAGGTACACATAAGTGAATAACAAAAGTAAGTCCAAATCATGATAAAATTTGTAATTGAAAATATATAATTTATTTGATAAAGGTTTTGTATATTTTTAAAACTAGGTACCCTTGAAACTGCGGAAAAAGTGATTCGACACAGTTAAAGACAATAACAAAAATCAATAAACCCATAATGATTGAGATAATAACTTGAAATGAATAAGCGGGAGAAATGTAACAATCAATTCATAAACTAGTTTATTATAAAATTATTTTATCGAGGAAAAAATCAAAATTAAAATTTATAGTATGTTTCGATTTCTGGTAATGAAAGAGTAACAAAAAATTCATGAATTATTTACATGAAATATATCGTATTAAATAACATTTGTACATACATTACTATATTAACAAAAATTTAACATGTAAAAAATAACACTTTTACACATAAAAATAAATTTTTAAAAATAAAAATAATGAATCATTTTAAGTTCTTATGAAACAAAAATGAGTTGACCTGAATTGTAAATAGAATGAAAAATAGTACAATGTAATTTTAGTAAAAATAGATTAAGCTTTCTACATGTTTGCTTTTTTTTAAATACTTACAAACGTCATTACTAAAATGAAAACCGTGTTATCTTGAATGAAATAAATAAAACTACAGCTTCAAATCAAACGACGAGCATATAACAAAGGTATAACAAATTTCAGATAATATTGAATAACAATAATTTTAACATAAATATAAAGAAATACATATTTAATTTAAAAACTCTAAAGTTCAAAAGTATATCAAAATTTTAATAAACATAAATATTCGAAAATAACAAATTCTTAAAAAGAGAAAGAATTTCGCAATAAATTAACCCTTTGAAGCATACATTTTTCTTTACGCTGAAAATAGCTGAAATTTGTTACTTGGGAGTTTTCTTCAAAATTCAAAATGGCGGATCCAATATGGCCAACCGAAATGCAAAAATTTACTTGATCGAGGTGAAATTGGGCTGATTATGAATCTGGCCGCAGATTTTTAAAATTCAAAATGGCGGATCCAATATGGCCGACTGAAATCGAGGAAGATTCTGACTTGTTTTTATGTTTCGGTCGGCCATTTTGTATCCGCCATTTTGAATTTTGAAAATTTGAAGTCAGATTCGTAATTGGCGACCCATTTTTACACGGTTTAATTTTTTTAAACAATATAACATGATAATTAATTAAATTACCTTCTTGAAGTAAGGAATCCAAAAATTGCAGGGAAATTAATTAATAATTATAACCTTAAATATGTAAATAATGAATTACAACACGGTGTAGCGTATATGCTACACCAAGCTTCAAAGGGTAAGAAAATATTTATTGGTACTGCAATAAAACGATAATTAATTTAAATAACGGCATGCTTGTATTTTATAATACTTTTTACTAATGTTTATTTCCTAATTTGGTCATTCAAATTTTCTTCAAAAAGATGAAACTTCAGCTTTTATACCCAGCAATCGGTAAAGTATTGAAATGTATTAAAAATTTTGCTCTATTTGAACTTCCACTTCACACATTTAATGAAAAAAAAATATTGCATCGACCGAGAATTGAACCCTGGATTCCGCACAACATCGTGCTGTAACCATTGACCACACTCGCTGTTGTAAAATGATGTGAAACTATTGAATAGTTGAAACATGGAGTATTTATGAATTGTGTAAATAAAAATAATGTCTTAAATTTATTACCATTTTCTACAATTATGTACTAAATTACTTATCGACTTTTGAAAGGAATGAATGGATATGGTACATATTTTTGTTAAATAAATAGTTTTTTTTCTAAATTATGCAATACCTCTAAAATGTTACGAGATACATGAAATTTGAAGAAATTTCGACATAATTCCCAAAGTAGGATACTTCGAAGCCACTATATATGATTCAAAAATTTTTGCTGATTTCTAAAATTACAAAATTTTTTAATTATGTATGGTGGCTTTGAATCATTGCATATCAACTCAAAATTTTGCCAGATTTCATGTATCTCATACCATTTACAAGATATTGCGTAACTTTGAAAATAACATATTTATTTTATCAACAAAAATATCGCATTGTACACTTATTGAAAAGTGAAAAAATTGTCATTTGGTTACAAATAAATGAACATTGTTATTACAATTAAAAAAAGTTGGGTGTACTTCCGAAAACGCCCCCAACCGATTTTAATGTACATTGGTATACTTACGTATTTCGGGGTGCTGATTACGAAAATGATAATGAAAATTGGCGCAAATTTTATTTTTATGGTGAAAACCTTAAAAAACCACCATAATTTATGTTTTTTTTGCAATTATCCCATAAAAATCTCAAAATTTCGAAAAATACTCTGAATAAAAGTTGTAGATTTGATCGAAATACACATTTTATGTTCTATGCATTTTCCCGCCAAAATCGATAGTTTTTGAGATAAATCATATGCTTTTAGGCATTGTTAGGGATAGGTAGAGTTCTGACTGGTTAGGTTAGGTTAGTTTTAGGGCACGCATATGCTTTTTAGGTTAGGTTAGTTTTAAGGCACCCATATGCTTTTATCCATTATTAGGGCTAGGCAGAGTTCTGACTGGTTAGGTTAGGTTAGTTTTAAGGCACCCATATGCTTGTATGCATTATTAGGGCTAGGCAGAGTTCTGACAGGTTAGGTTAGGTTAGTTTTTGGGCACGCATATACTTTTAGGCATTGTTAGGGCTAGGCAGAGTTTTGACTGGTTAGGTTAGTTTAAGGACACGCATACGCTTTTAGGCTGTATTATATCACCGCCACGAGCACCTAAGACAACTGCGTGCTAACAGGAGTCGTGACATTGCCATTTCTCTTAGTCGATTTTTCTCAAAAACTATCGTATTTGGCGGGAAAATGCACACAACATAAAATGTGTGTTTTGATCACATCTACAACTTTTATTTAAAGAATTTTTCAAAATGTTGATTATTTTATGAGATAATTGAAAAAAAAAAACATAAATTATGGTGGTCTTTTAAGGTTTTCACCATGAAAATAAAATTGGTGCCAATTTTCATTATCATTTTCGTAATCAGCATCCCGAAATATGTAAGTATATCAATGTCCATTAAAATCGGTTGGGGGGCGTTTTCGGAAGTTTATCCGGACATCTGTAGAAAATTTTTTATTTGATTTATTTTAGATTCATTTGGATTAAAACCGGCAGTATCTTGCTAAGTTATGTATTGAAATGGATTCATTAACCACTTCAATGGTAATGGATCATATATGTACAAAAACAAATTATTGACAAAAGTGGTAATGGATCATATGTGTACATTTTGCAATAACTTTAACAATTCTTAATGAATTTGCATGAAACTTCGTATACCAATTTATTTTGGGTCGCTGAATCCGAATCTGTCGTCAAAATGGGAAAATTCAAAATGGCGGCTGTAAATTTGCTAAATGTATTAAAATGTGCGGCGCACATTTTTCTTTATACGGAAAACAGCTGAAAATTGTTACTCGGGGGTTTTCGGGGTCGCTGATTACGAATCTGAAGTTAGATTTTGAAAATTCAAAATGGCGGATCCAAGATGGCCGACCGAAATGCGAAAAATTACCCAAACTTTATGAAACTGGGTTCTCGGGAGTTTTCGGGGCCGCTGATTATAAATCTGAAATCAGATTAAAAATTCAAAATGTCGGTTCCAAGATGGCCGACATTAATGTAAAAAATTTACTTGATTTTGATGAAAATTTGTACTCGGAAATTTTTTGGGTCGCTGGTTACGAATTTGAAGTCAGATTTTGTAAATTTAAAATGGTGGATCCAAGATGGCCGACATAAATGTGAAATATTACTTGATTTTTTAAATGATTAATTAAATGTTAAATGATATATTTTAGGAAAATATGGAACCCGTGTTTCCCAGTTTTTCGATATCTTAAGTAGAGGGCTGTACCACTTCTGGTACTTTTTTTTTTTAAACAGCTACCACTGAAGTGGTTAATTCTGGTAATTAACTGTTATTATTCCTAGATTAGATTGTATTAAAAAATTATCATTTCAATCTTTGTATTCAGATGGATTCATGACTTTTACCTTTTTCTAAGTCAATTATAAATGGATTCATATGTATGAATACAACATATTTACAATCATGATAATGGATTAAATTGTATTAGTATTTTTGGTAGTTTCGACAACACTATTATTTATGTATTCATTTGGATTCATATTTTTGTATTAAAATATTACTAAAGTATTTTCGGATTCGAATGTTTTCGAAAAGTTCAAATATTGTATTCAAAAACAAAAAAATTAATTCAAGTCAATACATTTCAATACAATTTCGATTGCTGGGTAAAAATTAATTATTGTCTAAAATGTATAAATAATTTACAATTAACAAACGTGTATAAAACTGGAATTGAATACCAATGTTGGAAATAAAAACAGCCTATGAAGGTCATGAATTATCTAAATTCTAAAAGTATAGATGAGAATACTAATTACGTGCAGCAAAAACAAAAACAAAACAACAGTCTTCCGTGCTTCAAAGATCATTATTACCTACTCTCTCAAAGTATGCAAAGTCTGAAATACAAAATCAATATTTCAACACAATAAACTAGCTATAAAAAATCATGCTAAATAACCCAGAAAATGAAAATGAATTGACATTAATAGAAATTTCATGAATTTTCATCGATTTGATCAAAATAAAACAATAGATTCAAAAGGGATTAATTTAATATTACATGATGTATACAAACTTGTTTTTTTATCTCCATAATATTTTGTTGTTTTTTTTTACTTTGTAACAATATAAAAATATGTTTATTATTAATAAATAAAGAAAGAAGTAATACTCTGTTTTGTACTATTAATTAACATACTTTATTGTAAAATAATGATCCAATTTCATTTACTTGAAGTAAAAAAAACAGCTTGATAAGTTTCTTTGCAATGCACTTTCATTTATTGGGAAATACACTCTAAACCAAGAATATGTAACACCATGAAAAAACTATTTAAAACTCGTAATAAACCTACACTGTCGAACAAATTACATCTACGAAAAAGGTTACAGTACATTCTTCTCCTAAATTACGATAAAAACACTAGCGACAATATGTAATAATACAAAAGAACCTATCGAAGAAATGCAAGTAAAATAAGAAAATCAGTAGCAAAAAAATGAAATGGAATCTTGCAGACATGCCTAAACATATTTTACCTAGAAACGTTCTCGAAATCCACAAAATCCCCATAAAGACCATGATCCATTAAATACAAAACAGGATCTCGAGTACTAAACAAACGCGTCAAAAACGACAAAGATTACGTTGATCGCGAAACATCAGTACAATTTTTTATTGAAAAAAAAAAAACACTGGAGACATGTAGCGTCAATATTAGACGCGCGAGAACGATTTTTAATGAAAAAAAGAGGATTTTCTTACCTGAACTGTTTGTTTGTTGTCAAATCTTGATAATCTGTCGTAGTGTTACGTTCGCAGGACGAATTTCATGATTCACCTGTCTTGGGCCGCCGCCGCAATGACACGTAGAAAAGTGGACTGTGTAGGTATGTATTGGAAACTTTGGCGATCAATCCGGACGCGATGTATAGCTTCTGGAAGACTGCCTTCCACGTCAACTTAAAAAAAGAAGACAAAATGTCTGTTTTAGAAAACTTTCTTTTTTAATGACGGATTGGTTTGGCTGCCTTCAGGATCGCCGTTGATGTGTCACGAATGATATATATAAAAATCACGATAACGAATAATCCCGTTGTCCGCGCGCTTGTATACGCGCTTCCTCACTCAGACTCAGTGTCCTCGGTGTCCTCAGTCCTCCTCACTCACGAAACCACGGAACACTATCGTGGTATCACTCAATGACACACATGCATACACAACACACTGATAACTGATTACCCATTTCCTCCCGTGTATATGTATACGTACTCGTGTCGTCGTGTACATGTGTATCATTACATAGAACAACGAGTAGAAAGATGCTACAACTCGATACTAAAAAATACGTATGAAAGTTAACTATGCGGCCACCTGTAGTTTGGCGGGATCACTAAACCACACAGGGAAAAAAAGTTACTAGATGCATACAAGTTGGTACAGTGGTCCTCGTCCTAACGCATATTTTTCGTTCCATCAAAAATGGCCGCCCCGTCCAAACGCATATCCTCCCTCAACCCCCACTACGGCAAAAGTATCTTTGCATTTATTACACTGAGCATGCGCGTAGATGTATCACTAACAGCGCTAGCAACTAAGAATCGTGTTTTGGGGAGAGGAACGAAGGGGAATCTATGCATTTGGACGGGAAAATGCTTTAGGACGGGATGCGTTAGGACGGGGACCAGTGTAATTCTGAAAACACAGCAGAACCCCTCTTGTTTCTGGTCTGGTTTTCAAGATGACGCCAACCCCTCTTATTTGAAATGTCCCCTTACCGCCTTACTCTATTTAACGTTTTAATAGTGGATGATAATAACTGATATCTTTTTATTTTTGTTAGACATCGTATATATTTTAGAGTTGAGTTATGTAAAAAATATATATATATATATATAATTTACCTGAAAAATGTGTAGAGAATTTTAAATTAGGATAAAAATGTAACGAGATCACAACTCGTGCCTTTATGTGATAAATAAAGACTGCAACCTTTCGCATTTATTTATGGTTATTTATATAATCTGCATTCGAGTGTAGAAATAAACATTTTAAATTTACATTATGCACTTTATTATATATAATTATGTATCAATAATTTTTTGTTTCACAAATAAATACACTGCGATTAAGACCGAAATGAATGTAGGAGATAATATTTAACCCAAATTTGTAAATATGATTAATGAAAGCTTCAAATCACTTCAAATTCAGTACTAAGCTGCTGATATTAGATTTGTTTGTTATTTTGCAAATGAAAGACTTTTCGATTTTTTTGGAGGTCTTGAAATACACATCATTAAAAATTGACAACATCTTAACTTACAAATGTGCACTTTTATTGGTAAATCTTTACAAAACGGGCATCCTCGCAAACAAAAAATTAACTATACTATTTCGATGTATTTTTGCCCGCTGATTACGAATATGATCATAAAAATTGGGGGTCGGACGTATTGAAGTCGCTATGTTGTAAAAACAGCCAAAAAATGGGTATTTTTTTAGTTTTTTGTATTTATTTTGATAACTAAGCCTCAGACGAAAAAATGTTTCCAGCAAAAAATGTAGAACGTAAAATTCTGTATAAAAAAGGTTGAATGCATTTTTTTGTATTCGCAAAGGACATCACGTAAAACAGCGACGAATTCCCTAAGCCCACGCAGTGGTAATTACAGGGTCGCGTACTTCACATGGGTTCGATTGTTCCAAACACTTATTGGTTGGAGGTTAGGCTAGTATAATAACGGGGAGTCTGGGGGGTGGAGCCCCCCAGCATGCATGCACGTCTTAGGCTCACACAGTGGTAATTACAGGGACATGTACTTCACACATTTTCGTAACCTCTAACCAACAGATGTTTGTAAAAATCGAACCCATGTGAAGTGCGTGTCCCTGTAATTACCACTGTGCGAGTCTAAGACGTGCATGCGTGCTGGGGGGCTCCGCCCCCCATACCCCCCGTTTTTATACTAGCCTAACCTCCAACCAATAAGTGTTTGTAACAATCGAACCTATGTGAAGTACGTGTCTCTCTAATTACCACTGCGTGAGCCTAGGAGATGCTTGTGTACTGGGGGGCTTCGCTCCAGAACCATCCAGGTGTGAGTAACGATCAAACCTATGTGCGCATTCAGTGTCCCTGTAACTATGGCACTATATAACGCTATACATAATATAATGAAAGTATCCATAACCTCATTTTGAGCACGTTCCGCACTCATTTGCGATCTTATCGTTGATATTTCGAAAAAAATGTAGTGTATCTTTTCTGTAGAGAATTTTATACTCTACATTTTTTGTTGAAACCATTTTTTTATCAGATTAGTAGTTTTTAAAATAAATGCAAAAAACTACAAAAATACCAGTTTTTGGGCTGTTTTTTCAAGATAGCGACTTCAGTACGTCCGACCCCAAATTTTTATCATCATATTCGTAATCAGCAGGCAAAATCACATGGAAATAGTGTACTTAAATTGTTTTTTGCGAGGATGCCCGTTTTGTAAAGGTTTACCCTTTTATTTTACGAAATTAGCATTTTCTTGAATAATTTGTATGATGTAAATCATGAGTTTGATGCAAAATTTTAAATTAATTTGAAATTTCATTACATATTAGTCTACCGACTGTACATGTTTGCAAATTTATGTTAAACGGCATTTACACTGTACAACTTCGATGGTGTAAACACTGTAAACTGTATCGAGATGTTCGAGCGGTGGTGGGGGAAGGCTTAAGGGGAAACGATTCAAATAAGAGGAGCGATTGAAAAAAGAGGGGTTCTACTATATACACATCATACACCGTGGTTGCGTTCTTTTTTCGGTTTCTGTTCCAGTTCGATGACTGAAGTTCTACAGTCCAGTGTTCAAGCACCTACTAAAAACATCCAGGTAGGTTTTGTTTGACCCGGTCGAGACCATGTCTGATTTTGCCACCAGGTCATGACCACATGGTTAATGTGGTCATACTATATGTACCCTACTGAAAATGGTGATATGTGATATGTCATGTGAGAATTAATTATCATGTGATTTATCATGTCATAAATTTAAACAGCCACAAAAACCTTAAATAACAGGACAAATTATTAAGGTAAATGTACCGATAGCGGAACGTTTTTTAACCTCGTTTTCCTTGTTTTCTGAATAGAAAAGATGTTATTACTTATTGTCAAAAACTGTTTATTTTATATGTATAGTTTTGTAAACAAAATGCGCTTAAAAACAGTTAGATTTGATAAAAAATAAAATTATAATATTAAAAATACGGAGGGGCTAATATACTCCTGAAGCGGAACGGCCTGGAAGTCGTGTGCACCTCTGTTCCGTGACAGTTGCTCCTATTGTGGAACAGTCATAATTTTAGGTTATGATAGAAACTGAACTTTAATTTAATTTAAAGAGGGTCGGTATTCGACAATAAAGTATTCCACAAACATTGATTATAATCATAAACATAATATATATAATAAAATGATATTATCATTGACTGGAATGCGTAATTATTAAAAATGTTAATTATTTTCTAAGAAAATTTAAACAACAAATAATACATATTAAGTAAAAAATTGTTGCCAATTATTAACTTTTTTCAAGAGGGAACAATAATCTCTCTTCTTTTTAATAATATCATCATTAGGAAATTTTAACATTTTAATTAAATAATATGGTAGTTTGTCGAGATTATGACCTTGCGGTGTCGATCCTTCTTAAACGTAGGCAGTGAAATTATTAAAAACTGTTATTATTTATTAGCTCATTTATATTAAACATCTTACAAACATTTCTTATAATTAATCCTAGTAGTTATCACAATCACGCAGTAATATTAACTTTAAACAGTTTTATTACATTTTATTCGATTACTTCTATATATTGTAAACTTTGTTAATTGCAGATTTGTTGATATAATTATCAAATTAAACATAACGAAAGAAATAATACATTTTTGTATAAAACATCAAATAATTCTTAATAAAACACGTTAAAACACGTTTTAAACTTTTCTTTCTTTAATTTTTTGTGTTAGTCGTTTCATTTCCAGTTTTGAAAAATCAGGAGTCTCATTATTAAAAACATCACTTTCCCTAGCCAAAACATTAAGAGGCGAACTATCCCTCGATTCAACTATCGAATTTTCCTTACTTTGGCGAGTTTGAGGCGACGCATTTACAAGATTACATGGTCTAAGTTGATCTATATGGCGTTTCCATGTCCTACCATCATCCGTATTTTCATTATAAGTAACTGGGCCTAATTGATTATCTGTTCACGCCCTCGACCAGTAATTATTAGTATAATCTTTTGCCATAACAACTGACTCCTTCGCGAAATTCGTTTTTCTACTACCATGAAAAAACTTTTGCTGTTGTTCTTGTTTTCTTTTAACCGCTTCCCTAAATAATTCTAACTGTGTGCGCATGGTTCTACCAATCTGTAATTCAGCCGGAGTAAATTGAGTTGTACAATGTCAATGCGGAGTAGAACGATAGAAAAATAAAAATTTACTTAATCCCTCCTGTCTATTAAAACCCGCTTCGCGTAACAATTTGAACTTATTTTTAAAAGTTCTAACAGTATTTTCAACTTGACCATTTGACGCGGGACGGTACGGAGGTGCAAAAATATGTTTAATGCCATTATTTCTCATAAATTCTTGAAATTTTACCGAACTAAATGCTCGACCATTATCAGAAACTAACTTAACTGGAATTCCCCACGTAGCGAAATAATCCTTCATAATGGCAATTGTATAGTAGAACCCCTCTTATTTTAACCTCTCTTATTTCCCCTCTTATTTGAATCGTTTCCCCTCAGACCTTCCCCCATCACCGCTCGAACATCTCGATACAGTTTACAGTGTTTACACCATCAAAGTTGTACCGTGTAAATACCGTTTAACCTAAATTTGCAAACATGTATAGTCGCTAGACTGATATGTAATGAAATTTCAAATTAATTTAAATTTTTGCATTAAAAACTCATGATTTACATCATACAAATTATTCGAGAATCTGCTAATTTCGTAAAATAAAAGAGCACATTTGAAGGTTAGGATGTTATACAATTTTTAATGATGTGTATTTTAAGACCTCCACCAAAATTGAAAAGTCTTTCATTTGAAAAATAACAAACAAATCCAATATAAGCAGCTTAGTGCTGAATTTGAAGTGATCTGAAGCTTTCATTAATCATATTTGCAAATTTGGGTTAAATATTGTCTCCTATACTCATTTCGGTTTTAATCACAGTGTATTTGTTTGTGAAACAAAAAATTATTGATACATAATTATATGTAATAAAGTGCATAATGTAAATTTAAACTGTTTATTTCTACACTCGAATGCAGATATAAATGACCATAAATAAATGCGAAATGTTGCAGTCTTTATTTATCATATAAACGAGTTGTGATTTCGTTACATTTTTATCCAAATTTAAAATTCTCTACACATTTTTCAGATAAATGATATACATATTTTACATAATTCAACTTTAAAATATATACGATGTCCAACAAAAATAAAAAGATATCAGATATTATTATCCATTATTAAAGCGTTAAGTAGAATAAGGGGGTTAGGGGAAATTTCAAATAAGAGGGGTCGGCACCATCTTGAAAACCATGACCAGTTGAAATAAGAGGGGTTCTACTGTACTCTCTGCGGTAATGTCTTTCATCTCTTTAATTTCAACCCATTTTGAGAAAGCATCCGTTATAATTACATACATCCGTCCATCCACCGGTCCTGCAAAATCTATATAAACTCTCACATTCGGGCCAATTGGCCATTTCCACGGGTGAAGTAATGCTTTTGGCGAATTATCGGCGCTTTTAAGACATAATTCACACGTTTTTACAATATTTTCTATGTCTTTATCAATATCAGGCCACCATAAGTATGACCGCGCTATTAACTTCATTTTTACCACACCCATGTGTATCGCGTGTAACTCATTTAACATTTCTCCACGCAAAATTTTCGGATTAATTACTCTATGACCCCATAATATACACCCTCTTTCAACTGCTAGTTCACGCTCGCGGTTTTTACAAGAATTCAAATCATCGGAAACCTCTTTAGGCCACCCATTCAGAATATATTCCATCACTCTTTTTAGAGTCGGATCATTCACCGTTTCATTTTGTAATCTATAAACATCTATAAGTTCATTTTTTTTCCATAACGAAATTTAGATATGTATAATCGTCTTTATTTGATTTTAAAAATTCTTTATTTCTAGGTAAAGATGCTCGAGATAGTATCCGCATGTCCATTTTTAATTCCTTTAATAAATCCAATTTTCATGCTGTATCCCGATAACAATACGGCCATCTTTGCAGTCTACTTGTTGCCATATGCGGCAAATCCTTTTTACCTCCAAAAATTTATGAAAGTGGCTTGTGATCCGTCTCCAAAACGAATTCTCGACCATATACAAATTGATGAAATTTCTTAACCCCAAATACTACCGCTGAGGCTTCCCTATCTAATTGCGAATATCCCCGTTCTCCGAGTGTAAGTGTACGAGATGCAAACGCAACTGGCCGTTCTTGTCCATTTGGTAAAATATGTGATAAAACAGTACCAACTCCTGTAGGAGACGCATCACAGGCAATCTTAATTGGTAACTGTAGATCATAATGCATCGAAATGTTATTTGATACTAGATATTTTTTAACAGCACAAAAGGCTTCCGCATTTATTTTTTGTTGCTCCGAAGTTAAATGAGCATATTATTGTTGGATTTGACATTGCTTCTCCTCTAACTCTTTTCGGTCTCGTTCCAATTTTTCAAAATCACTCATCTTTGAAAAAGTTTCAACACCATGTGCTCCGGAAAATACACCTTTTATTAACTTTTTCCACACACCACCCCGTCACGAGACCGGAAGAACAGCAAAATAATTTTATCCTCGTCGCCAATGTGTAATGTCCTTAGATTGTAGCCAATAATTTGCACAAGATGTTTCCGGATTAATATGTTTATTGCGAAAATGTTTTATAATAACGTGCAGCCATGTCAAGTTACAGAATGTTGGAAAAACCGAACGGGGACCGCGAACAGAGTCGCAGCGACACCTACACACGCAGACAGCCACAGCGCGGGACATTCAAAATACGAATTGACAAATATTGCAATATATTATTACGGAATATAGTTTTATAATTTCTCTCGCAAATAAATCTATGAACTTGAAAATAATTTACGCTCGCACTCGCATATAGATTACTACGTGAACAATAGGAACTTATTGATTTAATTGGTTTTAAATCGGGCTTCTGAACTACCAGGATGTACCTTTCCCCTCAGTACAAGAAAAAAATTTTTTTTTTAATTTACCTCCCAATAGGTAGATTTAAAAATAAATAAATATAATTAACGGCTTAGACCTACAAATTGCATTAGATGTTAAAATGC
Organism: Trichopria drosophilae; assembly: GCA_030407085.1. Taxonomy (NCBI): domain Eukaryota; kingdom Metazoa; phylum Arthropoda; class Insecta; order Hymenoptera; family Diapriidae; genus Trichopria; species Trichopria drosophilae. The sequence continues at coordinate 138,643,467 of CM059584.1, read as the reverse complement.
TATAGTTTGAAAATCTCTACGCACTTGAAACACCTTGCGTCGTAATCGCTCGGATCACAAACGCTAGGCCTTGTTGAAACATTTATAATCTCAACTGGTAATGAAATTAACAACGAAAAAAGGTAAAAACTATATTCATAACTATAAGGTTAATACAATTTCTATTTGACAGTTACTTGGAATAGACTGGTAAATGAATATGATTTGTTAGCATGCAATTATAATAAATCTGAAGAAAGAAAAAGGCAAATAGTATAAAAAAATATAATATGAAAATAAAATATATATATAAACATGCAAAAACTTAAACTTAACTACGTTCAAACAAAAACTTAAGCAATTCTTTGCAAACGTTAATAGTCATATACAAAATAGTAAACGCAAACATTTTATGCAGTAATTTTTGTAAAAAAAAGTATTTCAGTTGGGTAGAAACGCAAGAATCCTACATGGTCTCGACCTGATCAAATGGGCCAAAACTATCCGGTCGAGACCACGCGACAGACCACGTGGAAAAACCCACCTGGATTTTTTCAGTAGAGGTGGTACTGATTGTTTTTCTTGCTGTCTGTTTCGATTAAATTTCGGTAAAATACATGTAATAAACTATATTTGCAGCCGTTTTAGAATTACAGTTATCGTAATTTAATCCAACCAGTAGCATGAGACCGCCTGTTGCGAACATAATCGATGGTACTATTTGCGATACCTGGTCTTTTTTTTTCCCTTTCCAGATAGCAAAAACTGTAGCAGTCGGATGGAATGCCGGCAGATTGGCATCACTTGATGGAAGAATGCAGCAAATTTTACGCTTTCTGCGTCATCGCAGAATTCAGCGATTTTGTAGCAAACTTTGCGCCTTGCAAAACATTTACAATCTGCTGCATAGTCGCTGTATTATAATGACGCAGGAAGCATAAATGTTCATGCATTCTCACAGCAATATTTTGCAGCAAGTGATGTTAATCTACTGTTTTTCTATCTGGTGGTTTTTAGTTATGCCATTGCACACTCGAATGAGGATTTTTAGTTTGATCGGCGATAAAATATGACCTGCGATAGATCTGGTCGTGAAGGTAAAAAATCCCTATTCTCATACAAAAAAGTGCCATTATTTAAGAGCCAAATGTCAAAAACCAGGTTTTGCAGTAATAAATTGGGTTCACCAATAAAAAAAATGCGTTATGACCTTCAAACAACCTTGAAAATTGTCATCAAGCTCAGCCAGTCAATGTGATAATTGTAATTTCGTCGCCCCTGGTGCGGGCTCGAGATCTCCCTTAACACGGCCATCCACGGGCCCGAATTACTGGTTATTTTTGTATACAGGGTGGACCTCGGCTTGCCGGTTATAGGCATTCCAAGACAGAGAGAGAGAGAGAGAGAGAGAGAGAGAGAGAGAGAGAGAGAGAGAGAGAGAGAGAGAGAGAGAGAGAGAGAGAGAGAGAGAGAGAGAGAGAGAGAGAGAGAGAGAGAGAGAGAGAGAGAGAGAGAGAGAGAGAGAGAGAGAGAGAGAGAGAGAGAGAGAGAGAGAGAGAGAGAGAGAGAGAGAGAGAGAGAGAGAGAGAGAGAGAGAGAGAGAGAGAGAGAGAGAGAGAGAGAGAGAGAGAGAGAGAGAGAGAGAGAGAGAGAGAGAGAGAGAGAGAGAGAGAGAGAGAGAGAGAGAGAGAGAGAGAGAGAGAGAGAGAGAGAGAGAGAGAGAGAGAGAGAGAGAGAGAGAGAGAGAGAGAGAGAGAGAGAGAGAGAGAGAGAGAGAGAGAGAGAGAGAGAGAGAGAGAGAGAGAGAGAGAGAGAGAGAGAGAGAGAGTCTTCGGGATAGGTCCAAAATTGGAAGTTGCCACTAACTTTGGTCAAGGGAAGCGACGGTATTATTTTCAATTTTAAAATCTAAATTAAAATGATAGCATTCTCGGAACGTGACGAGAAAGAAGTCAATTTCCGAGAATGTAAACTAGTGCCTGCATACAAGTAGCGATTGTGTGTATATTTCTGTCACGATCAAAATTAACAAATAAATTTTGGAAATATACATTAAAATATTAACTAGATGCCTTCGACCCGGGTGCCTACAATTTTGTCTACATTCGTATTGCAGTTCCCTGACGAAAGGCTGATGCTTCCGGGAATATTCCCATTTTAACACTGCCAGGAAAGAAGGTGGCAGAGGGTAGTTCTAGCATCATTACGTTCGAGTAGTTTCTATATACATATTGTAACAATATCTTGTTCCTCAAATAGGGTGAATATGCCAATGAATGGACGGTTAAGCATTTTTCACACTTTGATCGATTGTAACTTTTGAATTCTTTTATGAAAATTTAATTATGATACCACCATTCGAATCGTTTGACTCTGCTCTTTATGACCGTGTAGTTCAACCTTTGATTTTATTTAATTATTAACCTCGTCTTCATACGTTTGTAAAAAAATCCGCTAAACCCGAATAAATAGACGGGTTAAATCAAATGGGACGTTTTCAGTACCAGTTTTGGATGGCTTTAAAACTTTGCTTTGATTTTACAAAATAATAAACACTGGAAGATCAATAGTACTGTAAATATTGTTTTGAATGTTTAAAGAACATAAAAATATGTATTTTGTTGCATGTTGTGCATCATACATTCATAAGAAATAGAAATATGTAGAAAATCGTCCATTCATTGGCATATTCACCCTATATTAAAATTGAAAATGAGCATTTTCAAAACTTCGACCCCGTCGACGTCTTGTTCACACTGATGCTTAAAAAAACAAAAATTAATGAAATTTTTATACTAAAATAAAATTTAATCAAATTTTTAAAGTCCCCCACCCCTCATACCCGCCTCACTCCCCTACTTCCTCTGTGTCTCTGTTTTTCATGTAATGTACATAATATACATACATATGCATTGTATATGTGTATGTACAATTTATGTTAATTTGCTTTTTACGGCATTATCGTTGATTTTACGAAGAAATGAATACAACCTTTTTTGTAGAGAATTCGATGTTCTATATTTTTTGTTTGAAACATTTTTTTGTACGATTTGTATTTTTTGTTAAAAAATGGAAAAACGTGTTTTTTGAGCGTTTTTTTTGTTAAACCTCCCCATACTCTAGTATGCATTGTCCCCAAAAACTAATCAGATCTAAGTTTGGCCAAGAGAAACCCAAATCCGTTCGTACTTTTTAAATTCACCCTGCCAGTCGCGAAATTTTTTTATTGTTGCTTTGGGTTCCTTAGGGTCTGAAACGTTGACATTTGATGAAAAACTATAGGGTAATTTTTTTGCCGGAAGTGACCAAATTCAATACTTCGTCCAGACTTAGTCTGGGTCGAAGTAATTTAATAATTTTGAATTTGAAATTAAAAGAATTTCAAATCATAATCGTGACAGGAAGCACAAAATCAGTGCCAATTAAAAATTGAGTAAAATAATTTAAAATTATTATTTTACTTGTAGGGTGATCAGAATTAAAATAATCGTCGATTCTGAGAATTCGGGCAAAAGAACTCTATTTCCAGGAACGGAAAAATAATCGGCACCGAAATAGTATGAATAAAATTTCGATGCGCGTTGCGATTGTTTTTTTTAATTTTAAATTATTTGTGCTGCAAAGATCCAATTGTGCCAAGTGGACAGGCAGAATTTCTGTGATCTTTCTGTTCTCGCTTTGTCGAATTAGCTATCGTTGGTTCAGCATTGGAAAAATTTTCCTAAGGCTGTACATTTCGGCAACCTGCACGTAATCAAAACGTACGAAAGTAAGTACGTAATACATCAGTATTGCGTCAGCACAAATCATGCCAGTACTGAGTCACAAATTTTACAGTTTTGTCCAGTACCTACTGGGTCGGGTCAGACACCCAGAAATTGAACGTCATTCTGACGTGGAAAAAAAAATTTTATTAAAAATTTGTAATTTGAAAGACATTCGCTGGAGACAGATATCTTTATACAGAAAGCCTTCAGCCAGGGCCAAAGAACATATAATCCAATTGATTCTTTTTTTTTTGTTAAATTGATATTAAGTGCAATAATTAAGGTCTTTTCAGCGGTTTGGTTATTTATTGAGCCGGTAAAGTGCATTTGGGTCCAGATAATTGGTCATAGGACGTAATTTTTTTTTTTTTTCATTTCAGGATAATTTTATTTAAAATTTATTCTTTCTCTTGCGTAAAGATAGGATAGATTGATTATTACATATGTATAGATATATTTTTAAATATTTATTGGTAGAATAATATTAAGTACCCGGTGACAAATCAAGAGTCACGAAGATCTTCACACAAGATAGAAGAAAGTGTACAATTGGTATGGTCGCATTAAATTTGTCCCGATCAATTTAGTGACCGGACACAATTCTTTTTCGATAATACGGTGCCAGTAAGCACCATCAGGTCCAATAGGTGCGAGTTTTTGTTTAATTTAAGATGGCTCAAGCCAATGATATGGACCAGACAATTAAAGAAGAACTGCAAAATCTGCCAGTAGAAGAATGGGTCTTCCAATTACAGGATGATGAGCTTGATCTGGCCCTGGAAAATTTAGAGCTTCAGCCGACAGGCCGAAGGCTAACAAAAGTAGATCGACTGTATCGCCGGCAATCGCCGGTTGCTAGGCGATTATACGCAGTCCGACTTTATGCCAACGTCCAGTGACCAAACATACTGAGATTCACTGTTGGCCACATTCCTGGAGCAAGCGATTCCCGAAATAAAAAACCTTGGAGAGGAACAGGAATTGGAATCGCCACAGAGTCAAGACGTGGAACTGGTGCAGGAAGTCTCACAGATAACCACGTCAACGACTGTAACGACGTCGATAACGACGACCACGGCGGCCATCAATGGAAGTATGTCACAAGGCCCAGGAAATATAGCAGGTCCGATGTGGACAACGGTGACAGGAAACAGGCCTAGAATGTCACCGATTGAAAGAATGGCGCCGGATGACCTTATCCTATATACGCTGCCAGATAGAATGGAAACTATGATGTCCAGAAGGGCAGCGGCAGCTTTTGAAGTGGCAGCAGCGATGCAAACTCAGCAGAGCCGAAATATTAAGGAGCTGACAGAAAAAGCGGATCGACTGGCCCAAATGATGGCTGAGATTCTACAAACTCAACAGAGCACTCATCTCCAGACCCCATTTTCCAGTACCAGGATTCCGGATAGGTCAAGTACTCGGGTACAAAATACTGAACTACCCGAATGAGTATCGAGGACATCAAGGGTGAACTTCCAAGATATGTTCCGGTTAAATTATTATGACCCTGGGAGTGGACCACAAGTACCGGAGACTCCACGACGAAGTCAGGCTGAGACTGGAAGGCAGGGCCAAGATTTCAGAAGTGCCTCAGTTATTGCGAGCCAGCACAACCCTCCGGGTGTGGACGTCTCTGGGGGAGGGGGAATGTTCCCGATTCCAGGATTCTCTGGAACACGATTCGGCGCATCCTCAAGATGGGATCAGGGTCCACGTGACGTTAGCAAGATTGTACGCCAATGGAGGACATCTTTCTCTGGACTCAAAGGTGACAGAATCGAGGCATTTTTGGCCAGAGTAGAGGAATGTCAGGGCCCAGCGAACCTCTCAGATGAGGAAATGTTAAGTGCCTTGCCTGAGCTATTTACCGGCTCAGCAAAACGATGGTACAGGATCTCAAGATCCACTTGGCAATCCTGGGAAGACTTTTGTCGCTCAGCACGTCGATGCTATGGGTTTAGCGAGATCGACAAGCAAAAGCTGTGGCTGGAAGCGACTGGCAGAAATCAAGGCTTGGACGAGCCAGTCAGGGACTATATTGGATGTCTCATGACGATCCTGGATTTATATCCCGATCCACTGTCGTTGGAACAACGACTTGTGTTCCTGCACAAAAACATGAAGCCAGGTCTTCAGTGGAGAGTGCCAATGGCCAGAGTTCGCTTGTTGGAAGACTTCATGGTCGCGGCGGTTGAGGCAGAGAGCGCAGAAGAGGCCATGCGCAATTATAAAGAGCCACTGACCCCTGAGGGTATACTCGTGCCTGAAGTCGCCTACAACAGGCCCAGGAAGTTGGCACAGAAGAGCCAACCGAAGATTGCAGCTGTTCAAAAACCAGATAAAATGGATCTATTGCTCCGAGAACTGCCAAAGCTGAGTGAAGAGCTTCATCAGGTGAAGCAGAAGCAGGAGCTGTTGGCGAAACAAAAGTCGCCAGATCGGCCTAAGAGTCCAAAAACATCGTTTTGGCGAAAGGAAAGGTGGTCAGAGGGGTCCAGTAACGGAAGACCTGCCTCAGGCAAGACTCCGGTGCCGCCGATGCAGCCTAGGACTTCTCGAGAAAAATCGAGGTCACCGGAACCAGGTAGTCCGAAATTGACGTGTTGGACCTGCAAGCTGCCTGGCTATACGAGGACGACTTGTCCGCGCTGTGCGGAAAACGGGCCCAGGAGGCAGCAGTAGAGGTCACTGCGTCTCCAAAGTCCCAACAGATGACCTCAGAGAGAGCGGAGCCGGAAGCGGTTCTGGAGGAACAAAGCACTTCAAGTGCCCTTCAAGCCGAACATTCTCGGTGGTGGTTGAACGTCGCCATAGGGAACTTTAACGTTCGGGCATTGTTTGACCCTGGAGCAGACCGCACCGCAATTGGGCCAATCGGAATCCACATTGCAGCAGCATGTGGGGAGCGGATCATTCCATACGGTGGTCCCGGAGCGAGAGTAGCTGATGGTTCATTCTCTCCGATCCTGGGTCTCGTGACTCTTCCGTTCCGAGTGAATGGAACGGAGAAGAGGATCCAGGCAATGGAAGTTGCAAGTTTGGAGGTGGGTGACCACCCGAACTCCTCATCGGAAGGCACGGCAAGAGTGTCGGAAAAAGAGGCCCGGCGCTTGACCGATCTTCTCAGGAAATGCGTACCCGCCGTTGGCCCAGCGATCGGATGGACCAATTTGGTGGAGCACGATATTGTGTTGACTTCAACGGTGCCCATCAAACAGCGGTACTACCCCGTATCAAAACGGATTGAAGAGGAGATGTACTCCCAGGTCAACAAGATGCTCGCCGACGATATCATCGAGCCGTCAACAAGTGGATGGTCGAGCCCGGTGGTGATGGTTAGAAAATCCAATGGGACCTATCGCTTCTGCGTTGATTACCGCAAGCTTAACGCGGTAACAGAAGCTAATGCTTATCCGATCCCGTACATGGATGCCATTTATCGGAAGCTCCAGCGGGCCAAATATATCTCCATGCTCGATCTTAGCAACGCATATCATCAGATCAAGATGAAGGAGGTTACACGGCCATTAACAGCGTTTACGGTCCCCGGCAAGGCCTCTTTCAATTCAAGAGGATGCCCTATGGACTAATGGGTGCCCCAGCTACGTTTCAGGCTCTGTTAGATTCGCTGATCGGGCCAGAATTAGAGCCATTCGATTATGCTTATCTGGACGATATAATCATCGTCACAGAGACGTTTGAGGAGCATCTGCGATGGTTGGAATACGTCTTGAGAAGAATACAAGGCGCGGAGTTGACTATCAACCGTGAGAAGAGTCACTTCTGCAAGAATGAAGTGAAGTACTTGGGTGTCATGATAAATGAACAAGAGTTCCAGCCGGACCCGGACAAAATTGAACCGATACTCAAGTACCCACCACCCCGCAACTTGAAACAGCTTCGACGTTTCCTGGGAATGGCATCGTGGTACAGGAAGTTCCTGGAAGGCTTCGCCACAGTCGTGGAACCGCTGACACACCGTACGAAGAAAGATGTGAGGTACGACTGGACCACGGAGTGCCAGCAGGCATTTGAACAAGTGCAGGTCATGATCGCAACCGCACCGGTCCTGCACCGTCCGAATTTCCAGCAACAATTCGTTGTCCAGACGGAGGCATGCGACACCGGTCTCGGAGCAGTTCTGACCCAGGAGATTGGCGGTCAAGAACGCGTTCTATCTTTCGCTAGTCGTACGATGTCAGCAGCGGAAAGGAACTATTCCACTACGGAACGGGAATACCTCGCCGTACTATGGGCCATTCAGAAGTTTCGCCCATACGTGGAGGGTTATCAGTTCCTGGTCCTAACGGATCATAGCAGTCTGCAATGGTTACGCATTCTCCGTAATCCGACGGGAAGACTAGCTAGATGGGCCCTGCAGCGTCAAAGTTACGACTGTGACATCAGGTACCAGAACTACTCGCCGTTCAAGATCCAAATACTCCGGATGAGGCGGAAACGGATCTGTGGTACTAAAAGAGGAGGCGCGAAATTCTCGATGAGCCCAAGGAGAATCCCTACTGGAAAGTAGTGGGGAATCAAATATATTCCTATCGTCCGGATCCGACGATAGAAGACATTCTGGGTGACGACGACGCTTAGAAGTTGGTCCTGCCTTTGGGTCAGAGACAAGCGGCCCTGCATGAATGTCATGATGCTGCTACAGCAGGACATCTCGGACAGCAAAAGACATACGAGCGTGTAGCCACGCGATACTGGTGGCCAGGCATACACTGGGACGTGGCACGGTACGTAAAGTGTTGTAGAGTGTGCCAAGTATGCAAAGTACAATAAATGGCACCAGCAGGACTGACGGGATGTTGTAAAATTACGCGGCCCTGGCAAGTGGTTGCGGGCGACATGATAGGACCATTCCCGAAGAGTAAGAAGGGGTTTGAATATCTGTTTATCTGGGAAGATCTCTTCACTTGATGGATCGAATGTGTCCCCTTACGACACGCTAACGCTCGCCTAGTCACCGACGCATTGGAAGAGCGCATCTTGTGGAGATATGGAGCGCCGGAAGTTATCTTGACAGACCAAGGTCTGGAGTTTAAGAATAAAATCTTGGACGAGTTCTTGGCCGAAAGAGGCGTGGCGCGAGAACTTACGCCACTCTACCATCCTCAGGCGAACCCCGTCGAGCGGGTCAACCGTACCGTAAAGGGTATGATCCGTTCTTTCATCACGGAAGATCACCGCACCTGGGATGAACACATCGGCGAGTTCGCATTTGCGTATAATACGTCTCTGCACGACTCCACAGGTTTCAGTCCGGCTATGCTGATACAAGGTCGACAGTCCGACCCGCCTAATTCGCTACGGCGCCAGGAAGACGCTCGTGCGCAAGAAAATGAAGCGCAGGAAGCGGTTAGCCACTGGAGCCAACGAATGAGCAAGTTGCAAGCTCTGCACAGAGAGGCCCAAGATAAAGCGCAGGCGGCGCAAACGCGTCAGGCCCAGCATTACGATGCGAAACGACGTGATTTCGGGGGGGGGGGGCTCACTAAGGGGGCAGAGAAGGCCAGATGGCCCCTTAATGTAACCTGACCGGGGCGGGTTGTCCCCAGACGAGAATAAATACGTTTTCTTTCGTAAATCAGCGGTGTAATTCAGTCGCGCCCATATCCTTGTACAAATCGGGAGATAGATAGAAGGGAGGGAGTTCCAACAACCTTCTCCCGGTCCTATCTCCTACCATCCATCCTAATTCCACATTTTCAGTGGCGAGATGGAACGGGTCCGTTGAGGTCCGTGGGTGATTCGAGCTGGTTCACCGTTCGGGTACTCAGCATCTGGGGGTGGGGTGTAACGGAGATCTCCCTTAACACGGCCATCCTCGGGCCCGAATTACAGTATATTTTTGTATATATATTTTAATACTTTGTATGTTTCCGGGGCCAGGCGCCGTGTATCGGCACGGGGCTGGCCAATTAGAAAAAGACAAAGGAAGAGGTAAAAGAGAGAGAGAGAGAGAGAGAGAGAGAGAGAGAGAGAGAGAGAGAGAGAGAGAGAGAGAGAGAGAGAACGCGAGAAAAGGAACCGCGGATCCGCGAAACGCGAAACGCGTTGGGGGAACCGCGGAAATTGAGGCAGATTGCTCCTGGCTACCGCGACGGCACGACGCGTGCTGACGAACGTTTACGTGGGAAATCATATTCCGAGCGCCCGTGCTTAAGTGCCGATTTTTGTATCCTGTTGGGATTAGGTGTTGGCGGCAAAGAGTGAGTACCGGCTTCAGTTGCCCGCTTCAGCGGCAACGTTTTATCTCGCGCCCTCCACCTCTCCTATCTCTCGGTCCAGCGCGGAGATCCCAGCGAGGGATCCGGCAAGCGCCGCCCGTTTTGCGGGTAGCGCCTTAAGCGCCACGTTATTTTTTTGGGGCCCGTGGCCTCGAACTTATAGTTTCTTTTTTTTTGTATTGAGTGTATTTTTATTGTCGTTGAATAAACGCGTATTTTGTTATTTATTTAACTGCGCCGTTTCATTTTAATTCTGTTCGTAACGCTTTATCCCCAACTTGTAACGACCGTCCCGTGCTCTCCGCTGTAGAGCCAGTCGGTGGACGATTTTTCGCCGTGGGTCGCGTCCGATCCAAGACGTCGCGTTCGAATCGGGCAGGACATATTGGGAATCCGCCCCGGAGTTAAAATCGTGTTTTGGCGACCCGCAAATAAATCGTTACATAATATTTTTAGAATTCACTGGCTTTTCGGAAGCAATATTATGTTACCCTGAAACGGACGTCGTTTTAGAAAAAGTAGGTCAGACATTTAACCTTTTTTAGACATTTAACCTTCATTTTTGATCTTACCAAGGTCGCATAGGCAATTTTTTCATAAGACAAATTTGATGTAAAATCTTCCGCCTTTTCGATTGCCGAGGTCGAAAAAAGGTCTTGCCATTTAAAAAAACGAAGGTGACCTTGAAATAACCTTGAACATCATCGACACGGTGAAAAATAAGATCCAGCCCCAAAAGTTATTACGGAAATAACCTTAACCTGGGTAAAAAATATTTTGTATAAAAACTTATACACGTGTTTCGTTACCTTTTGGACACCCTGTATATGGACAAAAATTGGACGCACGGTTTATTTACGGTTTATTTTTGATTGGTCATCCACAGATTGTTTGGAATCGCCAAAAATGTTGTCTTTTAGGCAAGATTACTTTTAAATAGATGTTGGGAATACTGACCAATAATTTTTAAGTTAATATAAATGTTATAAACAATTCAAATATTTGAGTCTACCACCCTATATAAAAATAACAATTATCTCGGATAATTCGTATTCACAGATCGGGAATTCGGATTTAATAAGGTTGAATATCTCAAATTTTGATTGATGGGGGGTTCTAGTAGTGCATTTTCTTGAATGTCTTGGCCATTCGAACATCATATACATTAGCGCTTAGAAAGTAACCGACCATGACCGTTCTAGTGGCTGAAAATTATATGATTGGTTCTGTATATTTATCTAATGGAAATCCATTTTGAATCGTTGTTTTTCGTTAAGACATTAAAAAGTTATTAATAAATGTTTAAATTAAAAAATCAAAATTCGTAAAAAAATTCTAAAAAAATTCTATCGTATACATTGGGCAAAAAACAAACATTTTTTGTCGTAAGTAATTTTCTTCAAAAGTTTCAAGTTTTCGAGATAAAAGATGGTGAAAGTTGAAAAATGCCTATGTTCACGATTGTTTTTCTTGGAGACCACTGATCGAAATGACACGAATAAAAAAGGAAAATATTCAGTGATTCGTCGTCTACAACGACATATTTTTTATATTATAACAGCGAATAATATTTTGTTATAACAAACGTTAAAACATGACATCGCGCACGGGTTTGCGATATAGAATATCGTTAATTAAAAGTTGATTACTATTTTTAGAACATTAAATGAAAATCCATTTTGAATCGTTGTTTTTCGATGACGAATCACTGAATATTTTCATTTTTTATTCGTGTCATTTCGATCAGTGGTCTCCGAGAAAAAAAATCGTCAACATAGGCATTTTTTTACTTTTACCATTTTTTATCTTGAAAACTTGAAACTTTTGAAGAAAATTATATAGGACAAAAAATGTTTGCCCTCCGCGAAAGAATTATATTAGGATTTTTTGACAAGTTTTGATTTTTTTATTTAAACATTTGTTAATAACATTTTAACATCATAACGAAAAACAACGATTTAAAATGGATTTTCATTAGAAAAATATAAAGAACCAACCATATAATTTTCAGCCACTAGAACGGTCATGGTCGGTCACTTTCATTTTTTCGGGGGTAATCCTCTCGCCTATAATTAACTCTTTTTTATTCTCGGCATACCGAAATCAAATACTGCGGTCATACCACTGATCTATACACATGGATAGGGCATAGCGTCGAAAACGTGATATGATTAGAAAGCACCGACAGCAGTTTATTATCAAGCCGGAAACACCCGAAGAGTGCCGAACAGTCGCGAGTAAGCGTGGTGTAAGTATCCAAGATGTAGTGCTGCGCTTTCGGCGGCAGCTCTGTGGGGGGGGGGGGGGGTATGAACGGTGAAAGCCAATCGGAGACCTGTCCCCAAATGAATAGGCATGGCGGTAAATTTGAATTCGTTTCAAAAAAAGTGGACAATTTGAGTCATATATCAACGTAAATGATACTGGAAAAAGGTAAGTATGGAAATAAAACTCACAGGGAAGTATTGTATACAGTTAAATGTTTTAAAAAACTGGTTGTATTTTACAATAAGTATATTATAAAGTAATGTAACTTTATAATCAAGCTAAGTTTTTTTACCTTATATGTATATAAGTACAGATGTACATAATCGTAAAAAAGAAAATTAAGAATTTTTTGAATGTTTTTTTTCCCGATATTTTCAAAAGAAAAAAATATTTTTTAAAGTACAAAAAATGTTTCTTGTTCCACAAATGTCAATACTTCTTGATAATTTTTTGTTTGCTTTGTTTCACAGACTGTCTTTAAGTATTAAGGGTATGGATTTCGCGAAATTTCAACATTTTGAAAAATTGGAGTATCTAGATTAGAGAAAGTATGTTTTTAAATAGTACAAAAATGCCTCTTCTTCTACAAATTTTAATATTTTTCGATAATTCTTTTTTTGTTTTGATTCTGACACTCTATCCAAGGAATAAGTGTATGGATTTTGCAAAATTTTAATTCTGCGAATAATTACAATATCAAAAATGCTGAAAAATTTTTTTTTTCATTTTTACGTTATTACACACCGAATCCCGTACGGAAAAATATAGATGCCGTATATATCCTAATTCAGTGAGGATATATTTCGGCAAAAAGTACACTATCCAAGGTATATGCCAGATATATCCGCTGTAAATATCTGGAATTTAGGTATATCTTGGATATAACCGGCTATATGTTACATCTATCTTACAAATTTCCAATTTATATGTCTGGATATATCTTCGGATATATTCTGTTTTCTGTGCGGGATGTAGTGTCAAAATAAAAATATTTAAAATTTTTTTAATTATTACTTAATGCAGTTAAAATTGCGGTGGTGCCTCCCCTTAACCCATTAACGTCAAAAATGACACTTTTCTCGCGACAATTTCAACAAAGAATTTCGTATCAAGATCGAAGTTAAAAAAAAATCAAAGATACATTTCCTACTAATTTCGAGGTCGCTCTTTTCAATGGTGTAGTTCAAAATTGTCTAAGATTGCAATTTATATATAAATAAATTTATATAATTGCATGCTTGATCATAAAAAATAACAATAAAATGATCAGCCACTACGATAACCTTCCAGTCTCTAGTTTCGCATTTTTGTTCGCCATATTGTATCCGTCATTTTGATTTCTGAAAAACTGACATCGGATTCGTAATCAGCGATCTCGAAAACCCCTTACTACCGATTTTCATCTGAATCCCGGCGTTTTTAAAAATTTTAAAATGGTTTCTTTTTCATTTTTGAGGTGGAAAATGGAACTTTTTCGGAGAATTTCACCCCTTTACGGCTTTTCCTCAGCCCTTAAATTACAAATAAATATAGAGACTTATGCAAGTACAAACACTTAAATATATTATCCCAGACTAATATTAATTAAAATTATTTTGAAAACAAAAAAAAATTTGAAAAAATTTCATAAACCTGATTAAAATAGGGTTTCTTATTTTTTTCAATCATCTTGCTCATCATTTTATACTCTCTAGAGAAAAAACCAGACAGGTTACTAAAATATATACAATTACATATTTCTTCAATCCTTTTATGAAGTGGAATATCTTTAAAATACAATAAATCGAATAAAAATAGGGTTTTTATTTTTTTGCACTATGGCGCATGTTTAAAAAGATTTTTTTAAAGATTGAAGAGCTAGTAGTTAGGAATTACGACTTCTACAATTATTTTCGAAAAGGGCTTTTTTTTAAACTCGAGAAAACAATTATTAAATGTCTTAATAATTTTTTTTTATATAATAAAAGTTGATTTCATGAATCGAGAAATCAATTATATACATTAATCAATTTTTTTCAATTTCTATTAGGTTTTGTACACGAAACTTTTCAAGATCATTTTGAATAGCGCGCCATCATTCCAGTGAGGACTTCGGGCTTGGCGGGCTTCGGATTTATTCGTGCGCCCTCGGTCCCTCTCCGCCATATTGGATAATTGCCTGTCTTATATCACGCTTTCGGCCGCCGAACATATGCGTGCCCCATCCATGTGTATAGATCAGTGGGTCATACCTTGATAATGCAAAATGATCAAATTTTAATTGTTAAAGACACATAAAAATCTAAATTAATATAGTTAAGAAGGAGAGACTAAAAATAATCTAAAGTCCTTTAACAAAATTGATAATATTTCGAATTTATGACATTTATTTCTACCGTATTGTTCTTTTAGAAGGCGAGTATTTATGACATGATATACCATTCATTCCATCTCTGCATCAGACGATTGGAAACCAGATACATTTTTACTATTATTTAAATCGTTAAATAACAATGAATCTTATTTTATATCAAAGCGTCAAATTCAATATTATTACGCTAATAACAAAAATCTGCAATGAACACCAGATTTCAGAGGTTCCGTTTCTTCTTGCTTTCTGCCGTTTGGGATTATTAACCTTCCAAGCTTTCACGTAATTTGGATCTTTCTGATTATTACAATCGTTCTCATTATTTCGAGCTTTATCATTCTTGTTTTCATGAATATCCACTTTTTTATGAGCTTCCTCAATCTTCTTCAATATTTCTTTCGTCCCATCATCTTCTGCATTCTTATCAACTTTCTCATTCCTCCCAGCCCTGCCTCTCTTCCCACCTCCCTCATTCTTAGAAACATCTGTACGTTTTGAATTTTCTGTATTCTTCGAGATAACTTTACTGAAATCAAATTTTTCTGAATTGCAATCATCCGTATCACATATTGCGCATTGAGTTACTTCTCTTGTCGATTTATAACTTTGGATCAGCGTTTGGCAAGATTTAACTTTCTTGCAACCTCTGGACGCATAAACTGAGCCATTGATTTCTGGAAAATATTGATGAGGAATATAAAGTAACGATAAGTTTCTTTTTAAGGTGGTTCTACTGGTTTTTGAAAAATCATAGAAACTCTCTATATATTGCGAGAATACAATTAAAGGCCTACAGAAACTGTCTGTATAATTTGAGGGTCGGTTATCGACCAAAAAAATGAGAAATTAGTAATTAAAATCGAGTACTTTAACATGGGCTCTTATGGCAGGGCCTCAGTGGGAGACAGGAATTTAAAGATATTTTAATCGATAACTTTCATAGATAAACCTAAAAAACGAAATTCTAATAAATAGAAGTATAAGCTTTCCAAAATTACTCGGAAAATCGTAGATTATCGAGTGAAAAGATATTTGCGATTGAAATAGATGAAATAGTTAATTGACGTACATAAACAATATGGCATTTGTGATGTATGTATAGTAGTGACATCTATTGGATTTATGTATAGAGTAAGCCCCTCTCCGCTCGCAGCATTCTCCTCCGATGTACTGTAAAGGAAGGCACGTGCAAATATATTTTCGCAAAAATATAATCCGTCATTATCGAGTAATCGGAGTTGTTTATTTAATAATCCTTTTGGCATCCTTCGTACTAGACATTACAATTGGCGACGAGGATAAAAGTTTCGAATTTAGTGAAAACTTTTAGCTAAAAAAGAGTGAGTTAAAGTGCCGCATGTTTTTCTGTGAGGTTAGAAAGGTAACCGAAAAATGGAAGTTTCCCAGGAGGAACATGCTAAGTTGCGAACTGAAATGGAGCAATTACGAGTTGAATTTGAAAATTGCAAAGCAACGGCAAGATCAGAAATAACTTCGAGAGAGAAGCTTATCAGTGAGCTCGAGATGCAAGTACAAAGCCATCGGATGGAGGTTCAACAATTTCAAGAGAAGTTGAAAAGTGCAAACACACACGTGGTCGCGGCATTAGGATTTATTGAGGCTTATGATAGTAAAATAGATTGGTCACAGTGGTTACAACGATTTGAAAATTATACATTAACGAATGCAGTGACTTGTGATCGATATAGAGAATTGTTTTTAAGTGTTTTGGGAGCTGAAGGTTACGCATTGTTGTGCAGTTTATGTGCTCCACAAATTCCTAAGGAAAAAACATTCGATGAGTTAATTCAACTCATGAATAATCATCTTAAGCCTAAGCCGAGTGTAATTACTCAACGTTTTAAGTTCAATAATAGTGAACAAAAGGACAATCAATCGGTGAGAGATTTTCTCGCTGAGCTTAAAAAATTGTCGACATACTGTGATTTTGGACAAGCATTAAATGATCTAATTCGTGACCGTTTCGTGTGTGGATTAAAAAATAAAAGAACAAAGCAGAAATTGTTGTGTGAAAAACAATTGACATATGAACGTGCCGTAGAAATTGCCCTGAGTGACGAAGCAGCTGCGAAGGATACTGGGGAAATGGATATTTCGAAGCAGAATGACACAATGAGTTATGTGGATCAAGACAAAAAAGGTAACGCCAACTTGGAGAAGAAATGTTTGTGTTGTGGCAAGAGTGGTCATATTCGTTTTCATTGTCGATTTAAAAATTACCAGTGTAATCATTGTAAACAAGTGGGGCATTTGGCGTCCATTTGTCGATTTAATGACAATAAGAATAATATCAACAAGGACAATTCCAAGAAAGATTTTCAACAAGCAAGAAGCTCGAGCGAATTTAAGTTTAAGAAACCCGGTAATGTACAATTTGTAAATTCTAAAGGAAAAAGAAATGTAAATCAAAATTATGTCGATGAAATTGTTGATGTGGACGAAGAGTTTAATAATATTTTCAATATGAATGAGAGTGAAAAAGAAATGTTTGTAATGCACCCAATTAAAATTGCCGTATTTATAGAAGGAAAAGAGGTTATATTCGAGCTTGACACTGGTTCGCCGGTATCCGCTATATCGGAGAAAGAATTTTTGGAAAATGAGACATTCTCGTGTTTGCAGTTAGGTAAAACCCAAAGAAAATTTCGTTCCTATGTCGGAAATCAGATGCTTCCTTTGGGAATTTTAAAGGTTGAAGTACAATATAAGGGGAAAACGATAGAATCGGAATTATTTGTTATGACGGGTAATAGTAAACCAATTTTAGGACGCGAATGGATCAAAGAGTTAGGCATTTTAT
Organism: Trichopria drosophilae; assembly: GCA_030407085.1. NCBI lineage: Eukaryota > Metazoa > Arthropoda > Insecta > Hymenoptera > Diapriidae > Trichopria > Trichopria drosophilae. The sequence continues at coordinate 138,626,034 of CM059584.1, read as the reverse complement.
CAGTTGATACCCAAAATAATGTTGAAATTAATTGTTTTAGTAGTGCAGAGAATTTAACCATTGAAATGTTAAAAAAAAAATATCCTTCTGTATTAACTGATAAATTGGGACTTTATAAATATGGAAAATTTAATTTAGAACTAAAAGAAGGTGCAACACCGCTTTTTATTAGACCTAGAGTTGTACCTTATGCTATGGTGGATAAAATTGAAAAAGAAATTGAAAGATTGATCGATGAAAAAATAATTATACCAGTGAAATCAAGTGATTGGGCAACTCCTATTGTTCCCGTTGTAAAATCAGATGGCAAAATTCGGTTGTGTGGTGATTATAAAATAACGGTAAATAAACAGATTAAAGTTGACAGGCATCCTATTCCTAGAGTGAAGGATTTATTGGCAAAACTAGGTGAAGGAAAAGTATTTAGTAAAATTGATCTGAGCCATGCCTATCAACAAATTGAACTTGATGATAAATCGAAGCTACTGACAACTATATCGACGCATAAGGGTTTATATATGTACAATCGTCTATGTTTTGGTATAGCATCAGCTCCTGGATTATTCCAGAGACTGATGGACAAAATTTTTTTTGGGGTTCAGGGAGTAGTTTGTTTCTTTGATGATGTATTAATTTTTGCCCCAACAAGGGAAGAACATGATAAAGTATTAGAGAAAGTTTTAAATAAATTAAAAGATTCTGGTTTAACCGCCCGATTGGATAAGTGTGAATTCTTTAAGGAAGAAACTAAATTTCTTGGTTTCCAAATTGATAAGAATGGAGTTCACGTATCAAGAGAAAAAGTAGAAGCTATTAATGTAATTTCAACGCCCATGAACACCACAGAATTAAAAAGGTTTTTAGGAATGACAAATTATTATTCTAAATTTGTTAATAATTATTCACAAGTTGTGGCACCATTGTACAAACTGCTTAGAAAAGATGTCAAATGGAATTGGTCGATAGAGTGTAAAGTGGCTTTCGAGGAAATCAAAAGGAAATTAATGTCACCGGAAGTATTAATGCATTATGATCCAAAATTACCGTTAAAAATTACTTGTGATGCTTCACCCATTGGGGTAGGAGCAGTTTTGTCACACATATTACCAGGAAACATTTCGAGACCTGTTGCTTTTAACTCTAGATCTTTAACAGTAGCTGAGAGGAATTATGCTCAGCTAGACAGAGAAGCTCTGGCATTAGTTTTTGGAGTCAAAAGTTTCCATCAATATGTGTGGGGAAGAAAGTTTTTATTACAAACTGACCACAAGCCTTTGAAATTTATTTTTGATCCGAATAAAAACTTGCCCAATATGGTAGCTGGTAGAGTCCAAAGATGGGCTGTCTTCCTATCATCTTATGATTTCGTACTAGAGCATATAAAAGGAACAGAAAATGTTAGCGCAGATTGTTTATCTCGAGCTCCGAAATTATTGAGAGAGGAAGTAAATGATTATTGTTATAAACTAGATTTTTCGTATCTAAATTTTATCGAATCCGAAGTGCCAGCATTAGATATTGAGTTTATTAAAGTTGAGACAAAGCGAGATAAAATTCTTTCTGAAGTTATACAGTATGTTAAAAATGGTTGGCCGAAAGAGATTCGAAAGGATTTAGAAATTTTTAAGAGACGTGAAAGCGAATTGTGTGTTGAAGATGATTGTTTGATGTTAGGTATGAGAGTGGTAATTCCGTTTGTTTTGAGAGCGATGGTACTAGCCGAACTGCACATTACGCATATGGGTATTGTAAAAATGAAAGGTTTAGCTCGATCTTTTGTCTGGTGGCCTGGAATCGATGGTGACATTGATAAAATTACCAAAACCTGTAAATTGTGTTTAGAGAATGCATCGAATCCTCCCAGATCTCAATTAAACGTCTGGAAATGGCCTGAAGGACCCAATCAACGAATCCATATTGATTATCTTCAAATATATGATAAGATGTATCTAATAATAGTAGACTCATTTTCTAAGTGGGTGGATGTGAAAGCTATGAGAAATATTACATCAAGGAGTACAATTTTGGCGATGGGAGAGTATTTCGCAACGTGGGGTTTTCCTAATGTTTTAGTAAGTGATAACGGTCCAAGCTTGATATCGGAGGAATTTGAAGCCTTTTTAAGGAAAAATGGTATTCTTCATATTAGAACCCCACCGTATCATCCAGCTTCCAATGGAGCAGCGGAAAACGCGGTTAAAACCTTTAAAAGACATTTTAAGCTATTATTAAAAGATAATATTAGGGAAGAAGTAGCATTGATGCAAGTGTTGCTGAGTCAGCGTAGTACACCTCATTGTACTACAGGCTATACTCCAGCAGAGTTGCAGATTGGACGACCAATAAGAGCTAGATTGGATCTCTTAAGGCCGAACGTACGTAGACATGTGGTTCAGCAACAAGCCAGACAACAGTTTTATGCTCGAGGATCTAAGTTACGTGCATTTGTGGTGGGGGAAAGTGTCATGGCGAAAGAACATTTGAAAAATAAATGGATACAAGCTAAAGTGGTAGAGAGATTGTCACCGGTAATTTATTTAGTGGAAACCGTCGATGGATTAATGTGGAAGAAGCATATAGATCAGTTACATCCTTCATTATTACAAGGTGAATTAGAGAACATTGTAGAAGACGGAGGTGATTTAATGGAGAAGGATCCAGTTCCTTTAGTATCGAAAGGTTTAACTGAGAATTCGTCGATTTCTACTAGTCTCCCTCATAACGTCAGCACAACTGATGAAGTGGCAAATGGATTGCTTAACTCAAATCCTAGTGAGTTAAAAGTGAATTCAAGCGACCCAGTATGTGTACCTACACCTAAAGAAATACCTAATAGTAAAGATTCTTCTGCTACTATAGCCCGCCCGGAGTTACAGACATCTGACCCATCAGGAATTCCAGCGACACCAGCATTACGTCGATCGGTTCGGAATAGAAAACCTGTACAAAGATTGAACCTATAATAGTGAACTTTTGTTATATTAGTGTGATTGAATGAATTTGGATTTTATTGTTAGTATTCTTTACTATAAGAGAAGTATGATTTGAATTTGAGTAGTTCGACTAAAAGAAAGATTATGTTTGGAGGAGTGTGATGTATGTATAGTAGTGACATCTATTGGATTTATGTATAGAGTAAGCCCCTCTCCGCTCGCAGCATTCTCCTCCGATGTACTGTAAAGGAAGGCACGTGCAAATATATTTTCGCAAAAATATAATCCGTCATTATCGAGTAATCGGAGTTGTTTATTTAATAATCCTTTTGGCATCCTTCGTACTAGACATTACAGCATTCGAAGCAAGAAGAAGACGTGGCAACGTCGCATCCTCTCACGGCATACAAACATATGTGCATACATATAAATACATACGGGACTGCGAAAGTGCGCGAAAGGCCTCCGAGTGTTTTTGTATTTAATAGGATTTTTTTGAGTTTGAGTCGGTCGGTATATAATAGTCAATTATGTGAATTAACATGCCACATCTGTGTATTTTTATAAATAAAGAAATACTCCAAACCTGATGTGTATTCACTTAGCAGAATAAGTATATAGGATAAGGTTTTTTTTGGTTATGTTGTACTTTCGAAAAGGTCTTTGTTATTATTAGAATTTGAATATTTCATCACAACATAAGTGAGATAAATAATATTAGAATAGTTTATTAAATAAATAGTAATGTATTTTACATTTTTGTAGAACAAGCTTACATTGTTAATGGGTAGGAAATAATGAAAACACTTTTTCTATAGTCTTTTTTGTGGTTGTCACACGAGCTTTACCATTTACGCTCTCGCCAAGCAAATGTCTTATGCCCTCATGACCATTATTTTTAAAAGCCTCTTCTAATGCTTCTTTATTTATCCCTGCTTCAGACATTTTCTTGATTAAATTTGATGACATTATTCCTTTGAAATGTTGTAGAGAACTTGTATTTGAGTAAAAAACGCGTTCAAAACAAAAGCGCGAAGCGCGACGTTGCCACATGTTTTATTGACATTTGAAAACCCAAGGCGCCCGAGACAAATGTCATCCAATAAACTTTAATAAAATACTTTATGTGAATGCTAAAGTAGAGGTAGGATATGTATTAAATCATAAACATTAGGTTGAATATTTTAGAAAAACTTTTTATGCGTGTTTTAAGAATTTCAGGAACAATATTTTTCAAGCTCTCAACTGACTAGAAAGTATACTAGTAGAACCACCTTAAGCTTATTGCCCTTTGAGAATTTAGCGTATGGATAAATAAAATATTCAGCTATGAAGAAATTGATTCCGATCCATACACGATGCGTTCAAGGGCGTCCACAGGGAGAGGCAAGAGGGGGCAGTTGCCCCCCCCCCCTGGCCCGACAGTGTATATTTATTAGCCTATGTAACTTCCATTAACATATAGTCGCATATTTAATTTTGCCTCCCCCTGAAAATAATCCTGTGGACGCCCATGGATGCGTTACGGATAGCAACCAGAATACATCAAGCAATATGACAGAGGAGATCCGCCTAATTTTTACATTCACAGAACAATAATTATAAGTAAATGAGATAATAACTTACGCCATTTTCCGACATACGCAAAACAACGTTCTTTATCGAGGCATGCTCTAACTGACAATGGAATGGTATTACATGTTTCTATAAACCGCCCATAGTCGTAGCAATAGTGACAAATTAAACCGCAAATATAAGACGCCCACACTGAAAACCGAAATAAATTAGTGTTACTAATAATAGTATGAAATGCATATTTTTTTTATGTAATGTTTACGTAAATATGTTTTCATTTTTTGAAATTTATATTTTTGTAAAAGTTGTTGGTCAGATAAGTTGATCATATTAGGCAACTGACTAACAAACGCTTATTTCATATTCCATTTAAATATAACACGAGCATGCATTTTTATTTAAGATAGCGTATTATAATTATTGCTAATATAATCAGAATATTTCTTATAAAAAAACGATAATATTTTAAGTACCTACTCTGCAATTCACTTATTTGCTTTGGGTATTTGATTGAAAGGAACATTTTCTAAATATAAATCATATGATTATTAATTTCAAAGGGGAACAGAGCTATTTATGAACGCATGCTCAAGGAGCAAACTTTTCCGTAATCTATTAATCTTCCCAGAACGAGTTAGCGATTGTGGTACAAACAGATATATACTATATGCTTAGAAACTTCAGGTCGACAGGCCCTGATCTGCCTTCAGCCTCAAATGCAGGGTACATTTTGCCCCCAGGGATGGCCCTCCCTATTCTTTGCTACATCGAAATATGTGCCTCTTATTGAGACTCACAATCTCCCCAATTAAGAAAATATCACTGATAAGATGGGAAATAACCAAGCAGAACAAGTAACCCAGACATCACTGCCGATTATACTCTTGTAAGTTTATGGTTCATACAGCGATCCTACGACAACAAAATGAAATACAGTTCCAATAATCGCAATGGGCCAACTGAATAACTCTGATTTATCTATAATAGTTCATAAGTGGAGCTAGTGAAAATTCCAATTATAACTGGGAATAATATTTAATTTTAATTTATATCTTAGAACTTGTCCCGAAAACAGTTCCTGGCCTACAACATATTGCGTCAAGACACAATTCTGTTACGTATATATATTTATTCACTTGTTAGAACCAATGTTTATATACGTGCAGATTGCTTAACTACCAATATTGTTGTAGCTACATTACTGAAGCAATTACGTGTTTAATATTTTTAAAGCAGCATTGATGCTTTTACTGGATATATTACTCACCGGTGTAATTACACTATAGGCTTTTTTCCTGATAAATTCCATGCAATAATTCGTAATGACTGAAAGTATGCTATTGATTAAATTGAAAGGTATCATTATGTGAAGTGTATTATACATAGATCATATATTCTGATCATATGATGAATTCTTCCTTGTTCACTCAGCGTAATGTATTACTTCCGTTATTATTGCAACTTCAAGGTCGTTTAGAGGTCAATTTAATTTTTTTGTGGTGTAAACAAGGAGAGACGAGTTGAGGAACACGAATTAAATTAAGTTCTCCTTCAAGACTGTTGTCCTCTACGAACGATTCAAGCTAAAGTTGGTTTTAAAACTCAACGCATTTTTCATCGACGATGGAAGTCTACCCAAGTTCGCTCAATTCTATCAAGATGGAGAATTCCTGTGACATGATCGCTCATCAGATGAAGATCATCACGACATTTCCTGCGTTTGAATTTTGCAAGCGGTTGTGTATTGAAAGTGAGGTCCCGCCATTTTTTACCGGCAGAAATCGACGTTCAAACACGTGCCTCAACCTATTTCTTGCAACGTGAAATGGACTAGAAAAAATAGTCGTCGATCATCATGCCTCATAAGGTCAAAGAAAATCGAAGAATCTCCAAGTACCGGAAGGGTAAGATACATCAATCGTTGTAATTATCACAACGAATGTTCGGGTGAGCATTTCTTGAATATTTCTAATGTGTTGGATATACCAACGCTTGTTTTATACAATTTTATGAAAGAGAATCTTCTTTACTATTCAATAAAGAACAGAAAATGAGAGGAAAATAATATATTCAATTGCTTCTATCATATCACGTGAAATGCTTCGTTTCGAGATTCTCAATTTATAAAGAAGAGCATGCTGGGCTGGGACACGCTTTCGAAAAATAATTTTGTTATGTCGTTACTCGTCGGTCAATTCTAATTTGCGATAATTATTTTGTTATTTTCACAATCTATTTGATTTATATTTTTTATTTAAATGTAATTATCAATGTATGAAATTTGTTGACAAGTTTATGGGATATGTCGTGAGGTTAATTGATTTTCATAAAGTAATATTATGACTAAATTTATTTACGAAATAAAAAAACAAAAATGAGAATAATGATTAATTGGTATTTGTATGAAATAATAGACGTAGAATATTTGTATTAGTCATTAGGTCTTACAATATGAAAGTTGAAGTTCCTCTGAATGTGTGGGTACAAGATTGTTACGACAGGTGGTTATGTATGTATAATTACACAGGATATTAATTTGATGTATTTTACTAAATTCTGTAATAATCTACGGTGTTTGAAATTTCATTGTAAAATTTTGGTTTCGCAACAATATTTCGAATAAAAATATATACATACATACTTCACAAAATGATATCAAAAAATTTAAATGGATCTCCAATTCGTCATTCCTAATTTATCCAGTTACCAAACGTTTTGTGTTATATTTTGATCCTATTTATTATATGTATAAAAAAAATTTATATATTATATCGTATTTAATGATTACTACGTAAAATATTTGATTTTGTGCATAATTGATAACGACTTTGATTATTTATGTAAAAATTAATTTGCTTACTAATTAGAGACATTACAGATTTTAACTCAGAGACATGGTTTTCCTGTATCGTATACAGGTCCCTGTGGTGGACCACTATTACCAAATCAAGCTTAATAATTATTATTGCCCATTTTATTAAGGTTATGTCTGTTCAAGGATATCTAACCTAGGAGAATAAATTGGAAGCAATAATACATACAATGTCTATTTATTGAATATGCTTATTGGCACTTTGTGTCAAAGGTACATGGATATCGAATATCCAAAATTTTCTTACATCGAACAAATCGATCATCTATCGCACATCCCCCCCCCCCCCCCTCCCCCACCAACTCCACATACTCACACATACCCAAGCACACACATTCATCACTCGTCCACAGATAACTTTAGTTAATACTGATAGCGACTTTCAACCATATCTCACACATGACGACTAGGTCTCCGAGAGCGCGCTACTCAGCAATACGGCATAAAACGTATTCAATACCATGAAAAAAAAGACAACGATTTTGAATGAAGCCCTAATCTGAGCAATCTCATTCTTGCGACCTTTTTTCTTCGTTCGACCATTCTTAACCTTCCAAGCTTTCACATAGTTTCGGTCGTTCCCACAGCTGTAAACCTCGTCATTATTTTGAGCTTCTTCATTTTTCTGGGCATCCTCGTTCTTCCCACCGTTTCTATTCTTCGAATCTTTATTATTCTGCGAATCTACTTTCGTACTATTAAAATGAAAACGGTCTGCATTGCAGTATTCCGTACCACAAACCGTGCATTGAGTTACTTCTCTCTTCGATTGATATTCTTCTTTAAGCTTTCGACACGATTGAGCTTTTGTGCAACCTCTCACTGCGTACTTTGAGCCATTGCTGTCTGTAATATAATTAGTTCAGATTTCCAACGAAATGTAATTAGTAATAAATAATATAAATAATAATTATAAAGATAACACAGAGTAATAGTATTTTTTAAGTCAATATTTCTTGTGCAAATTGAGGATATATACCTGGATGAAAGTATGTTTATATTGCGGGAGCAAAATAGCACATTCTGTCCCTAGAAAGCAAAATAAATATATCCAGAAGCAAAATAAGTTTCTCATGTTCTGAGCACAAAATACGATTTTGTTCCCTATATCGCGGGAGCAAAATAGCACGCCCTCGTATGAGAAAATAATATGTGCAACAAGGGAGAATAGGTATTTGTAGACTCGTGAGAAATTCCGTCCTCGCTTCGCTCGGGCGTCAAACTCGCACTCATCGCAAACACCTATTTTGCTCCCGAGTTGGACAATCTACTATGTTGTATCAAAGGCGTAAAATAGAGTTTTAAGGGCGTAATTATCGATTTTCGACGATTGCGAAGTTTGTCGCACGAGCGAAGCGAGGGTGACAATCACACTCGTTGGAGATTAATATTTCGCCCGTGATTCATACGATATTTTTTAATACGACGGGCGTGGGGCTCAATAATTTGCGCCCGAAGATTTCACTACAGGGCGCAAAATCAAGTTCTACTCCCGGAATATTAAAAAATTAATTAATGATTCACGAGTAATCGTTGTGGAGCATAATGCATGATGAAAATGAGAAATGACGTCGAATTGTGTTAGTAATATATCAATAATGCATAAGATAACTTACTCCATTTTCCGATGTATGAAATACAGCGATCAGTATCAGGACATCTTGTAATATATGCCAAGGAGTTACACATTTCTAGATGCGTATTACCAAAACACTCGCGATGAATACATATTAACTCACAAAAACTGTATGACGCCCATACTGAAATTCAAAATAATTTGATATTACTAATATTAGAGAAAAATATAATTACTTCTTGTCCGTTTATCGAAATAATTAAACATAATAAATGTTTTTTATGCGATTATGCGAACATTATTTGAACATTATCTTTTGTCACAGTAGAACACAAAACAAGATTTTCTGCAAACATAGCTTTAAAATAAAAATACTACGAATAACGTTTTAAGCAAATTAATCAATGTTCTATAACTTCATATTCCGCATCTCGAAACCAAAATGCTTCATAGTATTTTGCCATTAAACTGTGATAAAAATACTAATTTGTAATGATAGGAGTACAATCAATCTAGTAGTAGAGAGGAGAGAGAAGATTACCGGAAGGGGGCTAGTAAAATGTATCATTTTAATCACAAACATAGTACTACTGTTCATAAGTATTATGACTTACTTACACAAACATAAAAAAGCCACTGAATATAGTCTTACACGTTTATGATCCATACAACGCTACAACAATGCTCAAATTAGATGCAAATGAAAATTCGGTAGTGGCCACTGATTTCAATTATTTCCGAGATGAAGATTGTAAAATAGAGTTTATGAAAATAGCAATTGTCACTGCATATGTTTCCTTATACAGTATCGATACTGTTCATTGTACTACTGACCCTTTTCATTATTTACTATTTTCCTTATAAATTTCATGCACTATTTCCTAATATCTTGATGTATGCTATTCATTACAAAGTATATTAAAAAAAGCTCAAGGCAAAAATACCTTACTGATTTGTACTATCTGATAATATTTCTGATTACTTATTCAGTTACTCGTGGTGTTATACGCTGTTGCAGCGATTGCTGCAAGTTGAAGGTTATTTTGCGGACTAGTCCGTTCTTAAAAATAGATCTCCGTACGTTTTATCTCATAAATGAAAAGGACAATCACTTTAATATGCACTATTGAATTTGATGATTTGATGATTTATTCTCTAATGGTCGGCGAAATTATTAAGACAGGGACGGACCCTGTCCAATGATGATAGGACCACGGAGCAATCTAGCCTGCTATACTAACTCATACATAAACGAGACTAAACCATATTTTAATTTCTCCATATGCGTGAATGAATTGCCATCATTCTAATTTACTTTCAATATTTTATTTTCATATAGTGTTGTTGAGTCAAACTTTCTGAAGTGGGACACCAAAAATCGACCCATCGAAATTCGTATGGTAGACCGGAAAAAGATGGGACAGGTTATGTTTTATGCTTAAATTCTCGCTATCTACATCTGAAATACAAAAATGTAGGTAATCATTGACGAAGTATAAAATAGTTTTTTGTAAAATCTAAAGTGAATTGCATCTTTTAGTGACATCATTAGTAAATAATCAGCGGTGAAGGAAAAAAATGGTCTTTAGAGACGGGACAGGATCTGGGGCAGAATGGGACACGTTTCAGGGCAAAACAAGGACACATGTGTTTTCGGTGTTTTTTTTTTAAATAAAATTTCAACTTATAATATTTAAAATACTGAAGTAATTAATTACAATATGGACAGAATAAATAGGAAAACATCAAATATTGACAAAAGAATAATATAACCTCTATGTGTTTATCGTAAACAATTTTATTTTTCAGAACATATGTATAATATAATCTTTTATGATACAAGACTCAATAAGAAACTTAAGAAAGTAACAATATCACGTTTATTGACTATCACAAAACTTTCGTTATAATCTAATAGTGAATCTAACAATAAAGTTATCTATTAATAAACTTGCAAATCATTGATTTTGATTTGGTTTCCCTGTTCACGTTTCGACTGATTAATATTTACGAACCATAAATTTGCCGAACTTAAAATGCAAAATACTCAATTTAAAGTTTATACATAATTAGTAAATTAGTTAACCTCAAACACCTATTATCTCCGGTTTAGAATTAATCTCAGCAAAACGTCCAACGATGCCCCGCGATGTGGCCCGTTTTGCCCCAAATTCAATTTTTTAATAAAAACGAAATATACAATTTAAGGATGCATAAAACTGAAAAAATTTATAGCAAAATTTTCGTTAAATGACTTATCTTTACATGGACAAATTAAAAAACTAAATAAAACGATACAACGTGGGTCGGTTTTTAAAAAATTAAATATTATAACATTTTCAGTAATTAATGTTTATTTAAAAGTATATAAAAATAAGACCTACTGGGTCCTTAAAATTGAAATGCACATATTCAGTTCATTATTTAATATTTCTTTGCGGATTTTTTTTATAGAAATTTGAATTCAGTTTCGCTAACTATTTCAAAGTAAAAGAATTTTTAAATTGCCGCCAATTATAAGAAAAATGCCTGTCCCGTTTTACTCGGGTGTCCCGTCCTACCCCGGTCTCCCCTACTTTTTATTAACGATTTCTAAAGATCCAGAAATCCTTTAAAAATATTTTTAAAAAATATTAATTTTTTGCAAAAGTTATAAACAATTTAATTTTGGGGCGATTTTTTTGTTTAAATCACAGTTTTTCAGCAACTAATTGATAAAAATTAATGAAAATTGAATGGCATGTTTATAATTAGTAGTAAAATAGAAAACCGCGTCTTTTGTAGAAAAAAAATTAAATTTGTTAATAAAAAATTAATTTTGCAATAAACAAATGACTATTAAACCGACTTCTCATTGAGATAAAAAAAAAAATTTTAGCAACATCGTGCATGCATGCAATTTTGGGTACAGCCTAATACGAAGTAAAAACAAAAAAGAGTTCGCATAGCCTCAATTATACTCTCACTTTCGACGACTTTTACCTCATCCATAACTACCCAGTACAGTGAATGATCATCTACAAAAAGAATAATGAAATTAGTAAGATCTGTTGGTTTATGAAAAAACGCAATTAATTCGTTTCTTTTTCTGTTGGAGCAGTGCAGCTTCATAACGGACAGTTTTATTATAGCAAGAAAAATATTCACTTTTATACATCACGCATGGACAAAATTAAAATGAAAAACAACGATGTTAAAGTACAACTAGCAAACGACACTAACATAGAAATTACAGGAATAGTAGAACTACCAATTACATTAAAAAATAAAACACTCAACACAAACATACGAATAGCACCGGACATAAAAATAGAATGCATTTTAGGAATAGACTACATAAAAAAAGCAAAAATAATACCAGACTATGGACAGGAAACATGGTTCTTTAAAGAAACACCGACAAACATTCAACCGATGAAAAACTAAGAACAAACACACACACATACAAAAAAAAAACCTTTATTACCAACACCAGACACACTGTCAAACTGAACACTACACAGCATACAGGAAAAACATAAACAAGACTGATAGAACTTACACCAATACAACAACACGAAATCCAAGCAATAGTACACAAATTAACATAAAATAAAAAAATAGGACTAACCAGACAAAGAGAACACACAATTGACGTACAAAATCACAGACCAATAAAATAACGGGCGTACACAGTATCACCAATCATTAACAAAAAAAATACACGAACAAGTAGAGGAAATGCTAAGAGATAGAATCATTGAACCATCAAAAAGCGATTGGTCAAGCCCAATAATAATGATAAAAAAACAAAATGGTACGTACAGATTTTGTCTAGACTTTAGAAAATTAAACTCAGTAATAAAAAAAGACGCTTACCCACTACCAAAAATGGACTCCATACTAAAAACATTACCAACAGCAAAAATAATATCGAAACTAGACCTAAGCTAAGCATACTACCATGGTAGATCTGCAGATCCCACTAGAAAACAATAGGAAACACCTAACCGCTTTCCTTTAGTACCAGGAAAAGGAATTTACCAATTCAAACGAATGCCATACGGATTAACAAACGCACCAGCCACATTCCAAAGATTACTAGACAATATAATAGGACACGACGAAAATCCTCACATATTCACATACTTAGACGATATTATAATTGTATCAGAAACATTTGAAGAACATAAACAACTACTAACAAAAACACTAAATACAATAAAAGATGCAGGTTTAATTCTAAACACGGAAAAATGTGAATTTTAGAGAGATATATTGAAGACTTATTTATTAGTGTCCTGGCCACTACGAGCCGTGGACACGTCAACTCAATATCCTGCCGTTACAATGTTTCGGTCAGGATAAGCGATACATAATAAAACTTAAACCTTAAAACTATATAATCTCTGCTATAAGGCGGTAAACACATTATACATCTTTATATATACTACATTGTAAAAAATAAAAAATAACAAAATTGTACTTGAGCTACACGTAAGTAGTAAATTTGATTAGAAGTCGCTCGCATAGTTAAAGCATAAAAATAGAAAACGTAACAAACTTACGGTTGATCAGCCCTAAGAAGATATGTTAATAAGTTAGTACGAAATGTTGCGAGAGATGTAAATGTGTGAAGGCGGCGTGGCAGGGAGTTCCAAAACTGTATGGCTGTGATCCAGAAAGAGTGAGCAAAGATGTTGGTACGAGGAGTTGGAAGTTGATATTGAGAAAATTGTAAGCGAGAAGATCGGCGAATGGAATGGTCTAGAGGAATGAATCTGTCAGCAAGGTAGGAAGGTTGGGAGGTATGGATGATTTGATGAGTGAGGCTACCGAGAAAGTACTGTCGCCTATTTATGGGTAGCCAGTTGGCTTCCTGACGATACGGCGCAAGTCTTTCATCCCGGCGCAGGCGATACACATACCTCAGGACGATGTTTTGAAGGGGTTGTAATTTAGTGTTACGATATGCTGTTGCATCGGCTATAACTAAGGATGCGTAATCGAGGTGTGGGATGACTAATGCGTTGACGAGTGTGAGTCTGATCTGCGGTGGAAGAAAAGCACCACGAAATTTAAGCCTGTAAAGAACGTTATGTACTTTAGATGATATGGTACTAACATGGCGATTCTATGTTAGGTCGGATGTTATTATAACACCAAGATCTTTTACTTCGTGTGAATAAGGTATTACATCCGACCCGACAATAATTTGTGGTATGGTGAGATTTCTCATAACGGTTAAATTCTGAGGTGAAACTAGGATGATGGCCTCAGTTTTACGCGTATTTAAAGTGAGCCCATAATCATGGGACCACCTCACAAGCTCAGCAATGTCACTGTTAATATTGCGTATCGTTTCATTTAGATGAAATATCGGGGCCAAGAGATAAAATTGCGTATCATCAGCAAAGATGATGGTAGTGTGTCTGCAGTATTTAAGTCTCGAGAATAAGGTATTTGTTACGTGCCCGTAACTGCCACAATACATAGGAACTACCGATTATAAGAAACCTTACTTACCGATTGCAGTAGCCAAAAGAACAGATATTAATACTAGGAATTTACGCACAGCGATATCTATAGCTTATACTAACAAACTAAAAACGCCCTTTCACCTGCTAGATAACTCGACTGAACACAGAGAAAAATCTGACGTATCGACCCCAGCCGATAAATCCCGGCTCAACACATTTACCCATAAGTGCGCTATATTACCGACAAGTATACATATTTGTAGAATACCCCAAAAAAAAACTTACAAAAATGTAAACCAATAAAAACAAACTCTTTCATAAATAAAAACATTAAAAAATAATAATTTTATTAATATTTTTTCCAATAGAAAACTCTGCCGTGTTAAAAAGATAGGCTTCTTAAAAAGAGTATATCAGCAAGTTCCCCTCGGTTTCCCAGATTCATAAAAATTCCTAAACTATCGACGGCTAAACAAAGAATATAGATATGAGAACTCACACAAACAAATATTCTTTCGAAAATTATACAACGTAACCTTCGTATATATAAATATTTAATTGAAACAAAAGCCAATAGAAAATACTCACATCCAACAATACAATATGATGCAGCGCCGTAGACTAAGGCGGGCCCGTCAACGATTACAGGCCCAGTGGTCCGTGTGGGGCGCCCATTTCGCCAGGGGACTTGACCCCAAAAATTCAACTAATCCGTCACCAGCGAGCGACCAGCGGAGCTTTGTCAGCTCCCGGCGGCTCCTCCTCCTCCTCCTCCTCCTCACCCTCCATCTGACCCTCTCCCTGAATCCCCTCCTGAACCCAAGAGAAAGATCTCCCTTCAGGAGTATCGCGAAAGAAATGTACCAAAAAAGAATTAATGTTAAATAAATTATATTTTCTTCACACCGGGAGGAAAGCAGCAACTTTCCTCCCGCAAGCGGAAGGAAAGATGCCGCTTATCCTCCCGGCCATAAAGAAAAATCGTATACTTCCCTCGGGAAGTAAAAAAGAATGCTTCAGACTGCCTGTTTCTCACCCTCGGCAACCTCGTGCTGTGAAATTTGCGGAAACCACATTGTTTGGGATGCAGTATACAATTTATCTCTAAATATTTTGTGATCTGCTGGGTGACAAGGGAATCAATGACCTTAGAGAGGTGGGGAAGATTTGTGATTGGACGGGTGTTAGAAAGACTTAAGGGGTTAGCGATTTTCTTAAGTGGTATGATGTAAGATGATTTTCAAATGGGAGGGAAATAGCCAGAGATGAGTGAAAGATTGAAAATGGAAGTTAAATATGGTGCAATGGTTGTTGTAAAAACAGTAAAAAACCTGTTTTCAGAAAATGACCGAATTTGTCGTCGTCTGCAGTAAATCGCTGGTGATGTGGAAGCGACGGAAAGATCAACGAAACCTCGCTTGTAGCTCGGTAATGGCACCTTTTTGTCAGGATCGCAACTTTGGTTGAAATGCCAAAAAAGAATAATTGCAGGCAAGAAATGATATTGCAACCATGTGCAGCAAAACAATTCAAAAGCACTACTTTTATTTTGATTACATCAATGGAACAAGTTTATAGCAACGTGACTCGTTGTGCACCGAATTAAATAGTGTGTCGCATAAACAAGAACGCCTCGTTGCGCAGAAAAATACAAAATCACGCATTACAGCGTCGTTGTCGCAAATTCGCCGTCGTCGCTTATGGTCGCGTCGACATACCGCACGCCTCGTTGCAAGAATGCAACGACACTATTTGATGACCCAATAAGGTCAAAATAAACGCATCTAAGGGATAACAAGACGCATAAACGGACTACAGAAAGGCGACCGCACGCCGTCAAAAACTTATTAACTAAACACATACAAAACAATCGACGCTACAATAAACTTTCCGCATTTACAATTGTTTCAGTCCGATTCTTCCGTTGGTAATTAAAAATTTTTTTAAATCCGAAAATTTCGGAAAGTCAGTCGTTGACACGGCTTGACCCTCCCATTCTCGACGCGTAACACCATCTAATTTTAAAACTGTCATTACGACAATCAGTGTGCTCCACTCATCGACAGGCTGTTTCAGTCTTTTTAGAGAAGCTAAAATTGCCCGTGTTTGGTCTACGAGCGCGCGAAGAGAATGAGGCTTATTGGAAGCAACGGAAGGTAAATTGAGCAATTGCGACACGAGAGAAAAAACTAACACGTGATCATTAGAGTACCAATCTTTTAACATGACCCAAGCTTCTAAAAAACTATCATCCGCGATAGGAATATCCTTTATTAAATTTAATGCTTCTCCCGAAACACTAGTTTTTAAGTACTGAAATTTGTGTACATTACTTATTGACGCATCATCGATGATCATACACTGAAACAAATTCCGGAAGTTCTCCCATGTTGCCAATTCTTCAGAAAAACGCGGCAACGTGATCCGCGGCAATGTGTGTGAAATGCTATTCATCGGAGTCGTTTCAGTATTTACCGATGTCACTCCTATTGACGTAGCTGGCAGGCTGGAGGAGAGGGTGGCGAAGGTGTCCATCATTTCCGAGTATAGTAACTCCTGATTACCGAATTCGTCTTGCGCGAAATATTCATCCGATTCCTGTTCGTCTGGTGACAAGATCGCCAATAGCTCCAGGTACCGATTTTATTTCTTGCCACAAATCCATTGCGCGATTCTGTCGTGAATGTAATAGAGGCGCATTCACGGATTCTGTCTTTAAATTACGCGAACTTGTGATCATACGTCGCAACGAAGCAAAGTTCGTTGTTTGAATCATCATAAGCTCAGAGTACGATCGAACAATGCGAGCTTTCGGTGGCATTATAATTATTATGTCAGACACGCCGTAAAAAAGATGCACCAATATTAAGGTGTCAAATTGCCACAATAGAAAATAAAGTAAACGACGCTTAAGAAATGCAAATGTCACCGAGATATGCAAAAAATGTCACCGAAAAATGCAAAAAAAATGTCACCGCAAAATGCAAAAAATGTCACCGCAAATGCAAAAAATGTCACCGCGAAATACAAAAATGTAACTAAAGTTACTATTAAAGTAACACGTACGTGTGCACTGCGTATTTACTGCACTGATTTTAGCACACCACAAAATAAATTTAAACTTAAGAAATCAAACAATCAGCTGATTCGTCACAGGGCACTACTAATGATCGATTGAGTTCGCAAACAGCCCGACGGCACAAATTCCGTATTGATCGTTCAAACCAAAATCGATCACGTCTCGCGAAAATCAGAGTTTACGGATATGACGTCACGAATAGATAACGCGAAGACGCTATCACGACTACATGGCACGCACTTTGAGTTTCCTTTATATAGGAACCGACCGCGTGGCAAAATGGCGTCGCGCAGTATGGCCAATGCGAGCGAAACCCTATAATATTCGATTGTCCGAAAATGTTTCCTATCACAGATAATCCAAGTGCACTTTGCTTGCAGAATCACTATAATCACCGGAAAAAACAGCTTCTAAATGAGGCACCGGAATCCAAAGCAAAGGCACAATAAGGCGATGCCGCCAATTAAGACACCAGGTTTAATTACCGAGTTCCGCTTCGAGCAGCCTAAATTTACACAATTTTTTTTTGTAAATTTGTTTTTTAGTAAATTAACACTGCACCACTCCAAATATCCGGCTCGAAGGACCATGTAAAAACAGTAAAAAACCTATTTTCAGAAAATGATCGAATTTGTCGTCTTCTGCAGTAAATCGCCGGTGATTTGGAAGCGACGGAAAGATCAGCGAAACCTCGCTTGTAGCTCGGTAATGGCACCTTTTTGTCAGGATCGCAACTTTGGTTGAAATGCCAAAAAAGAATAATTGCAGGCAAGAAATGATATTGCAACCATGTGCAGCACAACAATTCAAAAGCACTACTTTTATTTTGATTACATCAATGGAACAAGTTTATAGTAACGAGACTCGTTGTGCACTGACTTGAATAGTGTGTCGCATAAACAAGAACGCCTCGTTGCGCAGAAAAATACAAACTCACGCATTACAGCGTCGTTGTCGCAAATTCGCCGTCGTTCGCTTATGGTCGCGTCGACAGTTGTAAACATAGATTTAAGGTACTCTAAAAAGGAAGATGATCGGGACTAAGCCCACGTGATTTGTGTGCAACTAGGTTAAGACTAAGTAGGACATCATAATGATTAATAGCAGTAAAGGTGAATGTTGTATGGAAATTAGGTAATGGACGCATGATAATGTTGTTAAGTGTCGCTAAGTCACAGGACGGGTGAGATGACGATATTTTTGCGAAATGACGATTTAATGCAATGGGTGAGAAATGAGGAAGTGCTGACTGTGATGGCTTTTATTATTAGCAAGTCCTAATTTTCGTAGGCAAGACCAGAGTTTGTTCGTGCTTGTTTGTTGGAGCACTAGTTCGGCTAAGTGACGATTTTTGGCCGCTTTTAAGATACTTTTAATCTCGCGACGCATATTCTTATATTCCTGGAAAAGACGCAGGTTTCGAGTTCGTTTCGCACGCAGGTACAATTTGTCGCGTTTCTTAATCCTACTTCGTATACTAGGTGTGATCCACGGAATAGCGCGGTGCAAAATACGTTTTGTAATAAATGGCGCATGTAAATCTAAAACTTCGGCAATACATTCGTAAAAATTATTTACGCAGTTTATTAGACCGTGTAGTTGCGATATTGTTTGAACTTGTGTGTGGTCGGAAGCTAAGAGATGAGGAAATTTAAGTTGAAGTAATGCTGAAAGATCTTTATTTAAAGCAGAATAGTCGCATTTGGCGAAGTTACGATAGGTGATAATTTGTGGAATGGAATTAAGGTTCGTGAATTCGTATTGAATCGTAATAAGACAATGACCAGCCGCAAAAGGAGTAGGAGACGTAGAAAAACTTTTAATTTTATCTGAAGAATCGACTAGCATAACATCCAGCTGAGAAGAAGAAAAACAAGAATAATGGGTGGTTCCAAAGGGTACAGAAAAAAGCGAATAGTCTTGAATAAAATTTAATTTTTTAATTTTTTAACGCAAGTTAATTTTTGTTTCTCTTTATTTTAAATAAAAAGAACAACACCTTAGGGAAAATATTTTTGTTATTAGTGATACTAGTGACTCGATTCGGCGTCGTTCTTTGAACGAAAAGCCGATCGAGCCACAAGCATCAATAGGGACTGTTAGGTTTCAATCCAGTAATATTATTATGTTCTTTTATTTTATTCTTTCTCTTGTAATATACACCCAGAAAACCCAATATGTATTTTCCTCAAATTACTAACTACTAACAATATCTAATGCATTCAATACTCGGGAATATTTAATTTCTTTAAAACGCGAATTAAAAATCAAATATGTAATTTATTTAAAAGTACATGTAAAATTTCAACTATTAATTTTCATTTATCGATATATTACTTTTTATTTTAATTACAAGTTTTGTAATTCTTTAAATTGTTTTTGTTTAAACAAATTTATAATACGCATAATTTATAATATAATATTTTTCTGATTCTAGGAAAAAGACACAAAGAAGTTGGACGCCGGAGAATCCTCGAATTAATCTATCCCTAATTCCTTCCAATCCTTCCTTATTTTTATCTTTCTAAATAAACGCAATTGTTTACTTTGAATTTGAATTTTATTTAAATCCAACCTTTATTCCTGTTCTTTTGTATTTGCAGCAGCCCCCACAAAATTTCGAACTAAGAATCGACTCTTCCAGTCGATTCCTTCATTTCGTGGTTGTGTTGAGGTGAAGGTATTTGCAAACATTTCATTGCAAAACGCTTCCCCACCGGCCATAACAGGTGAGCCAAATAATTTGCATCATCAAGAAATAATGTACACAACGCCCAGGAATTAATCTGACATTAATTATTACTTTATTGATTTACGAAATTTCAAACTAAAATTCTAAATACATACTATTCTACGTTTCTTATTCTAACATGCGTTCATACTTATTGGGCAATTAGACCCGTAATTCCTAATTATTAAGATATACCTTATTCTAGAACAATGCCGCGTGGTTCTGATGTAGAAAATCTGACATGACCGGATTTAGCAGCCTGTCCAAAATATCGTTATCCTACAATTCTCTGAGCGAGTATTGCAGTACAATATTTCCTACAGCAAAAATTATAACAAAAAGTTCGCTTCTATTTACGGCAGAAAGCTAAGTCCTACTCGTATTTATTATTTCCGATTAATATTAATTATTATTTGTATTTGGATGGTTAGACGGGATTGCCACAGCAATCGAGGAACCGCAGCAGTCCTAACGTACTCTAATCCTTTCCCTAAGCGGGATTGGAGTTCGAATAATTCCTATCTTTCAAGAATATTTGAAATTCAAACTAGTCGCGATTCGACCTCGTTTGCCTATCTACGATGTGCTAAAATCAAGTGACCTCTCAGCGAAGCTGCTTGATTCGAACTGCCGAACGATTGGTCTCTCTGAAACAGGCCGACTGCCAGTTCCCTCTCCCTTGGGACTGGGGGTCCACCCCCACCCCGGATAGACCTGCGCATCACCAGGATTGACAAATTTCCGTACAATTTGTCAAAAATCCAGGGCCGTACGCCTCATCGACGTCACCGAGACCCGACTACTAAGGACAGTAGATACCAACTTATGTTACTGTACTTATAGTTAGTGACTTTCACACACACTTAACTTATTTCTAGCATGCGTTGTGAGGGTTGCATTGCCCCCCCCCCCCCCAGAGGATTAGGATGCATGCCAGGGTAGTGCATACGGATCCTCTGTCAGGATCTCGGCAACGCTGCTACATTTACCTAAAGGAAAAGACAACACAATGGAAGTTAAATAGACCTACTGTTGACGCAACAGCATTCATTGATCTGAAGGTCAAGCTCATCCTCAGCGGATGAATTCCAACGAATCTTCCGGATTAGTAAATTAGTACGACATGCAAGGATTCTTAAACTACAGGTGTTAGTCGTTTATTCATGCACCCATCCCAGGTTCCGGACGGCAATCGGTTGCCATCAGCTGACAGTCATATCGCCCTGGACCATTATTACTACCCCTTGTTATCTTGGTTGTACTTACACATCATTTTTACTTTGTATCACCAACACCAGACTGGACATTGACACCACGCACAATTACAATGAGCCTCATCGGCCCATACACAGTACGCGGGCTAACACAACAAGAGAACACTGTTCACCTTTAACTAATTTATATTTCGTGACATCCGGAATACCATTCAATGTGCCTATTCCCCCTCCAACTTAGGGTTCCAAAAAATCGCGATCTCGTCACCATCGTTCGCACTACAGGATATCCACATCTGTTCAAATTCGGGGTCACTTCCCGAGCTGGTGGATTTTCCGGTGACCCGTCGCCATTTACCCCGGCACGCCATTGCTAGTGCCCCAGAGATTTCGGACCACGTCAGATGTCGTTAGCGAATACCCGAGTCACTCCGGCGTTTGGCCTGCTGGGCCATTCGTTCCTCCTCCCGTTGCCGATGGATGCGTCGCGTTGCCAGGGCCTTAGCCCGCAGCTCGACCGCTTCAAATTTCATCGGCCGTCGTTCCTCTCGTCGGGTGGCTTCCTCTGGGTATAGGCCATACTCCGGGGGAAATTGACAACCCTTGTGTTGCCGACCGGGTATCGGGATGTCCGACACCTGTGTTGGTATTTCGTCTCGGTACTCGGTGCGGATGTACCCTGGTTCAAACCCAGGACCCCATGTCCAGATGGGGAGGGGTTGTATTTCCCACTGTACCTCGGGAACCCCCCGCAGGGGACTTGTGGAAGAGGGCGGAGCGAGTATCTCCGTCCGCAATGGAAGAGTGAGGGGTCGAAGTGCCCGAGCTCGAAAAGGAGCAATGCTTTTAATGACACCGCCTCTCTTAGCAAGTTTTGAGAATTGACGACCTCACGGACCCGATCGTTCGGCTGGTCTGTGCCGTCGAATGCCTGATCGTAAAACGACTCGAGATACCCACCGTACTGGGGAGCTGGGGTGCGGTGTCAAGCCCCTACCAGGTGGGTTCCACACGGGGGAGCGTTTCGGCGTGCCGTGTCCACCTGGTAGCCATCCGCAAATAGGTGTTGGATTCTGGCGGGCAGAGGTAACGTTAGAAAGGTTTCTCTGAACCAACAGAAGCATCAAGGCAGGCAGCTTGTTGCTAATAATGTGGTAGCTGACTTGTTACACTACCTTGAAAGGTGTGCACAACCAGCGGTGCTGGCGCATCACCCAAATTTGGCACCATCCCCCGTGGGGGCGACTCAATATTTCGCCGGGCAATATGAGCATTGAATAATGTAACTGAAGCAGGGGTCATTTTTATACTCGAATGTAAAGAATTATTGTAAGCATCGACAATATTTTGCATAACGTCTACGTATCGTCTGGTATTGTTACGTGTAAAATAGCGCCATATACGCTCTTTAAGCGTTCGGTTGAAGCGTTCTACAATCGCTGCTTTTACATCAGGGTGGCTGCGTGTTACTCGAAACCGAATGTTACCCTCTCGTAGATAATTCTGTACTTGTTTACCAACAAATTCTTTACCACGATCTGTTTGAAGAGTGACAGGGATTCGCTTATTGTTTCGTTCCAGAATTCTCTTAAAACCTGCGAGAACCTCGTGTGAACTTTTATCGCGTAACGATTCGACCCATACGTATTTGCTTAACACGTCTATGACAACAAGAATGTAACATTTGTTATCGTTGTACGTTTTCAACGATCTCAGATCAACAAGGTCTGCTTCCCAGAGGTCATCGACATTTGTGACGTTATATCTTAAACGTTGAAAATTTCGTCGTATGGGTCTATGCAGAGTATACGCGTCTTGTGCGTTTAGCCACTCTTGAACATCATCCGGTGACACGCCATGCTTCATAAAAAAATGCCTCACATTTCGAGCTCCCGAGTAGCTAACAGGATGTGAAGGGTCGTAATAAACACTTTCGATCTTATCTACGATTACATTTCGAGACCCAGCCATTCCATCTGGCTCTTGTTAGCTTCTTCTGGTTTTTCGTCGTCGTCGTCGTCAACGTCGTTGTTGTCAATATTTTCGGTCAAATTTTTCTTTCCAAATCTCGCTGCGTTTATAATCTCTCGAGATTTTTTACCAAATCGCGGGGTAGAAGTAAGTTTCCAAAAGTTTTTATTACCGATGGAACGTGTAGGAATACGATCTGCCCGAAGTGCACGAATAAAGTCTTCGCGACCAACTGGATTTACAGATTTTCGCGAGCGTGTTGCATCGTTGACGAGTTCGACGATATCGGATCCTATAATATCATAACCGTCGATATTAACGACACCTTCGTTATCCCAGGATATACGTTTCGAGCGTTGCAGATGATTCATCAATTTTAAGGCTTTCAATCTGTACGAAACTGGAACACTTTTAACTATTTCAGGGATAGAAATAGCAGGTGGGATCTCTTTACGATTTTTGTTTGATTCCACTTTCGGTGAGTCGTTCTCACGCCGAGTATCATCTCGTTGATATTGTTCCTCTCGTTTCATACTTGCAGCATCTTCGTTGTTACTAGTATTATTATTCGTAGTTTTATCGTTTATTTCTTTTTCATCGTACAGATTTTTGGAAAAAAAATGTAAGTAACGTTGAAGCGTTTGTATATATCTTGCGAGTTTTCTACCTTCATCGAAAATCCTAGCAGCTTCTCTGTCTTTGATTTTTATTGTACAATTACGATCGTTGAAAGATCCGTTATTTTCATCGTGGAGAATATTTGACAGTTCCTCGTCCAATCTTGAAAGCACCGTTCCGGGTGTTTGCACAGTTTTCTTTTCACCATTTGTAGGTACTTCATTTTCAGGAATAAGGATCATTTTCTTTGCGTGCTCCATACCAGACCTTATTCCTGACCAGAACTGAATAATTTGGAGAAAACAGCACCGACTATTGGAGCCAATAAAATTGGTAACAAATTTCCACCTTTCTGCAAAAGGAGAGTTTTTTCCGTTTCCAAGTGGTAATATTGCTACGGGTGCGATCGCGTGTTTTTCTGATAGCCCTACTTCTTGTCGACAATGCGAGATTACGTAGTATATTTTTATATTTTCCAAGTAATGTTTTCTCACGCGGTTTTAATGAAACGACGCCATACAATACATTAAGTGCACATTCGCAGATATGTTTTATAAGTTTTCGATCAGCCGTCTTTAATAAAGCCGCTCTCTGTCTTTTGTCAGCATGACAAAGTGCATGTAACAACGCGAGATACTTTTTTTCGAAAGGGAAACACGACGTTTTCGCAGCACGAGTACTTGCACTTTCTTCAAAAACTTTTTTACTTGAATGCTTTCCAAGGTTTCGTCCGTTCGACAATTTATTGTGTTTACGCATGCGTCTCGATACGTTCATCTTCGTGGTTTACAACGTACTGAAAGCCATATATGATAATGATAATGATTAGATATGTTTACCTACGTTTCGGTACGTACGCAATTTGCGGTTTATCATCAGGAAATATACAAGTACGAAATCTGAAATCATCCGGTGTCGATTGCTTGAGGTCCAAAAGAAGATAACCGTGTGGATGAGAAGTTGCATCTCGATATGCTTCCTGCAGAAATTTTGAATTTTCAGGATATACCTGTCGTGCGAGATGCTGAAATTGCGCGCGGTCTCGAGGATTTTTAAACAAAACGATATAGTTAGTATTTAAAGAAATATCTCTCTGTCCCCGACCCTGATGAAAAATATTCTGTGTTATGAAAATTACACTAATATTTTTGTGATGGCTTCCTTTCGTAAAGAGGTCCATTATTGTGTTGTTAGACGATTCTCGCATAAGATCGTCGATTATAATCAATTTTTTACAGTCGTTATCTTTTGAGTAATCTTCGGGATTCGGCAAACCTTCGCGAAACTCGATTCCACGTTGTGAAGCTGGCGATGTTCCGTCTACAGACATTTTACTTCGATATTCATCTTGCCATTCGGCGTAATAAAAAATGACACGATCGAAAGAGACATCCGCTAAAGATGTCAAATTTTTTAAAAATCTTTTTACAAAAACCGTTTTACCACAGCCCGTTGGTCCACAAACTAGACACGTCCACGGATGCTTCCAACGCGTATCCATGATAGAATTTAAATTTTTTTTTATTCGACAATTCTCGAATCTCAACCATTCACCATATGTTGTCAACATCGACTGATCGTGCAAATAAGAGCCGAAGTCTTATAAACTTAAGTTATGTAAAAAAACCGACCTTTTTTTTTCTTGGCGGCGGCGGCGGCGGCGGCGCGGTCCGCGGCTTCGCGAGCTTTTTTCGCGACTTCGTAAGCTAACAAGGAGCCTGCGACTAGCGATCTTATCACCGCGGCTTCGCAAGCTGATCATCATAGACCGCGGCTACGCAAGCTGATTTACAGCGTATCGGAAAAAACGCTTACTTTTAATTTAATACCTGGTAATTAAAAAAAAAAAATGTAATATGATTATTGTCTTCGTTATTGACCAACATTTATTTTGATTACGTGCAAAATAAAGCATTTTTTGAATTCGTAAAAATATAAAAGTTAACTCATTTTCTATCAAAGGCAAGCACGTTAGAAATTTGTTTGGACTAACTCGAGAGCGTCATAAACATTCAAACATCTAATCGAAATCACTTGTATCTCGAAAACTTCTGCGATGAAATTAAATATAGATATTTTTTAAAATTCTCGATAAATCGGGAAAGGATTAAGGAATAAAATAAATCAGACAGGTTAAAATATAAATTCTACAAAATAATGTATTGTAAATTATTAGAAAATTACATGTTTTCTTTTTTTTAAGTAAAATTTCGTTTTGTTTGACATATCAAAATATCCATATAAAAAGCAATTAATTCATTTATAACAATATTCAAGTAGATAGAAAATGATTCGGAGAGTCTAGTTTTGATATTTCCACTTAAATTGTCTCTAATTTCATATATAATGTTTCGAATTCGTAAATCAGACGGAAGACTTTGGAACTTCATCGTGAACAAATATTGACGAATTTCGTCGACCACAACATTTTTACACTTATTTACATCGTCACAAATGTCACTCAAACGAATTAAATGTTCATTGACACAAGGAATAACAATTTTTAAAATATCAAACGTTGATCGTTGCATGACTATCGATGGTGTGAAATGTTGTTTTCCAAGTGTCACTTCGTCATCCTTATTTTGCGGTACAGTGGCAGATGTTTCGGCTGTCAAATCAGATTTATATTTCTTCAGTTCTATCTCTTCTTTGGCATCATCATCCTGGACAATCTTATCAAAGATAACTGCTTTTTTATTATAGCAGGTGGTAAACGTAACTTTGAGCTCACCGAAATCTTTCTTTTCGCCTCTTAACGTTGATTTTGAAAACGCACTTTCGAAAAAATAATCTCCAATACTTTCAGCGTTATCTGCAAATTTTGTCCAGCTGCTAGTGTCAATTACAAAACCATTGTTAGAATTCTGACTGTTTAACAATTTCACTATTGGAACGAAGTTTCCTTTATGGTTTGCCGCCAGCCCCACGTATATCGCTTTGCCAGCGGACTTATTTAGTGGATACATAGCACCCAAGAGCAATGCCGTGGTTTGAGGAAATTTGGACATGGCAGCCGACGATGCAGGAGCCATTCGAACTCTTTTCGATAAAGATTTTTTCTTATCACCGCACACTGATTTGTCGATAAATCTCGCAACTTGTTCGTTTAAAAAATCATCCGTAATTATCTGAGAGTCTTGAAGAAGCTCTTCCGGAATATCGACGAAGTTTTCCATTTTTATTTTTTCCCACTTATTTCACTGAACGAATTGCACTTTTTTTGTCTCTCTATTTCTCTCAGGTCTTTGCGGCACTACTGTAGCAGTACGAATGAAAAATGTCTGATCAGAAATGACTCTCTATGCGTCTAGATTGAATCAAAGTAATGAAGAGAGGGAAGAGGGGGGGTGGGAAGTAAATCATAAATGTTATCTAAAAGTTTATTGCAAATAACACCGATAAAATAATTTACCGTTAACACATAAAAGGGTTTTAATTACGTCATATCACGTGAGAATGGACACATTCTTCTAACGTTGTTCGAATTTCATTTTGAGAATTTATGTAATAAATTTTTAAGAAAAAAACAATTTCAACGAAAATCGTTGGTGGGGTTTTATTTATTTGAAATAAACGTTGTAAGTGTGAGATAACAAATTGAAAGAACAGTATTCATAGGGCAATTATTTATATTGTCTGAAAAAATATTACCTCTCCTGTTTGAAAGTTTATCATAAATTATGTGATATAACATACCTATTGAAAGATATGTATGAATATGTCCATTGTACATGGTATAAGAAAAGTATAGGGCTGTTTGAAAATTTATCACATACTAGGTCCCGTGAGAACCTTTCATCCCGTATTATTTACGTTCTTATAAAAAAGTAATGCACTTTATATTAAATTTTGAACAATCAACAATAAATCCATTCAGAGTGAAAAGTAAATTTTTATTTTGAATGTTTGCGTTACTCAAGTTCACAAGGATAAAATAATCCACGAATAGCTTCTTTTGTTTACAGTAGAAAAAAACAGAATATTTCTAAAATGGTCTATTTGTAAATACTTTATATTAAACCAGACTGTTATCTACTTTATGGTAAACTAAACTGATACGAATTTAACAAAGCTTAAGATTTTGTCATCTCCGAGCTTGTCAGATTTAGTTTTGCTCTCGTTGTGGTAACATCGTAGTGATTTCCTTTCGTCGAAAACATGGCTAGCGATTTAAGAAGTGTCTTGTGCAATTGCATTGCTTTCATTAATACTGCACATCCGTACATCAGTGAAGTGTTTGGTCCGCGATTTTTAGCATCCGCGGCTCGAAAATCGTACGAAAGACTATGTCACGATTTTCGACAGTTTTTGAGGTACATAATAGTGGACGATCCGCGTCAATTTCGTGCTCTGTTTAAGACAATCATAAAACCAAGTGACACAGCATCGATGATGACGGGGGATGTTTTAAAATCGCGTGGATTGAGACACGACCCGAACTACACCGACATTCTGGATCACTGCGAAGAAGTGCGAGGTAAATCTATTTGTAACCTGTTAGTCGGATAAATTTTTAACTCGTTGGTTCAAGTTTGTTATTTTTTTTTTTTTTTTTTAGAAATATACAACGCTATATTTCGAGAAGAGATGTCCATTGGAACCGGTGATCTTGAATCGGAGAATGACACCGTTATTGTAGACAATTTGCGTCCTATTCGCGAAGAAGATCTTACCGCAGGTAATATTCGCGGAAACGATGGCATCCTCCGCCAGCCAGTACTGGCTGATATTCCGAGGACAGATCCCGAGCACCGTACGTTTGCGTACATGTCTGTACTGGATGAATGTAAGTTAAAGCACATTAATTAATCGATTACTTAATTTGAGTAAATTTCGCTTTTATTTTTAAATTTAATTTGCGGTTGCATTTGTGTAGATGCGGAAATAAGTGAAATTCACGGTAATGAATACCGTCAGCGTATGAAAAAAGTTCGCGATTGGTTAAGCGATCTATACGAAAAACACAGAGAAGCAATTTTTCCTCCGACAAGTTTTTTGGAGATGAAATTCTCCAAAGAATAATTACACGCGTCGCAATCGTTCTCTGTCATTCGTATGTTTTGTTTTTTGATAATAATGAACAAAAAATATATGTACTTGTTTTGAAATGTCAAAATTTATATAATTTTTTATTCCAGTTAGGGACGAAGAAATTCTGCGTACGCTGGACAGAAGCGAAATATTAATCTCATCCAATGATGATGAGCCCGGAGCATGTGCAAACGTGCAACACTCGCAGCAAGATTGTTTCGAGAATGACTTACGACTAACCAGTGAATACAGTGATTACGGCGACGATTACATTATGCACTACAGTCACAACACTATTGAAATTAACGAGAGCGAAGATGATGACGTCATCGAAGTCGAAATTAGTGACGAAGAATTTGACGAATCTCAAGATGATTCCTCCACTGTCTACCTTGAAGATAGTATCGACAGCGTCTCACAACATGGTGGCGGCGGAATTTCTGCAGATGGTAATGTTTCCAATACAACTTATTTAACAATTGTCGATCGTTCGTTGCGAAATTATAATCGTTTCGGTGTTGTAGGACGTAAAATTATTTTTAAACTCACGGAACCTTCGATGAACATTAATCCTTTGACGTTTTTAGAAAATACGATAGAGGAGTTATTTAATATAATAATTTCTGATAATTTTTTAACAGCGTCGGGAAATAATGATAATAATGCCGATTTAATAGGAATAACATTTGACTCTACGAGTTTTGTAAAACCGGCGGGTATTTCCTTTCGACCCTTTAATA
Organism: Trichopria drosophilae; assembly: GCA_030407085.1. Taxonomy (NCBI): domain Eukaryota; kingdom Metazoa; phylum Arthropoda; class Insecta; order Hymenoptera; family Diapriidae; genus Trichopria; species Trichopria drosophilae. Next base: position 138,596,232 of record CM059584.1, on the reverse strand, counting down.
GTTTAAAACAAGAGGACTTGTGGAACCTCATAAGTTCGTTAGTGCAAAGTGCGAGAAATTTCGTACTTGACGACACATTTGAGATAAATGTGCATCACGTACGAATTCCAAACGGTAGTGGTTACAACAGGAATTTGATCGACGAGAGTGTTTTAAAGAGCAGGTCGACTGTAACGATATCTAATGATGACAACTTGTGCCTTCCACGAGCACTTGTCGTGGGTAAATATTTCCTGAAAAAAAATTCGATTCCAAATGCAGATTTTAATTGCACTTGGAAACGCATTACGAAAACCCGTTATCAATTGCAATGTGCGCGAGAACTAATCTCTCGGGTTAACATTGCTATTCCAGAAACGGGCTGTTGGACCCCGCAGTTTATCCAGTTTCAAAATTATTATTCTACTAAAGGAATAGCTGTAGTAATTTACGATGATAATAATATAGGTAACGGTAGGGAACCCCTTTTCGATGGTCGTAGTGTCATTAAAAAGTCCGACCAACTGATTAATTTATTATACCATTCGCGTGCTCGGCACTTTTCAGTCATAGTAAATATGATGGGTATCTGTGGTAAAAGAAATTATTATTGCCAATTTTGCAACAAAAAGTTTTTACGCCCAAACATGCATCGTTGTTCAAATACATGCGACAGATGTTACTGTCAACCTGCTTGTTCCAAGAGCTGTACCATAATACACTGCTCCTCTTGTAACCGCTACTTCTTTGGAGAAAAATGTTTAGAAAACCATAAAAAATCAGGATCGTACACAAAGACAAAACGTGGTGTTAAAAGTATTTGCTCTGTAATTAACATCTGTAAAATTTGTAACACATTCGTGAACAATTTGCGAGGAAATCATGCGTGCGGTGTAAATTATTGCAAACGGTGTAAATGTAGACACTCGATAAATGAATATTGTTACATGCGTAGTATCACAATAAATAACCAAGGAAATATCGGTTCATCAGACATAATGAATTTAAATGCAGAAGCATCGTCTGCTCTGTCGAACCATCCGTCCACTTTATTTGTTTTTTATGACTTCGAAACGCGTCAAGACGAGGCGTATCGGGGTGCCTTTGAAATAAAAAAACACACGGTATGTCTCTGTCTTGTGCAACAAGTATGCGATGCGTGTATCGACATTGACAGCGTGAATGTATTCTGTAATTTTTGTGGAATCAGAGAATTCATTTTTAAGCAGGATCCTGTTAACCAATTGCTCGATTTAGTAATTTGTAGCAAGACAAATTTTTCGAAAATCGTTTGTATCACGCATAATTCTAAAGGTTTCGATGCACAGTTCATATTAAGAGCACTAATCGAAAAAAATAGAAATCCGACAAATGAGAAAAGAAAACAAGTATTCGATGTAATTTTAAACGGAAAACATATTATTAAGATTCAAATTGGAAAAACGTATTTTATCGATAGTTTAAACTATTTTTATATGCGTCTAAGTGCTTTGCCGAAAGCATTTGGTTTACCGGATTCGATTAAAAAAGGATATTTTCCACATTTTTTTAATACCTTAAATAACGAAAATTATATTGGTAATTTACCCGATGCAAAATTGTATGCTCCCGATGCTATGTCTCGTGAAGAGCGGATAAACTTTTATGCGTGGTATACAGATGCATCGGCTCGCGGTGAACAATTTGATTTACAGCGAGACATTGTCGAATAGTGTCGGATGGACGTAGAAATTTCAAGAAGAGCATGCATTGCTTTTCGTAAAATTTTTAAAGCTTCCGGCAATGTATGTCCTTTTACGGAGTGTGTGACGTTGGCGTCGGCGTGTTCGCGTATCTTTAGAAAAAATTTTTTAAAGTCTGAAACCATCGATTTACTTCCACACCGAAACGGTTACAGACGAACAGATAAACAGTCGAAAATAGCAATAGAGTGGCTCCTACTATGCGAACAACAATTCAAACGTCAAATCGTACACGCTGGACGCACACGTGAATTTCGTTTACCCGAAGGACCGCGAGTAGATGGATTTCTTTCTCCGAATAGCGACAGTGATAATAAAGGTCAGGTATTTCAATTTCATGGATGTTACTATCATGGATGTCCACGATGTTTTACAGAGTTACGTGAACAAAAACGGTCAGACGGTATTAGTTTTACTGAACGTTATGAAAATACAATTGCTCTAACGAGTAAAATCCGCTCTTACGGTTACGTAATACATGAGAAATGGGAGTGCGATTTTCTTCGCGAAAAAATCGTCAACCCTGATTTCAGAATATTTGAGAATCATCCTTTGATTCTTGAAAAAAGTCTTAATCCACGCGATGCATTCTTCGGTGGCCGAACTGGAAACACAGCTACCTATTACACTGTACAAAACAATGAACAAATACATTACACAGATGTTTGTTCATTATATCCCTACATTTGTAAAACAGGGCGTTATCCTATAGGTCATCCGACAGTTTACGTCGGCGAAGAGTGTTCTGCGATAACCGACATTAATAAGGTGACCCTGCACGGTGTTGAAGGACTAGTTCTATGTAAAATATTGCCACCGCGAAATTTGTATCACCCGGTACTTCCTGTAAGAATGCACGACAGATTACTTTTTCCCCTCTGTAGAACGTGTTGCGAAATTCAGTCAGTGCATGACTGTTCGCACGAGCTCGAAGAAGATCGCGTTTTCACGGGCACGTGGGTTTCGGACGAATTAAAGAAATCAATCGAGAAGGGGTATCGTATTGTTGAAGTATTCGAAATTTGGCAATATCGAATAACACAATACAACCCAAAAACGCGCGAAGGTGGTCTTTTTAATGAATACATTGACACATTCTTAAAAATAAAACAAGAAGCCAGTGGTTGGCCTCGTGAATGTGTCGATGATTTATCGAAAGATCGCTACCTCGAAATGTATGAGCGTGAAGAAGGAATTCGTCTGAGTAAAGATCAAATCTGTACGAATCCGGGTCTACGATCCGTTGCCAAGTTATGCCTTAACTCGTTTTGGGGAAAATTTGGGCAAAGAGAAAATTTGCCGCGAACCGAAATCGTAAATACAAGAGACGCGTTGTTAAAGATTTTCGCAGATGAAGATAAAAACGTAACGCATCTTCTCCCGGTAAATGATAATGTTATGTTTGTCAATTGGATTTTCCGGGAAGAAGCAAGCGCACAAGCGACGTGTACTAATGTCGTACTAGCTGCCTATACAACGGCCCAGGCTCGATTAAAATTATATTCCTATTTAGAAAAACTCGGACGTCGAGTATTGTATTATGACACCGATTCGGTGATTTATGTTAGCGACCGAACGAACGACCAATATGAACCGAAACTGGGTAATCTGCTCGGCGACATGACAGACGAATTGTCTTCTTACGGTGAAGGATCGTATATTGAAACATTTATATCTGGAGGGCCAAAATTTTATGCGTACCGCGTTAAAACACCGTGCGGAACCACAGACATATGCAAAATAAAAGGTATTCGACTGAATTTTGAAAATAGCCGTAAAATAAATTTCGAAACGATACGTGATCTCGTGACGAACGATACCGATGATAATCAAAGCATTGAAGTGCGTTTCGGGGCGATAAGACGTACGGAAACGCACGAGGTTGTTACATGCAAACAAAAGAAAACAGTTAGAGTAGTTTTAAAAAAACGACGACATATATCGGACCGATATTCACTCCCGTTTGGTTTTAAAAATGTTTAATACTATTACGTAGACTATAGGTGAAATGTTAGATTATAAAAATGTACAAATACAAATGAAAATAGTAGGTACAAATTTCAAGCATTTAACAATGCATTACAGTTAATAGAAAATAAATTAAATCTGTTTATCGCTTCGAAAAATATGTATGTGGAACTGGCATGAAGACCAACAAAGAACGGTGTAATCGTAATCTTAATCACGGTGGGCAATATAGTGCAAAATGTAATCAAATATGTACATGTAAAACTTTTTTTTATTTTTAAAATAAAATTTTAATTGATTAAATGCGAGTTTTTATTTAATTCCTTTCAAGATACCGACACATTTCTTTGACATTATTATTCACTAGAGTTGCTGGTTTTGGATAGCTAAGAAATATTTTTATTTCAGACAGAGACAATGCCACATTGATTCGACGATTCGGTAAGTGTAAATAATGTATACGGATAATCACGTGTTTCATGAGTGGAAACGCAAGAAATGCGCAGGTGTGTGAGATAAGGAAATTTTCAAGGGTCCCTAAAAATAACAGAGCTTCAAGTCTGGACCTGTTTATGAATACGATATTATGTAAGGCTGAGAAAATGGAACAGCGTACGGGAGAGAAAGAGTGAGAGAAAGAGAGAGAGAGAGAGAGAGAGAGAGAGAGAGAGAGAGAGAGAGAGAGAGAATGAAAGAAAACGTGTGTGACTCGGTGCATATACTGTTTGTGGGTGTGTGTGTGTGTGTGTGCGCGTGCACACGTGTAAGGTAGATGGCAGTCACCCTTGGAGGGGATAATAAAAATAATAATAATAAACAGTGACCTGTCTCACAGACTGTATGGGTCAATTATCCGCCTCTGAGGGGGGGTGGTGTGTGGAAGGGGGGGTGGTGGTAGTCATGACCTACCTCAACGTCGAAACGGGGTCAATGACCTATCAGGGGGGTAACAACAATAACACACCATGACCTACCCCAAGGCCGTCAGAACGAGATCAAAAAAGTTTACGGGTGGAGGTCAATGACCTCTCATGGGGAAGGGGTTAACAAAAACAATAACAAACCTTGACCTACCTCAAGGCCACCAGACGAAAACAAAAAAGTCTATGGGCGGGGTCAATGACCTCTCAGGGACTGGCGCCATGGGGGGGAGGAGAGGGGGAAGTCTCCGGCGGCCTATAAGGTAACCTACTCTACTAATGGCGCACAAATTTTACGCATAGTATATCGAAAAATATCGTTCGACACGCGTGCATAAGAATTCGATTTTACGTACTAGTATCGAAAAATACTATTTTTATACACGTGTCGTAAAGCAGATACTTTATCCTTTTAGTCCGTAAAGTGTGATTTTACGGACTGATCTGAATATGTGAATGAACAGTGTATCAAAAAATAGTGTTCGCTCCTCGGCCGTAAAATTTTAGGACCACAGTTGGAAATTGTGCGATCCTTGGAGTGTGCCTCTTCCGAAGGTTTACCCAAAAAATAGTGTTCGCTCCTCGGCCGTAAAGTTTTACGGCCAAAGACCGAAAAGTACTATTTCACTAGATACGGATACTGAGAACGGCGTCCGGGCTGACTCCCGCTTTGATCATTCGCCGCTGGTCTGGGCCATGAACGAAATCATTACATATTAAAAAAGTCTACTTCGTTCAATTATGCTTTGACAATTAAAATTATTGACCATATATTTTGTGAAATTGTGTGTTTTTTTCATTGGATATTTGGTAAGTTGGTTCATAGTTTTATTTAAAAGTTTTACGCAAAAATCCTCAATTTTTAGGTTATTTTATACAATATAAAATTTAGCGCAATATTTAGAGCGGTAAATTTTAATGTGTACATTCTCGAGAAGCCAATGAGGAGATATTCGCAATGTTTACCCTGCGCTGAATTTTTTCCAAGTGAAAAACTAATTGTTATCCATTATTTGGTCGACCATACAATTAATCGAATGCACAAATAGCGGAACAAATAATTACTCAAACGCGCCATTAAATTAAGAAAATTGCTGAAATATACCATGGCCACAAAATTAGGTGGAATGGATGAATTAGTTTTAAATTTAGCATATGTGTAATGCGCACTATGACCTATAAAGTCATAAAGTACAGATTTTTCGTTGATCCATGGTATGAGATAATGGCCTGTTCTTTTCCAATATCCGTGACAGCACTTTAATATTCGCATTTTGAGCTAGTGTTAATATTGTAATGACTATGCGGTTCTGTGTGGGTAGCACACTATTACATTATAGACGTAAGTATCCGATAAATTGCTACGTCACTATATTTCCAATTCAAACCTCCATTTTCAGTTTTAAGAAATGTTATTATTACTCCACGATTTCAGAGAAATACAAAATAAGAACAATAATAATACATTGAACAGTACATGCTAGTATTTTCTAGATATATACTTACGCAAACATAAATAAATGACAGTGAATACTGTTTCAAGTTTGTGTTCCATACCGTTGCCAAGTGACAATCCCCCTGAATTTTTGAAGAAACGCAACGATTGAATTAATTGATATAAATTAAATGAAGTACATAAGAATCCCAGTAATTAAAATAAATTACGAATAACTCAATGCGTGTATTTGAGCATGTACGAATTTCTGAAATATCAATATTGTATTCTACTCGTGTATTACATACCTCTGTTCTTCCGGCGTATTCCATCGACACTGCTGGTACTCATAACCATTAGAATGATTCAGTATACCCGACAGTTTTCAATTAGTTTGCTGTAATACGTAGTGTGCTACTGGGTGTAGAAAAACTGTCTAGATTTAATTTTGTCAAGTGCTTGTACAAAATTCTACAAAATGTAGGCGGGAAGCAAATTGATTTTTTTCTCCATACGAACTAATCCATTGGTTTGACGTTCGAAAACCTAAATTTATGAGCACGAATAATAGTAGCCACGCGCACTATACAGAAATTATATCGTTCGCAACAGATATCTCAACAAACCATTGTTTGTTGCAATACACGCATGTGGTGTGCATTCTACACGTATATCAGAGAGTTGGTTATGTCCATTCATATGTTGCGTCGAAAATCACAGTAATTATCCGATGTACAAAACGGGCGCTTTTTACCAAAAAATTGTAATTTCCAATATTCTTTTGCAAAAATACGTAAAAAAATCTTGATTTTCCGACTCATTTTTTTTCGTTTCTCCTACATTTTTTTGTCAAAACGCAATTGTATCGACTTAAAATAAGTCATAAACGTGTACCCGATGTGCTCACTGAAGGAATCTATCATACTTGCTTTTTGTTATTGTCTTATTAGCAAACTGGCGGTCGATACGACGAAATGTGCGTTTTTTCAAAATTACCCATCATCGGACACGAAAGTAATTATAGTTAAACGAAACTCGTTACTCGAGGGTTGCTGATTACGAATCTGTTGTTGGTTTTGTTAAATTCATAATGGCGGATTTAATATGGCTGACCTAAAGTATTAAATATTCATCAGTTTTTTGTGGCTTTCAGTATCTTTATGTTTTTTGAGTCGTTGAGTCCGAATTCATGATTAGATTGAGGAAATTCAAGATGGCGGATCCAATATGGCAGGCGAAGAATATTAAATATTAATCCATTTTTGTGATCTTTAATATCCGCCTATTTTTGGGGTCGCTGATAAAGAATTTATAATCAGATTTTCAAAATTAAAAATGGCGGCTTCAAAATAGCGGACATTACATCTAAAATTTCAAATTACTCATATGAGAAAAAAACTTCTTACTGTATACAATATTTTCAAGAAAAAGTGCCTCTTGCAAATGTTATCTAAATTACACTATTTCCCAGAGAAAAATTTACGAAATTTGCAGAAAATTAATTTAACATAAATTAAATCTAAAACGTAAAACGTAAATTACTGCTCTGAAAACACATGCAGAATTAGAACACGAAAATTTTGCAAAAATTGTAATGCATATTATTTTGACAAATGTTTTAAAAAGTCCCACAATTGAAATATATAAATATACCCAAAAAAGTCATAAAACAAAAAAAAAGTTTCAAAAAAGAAATTGGTTCTCAAGAGTCATCGCAACTACAGACGGCAAAAGATGATGTATTAGTTTGTATAATTTATTTATAACTCCGTAAGGTACTTTCCTTTTTAAATAACAAATAATATTTGTAAAACAATGGTGTTTATTCTTCTATAACAAAGGGACCATATGGCATTTTTATTCATATTACAAAAGTTTATAATAAATAATAATTTAGCGTTGTATTTAGTAACCCAGCGTTTTTATAATTACAGTATATACAAAATAATTAAATAAAAAACGAAAGAACAAAATGAAGAACAGTTTGCATAAGTGTCCATAATTTGAGTCTTATCATTGCATTATGCAAATTTCGTAACTTTTTTCTCGGAAACAGTGCCATTCACATAAAAGTCATAAGAAATACTTTTTCAGGACAATATTGCATACAATAAGAAGACATTTTTTTGTTACCTCGCTACCATGAGGTAAGCAGGTAAACTCGCTAGATTTTTCCCACTTCACTCAGTATCCGCCCATAATTTCAAATGTTCAATTTGGTCGATGCGTACTTTCCATATTATTATATGCGATAGTACTGTCTTTATTACTCTAATAGTCCTATCGCATAATTACTTCGCTTGCTTTGTTGTCTTCGTGGTGTCTTTGTCTAATGCATTGCACGCTTATACCTCTCTCTCTCGCACATTCAGAAGTCGACGGCCGACGATGTAAACATTTCGGCACGTTGTTGATCGCCGGAATGTGGTCCGCTAATCGTTCGGGCCTCTCTCTCTCTCTCTCTCTCTCTCTCTACCTCAGTGGCTGACGCGCTCGCTCTCCCTTACTGCCATTGTCGCAATTTAAATTGTATTTCTGCTAATGTATAGTTTTAAATATTTAATTTAATTTTTCAAATTTTGTTTTGCATATTCCTCATTATTTTGTTTTGATTCTTAACTAACTAGTTTTACGGAATACTGCTAGAGGAATAAATCCAAATAAATCTCAGCGATCTGATGTACGGCACTTCAGCACATTATATGTTAAATATGAATAAGCTACATTTGCGGCTGAAACTGTATAAAAATATAAATCAAGTATTTGTTTTGAGTTTGGTATATGAATTTGACTAGCTTAGTAACCACAGAACTTCTTTAAGATGCCGTGAATAACAACCAATTTTGTATCTAGTTTGGCATTATTAACTACACTACATCATCCTCAGAAAAGGTAAGAATGCCATCCATCAAAAGAATATGCATACTGCATACATGTACGTTAATGACAGTTTGTATTTAACTATTTAAATCTAAAAACTATCAAATATCTATATAATTCAGGGACGACGTTTCAACGGCGATGAAAAACTTATTACCTTGTCTATCTACAAGCAATCGGCTATGTGCTACCGGTTTCTTCGCAGGAGCCTCATACTACCTAGTGTGAATACTCTAAAGAGTGTCCTTAGGAGAATACGATTACGCACAGGAGTAATGCCACTCTTAATGCAGCATATTCGTCGACGGGTGCGGAACATGACAAGAAGAGACCTACGGCGTTCTTATGTGAGACGAGATGTCTCTGGCACCGCATCTCGATTACGATGATCAAGCTAATGAGATGATAGGATTTGAAGACTGGGGTAGTGTAAGGACAAATAAATTTGCTGACCACGCCTTGGTTTTTATGATCAAAGGCTTGTTCGAAACATGGAAAATGCCCATTGCATATAATTTCGCAACGGCAGCAACGAAGCAGGACTAACTTGCGCGCTGCATTAAGGAGGTTTTAGAGGCACTGTCAGGTGTAGGGTTACATGTTCAGGCTACAGTCTGTGATCAAGGGTCTCCCAATGAAGGTGCAGTCAAAATGTTGAAGAAGGAAACTCGGGTGAATAAATCGCGAGAAAACCAGCAGTACGGTCTGTACTTAAAATATTACAGATTTACCAAAGTGACTAAGTATACCAACATAGGGTGTTTTCTTTTCTATTCCAGATGAAGATTTCATTGAGTGTCACGGTCACAAATTTGTGCACATGTTTGACCCACCGCACCTTTGCAAGGGAGTGCGCAATAATTTATTGGAGAAAAATTTACGATATCGGCATCCGACAACAGAAGTCGTCAAATTTGCTAAGTGGTCGGTCATCGAAAAGACTTACAAACTGAATCCGCAAGTGGGAAAATTAACGCATCATTACGTTGTTAAAGACAAAATTCGGAAGATGCGCGTGAAATATGCAGCTCAAGTGTTCAGCCGATCGGTTTCAAATTTCATTCGCTTTGCAGCGAGGATAACAGGTAATGATGGAAAGTTACCCAGGCACAATGAACAATATTAAATACATAGATATAATAATACAAACGCTATTAACATTGTCAAGTTTTGAAATCGGTTCGGAACTTGCATAATCATTTCTGACGGAGGTTACCGTTATTCGATTTCATTTTACCTCAGACCTTACTGAATACGTGAGGAAAGCAATTTTCAAAAATTGTAGACAGACATTGACACACTTTTATATCAAATTCATCCCTCTACCTGAGAGAGAAGGATGTTACATAAAACAATCATAATCGAAAATTAATTACGAATTTAACGTTCAAAAAATCCGAATAACACCTGAATTGTACATTTTACATAAAAAAACCTAATCGAAAATGAATTATGAATTTAGCATACAAAAAACATAAGAAAACCTGAATTATATAAAAGAAATCATAATCGAAAAAGAATGATGAATTTAACCTACAAAAAACCTAATTAAACCTGAATTATACATTTTACATAAAAGTAATCGTAATCGATAATGAATTACGAATGTAACATACAAAAAAATTAGAATAAAAAATGAATTATGAATCTAATAGAAAAAAAATCACAATCAACAATGAAGTATGAATTTAATATAAAAATAATCAGAATGCAAAATGAATTACGAATTACAATTCCAAAAAATGAAATATCCAGGTGTATTACGTCGACGATGACGGCGTGTAGATACTGCGCCCCATAGGTTTTCATTCGTTCTTATCCATAACATAGTCCAGGTGTCCACTGGAACTGATTAAAAGTGTGGGGGGGGGGGCTACATGTACGCCATCGACGGGTATATATAGTACCTGGACAACGTAATCGAGCCGTCTTGAACTACGAAGCGGAATACCTTGACTGATTATTTTTATGTTCAATTCATAATTCATTTTTTATTGTGATTTTTTTTTATTCAAAATTATTTCTTAATTTTGAGTTTTTTATGTAATCATTCATAATTGTTTCTTGATTGTGACATTTTTGTTATTAATTCATACTTCTTTTCGACTGTAATTTGTTTACTTCAAATTCACAATCCATTTTGCACTTTTTTCTTATATTCATATACAATAACATTTGAAAATGAATTGAAAAATTTGTATGTGTAAATCCACCCGGTTTATTAAAATCTGCTCTTCTATTTAGATATTGAGGAATTAACTCCCGGCGAAGCAGTTGATTTATTACAGAAGGATGAATCAGTATTCACTGCAGAAATGTTAGAATTCTCCAACGATTTATTCGACTCGGTGAACGGCCGTGCGGTGGACAAAAAAGTACATTTGAGGTGCCCGATCACAGCAATGAGTGACCATCATGAGTTCTGGGTGTCGGCTGTAAGAAAATTGTAATGTTTATCATACATCGAGCCCAAAACATCAAAGAAATCCAGCAACGTCAGAACACTCGACAACTGGATTGTCACAGTAAGATCGTTCCAGGCGCATGGAAACGCTTAGACGCTGAAGAATTTCGGGAATTGAAACCCAGGATGATAAATCAAGACCCACTGGAAACATTTTTTGGGCAGATTCGTTCCATGAATTTCCGAAATACAAATCCAACGTGTCAGCAGTTTTCAAGCGCATTCAAAACTCTCGTTTTGAACAACTTAACCAGTCGAAGGACAATTGGGTCAAATTGCGAAGAAGACAGTGGCCAATCCCTGTCGGAGTACGTCAATGATTCTGGTGTTGATGCAGGACAGTCGTGCAGGAACGAGAATACAGAAAATATGCACACCATTTTTGGCGAAAATATTGCTACCGATCGAACTTGCGACATTAACTCATCACTTCCGGGATTAAACGAAGCTATTCTCGCGAAATTCAGCAGAAACTCGAAAGTGAAGAATTGTGAAACGTGCTCGACGTTTGTAAAAACCTGCGGGATACAGATAGTAAATGGATGTGATGTATGCAAATGTCCATAAAAATTTCACTAATCGTGGTGTTTTAAATAACTTTAAGACATTACTGTCGAATGAAACAAATTATGTTCAAGAGTGCCAGGAACATGCTACTTTACACTGTGCGCTTGAAGCATGCAAAGGTTCGATGAAAATGTCAAAGAAAACGGCCTTCAGGACTTTATTCGTGTACATTCGAAGATTCAAAATCCTTTAATACCAAAATCAAAACCGCTTCTGTTCTCGAGTTATCGCCAAATTAAATTTTTCCAATAATAACGTATCTGGTAAAATTGCGTTTCAGTGACTCTCTTCAATTTTGATATATTTTTTGTTTGTTTATATATTTTTATAAATTTTGATAAACTGGACATGAAGCTGGCAGCTATACTTCAAGGTCTATCATCATTTATTTAAAAATGTAAAAAAAAACAAACAAAATATTTTAATTCTTTACAAATGTTTGAAACATTGAGATTCTCATAGAAATATATTGTGAAGCGCAAACTTTTACACAGCTCCGTGTGTCCAAAATATGAGCGAAATACAATTACCCGTGTGTGACAGTTAGCTTTATACACGAACAAATTACTGGCACTCGCTATACATATACCTTCCTGCATGTATGAGCGCTGAGTCTTTTCCGCGCGCTCTTCGTTGATTTCTTCCGATGTCGCTAGCTGAGATCGAGTCACCACGCTAGCGCTGAGATTGTGCAGAAAAAATTGTCCATATTTCTTGGCAGAAAACATGATCCCGTAGTATTCTTGTATATATTCATTGATTAATAGTGATTTTTTTATTATTAATGTAGTTTCATAGAAAGAAATCGGTCGGCGTGATGGTCGTGCGGGCTAAGGCGTCAGTCTTAGTCCGCCCGAACTGAACGTCGCGAAGGGCCCGAGTTCGAATCCCCGTCCTGCAATTTTCTCTGCTTATGTCTAGTGTGGAATAACCGGGGAACCTTGCTGGGCGAAGGTACGAATTTGGGACCGCTGCCGACCCCCGTCGGCAGTTATCGGTACCGTCAGCGTCTTATCCGCGGTCGGTACGTCGTGGATCTTATCTCGGATAAAGATGGGATAAGCCCCGCGTCGTACTCGCTAAGGCACAGACCGTCGAATCTGCTGGTGGTACCGATATTGGGGTAGGGGGGACTGGCTCTGGGTGGGTGTTGTGTGTGCCTATAGTTCTGTCTTGTAATGTCTGTCTCTGTCCTGTACCTCTCCACCCTAGAGCCGACCCGCAAACAGACATATTCGTCATTAACGCGGGGGAAAATTTCCTGTCCTTTGTCCTTGTCCATAGAAAGAAATAGTAATTCTGTAGATGTAGGCATAGTATATATGTAAGGTAGTATACAAACGATTGGTTCGCAGGCTGTAAACATGTCACATGCATACGTCGATCATAAATGTGATCATGAAGAAAACCGAAGAAAAGTATGTGCACCATGTGGCACAAAAATAATAGTGGGAAAAAAGTAGCTTATAAAAGCTTATGAAAAAATATGTAAATGCCGATTTCAATACATCAAATTCGAAATTTCCGATGAGCATCTGTGGAACATGTCGTCTTTCTCTTAGTAGTCAAAAAAATACGAATGCAAAAAGAACTTTGCCAATTATGCCGAACTATGATGATATTCAATTACCTAAAGAGTATTATATATTTGTATTACCGGAAGATCTACAGTTCATTTTAAAGCTCACAAAGGTAAAGGACATGTACGAAATCTTCCTAAAAAAGTTAACGAATACAATGGGCTTTATGGAGTATTAAACGCAGAACAAGTCCCGCACGATCAAACAGGTGATATGAAATCTACAAATTCGGTTGTACTGTGCAAAAACTGTTTCCAAGAAATTGGTAAGGGAAAGAATCACCCACCTAACTGTGGGACAACAGAAAATTGTCGCAATAATGCAATGAATATTATAGATAAGCTTTCGGAGAAACATCAGGATCAAATTGTTACTTCTATACTACAAAAAAAGCCGATTCATACCCAATAATATACGAAGCCGCGCAAATACAGAATTACAATTGAGTACTGTAGGATCTACATCAACAGTTATTTTGAATCCGACAAAGAAGAAGGAAAAAATAGTATTTGATACAGAAAAGTTAGATAATTTTAAAGTAAATACAGGAGCATCAATTAATCATATGAAGAAAAAGACTAACTTTATAAGAAGCACAGCTGGAAGAAAGTCTGTACCTGCAAATTACTCAAATCACATGTCTGAAAAATCTAAAGCGTTAGACGACTTGTATAAATATGATACATTTGAATTCGTATGTGAATTTCAAGGTTCAGAAAGCAAAGACAGCAAACCTGTCGTATGGGCAAATGCTCAGCCATGTAAAAATCATGGCTGATGGAGGGCAGGGCTTTTTCAAAATATCTATGAGTATTCTGCCCGAAAACTATTCTCCTGATTTTGATTCTTCTGTAAATACCTCAAATGAAAATGATGAAATTCACTTACCAATAAAAAAGAGGAAGCTTTACAAAGAAGGTGGCAGCATCGGCAAACAAGGTAAATTGACTAGTGTTCAGAAATTAATTATTTTATGCATCGTACCACAGATAAAAGAGACCTATGACAATATTACATTTTTATTTGAATTAATTAATATAAACAACATTCCTTTTAAGTTTCTCGGAGATTTTAAAGTGCTGCTTATTGTCAATTGCCAGCAAACCGCTTCAACAATGTATCCGTGCCCGTACTGTTTTATATCGTTACGAGATTTAAGAAGTCGTAAAGACTTAGATGATACCGAATCAAACAATTTTCCTTCTTGCTCCAAAGATGCAGAGCCTTTAGAAACAGGACATATTTCGTCATTAAAAAACTACGGACATTTGAAAAAAGATTGAAAAAAAGAAGAGCAAAATTTTGCTCCATGGGTAAAAACAAAAGTGATGCAAAAGAATGTCATAGTACAATACATTCTCTACTTTTCGATGAAAATAATGATGTATACGTCATTCAAAAATGTATTGTTCCAGAATTACACGTTTTGCAAGGTTTCGTTAGTCATTTATTTTGGAACGGACTCGTTCCTCTCCTTGGACGAACGAGTTCATTAAGAAACAGCACTTCTATGGCCAATTAAACTTAAAATAGTTCCAAAACATTATCAAGGAGAAATTTTCGAAGGCAATGCGTGCCGAAAACTATTAAAAGAAGCTGATAAACTTTTAGATGAGGATATATACAATGGTGTTGGTTACATCAACGTTGTGCCATTTGTATCTGCATTCAAAACAATGGATAAAATTGTGAAATGTTGTTTCTCTGCAGCTGAAGTCGGATCCGATTTAGATAAATTTATTTGCGAATTACACAAAACGTTTAGTGCTCTTGAAATATCAGAAACTTTAAAAATACATGTTATTTTAAAGCATTTGAAACGATGTTTACAGTTCTTGCCAAACAATGGGCTGGGCGTTTGGTCTGAACAGGCCGGCGAAAGTATTCACACCGAATTTTTAAAATATTGGAATCGGTACAAAATAAATATAATGAAAGATTCAACGTATCCACTTAGATTAAAAAAGGCAGTTGTAGCGTTTTCCTCCGAACATATTTAATTCTTAACATGAAGTAATACTTTTTTGCTGATTCAGATAATAATAACATTGAACTACCAAAATACATGTCCAGTTTATCAAAATATATAAAAGTATATAACAAACATAAAAAATATATCAAAATTGAAAAGAGTAATTGAAACGCAATTTTACCAGGCATTTTATTATTGGAAAAATTTGATTTTGCGATAATTCGAGAACAGAAGCAGTTTTGATTTTGGTATTAACGGATTTTGAACCTTCGAATGTACACGAATAAAGTCCTGAAGGCCGTTTTCTTTGACATTTTCATCGAACCTTTGCATGCTTCAAGCGAACCGTGTTTAGTGTCGTTTACAATCACTTCTTTCATTACAGTGTGGTGTCAGCCAATCTTGTGCTGAACAACTTTTATGAAGCATTAAACTTTCCTTTTTGTAAATCGAAAAGCAATTTTTATGCTTATTTCCTCGAGAAAGAGATGCATTACAGCCACAAAGTAACACATTTTCAAATTACTGTTGTGGTCTGAATAAAATTATGTTTAAAGAATTACTAATTTTAAAAACCATTTTATAACATTGTTATTACCTTTACTGCCTAGTTGCAGATATTCCTTTTGTTTCTGAAAGTAAGCTCTCATTTGTTAAAATCACATAATTTTTAAAAATGTGCCTTAACATTTCAAGAAGAAAAGTTCAATTGCGCATGACACTGTTCAAATAAACGATTTTTACTTGCATCTAATTTTATTCAGGAATTATAATCCTTTCATCAACAATGTTGATATTTTATTTTATGTACAATATTTTTTCAAAAATTGCTAAACCCCCGTATATTCAAAGTTAATTAATTTCGGATATAAATAATGTTGGTTGGTTGGTTGCTTTATTAATGGCACAGGATTAACTCCCTTTAGCCAAACATGATATATACATAATATTGTTTACAGTATTGATGAAGTAATATATATAGGCGCATAACATAAAAGTGAGTGCGGCTTAACTTAAAATTAAAAAGATGTTATTAATAATTTTGTATGAGCACGGTATATAAAACGAACAGTGAGTTTCAACAACTAATTAATAAATTGTAGCGCGGATATATCAAAATACGAAGCTTCAATCGACTGTAGTAAACGCGAATTAACGTACCGATAGACATTGCGGCCCAACTTGTCAGCTTCCAATAAATAGTCAAAAAGTCTGCTCTTAAAGGAGCATAGTGTAGCACTAGCTGCAATATTGTGAGGAAGTGAATTCGACAGTCTACTGGTGGTAATAATAAAGGAATTCCCAAAAACAGATGTACGATGGGCAGGAAATCGGAATATAGCCCGGCAAAGGCCGTCCGTCACACGATCAGCCCCCATATTGAATATTAGTTCCTTTTAATTCGCCCACAGTGGCGGCGCTACTGCGCCAGGCACTTAACGGGGGATACTTGTGCTAGCTAAGTTGGTGACCCCTGGATCGCAGCACACTGAAAATTTGGCGAAACTGAGGCAGTGTTCTCAGATTTAGATGCAATCTCACGCAAGCGCGGTACGCGCCGTCCACGACTCCGCGCTGGTTGGCCGGCCGATTCCCCGCGAAGCCGATGGATTTCAAATGGCACGCCGGCGGATGAGTGCCAATGCAAAATAGTCGTTTTTGACATAAAAATGCATTTAAAAAATTCGGGGTTTTGGCCAAGTCGGCGCAAGACATGTTTCTTTCTGAAATTATGAAGAAAGAATTAGGAAATTATAAAAAATATTTTTTTTATGAGCATGTGGTGTAAAAATTCCTGTTTTTTTATTAAAATTGTATGCGATACGTACTTTTAAGCAATAAAAATTGAAAAATACAATCCCAGATTTATAAATAAATTATTCCCTTGTATGCTGTATTGAATTTTATTGAAAATAATCTTATTAAAAGAATAATATCGCAAATACGGCACATTATGTCATTGTAATATTATTCTTTATTATGTATATGATAAAAATGACTCTTTAAAAGTATTTTGAAAGTAAATTACTTTAATTGCTTAATAATAATATAGAAAAATTTATCCGGCTGTCCGATGATCAAATGCGACAAATACTCCACAGTTTCCATGTCAATCTCGTTGACTCAGTTGATGCGGTCTTTGACTGGTGATGTAGAAGATGGAGGTTCGCATCCTCACCCGATTACGTTTCGTTTTTTATTTTGTTCATTTTATTTTTTTGTTTACTTATTTTATTTATTTAAGTACAGGGCTGTACCACTTCTGGCACTTTTTTTTAAACAGCTACCACTGAAGTGGTTAAACTCTATTTCTGCTGTTGTGTATTTTGAATATTTAATTTAATTTTTCAAATTTTGATTTGTATATTCTTCATTATTGGTATTTTGTTTTGTTCCTTAAATTAAATACTTTACGAAATATTGCTTAATTTTTCCCCCTTTATTTTTTTGTGTTTTATCTCTTGTGCTACGTCACAGTCATACAAGAATACTGTCTTGTATTAGACAGTATTTTTTCTTTTCTTGGCTTGTCTTGTGTTATGATAATGTTGCAATTTCTGAATTGTCTTGTATTGCCTCATCTGGTCTAAGTGTTATTTCGTTAAAAAATTTGTAATTGCATATAAATGGATATCGTATAAACGAAATCAAGTGTTACACTCCGTATGTTTTTGCGGTCGTAACTCCCAGTTATCCAGGCAGTCAGCTTCGATTGAGGCCTTAAATGCTTAAATAACAAAAATGCGTAAATAACATAAGCGAATATTTTTATATAAAAAGTAGTGTTGGCGTGGTGCCTCGCTCGCTTCGCTCGCTCAGAAACTTCGACCCAGTGGAGAGTCGACTATTCATTAAGACTCGTTTGTTTACTAACAGCTTTCAATTATATTATAAAATTATATTGATATTTGGCGGTCCAATCATATTTAGGTCCAAGTGGCTTTGATAGATTTGTTACAACAATATAGTGTTTCTTAATATGTATGAAAATTGAAAATGAGCATTTTCAAAACTTCGACCCCGACAACAGGCCAGCCGAAGTATTAATAAATAAAAGTTGCAAAGCACTTACTTCAAGCACTTGTATTGTAATAGACTATTCGATGCATATTACATGTTTACTGTGTTTTACTAATAACTGTCTGTATTATTATGATATTATATATACAATATATATACATATAATTCGTCAAAGATAACTTGAAAGTGTAGAAAAGATCTCTGACGGATATATTTTAGATGTCTATAAGTAATCTTTTAGATATATCGTAAGAGTTATTTTAGTATCAAGGGCATAAAAGAACTTATGCGCTCGTAGGTGATCACCGCGGCCGAAGGGCTGGCGAAGACTACCGCTGGGGGGTAGGGGGTCGAAACGTCGAAATTTGATGAAAAACTATAGGGTAATTTTTTCGCCGCGATGACCAAATTCAATACTTTTTCAGACAATAGTCATAAACATTTTAAACCAGTTTTTATGGCATTATCCTTAACTTTAGGAAGAAAAAGCATACAACCTTTTTTGTTGAGAATTTCATGCTCTATCTTTTTGTTTGAAACATTTTTTAATAAAATTTGTATTTTTCAAAATAAATGCAAAAAGCTACAAAGAAACTTAATTGGGGCTAATTTTTTTTAGTAATGGACGGGTGGATCTGCCCCGAAATCTAATCAGATCTAAGTTATGCCAAAACGCGTATTTTAAAAAAAAATTTATGTCAATACGCCGTTCCGTTCGCGAGTTATCGCGAGACAAAAAAACGGGACGTACGGACGTACGTACGTACAAGATCACGGACACAAATTTTTTTATTGTTGATTTGGGTTCCTTAGGGTCTGAAACGTTGACATTTGATGAAAAACTATATGGTAATTTTTTTGCCCGAAGTGACCAAATTCAATACTTCGTCCAGACTTAGTCTGGGTCGAAGTAACTAATGTATATTTACAAAGATTACATACCGACGCCTGAGTCCCAGAACCTGCCGTTTCGCCACAGCGTTGAAAACCCGTCCGTTTCGTGATGAGTTCGAATAACTGGCCATTTCGAACGCTGCTCGAATAACCGGTCATTTCGCGGAAGTTTCGAAAAACCGGCCATTTCGATAACTGTTCGAAAAGCGGCCATCTCGTGAATGACAAGAAACAAGCGGCCAATTCGGAAAGGGATTCGAAGTTGCGGGCCATTTCGTAAAATACTTTCTGTATATGGGAATTTTATATTTGTCCCACTGCCGGATACTGGCGTGACATAATTATATTTATTTCGAAGATTAACAAACTTGCAAATATAATATGTGACATTAAAAATTAATAATGTACGTTATATTGAAATGCAATATCTAACATTATTATTTCTTTCCTGAAGCATCTACAGAAAACTGTGACTAATACTCATTATATCGAATTTTAATAGTTCATATTTTCGATAACAAATAAAGAACGCAGAATTTTTTTAAAATACTGACTAATAAATTAAATAAATATATAAAATACACATGATTTAATTTATAGAGGAATAATAGTTTGAAATTTATTTTTAAAAAAACTAAAGAAAATTTGTATTTAAGCAGAGAATATTGTCATAATATATCCATCGATGAAGAAATCCATTCTACTCTAGAAATCCATAATACTCTAAGCACTATTAATTTAGGCTGCGGGGTCGAATGCTCTAGTTTTAGTACTTTTATTCGGCACATTCAATTTTTTTGTGATTACTTGAGTTCATATACTGAAATAAAAATAACACTGTTACGGAAATTGAATGATGAAAAAATCAAATATATTTTTATAATAAGATCAATTAATACTGGATAGTGTTTTTTAAGTACTGTAAATAGACGAGATAACAATGGATTGTAAATATAATTTAATTTTAATTAGTAATAATTTTACTAGACTTTGAAATATTTGTTGTTTCCCAGTATCGTTCCCGAAAAGGTTGAAAAAGGCAGGAAAATCTTTAGTTCATTTAACTACTTTTTAACTATGCAAAGTGTTTCAATATGCCTCAATGGAATTTTCTAAGTTGCAGTTACGACCGTAAAGATGTTGAATCAATTGAAAATATATGCTTCCATCATTTTGAATACTTTTTAATTTACTGGATAATCAAACTCCAGAAAATGTTTAAAATTTAGTAAATTAAATAATAAATAATTAAATAAATTTAAAATTTCGTTCCTTAACTATATTTTTGGTTGATTTAACTCCTTTATTGTCGTAACTACAACTTGTAAAATTTCGTTGGGGACTTTGATTGAAAAACTCTGAGTAGTTAAAAAGTAGTCAAATTTACTATGATTTTTTAAAGTCTAATGTGTAATTAAGGATAAATTTACTAAAAGATATCTTCAACAAAAATAATCCAAAGAACACGTACGATGCGCATGCATATAAAAACTATAACAATGACACTTCTATGCGATGACAATCTATGCATATGTCTAGAAAATCTTGATTGATTGATTTATGCGATGCAGAAGTGGAATCACAATAAAATTCCCACATACAGAAATTATTTTACGAAATGGCCCGCATCTTCGAATCTCTTTCAAAATTTCGCGAAATGACTGGTTATTCGAGCAGCGTTCAAAATGGCCAGTTATTCGCACTCATCACGAAACGGACGGTTTTTCAACGCTGATGAAAACTGGAGACTAGGGGCGGAAATATTTCCCGACACTCCAACGATGGGATGGTTACGGAGGGGGATCATTCGGGAGCCGAAACCGGAAATCGGCGTCCGGCAGGTGAAGGTTGCAAAAACGACTCTCCATCTCATCTTGCGGGCCGCTTTTTTTCGTCCCATGGTGGGCTCTTCGCGAGCGTAGCCTCGGGTCGGCTCTCTTCGGGGTCGACTGTTGTCGTCTGGGCCTGCAACATAATAGACCAGGAGCTAGTGACCAAAAAGTGTGACTGATTTCTTCGCGTATGCAAATTAAATGGAGAAGTTGTATGGGTATTTCATGAACATAGTATCGGCGTGAAACTGCCATAATACTGACTGCCTGAGTTTCAGTATTGACCGTCAGTACTGGGCTGGCACTGGCCAACACCGGCATTTAAAGCTTTTTAGTACTGACTGACGGAGTATAGCAATCGTGAACATGTACTGACCGTCAGTACTGATTCAGTACTGACCCAGTACTGACTAGTGGTACCAAAAACAAAAATCATTGCTGGCTACTAGTACTGGATCAGTACTGATCCGCAACGACGGCAGCAATCATTCGATGCCGTATGCAGTACCGGCTACTAGTACTGGATCTGTACTGATCCGCTCCGGCGATCAATATTCATGTGATACGAAATACGGTACTGATCATTAGTGCTGGGCCAGTACTGATCAACTCCGGCGGTCAGTAATAATTTTATACCGTACACAGTACTGTCTTTTAGTACTGGGACAGTACTGTGCCTGTATTATCGCTAGTGCTGATAATCAGTACCGGGTGCCAGTACTGGACCAGTGCTTACCGGGTTTTTACTCCGTCTATTTCTACCTGGGAATATGTTTTCCGTAACACTGATGGTAAATAACATTAATTTAATATTTTGTATACAAATTTACCTATCCTGTACAAGATTTTAAACTGCCATGATAACATTATGAAAACTTTATCCTGTTATGAAATGTATTTTTTTAATAACTTTGTGTAAAATGCGGAAGAAAATAAATAAAAAATATATAAAATCGAATATTAGGCACGTACTGATAAATTAATAACTTTTAATATATTCAAAGAAAGGGTTTTTCTAAAAATGTGAGTGTTATGCGTTCCTTCAATCTTAAATCTGCAAACGCATGGATGGAGTATAGCAGAAAATCGTGTAGTGTTTAAATTGTTTGAAGGCGAAGAAATGCCAGAACTGGCAACAGACGTTCTTACTCAACCAGACAAAAATGGTATGCCCTACAGTTTTTAATTAGCAATGTATTTTTCAGATTTTTATATATGAGCAAATCCATGCAACTTTTGATATTTCTCCACATCATACTATAATTTTAAAAAAATGTTAATGCACATTATTACATGCATACACTCTAAAAAAGTTAGATAATACGCCATGCCATTCACTTTATTCCAGATTTATTTCTTTAACATGAAGGGGAGGTACCTACCTCACGCAAAATCAACTCTATTGAATACACCTTTAAACAAATTGGAAATATTATTTCTTTAGTCATTGTCATAACAAGGAATTCAATCGTGCTTGAGTGAAAAGTGCAAAAAATATTTTTGACCTATAAATCGTAGCTCAAAAAAATTGTTTATTAAAATAATGCTACTTTTCTCTAAATTGATTTCAAAATTAAAAAAAAAAGTACGGTGAACATAAAAACATATTTTCTAAATAATTACGCATGGGTTTAAAAAAATTAATTTTGTTTTCTCCCGAAAAAAAAATTTGTACAATTTTTATTCTAGCACCACTGAATTTTCCTTAAAAATTACTAAAGAAATAATTTTTTCAAATTTTTTAAAGATGTATTTCATAGAGCTGATTTTGAGCGAGGTATCTCCCTTTAATGATAGGTAATCAAAACATTTAAATACTTTTAGAACTTGTAACGTTTGATTCACTAGAAAGTAATGACACGACAGTTTTTCTACAATTATTCTTCATTGGTAATATACACTGAAAAAAAAGTTTTGCTCCTACAGCAATAACACGTATTTTTTTCACAAATGTGTAATAACCGTTAGAGTCATTTCTACTATTTTATTTCTAATGTCTCACCTTTCAAATAAGCAATATTACTGGCAAATTCAGTCCTATAATCAAAATTCAGGCAAACTGAACCAATTTCATTTCCTAGGTATAGCGGTATAGTGCTGAAACGATTCGGAGTCAAATGTAGTAAAAACTTTATGAATCGTCCACACATAAAAATAAATATGTGAATTATAAGTCATTAGCATTATTAAATAAATTAAAATTATAGATCGGAATCGTTAGGTGCTGAAAGAAATAAATAGTCATTTTTATATTAGTCATTGAATTAATAGTACATTAGTACTATAGATCATCGATTTTGCGCACTGAATTGGATTTGCTAATATAGTATGTCCACATTATTGGTTCGAATGTCGACGATGACGAATACGACGTCAACGACGACGATAATGATGATGACGATGACGATGACGATGACGATGACGATGACGATGACGATGACGATGACGATGACGATGACGATGACGATGACGATGACGATGACGATGACGATGACGATGACGATGACGATGACGATGACGATGATGACGATGATGACGATGATGACAATGATGACGATGATGCCATTGGTGCGGATGATAATGACAACGATAATT
The DNA here is from genome assembly GCA_030407085.1 of Trichopria drosophilae. Lineage (NCBI taxonomy): Eukaryota > Metazoa > Arthropoda > Insecta > Hymenoptera > Diapriidae > Trichopria > Trichopria drosophilae. The sequence continues at coordinate 138,572,383 of CM059584.1, read as the reverse complement.
ATGATACTGACAAGTAATAAATGATGGTGATATTAAAAACAATGATAATGATGTCGGATACCCCATGATAAAAAAATTAATTTGATTTGCAGTTTTAAATAGATAAAATATTTCTTTATGACATTGTTTTGGATATGATCTATTTAAAATACTTAAGAAAAATGTAAACAAACATGTTATACCCTTGTGTGACTCCCAAATATCGGTCAATGATATCGTGGAAAATGTAAACAATCACGGTATACATATTAAAAACATTGCTCTTATAAAACAAACAGTATTCAAAGTCTGCGTGAAAGAGATCGTACACAATTATGTCGGATAGTTCGGAAAGTGATTGTTGTGATGAAGTGCCGGTGGAAATTTTTGAAGCAGCCAAAAATGTAACTTTGAATCTTCTTCCAATTTTATCTCGGCAATAGTATACAGGGATGTATAATGAGTTTAAAAAATGGCGAAGTGCAAAAAAAACTACATCTTTCGCAGAAGAAGTTTTTCTGGCCTATTTTAATGAAATTTCAAACAAATTTTCATCGTCGTCTTTATGGAGCCGCTACTCAATGTTGAAATCTACTGTCCAAGCCTATCATAGTATTGACCTTAGTCAATATAAAAAGCTAATCGCATTTCTGAAGAAGTTACATGTCGGACATAAAGCTAAAAAATCAAAAGTTTTTACAGTTTCAGACACAGTTAAATTCTGCAAAGAAGCACCGGACAATTTCTACTTAGCAACAAAGGTATGTTTTTTGAATTTTTAAAAACTTCGAAAGAATCGCGATTTTTATTTTCCAGGTAATTTTTCAGTAATTACGATATGAATTTTTATTGTTAAATTTATTTTTATTTAGTAAAAACATTTGATACAAAATTGTTTTTGCCTTATTATGTTGTTTACTTTTTAACCCATAATGTTCAATATCGGGGGGGCGATGACCCCCGCCCCCCTTCCCCCTTTCCTTTCCCCCTTTCCACCCACCCTCTTTCCACTCGACTTTATTGTCATGACTTAATGATTTACCTTACTCCTACTGTACCAAAAAATGATATTCACATCGCGGTCATACAATTTGTACTATCTGCAATGTTATAGGTACTATGTTGTTTTAGAATTACTTTTATGGAGCCCGAAGTTCAAAAAATTGATTCAGCCATCTTTACTTTACATTTTTTAATGAAAATTCCTACCTTATCAACGGAGCACTTTAGAACCCTCTTAATCTATATTGTATTCTCCACCCACCCCAATAGCGATAAATACGGTTTTTCGATATACTATTAGGACCAATGTCACATTCAATTTCCTATAGAATACCCATCTATTATTTTCCTGTTTTTTGTAAGAAAAAAGTGATCAAGTTAATTGAAAAACTCTGATTTGGCATATATTTCGATTGCACAATCTGATGCGAGTATGTCCGTATCGTGACATTTCTATATTATTATATGCACTTAATTTTCCAGGTTGCTCTTGCTATTGGAGTAAGTGGTGCATGCAGACGCGAGGAATTGACCAATCTTACTATGAAAGACATTGAAGATCATGGGACGTTTTTACTGGTTCGTTTACCGAAAACTAAAACAAAGATTGAACGGTCTTTTACAGTAAACGATGATTTTTATACTGATATTTGTAAAAAATATATTTCGAAGAGACCAGTTACTGCAAAATCAGAAAGATTTTTTCTTGGATTTAAAAATGGGAAATATTTCCAACAACCAATAGGGATTAACACCATCGGTGGAATGCCAAAAGAAATTGCCAAATTCCTAAATTGTCAAAATCCGGAAGAATACACAGGCCATACATTTAGACACACATCAGCAACAATACTTGTGGATTCTGGCGCAGATATACTTGAATTAAAACGCCATGGAGGATGGAAGTCGAACGCCGTTGCTAAAGGATAGTTGAGAATTCAATAATGAATAAAAAAAAATCGGACATAAAATTATTGGTTCCATACTTCAAAGTGAGCAAGAAGAATCTGCAGCAAAACGTTTGAAGACATCGCATAAAGATATTGAGCAATTCCCAACAAGTATCGTAAGAAATGATCCACAAACTTCAATGACGACGGAAGTTAGTTCAAATACATCAGATGGTGCATTTAATCAAGTTCATCACAATATCGAACTAAACCATTTATCAGAATTAACTTCAACAAATTTAAATAAGCATACTTCTTTTCAATTACACAATTGTAATGTAACAATCAATATGTTGAATAATTAATCACAATTATTTTATAATTAAATATAGATAATAATAATCAGTGTAAAGTGTAACGAAGTGAACAATTTTATTTTGATTCATGATTTAATTTAACGAATAATCTTACCAAACAATATCAATCATCAATTATGCTAAAATAATAATTAATAAACAAATTTCCATTTAGATGTTCTATTATATATAATTAAGGAGCAGCCCCCTTCCTCCCCCACCACTATCCTTTATCCAAGATACGCATTCCTTCCCAGTCACCTCATACCACTTCGTCGTACAATAAGTAGTATTAATTATTCCTGAGTTCTTCACAACATTTTTATAATTAAAATTTAAAAAAAATATGTAATTGAATCTATCGAATTTTGCGCACTCAGTTAGGAAAAATAGTATACGCAACACATGCGCAAGTAGACACTTTACGGACTCCTTTTAGTCGGTAAAGTGTGACTTAACGGACTGATCTCTGCACTTTACGGACTAAAAACAGTCGTTAAAGTGCTTCTTACTTTTGCGAACACTGAAAAGTAGAGTATTTTAGGTGCCTTCCCTCCCTTGCGGGTTTAAGACCCCCCCCCCCCCCCCCCCCCCCCCCCCCATGGGAGAATGGGGCCAAATTTGAGTGATGCGCCAGCACAGCTGGTTGTGCCCACTGAAAAATAAACAACAATTCAGCTACCAAATTGTTAGTAACAAGCTGCCTGCCATGAGACTTCTGTTGGTTCAGAGAACCCTTTCTAACGTTAAGAGGCCAAGCCCTTTTTGCGGGTACTACCGGACGGACACGGCACGCCATAGCGCTCCCCCGTGTGGAACCCGCCGGCAGGGGCTTGACACCGCACCCTACGTCCCCAGTACGGTGGGTATCTCACTGATATATCTGATATGGATAGGCGATACCCATGCTTTGGCTCGTTAGATCGTGGCACAGGAAGATATTTGGTAAAGTCGAAGAGCGGGATACCGGAAAAAACCGAGTGCGCGCGACCAGTTCCGAAGGTGAATGCCGCAAAATTCAAAGGAGCAAACGTTGATTAACTTACAATCTAATTGTAAAATATCATTAAAATATAATTGTGCAACCCCAAAAATACTTATTGCTTTAATTAACAAGAAAAATAGTAATTAACAAATGTAATGAAAAGATAAAATAGGTACGTTGCAAGAAAACCTGTATTCTCCACTTTTCGTCTTGTAAAAATAATTAATTAGTGTAACGAGATATAATGTTTTTTAAATAAAAATCTAGTTTCTGGAAAGAAGTCTTTTTAAACAATATTACTATTATGATAGAAATTTGTCATATATTCTGTAATTTTTTTTATAATTAACGTAAGGCGTACTGTAAACATATATCGTAGCGAACGCAGAGCTCTTTTTTATACTAAAAAGTCACACTTGTAAAAATCAGAATTTCACAGTGATACAAATGACGAATCTGTGGTTCTGTGGCTGAATGGGCCGATTCGGACGCAGTCGGGTGGTTTCGGGTCTCCTTCGGGATCTATACCCCCTCCATTTCATACCAAACGCCTTCCAACGGAAACCTTCAAATTGTCCCACATTTTGACTCCCTATAGCCTATCCATATCATATATATCAGTGCTTCCAACGGAAACCTTCAAATTGTCCCACGTTTTGACTCCCTATAGCCTATCCATATTATATATATATATCAGTGGTCAGCATAGATATAGTTTCCTTTTCTTAATTATTCATCCCTTCAATCACTTGGGACTCTTTTCTTGCCTCGGTTCTCCATAAATATCATGCACGTTAGTATCAGAATTCAGTATCAGTTTGTAGTTAGGGCGTCTGAGGCTGATTCATTCCGTCAAAGCCTCACTGAAGAGTGCATATGCGGAGGGGATTGAACGAAACGCCACGCATGTATCTTTTTAATTTTTTAATTTTTATTTAATTGTATATTTTTTTTTGTTGCATGTCTACATATTTTTTTGCATGTCTATATATTTGTTTGCATGTATATATATATATATAATCTCGGATTCACAAATGTTTAGGCCTTGTCGAAATATTTATAATCTCAACTAGTAATGAATTTAACAACGAAATTGTCAAATCGAAATTGTATCAACTTTATAGTTATTGAACATAATTTTATCTTTCTTTTTTTTCTATTACCTTTTTTCGTTGTTATATTCATTACTACTTGAGATTATAAATATTTCGACAAGGCCTAAACGTTTGTGAATCCGAGCGACTACGATGGAAGGTGTTTGAAATGTTTTATGAAATTTCCAAACTATGGCATTTTAACATCTAATGCAATTGGTAGGTCTAAGCCGTTAATTATTTTATTTTAATTTTTACAATATTTTATTTACCCATACGACTGAACACAACTACAGATCATTCATCCATTAACCCTATGAGTCACGCATTTTGCCTTTTGTCCAATCGAGCTGGAAATTGTCGGTCGGGGGTTTTTGGGGTCGCTGATTCCGAATCTGAGCTTAGTTTTGTAAAATTCAAAATGGCGGACAACAATTTAAAATATAAATGTATTTGGACAAAATTTGTTACTCGGGATTTTTGGGGTTGCTAATTACGAATCTGAGCTTAGTTTTGTGAAAATAAAAGTGGCGGATCCAATATGGCGGACAAAATTAAAAATATAAATGTATTTGGACAAAATTAGACTGAGGAACTTCCACGTAGTGAGTCCTGGATGTTTTCTATGAAGTAACGAATCCCAGCCGTTAGCCTCTTTTCCCATGTGCAATCCGTATTTTTATATATTTCATAAATTTTGTCATTCGATTTCTCGATCGCTCGAATTACATTTAAAATTTGTGTCCGTCATATTAGATCCGCCATTTTGAATTGCACAAAACTAACCTTGGATTCGTAATCAGAGATCCCGAAAATCCCCGAGTAACAAATTTTATCCAACTACAGTTATATTTTAACCCTTTGAGTCACACATTTTTCCTTTTATCAAATTTAGCTCAAATTTGTTACTCGGAGGTTTTGAGGTCGCTGATTACGAATTCGGGGTTAGTTTTTCGAAATTCAAGATGACGGATCCAATATGGCGGACAACAATTTTAAATATAATTAGATTGGGACAAAAATTGCTACTCGGGGGTTTTCAAGGTAGCTGATTACGAATCCGAGGTTTGTTTTTCGAAATTCAAGATGGTGGATCCAATGTGGCGGACAAAAATTTAAAATATAATTCGATTGGGACAAAATTTGCTACTCGGGGGTTTTCAAGATCGCTGATTATGAATCCGATGTCAGATTTACGAAATTCAAAATGGCGGATGGGGGGGGGGGGGGTGGGGGGGGGGGGGGGTGGGGGGGGGGGGGGGTGGGGGGGGGGGGGGGTGGGGGGGGGGGGGGGTGGGGGGGGGGGGGGGTGGGGGGGGGGGGGGGTGGGGGGGGGGGGGGGTGGGGGGGGGGGGGGGTGGGGGGGGGGGGGGGTGGGGGGGGGGGGGGGTGGGGGGGGGGGGGGGTGGGGGGGGGGGGGGGTGGGGGGGGGGGGGGGTGGGGGGGGGGGGGGGTGGGGGGGGGGGGGGGTGGGGGGGGGGGGGGGTGGGGGGGGGGGGGGGTGGGGGGGGGGGGGGGTGGGGGGGGGGGGGGGTGGGGGGGGGGGGGGGTGGGGGGGGGGGGGGGTGGGGGGGGGGGGGGGTGGGGGGGGGGGGGGGTGGGGGGGGGGGGGGGTGGGGGGGGGGGGGGGTGGGGGGGGGGGGGGGTGGGGGGGGGGGGGGGTGGGGGGGGGGGGGGGTGGGGGGGGGGGGGGGTGGGGGGGGGGGGGGGTGGGGATGCCTGCCATGAGACTTCTGTTGGTGTCAGAGAACCCTTTCTTCTAAACGTTAAGAGGCCAAGCCCTTTTTGCGGGTACTCACCGGACGGACACGGCACGCCATAGCGCTCCCCCCGTGTGGAACCCGCCGGCAGGGGCTTTGACACACCAAAGCACCCTACGTCCCCAGTTACGGTGGGTATCTCACTGATATATCTGATATGGATAGGCGATACCCTAGCGTTGGCTCGTTAGAATCGTGGCACAGGAAGATATTTGGTAAAGGTCCGAAGAGCGGGATACCGGAAAAAACCGAGTGCGCGCGACCAGTTCCGAATCGTGAATGCCGCAAAATTCAAAGGAGCAAACGTTGATATAACTTTACAATCTAAATGTAAAATATCATTAAAATAATAAGAATTGTGCAAACCCCAAAAAATACTTATTGCTTTAATTAACAAGAAAAAATTAGTAATTAACAAATTGTAATGAAAAGATAAAATAGGTAGCGTTGCAAGAAAACCTGTATTCTCCACTTGTTCGTCTTGTAAAAATAATTTAATTAGTGTAACGAGATATATGGTTTTTTAAATAAAAAATCTAGTTTCTGGAAAGCAAGTCTATTTAAACAATATGACTATTATGATAGAAAATTTGTCATATATTCTGTAATTTTTTTTATAATTAACGTAAGTCGTACTGTAAACATATATCGTCAAGCGAACAGCAGAGCTCTTTTATATACTTAAAAATTCACACGTGTATAAATCAGAATTCAACACAGTGATACAAATGACGAATCTGTGGTTCTGTGGCTGAATGGGCCGATTCGGACCGCATTCGGGTGGTTTCGGGTCTCCTTCGGGATCTATACCCCCTCCATTTCATACCAAACGCCTTCCAACGGAAACCCTTCAAATTGTCCCACAATGTTGACTCCCTATAGCCTATCCATATCATATATATCAGTGCGATTCCAACGGAAACCTTCAAATTGTCCCACGTTTTGACTCCCTATAGCCTATCCATATTATATATATATATCAGTGGTCAGCATAGATATAGTTTCCTTTTCTTAATTATTCATCCCTTCAATCACTTGGGACTCTTTTCTTGCCTCGGTTCTCCATAAATATCATGCACGTTAGTATCAGAATTCAGTATCAGTTTGTAGTTAGGGCGTCTGAGGCTGATTCATTCCGTCAAAGCCTCACTGAAGAGTGCATATGCGGAGGGGATTGAACGAAACGCCACGCATGTATCTTTTTAATTTTTTAATTTTTATTTAATTGTATATTTTTTTTTGTTGCATGTCTACATATTTTTTTGCATGTCTATATATTTGTTTGCATGTATATATATATATATAATCTCGGATTCACAAATGTTTAGGCCTTGTCGAAATATTTATAATCTCAACTAGTAATGAATTTAACAACGAAATTGTCAAATCGAAATTGTATCAACTTTATAGTTATTGAACATAATTTTATCTTTCTTTTTTTTCTATTACCTTTTTTCGTTGTTATATTCATTACTACTTGAGATTATAAATATTTCGACAAGGCCTAAACGTTTGTGAATCCGAGCGACTACGATGGAAGGTGTTTGAAATGTTTATGAAATTTCCAAACTATGGCATTTTAACATCTAATGCAATTGGTAGGTCTAAGCCGTTAATTATTTTATTTTAATTTTTACAATATTTTATTTACCCATACGACTGAACACAACTACAGATCATTCATCCATTAACCCTATGAGTCACGCATTTTGCCTTTTGTCCAATCGAGCTGGAAATTGTCGGTCGGGGGTTTTTGGGGTCGCTGATTACGAATCTGAGCTTAGTTTTGTAAAATTCAAAATGGCGGACAACAATTTAAAATATAAATGTATTTGGACAAAATTTGTTACTCGGGATTTTTGGGGTTGCTAATTACGAATCTGAGCTTAGTTTTGTGAAAATAAAAGTGGCGGATCCAATATGGCGGACAAAATTAAAAATATAAATGTATTTGGACAAAATTAGACTGAGGAACTTCCACGTAGTGAGTCCTGGATGTTTCTATGAAGTAACGAATCCCAGCCGTTAGCCTCTTTTCCCATGTGCAATCCGTATTTTTATATATTTCATAAATTTTGTCATTCGATTTCTCGATCGCTCGAATTACATTTAAAATTTGTGTCCGTCATATTAGATCCGCCATTTTGAATTGCACAAAACTAACCTTGGATTCGTAATCAGAGATCCCGAAAATCCCCGAGTAACAAATTTTATCCAACTACAGTTATATTTAACCCTTTGAGTCACACATTTTTCCTTTTATCAAATTTAGCTCAAATTTGTTACTCGGAGGTTTTGAGGTCGCTGATTACGAATTCGGGGTTAGTTTTTCGAAATTCAAGATGACGGATCCAATATGGCGGACAACAATTTTAAATATAATTAGATTGGGACAAAAATTGCTACTCGGGGGTTTTCAAGGTAGCTGATTACGAATCCGAGGTTTGTTTTTCGAAATTCAAGATGGTGGATCCAATGTGGCGGACAAAAATTTAAAATATAATTCGATTGGGACAAAATTTGCTACTCGGGGGTTTTCAAGATCGCTGATTATGAATCCGATGTCAGATTTACGAAATTCAAAATGGCGGATTCAATATGGCCTTCACCGAGATATAAAAAACGAGAATTTTGATGAAAATGCGTATTAGAGGGTTTTTGGGATCGCTGATTACGAATCCGATGTCAGCTTTACGAAATTCAAAATGAAAGATTCAAGATGGCGGTCAGCGAGATATAAAAAGCGAGAATGTTGATGAAAATACGTATTAAGGGATGTTCAGGGACGTTGATAACGAATTCGATGTTGCATTCTATACAATTGTGAATCTGCTATGATAATGATAGAAATGTCATTTGGGGGTCATACATTACGAATTTTATGTCAGATTGCCAAAATTAGAAATTGAAAATGGCGAGTAACAGTTGCACTCAAGATGTGTGGATCAATTATGCGAAATATTATTTGAATATTTCTCTTTCTCGGCATTACCCAGAGCTAATAACGTGGACGTAAACTGTACTAGCTCCATTTTTTTGTTGTTGTTTTTATATTTTTTAACATCTTACCTACAATCAAAATAAAATTCATATTCAGCGTGGCTGAAAATTCCCTAACACGCTTCTTCATAAAAAATTCTCGCTTTTTTACATCTTGCTCACAGCCATTTTGAATTTCGTAAAGCTGATATTGAATTCGTAATTATCGACTTCGGAAATCCCCAAATACGCATTTTCACCACAATTCGCGCTTTTTTACATCTCGATCACCGCCATCTTGAATCAGCCATCTTGGATCCGTCATTTTAAATGTCATAAAGCTGACATCGGATTCGCAATCAGCGACCCCGAAAACCCCCTAATACACATATTCATCAAAATTGGCGATATTTTACATGTTTCTGACCGCCATATTGAATCCGCCATTTTGAATTTTGTAAATCTGACACAGGATTCGTAGTCAGCGACCTCAAAAACCTATGTACCCCGAACTTCAAGTCGTTATCTTTCAAAATAGCGTCAAAAATGAATTCTTTCCAAAAAAACATGATTTTTTTGTGTTTGTTTATTTATATAAAGTAAACAATAAACAATTATGTATTTTGAGTCATGTGGATATGTTCTTTAAGTACTAAGGTAACAGAAAATAGCAAAAAGAACGATCGGAATACGTTAACTCTGACGACTCCAGACGTCCTACATATTACGCAACATATTTCCCCGTTGCTTGTTCACTCTGCTCATAGGAAATCTTCGTATCTCCTCTTTCGCATATTCATAACATCTTATCTCACCTTCGTCTTCAAGATTTTCCTGGAAAACTACAGTCTCTCGTCTTCGACCTACAAGTGAACTGACACGTGCGCAATATGTATACAAAGGTCATCTGCGCAATGTATTGGTAAATCTTAGTAAATAATAAGGAGGAGTAGGGGTGGATCACCATAACAAACCAAACTCGAAAACTAATACATAGCCGTCGAGAGGTCGCTCAATCATGACCTACCTCACGTTGCGGCCAAAGAGACCTCGTACGTTTTTGTTTTCGTCAAACTACTGACCTACTTCAAAATCGGCTACAGGGATATTTACGATCATAAATTATTTTTTACCTGTCATTAATTACCCAATTAACATTATTTATTGACATTTTTATTATTTGTTTTGACCTTAATTACCCATTAATAACGATTATCACCTCTTTATGAGGTCATTAACCCTGACCTATCTCAAGGTTCATCTACTGTCTGGCGCCAGACCTACCGCAACGTGGAGGAGGGCAGGGGGGAGGGGTTACTTCTGGCAATCGGTTACCTATACTACTTGTTCTGCTTCATTAACGAATATAACATATTAATGTTCAACAAATTAAATATGGCTTATGCCCCACCAATGAGAAATCTATATTTTCCTCCTCCCCTCCGACTCGCGTTCATTCCCGAGGAGGAAATATATATCAAGCACGATGAAAAATTGACCGATTATTAATTGAAAAGGTTATTTTTGATCATCAGACGAATGAAGCAGAATTCCCTCATTGACAAAAAAAAAAAAAAAATGTTCCTATGTATATCTTCTGAAGGAAGACATACCCCTCCGTTCCTCGCCTTTCGGCATACCAGAGGTTATCGCTATTGTTTAGTTGCTATTCTTTCATTTCTTCTCACGCCGACATGAGTGGAAATTTTTAAGTTTTTAAAAGTGGTTTGTGTCTTGGGGGACCTACAATTTATAAAGTGGAATCCGAACCACTTGTTATTGCTATTACTGGTTATTGCTTATTGAAAGTGTAAAAATTAAAACAAAAATTTCGCATTGATTCTTAATCTTGACCAGTGTTTACTGTATAACTTCGTAGTCAGTTCTGCTTTTGGCTCTTTCTTTGAGTCTTTCTCTTATTTTGCATGTTGTGATACTGGACTTGTGTCCATTTGGTAGCTTTGCTTTGGTGCAGTTAATGCATCTTTCTTTTCCTTCACAATCCTTTGTTAGGTGTCCTATTTCTCCACATTTACTACAGACTGCTTCTTTGTTCTTGCAGAACTTCGAAATGTGTCCAGATCTTTGGCATTTGAAGCATTGCGTGACTAGGACAAAGTCGCTGATTTTACAGCTACTCCATCCTACCAGCAGTCTTTGGTGTGCTTTTAGTCTCATTCTTAGTTCTGGAGAGACTTCTATTATCCAGTTGGATTCTTCTCCATTTCTGTTGCGTATCGCAAAGAGTATTTTCATGTCCTCCGGTTGGGTAATATCAACCTTCTCGAGGAGTTTTTGTTCGATTTCAGCCTTGGTGATATCTTTGGGGAACAATCATTTTCGGTCTTTTTTCGGTTATAAATTTGATAACCAGACCGAATTTCTTTAGTTTCCTATTTTCTGTTATCTTAGCAATGTCAGCTTTGCTCGAGAGCTCGACTGCAAAGCCTTGATTTCCAGTTTTGTGGATCCCTTTGATATTTGTGCGGTTATTTCCTCAAAAAGAAGTCGGAAAATGTTGAACAACTGAATGCCGGAACAAGCTCGACAGAGCCCGGAGTGGGGGGGGGGGGGGGGAAATTATGGTAAAATAAAAAAGTAAAATTCGAATTTTTTATATTAACAAAGAAATTGTAATATATATATCTTGATAAATGGAGCACCAAGCATACATGGATTTGCATAAATGAGCGCGACTCAGGGCGCTGGATACACGTTGACGCCACGCGGTAACAATGGTTGCCCCATATGGCACCAAAGAACGAAAATGGAGCCAAAATCCGTTTCTCACACTGTCCAAAATTAAATAAAGTCTTTTACAATGTGATTGAATGCCGAAAGGCGCGTGAAATCACAAGCACTATAATGGCAATCAATTCGCTGCGAGGTCACAAGGGACGCGAGCGAACGAGTAATGGCGCACACGTTTTCACCGACGCCTTTTCGGATGCGAATTGAAAATAAATGTCCAAACTTCGCGTTTCGCGGCGAATTGCGTTTTTCGCTTTGCGCGTTGGGTGAATCGCAGATCAGCGACAAGAACGACAGATTCGCGGATCGAATGGACAAAAAAATCGAAATTAATGGCCGTCCGCGATGCGAATTTGTGAAAAGTACAATTATTACGAAAAGACGCGTAGTTGAATGCGGTACTTTTCGAACTGGCTTCCCCCTCGATGCATGTGACGATCTGCCGATGATGAAGATTTTTAAGCGATTTCAAGCAAATGTTTACCGTATCACTCAATGCACGTAATTCGTTCGCGGAACCGTTATGTAATTTTTTAATGTTAAAAATCGCGTCTAACTGTACTTGAATTAATTTTCGCTTATTTTCGTAGCGATCTTGTAACGCTTTCCACGCGATTGCAAAGCTAGCGTCGGTGATTGGAAGAGCGGAAATGCAGTTCACCGCGATACCCGAAAGACACGAAGACAAATAATCCATCCGTCGTGAATCGGTAAGTTCGGCGCGGTCGATAACCATCGATTTAAAACGATCGCGAAAACTCTCCCACTTACGAAAATCACCGGAAAACCGCGGCAGCTCCACCGGAGGTAACCCTTGGGTCGCAGAAATACCTGGTGTTGCGGCAGCCTGGATTGCCGTGCCTGTACCAGTTGCGCCACCACTCGATGTCGTTGCCGGTTGCAGTTCCGCCAGGGCGTTGGCCATGAAATCCATTGCGGCTAGAAATGACTCCTCCGTTGAGGCAAAGACGTCCTTTTCGAAATATTCATGGCACTCTTGCGTTTTTGAGTCGGCCATTTGCAGCAGCTGAGCATGCAGGTCGACGCATCGAGCCCAATTTTCTTTGAGCAACGAAATGCGATTTGTTGCAATGGCGATAGTCCAATTATTTCGCCCGATTTTCTTGAAATTTGGGAGAGCTCGTTCCACAGATTTTACGCTCAGCAGTTGTTGCTGCATGAGAGCCTCCATCTTGTAAATACGTCGTTTTAATGACGTCACAAACACCAAGTTCGAATGTTCAAAGTCACTTTTTTCACTTTTTTTTGAAACTTCACGTCACTCCAATCCGGCTCGAAGGACCAAATTTGTGCGGTTATTTCCTCAAAAAGAAGTCGGAAAATGTTGAACCACTGAATGCCGGAACAAGCTCGACAGAGCCCGGAGTGGGGGGGGGGGGGGGTGAAATTATGTATCGGAGATCGGCAAGGATCGAGGAAGAAAAGGGCCGGATCGCAATATCGCAAGAGCCCTTCGCGAAAGAGGGCCGTAATAATTTAAATTTGAACCCGGAACATAAAATTACAAAATTCACGGACAATCGTGAACAATGTTGATCCCCAGTTTTTGAGGAGTTATCTTTTTTAATTTCCTTTCCATATCCTTTCTGGATTGGTCTACATTGGGTTTAATAACCACAATGTGCTTTTGTTTACTTAGAGAGTTGTTTACCGCTTGTTGGTTTTTCTTTGAGATAAAACTTTCTGAAAAAGCTTAGTTGTTTTGTTAGACCTTCTATCATAGATGCATTTTCGTTATACGAATATGACAAATATTCACAGACTTCTTTTGGGATTTCATTAACGGTGATGATGGAGTCATATTCATCTGATCTTATTTTCCACCATTTTTCTATTTCGTCAGATCTGTTAGCAAATCTGTTTTCAGAAATCCATTTTTTCCATTGGTCATCAGTTGACAGTGACTCTTCTGAGTCTGTCATTTCTATTTCGTTTTCATTTTCATTTTCTTTTTCTGGTATTGCTTCAGAAAAATTTTCCATATTTTTAATGTCCATATCTTCTACTTCCTCCGCATGAGATTCGGTATCAGTATTGCATTGACTTTCTGGTTCCGAGGACTTCACTCTTTTCTCTAGCTCTCGCTTTTTAGCTCTTAGAGTGTAGGCTTCTCTTTTAAGTGCCTCGTGTTATTCGTCGTCATGCTTTTCTTTTATTACTTCGACCCAGACTAAGTCTGGACTCCCTCCGGCCACGTCAAGGCAGTAACAACTTTGGGGGGCTCATTGACAAAATTAGAGAACTCTACCTCTGACGTTTCATCCCGATCTGCACCTACGGGAATCATCAGCAAGGCTTGTTGGTGCAGATCTGCCTTATACGCCGCTTACTATTTGCTTTTTGCTCTTTCTCGCCCAGAGCTCATTATAATAATGAAACGATGTAACGTGGGTCGGTTTTTAACAAATTAAATACGGCTTATGCCCCACCAATGAGCTCCGGGCGAGAAAGAGCAAAAAGCAAAATCAACAATTGAAAAGGTTATCGTTAAACAACTGTTTATCATCAGACGATAATGTCGCGTTCTTCCTTGTCGAGTAAGTAATTCTTTGTCATGCACACGTGGTAGATCGTAGACAGGTGTCTTGAGTACGGGAGTTGGATTTTCGCATCTAGTGAGGTCCATCCAATTCTGTACATAAAACTTTTGAATCGTGAAGAATAGTAAGCGGCGTACAGGGCAGATCTGCACCGATAAGCCTTGCTGATGATTCATGAAGCTGAAGCCAGCGAGAAATGGGTTTGGCATTGCTGAAGCGTGTTTTACGCCTATTTTCTGATTTTTAACGTCTTCCCACGGGCTCAATTTTAATCAAAACGAAACGTATGAGGGGGCGACTTCTTCACCTTTTCAAGCTCTCCAACGTTGTTTATATGACATTTCGCTAGCATTTTACGAAAATTAGTTAGACGCAAAAAACTGCATAAAAAAGCCATTTTTACCCTTTTTTAGGTCGATAACTGACGAAATATTCGTTGCAGGTCATAGGCTATACAAGATAAGTTGTAGCGCTGTAAAAAAACTTCAAAATCAGTCATCATTCGTTAAAGTAACTTTAAAACGAGCCGAGTTACTGCAAAAAAACTATTATTTTTTTTTAAACTTCAATGGCTCGCCACTCAAATTCTGAGCTTCAGATCCAATTTTGGTATTAAACTTTTTTACTCAGAATGATGTCAAGATTCACTCTCTGTAATATTATGTGGGAGTTCTCGGACACCCTGTATATATATTGTAACGAGCCGTTTAACTCGATCGCGCGGAAGAGAAAGAGCGACGGAGAGAAAGAGGGCCATTACAATATTTATCGACATGTGTAATCAAGAAATTACAGAGGACGCGATGCGCGCTTTTTCCGGCCGGTCGGCCATTTTGGATCCCAAGCCCACGTGGGATCCGAGGGCGCATCAGAAGACATGTGCGCGCAATGACAAGGCGCTCGCGCTGGTGCGCCTCTACATGCGCAGAAGAGGGGCAACGGCGCCCTGGCCGCGCATCATGAAAAGTGGGCAACAACGGAGCTGCATATGTCGCCGCAATGGGGCGCATGCGCTCGCAAATTCAAATGAGGGGCGGGCTGTCAAACTTGAGTCCAGCAAATGACATTTAAATATTTGACAGTTCCCGTCCCATTTCTCAAGAAAAAAGGAACTCGGCGACATGACTGGACATAGGGATACTTACCGAGATGACGCTGAAACTGGCAGTGGATTCGCAGCAGTGGATTCGGAAAAACCGAGGTTCTTAAAAAAACAAAAAACTATCGCTCAAATGATTCAAAATGACATGTCTCAAAGTTCTTCTATTAAGTTGAGTCTTTATGGACCTTTTAAACATTACATAATAAACAATTAGGTAATATTTTGGATAAAAACTTTACGAAACGCAGTAACTAAAATCGGCCTATATCTCGAAAACTAGAGTATGTTCGGGGCTGAAAATTTTGCCAGAGTATCTTGATAGTATTTAAAGACAATACCGCGCTGCAGAAAAAATTAGAAAAAATGTGAGCGATTGTTGCAACAATCATAAATAACGAAATGGTTCTTGCCGATCAGTAGGTACATTTTAGGCTATATTTCGAAAACCAGGATGTGTTCGGGGCTGAAAATTTAGTGAGAGTATCTTGATAGTATTTAAAAACAATCCCGTGCTGCAGAAAAAATTAGAAAAAATGCGCACGATTGATGCAACAATCATAAATAACGAAACGGAGTCTTGCCAATCAGTAGGTACATTTTAGGGTATATTTCGAAAACCAGGATGTGTTCGGGGCTGAAAATTTTGTGGGAGGATCTTGATAGTATTTAAAAACAATCCCGCGTTGCAGAAAAAATTAGAAAAAATGCGCGTGATTGATGCAACAATCATAAATAACGAAACGGAGTCTTGCCAATCAGTAGGTACATTTTAGGCTATATTTCGAAAACCAGGATGTGTTCGGGGCTGAAAATTTTGTGGGAGGATCTTGATAGTATTTAAAAACAATCCCGCGCTGCAGAAAAAAATAGAAAAAATGCGCGTGATTGTTGTACAATAAATAAACAATCCAGCAGTGGATTCAAAATTCAGCAATATTTCGAAAACCAGGGTATGTTCGGGGCTGAAAATTTTGTGAGAGTATCTTGATAGTATCTAAAAACAATCCCGCGATGCAGACAAAATTAGAAAAAATGCGCGCGATTGTTGCAACAATCATAAAAAACGAAATGGAGTCTTGCCAATCAGTAGGTACATTTTAGGCTATATTTCGAAAACCAGGATGTGTTCGGGGCTGCAAATTTTGTGGGAGGATCTTGATAGTATTTAAAAACAATCCCGCGCTGCAGAAAAAATTAGAAAAAATGCGCGTGATTGTTGTACAATAAATAAACAATCCACCAGTGGATTAAAAATTCAGCAATATTTCGAAAACCAGGGTATGTTCGGGGCTGAAAATTTTGTGAGAGTATCTTGATAGTATCTAATAACAATCCCGCGATGCACACAAAATTAGGAAAAATGCGCGCGATTGTTGCAACAATCATAAATAACGAAATGGAGTCTTGCCAATCAGTAGGTACATTTTAGGCTATATTTCGAAAACCAGGATGTGTTCGGGGCTGAAAATTTTGTGGGAGGATCTTGATAGTATTTAAAAACAATCCCGCGCTGCAGAAAAAATGCGCGTGATTGATGCAACAATCATAAATAACGAAACGGAGTCTTGCCAATCAGTAGGTACATTTAAGGCTATATTTCGAAAACCAGGATGTGTTCGGGGCTGAAAATTTTGTGGGAGGATCTTGATAGTATTTAAAAACAATCCCGCGCTGCAGAAAAAATTAGAAAAAATGCGCGTGATTGTTGTACAATAAATAAACAATCCAGCAGTGGATTCAAAATTCAGCAATATTTCGAAAACCAGGGTATGTTCGGGGCTGAAAATTTTGTGAGAGTATCTTGATAGTATCTAAAAACAATCCCGCGATGCAGACAAAATTAGAAAAAATGCGCGCGATTGTTGCAACAATCATAAAAAACGAAATAGAGTCTTGCCAATCAGTAGGTACATTTTAGGCTATATTTCGAAAACCAGGATGTGTTCGGGGCTGAAAATTTAGTGAGAGTATCTTGATAGTATTTAAAAACAATCCCGTGCTGCAGAAAAAATTAGAAAAAATGCGCACGATTGATGCAACAATCATAAATAACGAAACGGAGTCTTGCCAATCAGTAGGTACATTTTAGGGTATATTTCGAAAACCAGGATGTGTTCGGGGCTGAAAATTTTGTGGGAGGATCTTGATAGTATTTAAAAACAATCCCGCGCTGCAGAAAAAATTAGAAAAAATACGCGCGATTGTTGCAACAATCATAAATAACGAAATGGAGTCTTGCCAATCAGTAGGTACATTTTAGGCTATATTTCGAAAACCAGGATGTGTTCGGGGCTGAAAATTTTGTGGGAGGATCTTGATAGTATTTAAAAACAATCCCGCGCTGCAGAAAAAATTAGAAAAAATACGCGCGATTGTTGCAACAATCATAAATAACGAAATGGAGTCTTGCCAATCAGTAGGTACATTTTAGGCTATATTTCGAAAACCAGGATGTGTTCGGGGCTGCAAATTTTGTGGGAGGATCTTGATAGTATTTAAAAATAATCCCGCGCTGCAGAAAAAATTAGAAAAAATGCGCGTGATTGTTGTACAATAAATAAACAATCCAGCAGTGGATTCAAAATTCAGCAATATTTCGAAAACCAGGGTATGTTCGGGGCTGAAAATTTTGTGAGAGTATCTTGATAGTATCTAAAAACAATCCCGCGATGCAGACAAAATTAGAAAAAATGCGCGCGATTGTTGCAACAATCAGAAATAACGAAATGGAGTCTTGCCAATCAGTAGGTACATTTTAGGCTATATTTCGAAAACCAGGATGTGTTCGGGGCTGAAAATTTTGTGGGAGGATCTTGATAGTATTTAAAAACAATCCCGCGCTGCAGAAAAAATTAGAAAAAATGCGCGTGATTGTTGTACAATAAATAAACAATCCAGCAGTGGATTCAAAATTCAGCAATATTTCGGAAACCAGGGTATGTTCGGGGCTGAAAATTTTGTGAGAGTATCTTGATAGTATCTAAAAACAATCCCGCGATGCAGACAAGATTAGAAAAAATGCGCGCGATTGTTGCAACAATCATAAAAAACGAAATGGAGTCTTGCCAATCAGTAGGTACATTTTAGGCTATATTTCGAAAACCAGGATGTGTTCGGGGCTGAAAATTTAGTGAGAGTATCTTGATAGTATTTAAAAACAATCCCGTGCTGCAGAAAAAATTAGAAAAAATGCGCACGATTGATGCAACAATCATAAATAACGAAACGGAGTCTTGCCAATCAGTAGGTACATTTTAGGGTATATTTCGAAAACCAGGATGTGTTCGGGGCTGAAAATTTTGTGGGAGGATCTTGATAGTATTTAAAAACAATCCCGCGCTGCAGAAAAAATTAGAAAAAATACGCGCGATTGTTGCAACAATCATAAATAACGAAATGGAGTCTTGCCAATCAGTAGGTACATTTTAGGCTATATTTCGAAAACCAGGATGTGTTCGGGGCTGAAAATTTTGTGGGAGGATCTTGATAGTATTTAAAAACAATCCCGCGCTGCAGAAAAAATTAGAAAAAATACGCGCGATTGTTGCAACAATCATAAATAACGAAATGGAGTCTTGCCAATCAGTAGGTACATTTTAGGCTATATTTCGAAAACCAGGATGTGTTCGGGGCTGAAAATTTTGTGGGAGGATCTTGATAGTATTTAAAAACAATCCCGCGCTGCAGAAAAAATTAGAAAAAATACGCGCGATTGTTGCAACAATCATAAATAACGAAATGGAGTCTTGCCAATCAGTAGGTACATTTTAGGCTATATTTCGAAAACCAGGATGTGTTCGGGGCTGAAAATTTTGTGGGAGGATCTTGATAGTATTTAAAAACAATCCCGCGCTGCAGAAAAAATTAGAAAAAATACGCGCGATTGTTGCAACAATCATAAATAACGAAATGGAGTCTTGCCAATCAGTAGGTACATTTTAGGCTATATTTCGAAAACCAGGATGTGTTCGGGGCTGAAAATTTTGTGGGAGGATCTTGATAGTATTTAAAAACAATCCCGCGCTGCAGAAAAAATTAGAAAAAATACGCGCGATTGTTGCAACAATCATAAATAACGAAATGGAGTCTTGCCAATCAGTAGGTACATTTTAGGCTATATTTCGAAAACCAGGATGTGTTCGGGGCTGCAAATTTTGTGGGAGGATCTTGATAGTATTTAAAAATAATCCCGCGCTGCAGAAAAAATTAGAAAAAATGCGCGTGATTGTTGTACAATAAATAAACAATCCAGCAGTGGATTCAAAATTCAGCAATATTTCGAAAACCAGGGTATGTTCGGGGCTGAAAATTTTGTGAGAGTATCTTGATAGTATTTAAAAACAGTCCCGCGCTGCAGAAAAAATTAGAAAAAATGCGCGCGATTGTTGCAACAATCATAAATAACGAAATGGAGTCCTGCCAATCAGTAGGTACATTTTAGGCTATATTTCGAAAACCAGGATGTGTTCGGGGCTGAAAATTTTGTGGGAGGATCTTGATAGTATTTAAAAACAATCCCGCGCTGCAGAAAAAATTAGAAAAAATGCGCGTGATTGTTGTACAATAAATAAACAATCCAGCAGTGGATTCAAAATTCAGCAATATTTCGAAAACCAGGGTATGTTCGGGGCTGAAAATTTTGTGAGAGTATCTTGATAGTATCTAAAAACAATCCCGCCATGCAGACAAAATTAGAAAAAATGCGCGCGATTGTTGCAACAATCATAAATAACGAAAGCCATAATCGGAGTCTTGCCGATCAGTAGGTACATTTTTCAGTTTGCACATCAATCTCGCGCATTTTTGTTAATTTTTTCGGCAGCGCGGGATTGTTTTTAAATACTATCAAGATCCTCTCGCAATATTTTCAGCCCCGAACACATCCTGGGTTTCGAAATATGGCCTAAAATGTACCTGCTGATCGGCAAGACTCCATTTCATTATTTATGATTGTTGCAACAATCGCTCACATTTTTTCTAATTTTTTCTGCAGCGCGGGATTGTCTTTAAATACTATCAAGATACTCTCGCAAAATTGTCAGCCCCGAACATACTCTAGTTTTCGAGATATAGGCCGATTTTGGTTACTGCGTTTCGTAACGTTTTTACCCAAAATATTACCTAATTGTTTATTATGTAATGTTTAAAAGGTCCATAAAGGCTCAATTTAATAGAAGAACTTTGAGACATGTCATTTTGAATCATTTGAGCGGTAGTTTTTTGTTTTTTTAAGAACCTTGGTTTTTCCGAATCCACTGCTGCGAACCCACTGCCAGTTTCAGCGTCATCTTACCGAGGTATTATAAGACCTGGTAAGTATCCCTCAAACTCTTTCTTATTTTGGACCTCCTGGACGAATCGCTGCCTCGACGACAATCCGGAGACCCTGGCTGCTCCGGAAATAAAGTGGACCCACGCAATTCTACATCCAGCACCAAATTCAATAATTCATGGAGGAGGCGAGGACTAATTCTTGACAAAACACCAAGAAGTGACGACGGTACTCCGCTCGTCCCAGGACGTACAAGGCTGCTGGTCCTCTCCCTCGTGGTCGCGTGGGAGTTCGACACCCATCTTGGGTTCAACAGGTGACAGCAGCCGAATCCATAATCGAGACGGATGGAGAACCCGAACAGAACAAGAGGACAGAAGGACACCGTAAGGAGAACGAAGAATTTTTACGTAAGCCTCTTTCTCTTCCGTCCGTTATAAAATGAGATTATGAATATGTATATGTGATTGTTGTTATGTAATATTGCCAAATATTTATGTGTATTAATGTATGTATGTATGTATATGTGAGTGTGTGCATTGAATGTGTGTCCGCGTCAATTAATTTATTTCATCGGCGTAAGTTATTCCGTCGTTGACGATATTAATAATTATATATTGACATTGACTCTACAGACTTACCAACGACTCGATAATGCCTTTTATTTATGACTCTTATTTTTTTTATATTTAAATAATTGACTTCGAGTATGTTGGTATGAGTGTGTACTAATTTATTGTTATTGACGACTTCAATTATTTATAGATTCAAGGTGCGAAAATAAAATTTTAATTGAATAATGACCAAATATAATCATGACTTCTTATTTCAGCATCAACGATTCCTATCTAATATTTAATTCTGATAATGACTATACTTGACTCTTTAATTTTATATGTTTGGACGATTCCTTAAAGATTTTAATTAACAGACTCCGAATCGTTTCAATATACTTACGCAAACATAAATAAATGATAGTTAATATTGCTTCAAATGTATGTCCCATACCGTTGCCAATTAATGATAGATTAGTACGAAACATTTTGGCACCGCCAGTATTTACAATCCCCTTGAATTTAAAAAAAACGCAATGATTGAATTAATTGATACAAATTAAATCAAGTATATAACAATTCCAATAGTTAAAAGTATTCAAATAAATTAAGAGTAACTCAATGCATGTAACTGAGCATGCACACATTTTTGGAATATCAATATTGTATTTTAATCGTGTCTTACATACCTGTGTTCTTCCGACGTATTCTATCGATACTGCTGGTACTCATGACCGTAACAATTAGAGCACCGGGGAGTTTCCAACAAATGCGATGCAATGATTCATAATACCATATAGTATTCAATTAGTTTGATATACCGCTTAGTGTGCTATTGGGTATAGAAAAAATATCTAGATTTAATTTTGTCAAGTGCATGCACAAAATTATATGAAATGCAGGCGGGAAGCAAATTAATTTTTTCTCAATACGAAATAATATCTTGGTTTGACGCTTGACAACTTAAAGGAGGATATCCACGGGTATAAGTGGTTTTTGCCCTGCACTGTAAAAATTTTCTGCGGTAAACTTCCAACACATGTAACTTTATGCAGTTAATGTTTTGTATTTATATTTATTTAATTGCAATACATTGCGTTATCTTACAGCTAAATTAGATTATATACAGGGGGATTCTCCATTGAATGACTTCCGGTTAACAGTAGATTCTGTGATAAATTCTAAGAACATTTTTCCTTTGAAAAAAATTTGTGCGATGTATAGTTTTCAAATTATTTAGCATTAAAGTCAGCCAAAAGGAACGGGAGTTGCTTGATTGTCGCGACGATTTCGATGTTCGTTGACAATGCAAAAAAAATTATTAAACTTTTTTAGATTTCAAAACTAGTAATTTTACTTCTACCCAGACTAAGTCTGGACGAAGTATTGAATTTGGTCACTACGGGCAAAAAAATTACGATATGGTTTTTCATCAAATGTTGACGTTTCAGACCGTAAGGAATCCAAATCAACAATAAAAAAATTTGTGTCCGTGATCTTGTACGTACGTACGTCCGTACGTCCCGTTTTTTGTCTCGCGATAACTCGCGAAGGGATAAGCGTATTGACATAAATTTTTTTTTGAAATATGCGTCTTGGCATAACTTAGATCTGATTAGATTTTGGGGCAGATCCACCAGTCCATTACTAAAAAAATTAGCCCCAATTAAGTTTCTTTGTAGTTTTTTGCATTTATTTTGAAAAATACAAATTTTATTAAAAAATGTTTCAAACAAAAAAGATAGAGCATGAAATTATCTACAAAAAAGTTTCTATGCATTTTCTTTCTAAAGTCAACGATAATGCCATAAAAACTGGTTTAAAATGTTTATGACTATTGTCTGAAAAAGTATTGAATTTGGTCATCGCGGCAAAAAAATTACCCTATTGTTTTTCATCAGATTTCGACGTTTCGACCCCCTACCCCCCAGGGGTAGTCTTTGCCAGCCCCTCGGGCGCGGTGACCACCTACGGGCGCAAAGTTCTTTTACGCCCTTGATACTAAAATAACTCTTTCGATATATCTAAAAGATTACTTATAGACATCTAAAATATATCCGTCAGTGATCTTTTCGACACTTTCAAGATATCTTTGACGAATTATATGTATATATATATTGTATATATAAGATCATAATAATACAGACAGTAATTAGTAAAACACAGTAAGCATGTAATATGCATCGAATAGTCTATTAGAATACAAGTGCATGAAGTAAGTGTTTTGCAACTTTTATTTATTAATACTTCGGCTGGCCTGTTGTCGAGGTCGAAGTTTTGAAAATGCTCATTTTCAATTTTCATACATATAAGAAACGCTATATTGTTGTAACATATCTAACCACTTGGACGTAAATATGATTGGACCCCCAAATATCAATATAATTTTATAATATAATTGAAAGCTGTTAGTAAACAAACGAGTCTTAAGGAATAGCCGACTCTAGGTCGAAGTTTCTGAGCGAGCGAAGCGAGCGAGGTACCACGCCAACACTAGTTTTTTCTTGAAAACTGTAGACTTTAGAAACAAATTTCCTTAGAACAAAAATGTCTTCGAATTGGTCAAAGAATACTGTCAAATTTTTTCAGATTTTTTGGAAGAATTTTTTAAAAATTTAGATTTTTCGAATATTTGAAAACAATATACAATATATTCTGTAAAAATTTGAGAACATTTTTTGACTCATTCTAAAACGTATTTATTCTTCGAAAATTTTTTCTGAAGTCTATAGTTTTCAAGAAAAACTATTGTTAAGTTTTAATTAGAAATTTGTCATTGGAATCGCCATTTTGTGATCACCATGTTAGTTTTTAAATATTAAAAAAATTTATCTTAATACTATAACTATTGGGTCCACGTTTAATGAAGAAATTTTCCGACGACAAATATTCTTTCGATGAGAAAAAAATGTTTTATAAAAAAGAACACTGGATTTTTCGCGTTATTTTGACATTTAAATCGCCATATTTAATTATCTAATTAAGATAGCTCAATGTTGACCACAGCACTGAAGATAACGACCTCGAAAATAGTAAGACATGTACCTTTCAATTTATTTGAAATTGGATATTCATATGAAATTTTTGATTGTGAAAAAAGTGTCCTTCTTGACGTTAATGGGTTAATGTACAATTATGACGTACATGCACGAATAGCTGATGTCAATATCTAAATAATTTACGCACCGTGAAGTAGAGGAAAAGAGTTTTGCGATCAGATATTATATCTCGGCGATATTATATCTTGCAGGATTAACACTGTTATGCCACGGGGATGAATCGGGAAACGCTGATCGACAGTGAGGCGGGGATAAATGACGACCCGTCGTAATTAAGAATTAAAGTATGCATTTATTGAAATACTTAACGTAAATACATGAGTAGGTTCTTGTAACTAATTATAAAGATAAATGCCTATACACAAGAAAGACGTGAGCTTAATTACTCACGGTCTGTAGAACCAAAAGTACGCGGGTTCATGGATGCAGGGCCTCTCTGCAGTTGGAGACAAGTAATACATTGTAGAGTGCGACATTTTATTAAAATCTTAAAATTAAGATGAAGATACACAATGGAGATTAAACAATAAAGTTTATTATTTTCACTTCATGCGAGATGCTATCTAATGCAAATCAGTAACCTAAAAATCTACATCAATCCGAAATGTAAGTAATTTATTTAATATAAGAACAATCTTTTAACAGATTTAAACCATCTTTTGCATTTTAACTTGATCTGTAATAATTCGAAGCGTTTAAACCGATTCGAAAGAGAGATTGAATCACAATAAAAAATACTTTCCAAAATGGAATAAACGTAGAATTAATACATGTCTTGATTGTCTACAGGTAAGTGTCTGCCGTTCTCGATGTTTGAATTTCATCGCAACAATTCTTTCAATAATTTTATTTTTTTATTAATATTAATAATATTGCATCAGCATTAAGGCTAATAGGCACAAAGATAGGAACATAGCCACGTTGTGCATTTATTAATCGCAAAGTTTGAGCAGATTCAATGACGTCACAGACACAATGATAAGCACTAGTGGAGCATGAATCTCAGAGGCTTCATCTTCCTCGTTTTCATCGTCAGGATTATCTTGTTGATCATTATGACGAACATTACGACGATCTTTACGATTATCATTACGACGATCATCACGACGATCGTTATCCTTAGGACTAACCTTAGGACTATCCTTAGGACTATCCTTAGGACTATCGTTACGACTATCATTACGTCGATTTTGGCGACGATTATCATTACGAACTTTAATTTTGTCTGTATAATTTAATGTATCCCCATTGCACATATCTGTATCGCAAAGCATGCACTCACCTACGTCAAGTCCCACATACATCTTAGAAGCTTCTTTGCAGGTGCTAGCAGTTATGCAGTCTCGTAATCCAAATTGCTTACGAGTGGAATCTGAAGTATAAACATAAATAAGTTAATGATCCATTGTTTTACTATTAAATTAATAGAATGCATCTTGTAAATGAAAATAAAATTGTTTAATGTTTGGCGAACGTCAATATCTGAACTATATTCTCATCAATGGGGTACTAGGCATCCATTTTTCATTTTAAATCTATATTGTTTGCATCAACAACCATATATTTGTAGTTTCTGGCAATACTATACAAATTCTCTATCCTAACAAATTATATCCGTGCCATTTCGTCAAGGTAAATGTACTCGTCAATATCATGCCGGGACTCCTTTCGCTCAATTTTACAGTTATATTAAATAATTATTTCGTTCTGTTTTATCTATTTAATTAATTAAAGCTTTATTCTTTTATCTTGCACCGAGGGATCGAAGGTATATATTAAAATGTAAAAGTTGATGAAAAGTTTTCATTGCAAATAAAGTTAATATAACCCAACACTCAAGATATCTAGAACCGTGAAATCGTTGAAACCGTGAAAACAGTAAGATTACAAGTCATTTTTATCACAAACGTATTTGTGTATTTTCTACCAAGGTTTTTCAAGACATTAATAAGGTGGTAACACATGTAGTATTACAATACTCTACAATCGTGTACTTTTTGATACATAAATTAAACTGACCTTCTATTCTTATAAAGTAAAACATGTGAAAATATGTAGCGATACCAAGTGCCTTCAGGAGAAAGAAAGTATAACTTCACAAAATGACAATGCAATGCCAAGCATTACTTCACATACATAATTTAATAAAAAAATATTAACTGAACTAGTTAACATTACAAATCGCTACAATCAAATTGAGAATGTACACATACAGACCCCAATTTCAAGCATTCCTCCACTTGCTTGTCAAAAACGTAGCTGCACTTTTTTGCCTTCTGGAACGCACCACCTAGGCCCCGTAATCGGTGTACCTGAACACCGGGTGCACATATTTAAGTTAACAACATGAAAAACCACGAAGCGCACAACGCAGACATAGTAATCGGCGACCACGAACACCTGGTACTCGTATTTTATCTAATAAAATGAAAAACTAGATGCCTTTGTCGCGCGATATGCATCGCACGAAGATGTTATTCGGGCGCGTCGAAATCGAAGTTACCTGCGATCGTAAGGTGGCACAGTGTCCGATGCAAGCGACGATGATCTATTCTGGGGAGCGCGAGAACGAGTTCGAGTAGTTTCTATACATATATTGTAACAATATCTTCTTCCTTAAATAGGTTGAATATGCCAATGAATGGACGGTTAAGCATTTTTCACACTTTGATCGATTGTAACTTTTGAATTCTTTTATGAAAATTTAATTATGATACCACCATTAGAATCGTTAGACTCTGATCTTTATGACCGTGTACGTAAGTAACAAGGGAGCACACTGAACATCTAGTTTACGTATTTTTAGGAAATAACGTCCATTTCTGGTATAAGAAATTAACTGAAAAATTTGGCATACGATTTTAATTCATTATTACTTCGACCCAGACCATAGGTCTGGCGAAGTATTGAATTTGGTCAGTTCCCGCCAAAAAATTACCTTATAGTTTTTCATCAAATGTCGACGTTTGAGGCCCTAAGGAACCCGAAGCAACAATAAAAAAATTGGTGTCCGTTAGGTTGTACGTCCGTCCGTCCGTGGGCAAAATTTTGTATACGCGATATCTCGCGACTGGCAGGACGAATTTAAAAAGTACAAACGGATTTGGGTTTCACTTGGCCAAACTTAGATCTGATTAGTTTTTGGAGACAAT
This sequence comes from Trichopria drosophilae, assembly GCA_030407085.1. Taxonomy (NCBI): domain Eukaryota; kingdom Metazoa; phylum Arthropoda; class Insecta; order Hymenoptera; family Diapriidae; genus Trichopria; species Trichopria drosophilae. Next base: position 138,544,887 of record CM059584.1, on the reverse strand, counting down.
GCATACTAGATTATGGAGAGGTTTAACAAAAAACGCTCAAAAAACACGTTTTTTCCATTTTTTAACAAAACATAGAAATCTTACAAAAAAATGTTTCAAACAAAAAAATATAGAACATCGAATTCTCTACAAAAAAGATTGTATTCATTTCTTCGTAAAATCAACGATAATGCCGTAAAAACCGGAAACCTAAGTATCCCACATATACAAAAATTTATTTCCTGCAACCCGGCCTGTCAAAAACTCGACTAAACCGCGTTTTTTTAAGCATCAGTGTGAACAAGACGTTGTCATTTATCAGTGCTTCGGCTGACCTGCGGTCGGGGTCGAAGTTTTGAAAATGCTCATTTTCAATTTTAATATAGGGTGAATATGCCAATGAATGGACGATTTTCTACATATTTCTATTTCTTATGAATGTATGATGCACAACATGCAATAAAATACATATTTTTATGTTCTTTGAACATTCAAAATAATATTTACTGTACTATTGATCTTCCAGTGTTTATTATTTTGTAAAATCAAAGCAAAGTTTTAAAGCCATCCAAAACTGGTTCTGAAAACGTCCCATTTGATTTAACCCGTCTATTCATTGGGGTTTAGCGGATTGTTTTACAAACATATGAAGACGAGGTTAATAATTAAATAAAATCAAAGGTTGAACTATACGGTCATAAAGAGCAGAGTCTAACGATTCTAATGGTGGTATCATAATTACATTTTCATAAAAGAATTCAAAAGTTACAATCGATCAAAGTGTGAAAAATGCTTAACCGTCCATTCATTGGCATATTCAACCTATTTCAGGAACAAGATATTGTTACAATATATGTATAGAAACTACTCGAACCTAACGATGCTAGAACTACCCTCTGCCGCCTTCTTTCCTGGAAGTGTTAAAATGGGAATATTCCCGGAAACATCAGCCTTTCGCCAGAGAACTGCAATACGAATTTAGCCAAAATTTTAGGCACCCGGGTCGAAGGCATCTAGTTTAATAAATAAATTTGAGACGGGCCGAGGGCCCCATATACTTTTTATATAATATTATTATTGTTTTTCCTGCTACACCACTTCCGTAGTTTGTGCGGACGGTGTGCGGCGCCGCCAAGGATATTTCGCGAATCTTTCTTCGTAGAGAATCATCATTTCCTTTGTGATCCCCAGATGGAAAGGACATCACCATAAATACAGCCGAAGATCTCACTACTTTTTCACATAATATTTGATGCTACCTCTTCACATACACTTAACGGATTAATCGTATATTATCAAAATGCAAGAGGAATTCGTACCAAATTTTCCGACATTCGAAAAAATATAAACTTAATCCAACCATCTCCGGATATTATCATCGTGTCTGAAACTTGGCTCCACCATGATATATTGGACTCGGAACTTGGATTTGAAGGATATTTCATATTTCGAACTGATAGGTCGTCATCTATGTACCAACGAGGAGGGGGTGTTTTAATAGCCGTAAAATCATATATTTCATGTTCAGTTCCATCGTCGTCAACTTGTCAAAACTCCGAACATGTATGCGTAAGTGTCTCCACAAAATTCGGCAAATTAGTTATTTCGGCATCCTATTTCTCCCCATCTACACCCATCGAAAACTATACCGATTGAGGATATTTCTTTCAATGTTAACGACAGCCATTGGATTATCTGCGGTGACTTTAATTTGCCGAACGTTGTCTGGAATAATAACCAATCAGGATTTACAACTCTGGGATATGTTCCGCCTAATATTAGAGAAGCTGCAAATATTTGTAGTGATTTATTTTCATTTTTGGAAGCACATTCTTACTTTCCCGTTCATCCTAGCAAAGGATATACTTTAGATTTTCTTTTTTCGTCAGTACCTAACACTCAATTTCTTTATAACCTGGATTTTCTTCTTCCTACCGATGCTCATCACACGCATGCATATTTTAATCTGCCTCATTTTAAATTTCAATCTTCTGACATTAACTTCATTTTATACAACTTTAAAAGTGCAGACTTTGCCGGGATGAATGCGGACTTGCTATTAGTTGATTGGGGATGTGTTGTAAATGAGCCTGATATTGATAAAGCGTTAGCCACATTTTACACTATTTTATACGGAGTTATTTATAAACATGTTCCAAAAATGCGCTTTACGTCTTGTCATTTTCCTCCCTGGTACAATACTGACTTAAAAAACCTAGTCTTTAAAAAGAAAATGGCACATGCGCAGTGGAAGAGATATAGTGCTCAAACTGATTTTTTGATATTTAAGAAACTCGGAGCTCTTTGTATAAAGAATTCAAAGTCACTCTATAGGTAGTATATTTCCAATATCGAAGTAAAAACTAGAACAAATGCCCGTGCTTTTTGGACATTTATTAATAACTCCCGTAAATCTAAAGTACTACCTTCAAGTTTCTATTTCGCCGATATGAGTAGCACTGTTAATTTATTTAATGATTATTTCGGTTCGGTTTATCGTCAGGCATCTAATTTTAGGCCGTCCCTAGAGTGTTTTGTCCCCCCGCTAATGATACTCTCAATTTTACAATCGCCCAAAATGAAATCGCTTCTGCTATAAATAAATAATTTAACATCGTCTTATACCTCAGGATTGGATGGAATTCCTCGATTATTTTAAAAAAATTGTATGTCGCCTCTGTTAGATCCATTAAATTATCTTTTTAATAAATCCCTTGAATGCGGTATTTTTCCAAAATGTTGGAAGGAAACTTTTATTACCCCAATTTATAAAGATGGTGATAAATGTAATGTTTCTAATTATCGATAAATTGCTGTAATAAGTAGTACTCCTAAACTTTTTGACTCAATCGTTGCTCGTAAATTGAGCGAAGTTTTACAGACCATAATAATTTCTAACCAACATGGTTTCTCGAAAAATAAATCAACTGTGTCGAACTTATTACTTTTCACTGATTTTGTATCTAACTCGTTTGCCGACGGTGGTCAGGTCGATACTATTGATCTGAACTTCGCTAAAGCATTCGATAGTATTAATCATTCAACGCTTATAAGTAAGATGAATCGGTTGGGGTTCTCGAGTGCGTTTATGAGATGGACGGATTCATATTTAACTGGACGAACCCAGCGTGTGAGAATTAAGCACGCTGTGTCCGACTCTTGTTTTGTTCCTTCGGGAGTACCTCAAGGCGCACAACTAGGCCCGCTTCTATTTAATCTTTTTATTAACGATAGCGGTAACAACATTCAATTTTCTAAATTCCTAATCTATGCAGATGATATTAAAATTTTTAGTAAGATTCGTTCACCCATCGATTCCTCAAGGCTCCAGCGTGATCTGGACTCAATAGAAAGATGTTCAAGGTCAAATGGTCTCAACTTAAACATTAATAAATGTAAAGTTATGTCTTACTCTAGTCGGGCCGATAAATTCGAATTCACGTACAACATATCGGATGTGAAGCTGTCCAGGGTAAATAAGCATTCGGATCTCGGGGTGGTTATGTGTAACGATTTTTCTTTTGAACTCACATTCAGCATGTTCGTAACAAGGCTCTAAAATGCTTTGATTTGTTCAACGTTCTACCAAAGATTTTAAAGATTCGCAAGCCATAGCATACCTTGTACGTACGTTAGTTCTGCCACATTTTATTTACGCTGCTCCAATATGATCTCCATATTCACTCTCTGATATTGAGTATCTCGAAGGAGTTTAGCGAAGAGCTCTTAGATATTTAGCATTTAAGTCTGGTAACTCCGTATCACGTTTTGGCCACAATTTTCATGATATATCATCTAAATTCAAATTTCCGACAATTAATTCACTTCACCGTTATCACGATTCCTTAGCAGTGTATCGCATCTTAAATTCGAATATAAATCCATACTTATATGAATTATTCTCAACAAGGGACACACATTATCCAATCCGAGATCCGAGAGTCCTTAAAGAATCGACTTGCAAGAGGAACTATGTGTTCTACCATCCTATTCCGCGTCTTAAACGAGGATGGAATATCTAGATGTGTCCACTCGTTCGCTCAGTACGCTACATATTTTCAAAAAACCGGTTTCTAATTTACTGTATCGGTACTATGAATAATTTTTAATTTGTAATTTACTTTGTATATATCGTATATATCATCGTTTTTGCGTGTGCGTGTATATGTATATATTTTAGTCTTCATTATTGTCATTCCTGCGTTGAATTTTCTAATTTTATATTTCTTGTTTTCTATATTTTTGTATTATTATGTGAAAAGGACTTTTGGTCCGTTTATTGAAAATAAATAAATAAAAAACTGCAAAGCCCGCTTCACGGGCGGTGGACGACCCCCAATAATTCTGGTCGTGCAAAAGCAGCCATTATAAATAGCGCTACAACGTGGGCCTTATTGAAGTGCGCGAGTGTAAAAAAAAATTAAGAAACAATTTCGGCGTCTCGGCCACGAGGCAGTTCGCCATTTTTCCGGCGAACGCGAGTCAAAGCCGCCATCTTGGGCAAGCACCGTGCTAGTCCAAAGGGACGCGCCGCGCGGGGACTTGGACAAGTACCGCGCTTGTTCAAAGGAGCGCGCCGCGTGGGGATTTCCGTTGCCCGGAAACGGTGCGCGTCGGGCGGGAGAGAAGTTCCCCCCGCAGGGAACACGCGACGGGTCGTATAAAGTGGGGACGGGATTCCCCTGCCTGCAGAGAGGCAGCGCGTCGGGGGTCGGGACGAGTGGGAGTATCCCCCACCTGAGTAGGGGCCGCGTAACGCGCAGTCGGATAGAAAAACCGACAAGAGAAGCGTCGAGTCGCACCGCTGCGGGCGGTTGACAGCAGCGCGTCGGTAAATCTGTCCGGTTGGTTCCTCCCGCGAGTATTTAAATTTAAATTAGGATAGTAATAGAAATAAAAATATATAATATATAAGTTAGATTAGTAATATAATATATTAATTTTAGATAATAAGTTGTAATTAGTTATTGAAAAAAAAATACATAACCCTTCCCTTAGATTAAGCGATTTCGGCTAAGTGAACGCAAAGAACAGATTCTTTGTGTACAGGTGCAAAGCGAGTGACAATCGGGTGTCACCAGGCTGTCCGACAACCACTGCGATTGGCGAGGTGCAACGTGAAACCGCGCGCGCACGTCAGTCGACTGTCGAACCAGTCGAACCGCGAGCTTGCCCGTTTCTCCGTTTGGTGCGTGCGCAACGGGGGAGATAGATTAAGCAGAAGGCGCGACCAATCGCAGAGGTCGAGTCGTCGGATTAGGGCTACTCCAGTGCGGCCTACGTTTAGGTGGAGTATCCGCATGCGAGAGCGGATAACTCCAGGTGTGCAGGAAAGTAGCGTTCACAGTGCACAGAGCACACCAATTTGTTTTAAAGAGTGGAGAGAGTGTGTGCAGGAGAGAAACGCGAGTGCATAAAAATAATAATAAAAACAAAAGAAAGAGCAGTGAGGTGCCGTGGAGGTCAGTGGTGAGTGGAGTGACCTTGAGTAGTCCGCGATCGCGAGAGGCCGCATTAAGCGAAATTTAGAATAGGGCAGCGCGATGGCAAAAAAGAGGACTGTCGACTCGAAGAAACCTCTGAGTGAGGTCTCGCAAGGCGCGGAGGATCCGGTCGGATTGACACGCAGAGAGGTCATTGCACGGCTCAGAGCAATAGGCCTGAGTACAGTCGGCCATGAGGAGATCCTACGTGCCCGACTTGCGAGAGCTCAATCGGAGGAACTCTCAGAAGGAGAGGCCGAGAGCGCGATGACATCCGGCGCTTCCGAAACGAGTGTTCACGTCCAGATCTCGGAGGGACGAACACCAGCGAGAGACATCGAGGGACAAGAGGAGTTTTCGACCATGATCGTCAGTTGTCAAGCCGTGACGAAGGACACGAGAACGTCCACGGCCACGAGTCGAGCCACCTCGAGATGCACGCCACTAGATGTGAGCAGCCAGCCAACCTGGACCACAACGGGTACGAGAGTGTCACCCGGAATTGTGGACATCGCCAGGCCAGGATTCGACCATCTAGCGGGGATGATGACATACGCCATGCCAACGACATATGTCACTTTGAGCAGCGGGTCGTGGCATCACCCGCAAGGGACAACAGTGATCCATAGACCGCTGGCGGCTTTGAACCCCGTGCACCAGGGAGCCATTCTGCCCGTAATTTTCGGAGAGGGTGCTCGCACTGCCGGAAGAGACGGAGACCGAGGACGATCGCCTTCGCACGCGCATAGCAGCAAAGCGCACTCTTTTTGCGGCTCAATCCGAAGAGAAAGGCGAGGAGGAGAGCCCGAGCGAAGAGTACCAGGACGATCGTCGGAGAAACGCCGAACGAGCACGAGAGAGAGAGAGGAGAACGAGATTCGACCACCGAGGGACCAACCAGGAAGTCGCGCAGGCGCGAGAATCAGGCGAGTGACTCGTCATCTTACGACGACAGCCCGCAAGGAGGGCGGAAACCGAGTATCGTCCAGAAACATCAGGGTGGCCGCCGGGAAAGAAGTATCCGATTCGTCGTCGTCATCATCGTCGTCGTCGTCAGCGAGCGAGCCGAGAAGAAGGAGAGTCGACGAAATCGCAGGAAGAGGGGCAGAGCCGCAAAATTAAGGAGAAGCAGCGAAGAGGAGATAGCGGCGGTATTGCCAGAAAGGCAAGCCAATCGAGAGCCGCCCCCACCGAGGAGATCATTGCCGAGAACAGCAGCTGTTCGGCCACATAATCAGCCAGAACGACAGCCGCCGAGAGCAACCGAAGAGCTCCGGCGATCCGTAGAGCCGCCTCATGAGAGATGCCCGGCTTCGCCCCGCCACGTTAGGCCTAGGAGGGGGGAGTTGAGAGTGGCACCAGAAGCGTGCCCATGCTATAACTGCGGCGGGACGGGCCGTTTCGCGCGTGAGTGCCCGGAGCCCCGTCAGTGCTACTAGTATGCGGTAATTTAGGCACGATACGTCGGGAGTGCGTACAATGCACGGAAGCTGGTGTGCGACACTCGGGAAACGAGCAGCGCGGGTCGAGGCACGAGTCGTCCCGACCAGGCCCGCAGACGTTTCCATCAAGCTGGAGGAGTGTGCCGCGAAGAGGATAGGCAGTATATGCCCCGAAGAGTAGGTTCTCCCATGGGATGGAACTTCACCATTCGTCATAAGAAAGGATCGTTGCAACATGTCCCGGACGCCCTTTACTGGAGAATTTATGTGGACGTCGGAACCATGCGCGTAGCAGCGGAGAAAGACGACTGATACGAGAGGAGGAGGGAGTTAGTACTAGCATATCATGAGGGGTTCCCCGAGTGGAGACAACAGGATGATCGGTTATATTACGCCCGATCCGATCCACTAGCGGACCCCGCGGCAATGCCGATCATCGAGACTGGGACTTGCATTTGCCCGAGTTCCGGAGTGCGATCAACGCAGTCGTACAGGAGAGCACGAGAGTGCCACCGGCTTTTCTATATGTATTTTGGCCGATAACCCTCCCCTGTCAAGAGTTTGAGTCGATTGGAAGGGGAAGCGCCAGTGGTACGCATCGAGAGCGAAGAATGGGAAGAACCCTGAAACGTCTAAGTGCCCTACGTGCCCTACGATCCGGTACGTCGGTTTCAAGACCGAGCGAGCGAGCGCCAGCGTCGACAATATAACCGCGGGGGGACGTGTCATTCGATTTAATGTCGGTGATCTAGTATTGCGGTGAAATCACGTCCGGCCGTTGGACGCGGCTAGATTTGTCGCGAAACTCGCGCCGCGATACGAGGGGCCGTTCCGCATCCTAAATGTAATTTCTCCCGTAGTGTGCGAGTTGGGCGGAGAAACCGGACAAAGAGTGATAAAAGTCCACGTTACGGGCCTAAAGTGGTACGTTGCACCTTCCGGATCCCGGCGAGTCGAGGGTTAATCGTTTATGTTTATGTTACAGCTTAGATGGTAAAGCCCTCGGGGAGCAGCAGGGGCCCCGAGGAGAACGCGGACCCCAGGTTGACCGACTTGTCCAGAGTATCGAGACAATTAAACGAGGAAGCTATCAAGTGACAGGAAGAGAGGGTCGACTGGACCGACCGCAGCAATCTCGCATGAACGCATCGAGATAGGCCACCCAAAGGAGCCCCAGTGTGAGGAGAAATCCTCCGGTTAATTCAGGGAGGTTGAGTTTGCTCCCTCCCCGGACCCTTTCGGAGAGGGGCAGGTATTGAACCTGGAGATGAGCGCGGAGCGATCGCGACGACTTTCTGGACAAACCAATTGACCGAGATACGGTAGTTCTAAGACGGGAGTTCAGAGTAATCCCGACGTAGGAGGGGAGTTTGTAACAGGACGTTACATTCGTCCAGGAGTCGTGCCGCGGTCGCGTGATACACTACTTCGAATCGAGCGATAGTAGGATCGTTGCAGATACGAACGGCCCTGAAAATGCCCGAGCGCCGCCGGATACGGCGCACGGAGATGCGTGGCTGCGGAGAGAGCCGCCGAGAGAGTCGTGTTAGAGCCTTCAAGCAGGAAGGATCGGTGGAGTCGTGTTAGAGCCTTCAAGCAGGAAGGATCGGGAGAGTCGCTTTTGAGCCTTCAACGAGGAAGGATCGCGTAAACGAGTATTGAGGCAACCTTCAAGCAGGAAGGAGTTATAAACCGTATAAAGATAGTAGTCGGGTCGAAAAGAATTTAGCCGGGAGTGACCAGAGCAACCGCAGCAGCCGTCGAAGACAAGACGCCAAATCCAACGACAAAAACTAAACGCGAGGATGCGTGGAATCGCCGTCTAACCCGACGAGGGGGGATTATACGCGAGCGGAAGAAAAGCCAAATTGGAAAGAGCGAAATTAAATGTAAGTCGGCCGTGGGCCACCTTTGTGATTTATTATAATAAAAGTGAGAGGGGCAGAAGGCCCAATACTCTTTTTCTCAATACTCCAAAATATCCTTTTTTTAATAAAATAAAATATTATTATTGTTTTCCTGCTACATCCCTTCCATAGCTTGTGCGGGCGGTGTGCGGTGCCGCCGAAGGGTATTTCGCGATTCCATTTTTCAGGCGCGGAAGGAGGCAGGGCCGACCTCCTCTGGGCGAATCCGTGCCCTACTGGGAGTACATTGCCAGCTAGCCGGGCTGAGTAACGCGTCGTCCACCTGGCGCGGAGTTTTCACGGAGAAAACTGCAAAGCCCGCTTCACGGCCGGTGGACGACACCGTAAATATTGGTCGTGCAAAAAAAGCAGCCGTTATAATATCTTCGTAAAGAAATAAAAACCTTTAAATTTAATTTTGGCGAAAAACTATTAATGACGACAATATTTAAGAAATAAACTTCAACCACCAATGATCACGTAGTTTTGTTGTTCCCGCAGTATTCGTGGAAAATTGCCTGGGCCGAAATGAAAAAGCGCATGGGCATGGCCGTCTAGTATTGTGTGGTTTATAAATTACGAAGCGATTGGTTTAATATATTAGGCGAGAAATGGAACTGTTATCGGGGGATATTACTCCCGGCGCGTACAGCCGCGCCGGTGTTTACTTACCATAATCAATACAACTTTTTACCAATTGCCCAGCCCACAATTTTTTCTTCGCGAATTTATAGTATATAGGTATAGCTTTTTTTTCAGCCTAATTAAAAAAAAAATACGCGGCTTGGTAAAAAATTTAACTTTTTTCTTTTTTTGTGAAACCGAGGTTCAATTTTTAAAATTGTTGAAAATAAAGACTACCGCTTGAAAGCTCAGGAAAAAAGCTTTCAGAATCGATGGTCAAACATTTTTATATCTGCTATAAAAGAAAAGATATAAGCGTTGGAAAACTCCTCTCTTGACGTGGAATGCCCCGTATATCGTCTGTCTACTATATTATGATGCAACCTTTATTAAACACCTCCATTTTATCTTCAAGAACAGGTTCAAAATTCTAAGTTATTTTATAAGTGATGTTCTGCCGTGATTGTATGAAGCTCCTTTTCTCACAGACACATCCTACTCTACACCAAATTCCCAACGTTTTTCAAACCCCATTAGTCATAAAGCTTAAAGGTCTTTTCCTAACTTTGACGAAATAGAGCTTGAAATGATGAAATATATGAAAATGCTAAACATTGTGTTTAAATAACGATTTAGAAATTAAATAATAACTCACGCCATCTTCCGACGAATGCCATACATTTGGTAGCTTGTGGATCACATTTCATAACCTTTTTGTGCGTATTGCATAGCTCTCGGTCTTCATCATTACCGAAGCATTCGTAGCATTTCTTAACTCGAGTACTACATGGTGTCCATACTAAAATGAATATTCTATTATCAATACGCGAAATAAGACATATCGTCTGTTATGAGTATTTTATATTATTTGACATTTGCCACATTCATCACAATATTTACGTTTATAATATTATAAATATTTATCAGCAAACTTATATTAATATCGAATGCAAATTAAAAGCATGATTTCTCGATATACACTAACACGCTTTAATCCGTGTAACTCGCAGGTTACATTGCCTTCTATTGCCGTCTAGTCGATAACTGTCAGTTCATTGAGTTTCGGAATGGCCCGCAGGAAAGCGTCGCGGTACCTCGAAAGATGGTGATCTATTCAGTCTAATATGACGTGCGGGTGCGTGCGTACCTATTTTTCGGGACGCAGTCTTACTCGAACCCGTTTAAAAAGAGCAAAGAATCTCCCCGAGATGAAGACCGTGATGCGAGGGCAATTTTCTGGAATTGTCGAGTAAGTAACGGACGATTTGAGATCAACCACACGCCTTCCAAAGAAGTATCCTGGGCCTATCTGAAGATCCAACGTTGCCCCTGCGAGGATCAACGACGCCATATACGAGCAGGAGAATGCGTGAGAGAGATCGAAGAAGAGGTATCCCTTAGGAAGCAAGAAAAGTGTGTATTGTAAGTGGTTCTTGGACTGAGTTAGCGTAAGAATAAATATTTCTATTTTGTTTGTAATCTTATTTCTCTTGATTCTTCCTCTGCTCGCATGTCCTGATCCCGCGCCGCTGCCCATAAGACGAGATGTAATGTATGGTACCTCAAATCGTCTATTATCGGCTTCCTTATATTTCAGGCGCGGCAGGATTCGAGAAATCGTCTCTCTCTAAGATGAACTCAGATTCCACCTGGAGGACGAGACCATCGACGAGGCTGAGGAGGCAGCATTTTCACCACAGCCAAGTGGCTTATTACAGACCCGAGCTCCAGAACGAAGAAAGAAGAAGAGGAAGTAGCTGCCGGAGGAGCTAAGAGTGATGTGAGGTTCTATTTTATCTGCGTCATGAATGGATTGCAATTACGAGTGCTACGTGACAAATAAGTCTTTTGTCGGACCCAAGATTGTGGTCTTGCGCAAGGACCGTATTAAGTCACTCACCAGGATAATGATGAGTGCAATCCGTCATGCCGCAAATATCGTAAGTAGGTTACCCTTGACTACAGAAGACAGAGGTCAGACCGAACTGGTCTCCGTACGAGTTACAGAGGTTTTCACCTACAATGTGATCTTAGGTATCGACTTTTTGAAGATGTTTGGCATTGTCATATAGACTTCCATAACTCGAGGTAGCGTAGTAAATGCAAGGAGTGTAGAGAGCAAAGAAGAGACCTTCAGCGATGCGAAGTGAGCCGGACTCGCGGGAGTAACCGAGGCTCAAGAGAGGCAGTTGTGAGAGCTATTAGTTCAGCTAATACAGGTTACGTTGGGCACTACGACGCTTGTCCATCACACAAATTTTATAAAAATTTTTTTGTAAAAAGTACTATTTAGAGATTTTTGGAGTGTATATCAAAATCAAAAAAGCTTTGTAAAATTTAATCTGCTACTTTGGGTCCGCCATTTCGAGTTTTATAAATATGACCCAGATTCGAAATTAGCAACAATAAAAATCCGCAGATACCAATTTTTATAGAAATAAGTTTTCCTTCATATCTGCATGTAGATTTTAGGGATTTTCGAGTAATTCAGGGATCAGTTTCAACTCTTAAACTATTTTCTTTGCCGATAAAATAATAGCCTGTCAGTAGTTTGGGGCGTGAAGAATTTCAGAGCGTATTCGTAAGAAGTCTATAGTGGCTCCGAAATCTGAAATACCCCCGTGGCTGCTTAGCCAGGTGGCACTTGAACTCCATGGTTGGAACTTCACGGTTCAGAATCGTAAGACTGCGTTACGCCATATTTGCGATGTCCTATGAACACTAGTAGAATAAGAGGTAGCAGTTTAAATTGGCTTTATTAACAGCATAAATGGGCGAATAGCAGCCCGTGATTACTAGTGGGAAATCCAGTCGATAAAGACATATACAGGGTGATCAAAAAGTATGGAATCGGCCAAATATCTCTGCGGGAGTCCACTTTCGGCGAAAATGTTGAATACAGAAGTTGAAGGATCGCTGACGCACACATGGGGTTAAACGACCAGATCTTGCCTCTACTTGGTGGGAGTCAGATGCCTTTGATTGTGGTTGTCGACCCGCAAATTGTTGGCGATGGATGGAATCGGGAGGCTGCCCACTCTAGAAAGATACGAAAGTATCGATAACCCGGATATTGACGCAGAAATTAGGAAACGAAATCCGGGGGTAATCTTCATCTACCACCTCCCGGTTACGCTCAACTACAGGGGTATATGGAGTGCGTCATCAGCCGAGGGACTGATGCAACTCGGACGATAGATAGAAGGGAAATGCTTCGTCATCTAATTAGTGACGCACATAAATGGATTAACGAGATTCCCGCTGTCCCTATCAATTTCTCCTTCCCTCGGTTCTGCTTTTATTGTCCTACAAATACATCGGTATTCCAAAAACCCTCCTGTACCCCTCACATGAATTAAAGTTTCTTACCTGTTCTACCCTCTTCTGTTCATCTACTTTTTTCATCTTGATTCTTCACTATATTTACTTGGCGTCTGAGCAAATTAAACTCACTATCTGTCATAGATTGTTGAGATATACCTTTAAAGATATGGTAGCTTATGTTTATTTCCATTGAAGTTTGTGCTAAGTCTTTGCAAATAAGTCTGCTTTACGAAACATCTACCTTTTGTATTCAATTCTTGTTCCTTTCTACACAGGTATCCGGATCTATCATTAGGTTCATATATTTTCTTATCAAGATCTTTTAATGTATTTATCAGGTCTCCTGGGTTTCCAGACAGGTGATTCTCGATAATTCTTTTTGTCGGCACCTCTCCGTAAACACGAGGTGGCTTTTTGTTGTAAAGAAACTTAAATGCACATGAATCATATTCTTTACTCCAGAAAGGTATAGGCAGAGCGGCAGCTGAACCCTTCAATAACTCACTCGTGTCTGGAGAAAATTCATATTCTAGTGTTTTTCCAAAATCTACCTTACTCCATTCCTTATAACATATATAAATTTCTTTCAGTGGATTTCTATTTTCTTGGATCCAATCAAGAATTCTATCAATTAGTAGTGGAACAGATTGTATAACAGGCATTTTTCCAGTCCTGGAATGGTAATGTATTATATAATCTTTGACAAATATACTTACTGCATTTTCTGAGATTTCCGTGTTCACATCATGAAATATTCCATCAACTTTTCTGACTTGTTCGAATCCAGGTTCTACCAGTAAGTAAGGATGACCAAAACATTTTACCATTCCTGTTAACTGCAAATACATCTTGAGAGTCGCTACATGATTGTCATCAGGTATTAGCTCATCCAAGTTATCTTTAGATAATCTATATCATGAGAAAATCACCCATATCTCTTCATAGACTATAACAAACAAATATTCAAACCCTAAATCATCCTCCTTATTTTTAACGATAAATCCATTCACTAAAGCTTCCCAAGATTTGAGCATCTTAAATATATCTTCTTCCATAAGATTTATCCACACGCTGAACTTATTATAAAGTGCCAGAAATTTAGACAATGTACTTTTTCTATATGTACTTGATAAATCTGAGAAATATAACATTAACATAATATTGAATTTTGTCTGAAGGTTGTCTAAAACACACAATAATATCCTTGTTTCTCCTAAACATTTATTATGATCTGGACAGTTTAGGAAAAAAGTATTCGAATCATAATACTAATCCTTTGAATACTCTCCTTTCGCCATACTTTGCCAGTTCGCTCTTGAAATCCGGTACCAGCGTTTTGCTGATCCCGTCAATAGTTCGGGCAAGGCACTCAACATCTCCTGGTCAGAGAGGTTGACTGGGCTCCGACATTACTCTGGCCAAAAATGCTTCAATGCGGTCACCATAGCCGACCATACTCGAAAGGTTGAGCTGGTTCGCACTCGGTGCGGTACTTCCGAAATATCCCTTTGTGGTGTCTCCAGCACCTGTGGTTCTGTTGACGGGCTGTAATAATTAAGCCGGAACGTACCTTGAAAGTTTACCCTTGATGTTCCGGGTACTCTGGTACTGGATAATGGTGTTTGATGATACATTTGCTGTGGTTTCAGTATTTCATACACCATTTGTTCTAGCCGATTTGACCTTTCCGTTAGATCTTGAATGTTTCGGCTTTGTTGCATCTGCATTACTGCAGCCATCTCGAATGCCGCGCCTGTTCTACGCGACATTACCGTTTCACCCACCCACCCCTTCCGCACCGCCGTGCAGGTTGTGCTGCGCCCTGGGACGTAGCCCCACTTATTGCCGTCGTCGTCGTCGTTGTTGTGGTCCTCGGGTCTTCATGCCTCGAACTGTTGGGGCTGCTGTGCCCAGATTCCATTTCGACGTCATTGTCGAAATTCTTTATTTCTGGGATCGCTTGTTCTATGAACGTGGCCAGCAATGCATCTCTGTACGTCTGATCACTAGACGTTTGCACGAAGTCCGACTACGTGTACTCGCCCATCATTTGGCGATACAGTTGGTCCACCTTCGTGAATCTCCTGCCCGTTGCCTGGAGCTCCAAATTTTCCAGGGCAAAGTTAAGCACTGGAAACTCGGCTGGAACTGTTTCGGAGCTTCCGGCATTATTTGAGGTCGTGTCCCTGGACATCGGAGGGGTAGTATCCTCTTCTCTTGTCTCCTGGACCCGTTTTCCGCACACCCATGGACACGTCGTTCTGGTATAGCCGGGCAACTTACAGGTCCAGCATTCGAGGTTAGAGTCCTGCGGCGCCGGTGACCTGACTTGTTTCTTGAGGCTAAAATGCTATTTTTCTCCGGGCGCAAAACAAACTGATCTGGGCTCCGGTGATCCCAACTCCGAGACAGAATCAAATCGCGACGTCCTGGATCGGACGCAACCCGCGGTGAAAAATTCGTTTTTGATACACGTGTCGGTAAAGTAGGCACTTTACGGACTCCTTTTAGTCCGTAAAGTGTGATTTTACGGACTGATCTCTGCACTTTACGGACTAAAAACAGTCGGTAATGTGACTACTTTTGCGAACAGTGTATCGAAAAATAGTGTTCGCTCCTCGGCCGTAAAAAAACCTGCTTCGCCAGTCCTCGGACGCACAATCTCCACTCGGTCCGTAAAATTGAACTTTACGGCCCAGGACCGAAAAGTACTATTACCGACTAGCTCTGGATTGGAGAGCACGAAACGGTCGTTACATATTTGGGGTATGAGCACTTACAACTGTTGCTTTGTGCCGTTGTGCAGAAGTACAAACAAAAATCCTCCGAAAAAAAATTTCATTTTTCCCGTAACATTGCATCTCTATTGGAGAAGAAATTTCTGTCCACCGATGAACTCACATGAGGAACGCCACATAATTACACGCCCAGTTGTACAATAAATTCCTCATTACTTCGACCCAGACTAAGCCTGGACGAAGTATTGAATTTGGTCACTTCGGGGATAAAAATTACCCTATAGTTTTTCATCAACTGTCGACGTTTCAGACCCTAAGGAACCCAAATCAACAATAAAAAAATTTGTGTCCGTGATCTTGTACGTACGTACGTCCGTACGTCCCGTTTTTTTTTGTCTCGCGATAACTCGCGAACGGATAAGCGTATTGACATAATTTTTTTTTTAAATACGCGTCTTGGCATAACTTAGATCTGGTTAGATTTTGGGGCAGATTCAGCCATCCATTACTTAAAAAAATTAGCCCCAATTAAGTTTCTTCGTAGTTTTTTGCATTTATTTTAAAAAATACAAATTTTATTAAAAAATATTTCAAACAAAAAAGATAGAGCATGAAATTCTCTACAAAAAAGTTTCTATGCATTTTCTTCCTAAAGTCAACGATAATGCCATAAAAACTGGTTTAAAATGCTTATGACTATTGTCTGAAAAAGTATTGAATTTGATCACCTAGGCAAAAAATTACCCTATAGTTTTTCATCAAATTTCGACGTTTCAACCCCCTACCCCCCAGCGGTAGTCTTCGCCAGCCCTTCGGCCGCGGTGATCACCTACGGGCGCATAAGTTCTTTTATGCCCTTGATGCTAAAATAACTATTTCGATATATCTAAAAGATTACTTATAGACATCTAAAATATATCCGTCAGAAATATTTTCGACACTTTCAAGATATCTTTGACGAATTATATGTATATATATTGTATATATAAGATCATAATGATACAGACAGTAATTAGTCAAACACTGTAAACATGTAATATGCATCGAATAGTCTATTACAATACAAGTGCATGAAATAAGTGTTTTGCAACCTTTAGTTATTAATACTTCGGCTGGCCTATTGTCGGGGTCGAAGTTTTGAAAATGCTCATTTTTAATTTTCAAAACACTATATTGTTGTAACATAACTATCGAAGCCACATTGGACCCAAACATGATTGGACCCCCAAATATCGATATAATTTTATAATATAATTGAAAGCTGTTAGTAAACGAACGAGTATTAAGGAATAGCCGACTCTCCACTGGGTCGAAGTTTCTGAGCAAGCGAAGCGAGCGAGGCGCCACGCCAACACTAGTTTTTTATTGCATCTAATTTATTAATCACACTAATCGGTCAATTTAAAATTTAAAATAATGTTTAAAATAAATTTAATCGTTAATATATCATTCATCATTGATTGACATATAAAATAATGTAAATGCACAGAGAATAATATATAAGGTAATAAATAAGTAAAAAAATAGCGAACAATTCAAATGAAATGCCCATGTTTTAAGTTCGAGATAGAGCCGTAAGACCATAACGTGGGCGCCGAGCGCTTTCGTTTTAAACACCATAGAATCAAAATTTGTGGTTCGATTGAATTGAAATTTTCCATAAAACTTCTTCAACCCAGATGAACAACTTTGTCATTGGAAGTTTTTGTAAACTTAAACTTTGTAACACACTTTTTTCCGTCAAAGGTGAAAGACACAATTTCATGCGCGCCGCAATTTGTTATTCAATATTAATAAGCAATTGATATTTTTAATCACGGAAATTAACTCGTGTTTTAGAATCCGTTGGCACAATTATGTTTTCTCTCCACAAGTTATCTCTCATCACAATAATATAAATAAATATGACGTTCCGTAAAAATTAAATTTATCGAAAACTGAGTCAAACAAATGTATAAAATCAAATTCTCCAAAGGATTTCGAGAATAGTCATAATTAAAAATGGCAAAACAAATAAAATGTTCGAATTTTGGACAAACTACGTCATATAAATGTAAATAAATATAGTCTTGGTGTGTTTCGGTCTTTAAAAATAAAATGAAAATTAATATCTTCGACAGGAAAATTAATTAATAAATAGATAAGTGAAGGTAACAATTGGAGGGTAATAAATTTAAAATAATATGAAGGTCAAAAATGGAGGGCAGAGGCCAGTTAAAAATTCAAAAATAATTAAAAAATTAATGTAAAATTGGAGGGCAAGATTAAACGTTTCGACCCTGATGTGGGTCCTCTTCAGTAATCGAATGTGCCTTTAAAGACCGAAACACACAAAGACTATATTTATTTACATTTATATTTCGAACGGTCGAGCATTTATTATCATGTATTAAACTACGTCATCTTCGGGAACAAAAGCAAATGCAAATTTTCGTGTAACGAAGCACCCTTTACATGCATATGTTTTAGTGTAGAGGTTATTTAACATATGTAAACAATCACGAGAAAAGTTAATCGTTTCTTCATGTACTGAATTAAATTATTATATTTAGAATTAAGATTTTGTGAATCCTCTTTCATATTAAGGCCATTTTCTTACAAAGAGATATGTACCATTTCCGAGATTAACGGCGTTGACCAGTAACTATCTTTGTCCAAAATAGCTATGTCATCCCCTTCAAACTATTGTTTTTTTAATAAAACTAATTCTTTTTTTTTACATATTTACTAACAATCGATTTGGGGTAATTATTTTCATCCATAATCTTTTTTATTATGAAAAAATATTCTTATTGTGGAATCGAAAGGTATCCGTTAGTTTTAGCATACCAATTTTATGGTGTAGAGGATGTTGCGAATTATGATTAAAAATCCTTACAGAAAAGGTAGGCTTTCAATATTAGCCAAAAATTAATCTATTATTGTCAATAATAATTGATAAATCTAAAAAGTTGAGCTAATTACTTTTTTGTTATTCTGAAGTAAATTGTAATTTTTCATTGTAGGATTTAAACATATTAACTATTTCATCATGTTTTGTTTTTGGAATGTATGTAATAATGTCATCGACATAGCTATAGTAAAAAAGGGGGTTAAAAGACAGTTTATTAATACAAAGGGTTTCTAAATCTTCCATAATTAGATCAGCAAAGAAGAGTTGTTGTATTTGGGTTGGGGGTGTTTTTTATAAAACTGATTCTTTTGTTTACATATTTATTAATAATTACCAAACGATTTGGGATAATTATTTCCAAATCCAATAATTTCACAAAACAATAAACAACTTTTTTTTGTTTTAAAATACCGTAAAATTAAAAATTGTATTTTAGTCTGGCAAAAACGATTAAAAAACTTTAATATAATAGTAATATAACAGAAGTGCCATATTATCAATAATTTTAAACATTTCATCAAAAAAGGAAAAGATATGATAAAGTTAATAAAATAAAAATTGAAATGTAGGTACATTTTTTTTTTTTTTTTGACGGAGGGGGGAAATGCATTAGGCACCATAGGGGGTTGAAGATGTTGTGTAACCCCCCGTGTGTCGGACTCCCTCACCTTTGATGTTGACGGCAAGGTTTACCGGCTAAAACCCTAACCTCCCTTGGCCCTCCAGAATCCACGTGTGCAGTCTGCAGCAGAAAAGTGGCTCCGATATCCATCTCCTCCGCTGCAGACTGCACCGGGCCATTTCGTTTGCAACTGTAACCACTCCCTCTACCATTGGGTTAGTGGTTACAGGATCTCGTGTGACCTCAGTAGACGGAGAGATCCCAGCAGCACTGCTTTCTGCATTCGGCCTGCGATGGAACTTGCATGTTCTCGACAGGCCGGAATGCTTTTGATGTTTTGGAGGAAAGTTGGTCTCATTCCTCCCAGCACTCCAATTATCAGCACGACGAGCTTGATTTTGAACCCTCGATACAGCTTGCGAATCTCGAACAGGAGTTCCTGATATTTCATCCGTTTTTCGTCCTCTTTGCTGACTATATTTGTTTCTGCTGGTGCAGAAAACTCGATGACGAAGATGGATTTGTCATCGAAGTCAACAAGGACGATGTCAGGTTTATTGGCTGATATTTGCCTGCTCGTCGGGAATGAGTAATTCCAGTATATTCGGCACGACTCATTCCCGACAACGGATTCAATATCAGTGGGGACGTACGGCAGAACTGGGGTTGCATCAATACCATAAGTGCTGCGAAGATGGTATTACAGCACTCGAAGAGCCGCATTGTGACGTTCGATGTATGCTGAAACTGCATACATTATGCATGCTGCCAAAAGATGCATGAATGTCTCAGCATGACATCTACACAATCTACAAAGCGTACTCTGTACCGCCTGGTGTAAGATGTTCTGGCGATACGCTAAGGTATTGATGACCCCATCCTGGCACGTGAAGATAAAACCCTCGGTCTCGGATTTCAAATAAAAATTGAAATGTAGGTACATTATTTTTATTATTATTATTATTATTAATATTCACAGTAAGAAAGCTTAAAGCTCATTTGCTGATTACAAAATAAGTCGAATTGTAATTGCACTCTTTGAGTATAAATGTAATAACAACAAACACAAAAAAAATCACACCATATGTTAAATGTATTAAGTAACGTATATCTCTATATCACAGCATTAGTCACTTTCACTATCACTGTAATGAGTCTAGCGCATTCTTGAAAGCATTGATAGTCGAGGAGTTCACCGCAAGCTCTGGGAGTTTTTTCCAAGCATCCACAACTCGATTCGATAGAAAATTTTTCCATGGATTTCTTCTAAATCTGGATATGCTCAACTTGTAGTTATGTCCTCTTAGATGTTGATTATGCGATTGTTGAAATATACCAGTACTCTCTATATCGTAGAAACCCTTTATGATCTTAAACGTTTCAATCAGATCTCCTCGTTTTCTTCTTTGTTCCAATGTAGTTAGATTCAGTCTCCGTAGCCGTTCTTCATATGTTAAATATTTTAAATCTAATGACATTTTTGTTGCACGCCGTAAAACCTTCTCTAGCCTGGTACAATCTGCCACGAAATACGGAGACCACACAGCATTACCGAATTCCAGTAAAGGTCTGATGTAAGTTTTTATAATTCTCTCCAACATTTCTGTTGTGATGGTACTAAAAGACTTCCTGATCAAATAAGTGAGAGAATTTGCTCTGTTACATATATTAGCTACATGAGCCTCCCATTTCAGATCACTGGTGACTATTATTCCTAAATCACTGTGCTTCTCTACAACTTGAATTTGTTTATTTTCCAAAACGTAGTTAAGGCGTGGGTTCTTTCGTTCAATGTGCATTACTACACATTTATCGATATTTAGAACTAGTTTCCATTTCTCCGACCATTCATACACTTTATCTAATACCCCTTGTAAATTACTAACCAACGGATCTCTGAAAAATGGTGTCATCCGCAAACTGAAGAATTGAAGAATCGATGATGCTTGGAAGATCTGAAACGTAGAGTAAAAACAGAATAGGTCCCAGTACTGAGCCTTGGGTCACTCCACTGGTGACGTGTCGTAGGGATGAAGTTAAATTGTCAATTCGTACTTTAAAAGTTCTATCTGCGAGGCAAGCCTTGATCCAAGTTAACAGTCGTCCACGTATTCCAAAATATTCAAGTTTCTGCAATAGCCTTCTATGAGAAACATTGTCGAAAGCCTTCGCGTAATCAAGGAAAAGGATATCTACTGGCTCGTCATCATCGAACATCCTTGTCCAGGTTTGCACTGCTTGTAGCTGATTTGTAACTACAGACCTACGTGGAACGAATCAATGTTGTTCCGGCGGTATTATGCCATTATCCACAATAAATTTACGCAGTTCCGTCACAATCAACTTCTAAAGGCATTTACACGGTATAGAGGTAAGAGAGACTGGTCGATAGTTGACTGTTTTTAATTAATATTGATACAAATAAAATGAAAAAGGAGGGCTTTTAACCTACAAAGTGCAAGTAACAACCGAAAGCAGGACAAAATGCAAGCACGTGTTAATTACGAAGGAATATATATAAAAAGATGTTGTTTTTTAATTATTTTCCTCTACGTTTCGAACCTACTAGGGTTCCTCATCAGAAGGCAGAAATTTACATCTGATTAATCAAGGATTAATGACTAGATGGTAACATTAGCCAGCGTTTATATACCCATACCTACGGAGGTGGGGGATAATATTTTAATTTCATAATACGTATTAGATCTTCATACGATGTGTTTAAATGAAGAGAATCTTCGATTTTATTCAGAGAGTTATGCTGCAATTTTATGTGGATCATTTCGGAAAGTCTCCTTTTAGCGAAATTATCCTCAGTATCTAAAACTGCAACATTCTGCTAATTAAAATCATGATTTGTTTCGATTCGGTGTTCAGTAATAATGGTACTCGGTTGTGACGGTCTTTGTATGTTAAATTTGTGTTCGTCTACACGTGTTTTCAAATTACGTTTTGTTCCGCCAACATAAGTTGCATCGCAATCGTTGCATTTAACCTTTAGACTGCCGGAAAATCAATATTTTGAAGCATCATAAAAACTTGTTTAATGTTTATTTTTAGACTAAAATATATATTAATTTATTATTATTTTCACTTATTAAAGTCATTTAAGATAAATTTACCCCCACACCCCTTTTTACCTACCCTTCATTACTTCAGACTATAATTACAAGAGAATACATTTTCAGAAAAGCTTTTTGCTATTACTATGCAACAAAATTTAATATAAATGTATCCCTCCCCACCCTTTTCCACCCTTATTTAGAATCCTATCGTCATTAGATATGGATTCAACGTCGAAGACTACTCAGGAAAAGTGTATCTGCACTATAAAATAAATAACATTTGAATCCTATGTCTAAAGAGGTGAAATATTTTTAAAACAACCCTTAAAATTTGACTATCAACCCTTCAAAATGCTTTAAATATTTAATTAAATCTACAAATTTAACTTATATAATGTTCTCATAAAGAAAGAAGCGTTTTCTACTATTAAAAATGCATTTTTAAAAATTTGAAATTTTTAACATTAGCAGTTCCGTTCTCTGCCGGAGAATATATTGACGCACCTCATGATATACACTTTGTGTATGATCAATCATTGATGTGAGGTACCTTAAATACCAGTTTTCTGAGGACGATATGCTCTTCTAAATCCCGGCAGTTTAAAGGTTAATGCAGTAAACTGAATTATTACGATCCATTTTTTAATTTTATCTTTACCTTTCCTGATAATCGGGGATAACTTGTGTTGTATTCCCGGTATAGTGATAATGTTATATCCTTTCAATTTTTGTTGAATGGATTGGTAAAGACCACTAACAAACGGGATTCTCAAATAAAATCTCGCATAGTCAGATCCTGTGTCATTGGATTGTGTGTTATTTACATGTTGTCAAACTCGCTTTTTAATGCGTTCTCTTATTAGATCTTTAGGATAGTTATTATCATGTAAAAGTTTAGAAACTTTGTCAATGTTCGGAGCGTGAAATTGTTTATCGATATTTAGTAACGATCCATCGATAAGATTGTCCATTACCGCCATTTTTTGAGATATTGGATGGTGAGAATTAAAATTTAGGAATTTTCCTGAATAAGTTGGCTTAAAAAACCAATCGAACTGTAATCCCTTAGTTTCATTATTTTTAATAATTAATAAATCTAAGAAAGGTATCTTGTTATTATTTTCAGTTTCGTAGGTAAATCTCAACCTTGGATGGTAATCGTTAAAAATATTTAACATTTCATCAAATTTCCCCACAGGTATGCAAGTGATAATATCATATACACATCTATAGTAAAAAACTGGACAAAAAGTTAATTTTTTTGGACATGTATTTTCGAGATCGTCCATTACTAAATTCGCGAATATGGATGAGGCCGGTGACCCCATCGGCGTACCGTGTTGTTGTTTATAATAGCGTCCGTTAAATTGAAACACTGTATTATCATATATAAACTCAACAATATTTAAAATATCGTCCTGCGGAATTTCCATTGATCTTCTCATATAATTATATCGCCTTGTGATGCTGTTTCCTGATTATTAGGAAAGGTAAAGATCAAATTAAAAAATGGATCGTAATAATTCAGTTTACTGCATTAAATGCAACGATTGCGATGCAACTTATGTTGGCGAAACAAAACGGAATCTGAAAACACCGGTAGACCAACACAAATTTAACATACAAAGACCGTCACAACCGAGCACCGTTATTACTGAACACCGAATCGAAACAAATCATGATTTTAATTGGCAGAATGTTGCAGTTTTAGATGCTGAGGATAATTTCGCTAAAAGGAAAGTTTCCGAATTAATCCACATTAAATTGCAGCATAACCCTCTGAATAAAATCGAAGATTCTCTTAATTTAAACACATCTTATGAAGATCTAATACATATTATGAAATTAAAATATTACCCCCCAGCTCCGTAGGTATGGATATATAAACGCTGGCTAATGTTACCATCTAGTCATTAATCCTTGGTTAATCAGATGTAAATTTCTGCCTCCTGATGAGGAACCCTTGTACGTTCGAAACGTAGAGGAAAATAATTAAAAAACAACATCTTTTTATATATACATTCGCAATTAACACGTGCTTACAGGATTTTGTGCTGCATTCGGTTTGTTTCTCGATGCATGGCACGCAATTATATTGTGCAGGCGCATGCGAGGCTGCGTGGTCCAGGTCCTGTAAGTTGGTGAAGCTCAAGCAACAAAAAACATTTATTCCAAAGGTGAAGAGCACTTTGTACAAAAAGAAATGGCGAACCGCGTGTTTCGCGAAAATAAGTCCGGCCTTTCGGCTAATATGAATTTGAATCACGGTGAGATGACGTGAATCACGGCGTGATTTGACTACGTCCCGTGATCCTCCGCAGAAAAAGATCAGGCGTCGCGTTACACAAGGCGCGTAAAAAAAAAGAAAGAAAAACGTAACCACACGCGAGGGACACGTGTCTGTGGTTTTTCCGAAAAGTAAAAACGGAAATCTTCTCGGACCTTTCCAGGAAGCGAAAGGGTTGCGCCGCAGGTGGTCTTAAGCGCAACCAGATTCCTGGAAAAGTCCGCGAAGTTCGAAATCTCGCAGATCTCCCTATTTCGGGTCGACAAGCGCGCCGTCGTTCGATTCGCGCAGCTAAAACTCGCGCCGAGATGGCACGACGGTGTCGATTTTGGGTGTTGGGCCGACACACAGGACAGCATCGCGCAACACGGTTGTTACTTGAACTTTGTAGGTTAAAAGCCCTCCTTTTTCATTTTATTTGTATATGATAAAGTTGTTAGAAAACAATAATGCTGTTTACAAGATAAAATGTTTAAACCCGAAAACCCCCCGAGTACCCGGTTTCGCCTCGCTAAAGTCAACTTTGACATTTGTGGACGGCCATCTTGGATCTGCCATTTTGAATGTTTGAAAACATATTACACCGAAATAAACTACATAAGCGAACTAACGTCTTTTACCCCGAAAAAAATATTTTATTCATCAATGACATCCTTTTTATGCTTGTATATCCGTATGATAAAATTGTTGTCCTGTCTACAGGAGCGGCATGGTGCCGCCATTTTGTTTCGAAATTTTTACCCCACGGCAATCGAAAGTAGACATCTTCAGCAAAATTTTAAGCCCTTATACAAAATTTTTGGTCAATGTGAATTGTAGGCAGCCCGGTGTGCCCTTTGACGTGAAACGACCGATATTTATATATATATATATATATATATATATATATATATTTTTTAAACTGAAAGAGGTTAATCTGTCAAAGGTGTATCATCCAGCAAACACATTTAAGCATTCGAAAGTTGTTGGAAAAATAACATTTGTTAAATGTCAAATGTGTTTGCTGAGTGTAGTGTGCAGTGCCAATTGATACTGCAGTGTGTTGTGCTTTGGCAGTGCAGTACACTCTGACAACTTCTATCCGACACGTTTCAACACATCCAATGATCTTTTCATCATTAGTGCTTTCACTCAACATCGACTATTTTACAGGATCTAAATTGTTTTTTGGTGATCATATTGATTTCATTTAAAATACCAAAGCCTAAAATTACCACAGATTTAGTGTGATTACACTCTGACAACTTTTATACATCAGATTTTAAAAGATGCAGTAATATTTTTATCCGGAGTGTTGACACACGGCATTGACGACTTCACAGAACCGAAAGGGCTTTTTTCTTATACTATTGAATTCTTATAAAAGAATAATATTGCAAATCGTCACAAATTTACTAATGTATTACTCCAGTGTGTTATGTACGTCAAGTTTGAAAAAACGTGCTTCATGTGAAATAAGTACAGCGTCTTTTCAAATTTAATGTATAAAAGTTGCCAAAATAGAACAATGGCTGATTGGTGGTGGTTTTGTGATTTTATTTTTTGGGATAAATGAGTACAATCATCAAGACACAATTTCGGTCCAGTGAAATTGTTGATATTGTGTGAGAGCATTACAGATGAAAAGATTACTGCGTCTTTTGAAATTAGGTTTATAAAAGTTATCAGAGTGGAGTTACAGTAAATCTGTAGTGATTTTGTGCTTCTGTATATTAAAACAAGTCTATACTATCATCAAAAAACCATCTATGTTCTGTGAAATTGTTGAGGTTGTTTGAGAACAATCCTAGTGAAATGGTTACTTCGCCTTTTCAATTACAAAGTTGAAACTAGGAGCATATTCATAGCCTGAGATTCAGAAAAGTAAAAGAAAATGTTGTGTACTGCGTTGCAATATATGACTACTGATAAATATTGCTATTTATGTATGAATTGACATCTTAGAATCGTTCCTACATTATGTAATTACACTCTGAATATTTCTGTCTGTCAAGTTTCAAAACTTACTGTAATTCTTTCATCATTAGTGCTCTCGCTCAACATTGAATATTTTACAGGATTGTAAACGACTGGTGGAAGGGCTTTAATCCAAACACACAATTTGATCAGCCGAAAGAAAATATAAAACTATTTATTAGCAATCAACCGATGACGACCCGATCGCGATGCGGACTTCCTAACCCTCTCACGTTCCGGAACGTTCTCTCCCAACTCGATCGTCACTTTTTTCTATCTTAGTTCGATCTTTCAAACTCTTGAACATTTAAATAGACTACAACATCATATTACACATCGATATTATACTATTCGAATTACAAATAATTATATCTAGATCGTCACCATTTTGAAGAGCCTTTTACATAATTTACCTAACAGGCGTGCTTCATTTTGAGAGGTACCCCCATTCGGGTGTGCAATGGCGTATGGAAAACCACCTTTGTGGGAAAAACCTACGCCGGGTACCGCAGTCTATAAAACATCGATTCTGTCCGTAACAAGGATCTAAAATGTTTTTTGATGATCGTATTGCTTTGTTTTCATATACGAAAGCATAAAATCACCACAGGTTTACTGTGATTACACTCGGACAAATTCCATAAGTCGGATCTGAAAAGACGCAGTAATAATTTCATCAATATTGCTCCTACACGACATTGACAGATCATCGTAAAAAACTGTAAGAATACTAATAATGTACTTGTTGGGACTTATATCATAATAAAAAAGAACGAAAATAGGAAATTGAGTTATCATTTGACAGATTAACCTCAATTCTCATGATTTGATGAATCAATGAGGTTAAGTTGTCAAAAAATAATACACACCTTCACAAATTTTATTTCTATAATTCATCGACCAACAAATTGTTTGGAATTCACTGCATACTGCTAGTGAGTGCTTGCCGTATTAGTAAATTTACTGCCGTAGACAGTTTGCATCGCCCTGAAAGTGCATGTTGGGTCGCAACAAAACCTTCATACTTTCAAGTTCAGAATAGGGAATCTAGCAAAGGCATATTCACTTTCCTAACTTTTCTTTTCAAAACCATTGGACTTTTAAGGCAGAACACATGTTCATATTTGGTAAAATATATACTAAAATATAACCTATTTGTTAAAAACTTTCAGGACGTTTTTAAAGCTAAATTTTGGTTCATTTTACTTGCAGAATATACCTCAAATACTTTCTTACTATCAGGACATTTTTCAAGTCGATATTTGGTTACTTTAACCTATGAAATAGACCTCAAGTACATTTTGACTTAGAAGACATAATTTATGTTGTAATTTGGCTATTTATTACTAAAATAAGGCATTTCAGCTATGGCTGGGATCAGAATTCCTTATTTTGCTGCTTGGGATACCTTGAGAAAGTCGCGAGCAAAACAACTTGTGAAGTTACAGCTCTTGCATACTAATGTCAACATTTTAACCAATATTACACGTTGCCGATTAATTGGAATACAGTTGACAATATTGAGTTAAATATATTGACACTTTTTTCAACAATAATTTTATTTCTTTTACAATACATTACATGCCATTTATAAAATAATGGATTAATGACTATTTACTGTTTAATTTTCAGAAAAAAGTGCGATTGAATTTGGACTGAGAGATTGCGTGAACCAATTGTCCTGCAAAAATATTTCAAATTTTTATAAAAATTCACATGCAGTGTCACAGTGTATGCTTTGCGATTAAGATAAGTGCAATACAGAAATATTAAAATTTCAAGATACGAAAACCGTTAGTCATCAAGGCAAGCGTGATGATAATCGTAAAGATAATAATGACAAGAGTAGACAAGGTAATCGTGATGATAGTCGTAAAGATAATAGTGATCAGAGTGCTCAACGTAATAGTGATAATAGTGGTCAAGGTAATCATGGTAAAAGTCCTCAAGGTAATCGTGATAAAAGTCGATCTAATAATCGACAAAATCCTCTTGACGAGGATGACGACGACGACGAGGAAGGTGAGGCATCTGAGATTCGGACTTCATTAGTGCTCACCGTTTTGTCTCTTACGCTATGGAATCTGTTTCAATTTTGGGCTTTATGATTGTCCTTGCGAGTATGTTCGTATCGTATACTTCAGCTTTGACCATGTTTTTAAGTGCCATTAATATTAACAAATAATAAATAACACCATTGTTATTTAGTCAATTAAAGTAAACATTAATTTCTTTGCACATTTATCGGATAATCCATTGCGAAGACATAGACAATTCGAAAACGGTGAAGACACGCTTATCTATGCAGGAACTAAGACCTCTATTCGTTCTACGTAGATACTTGTTATTTTTGAAGATTGCGTTGAAAATTTGAATCTTTCCTTGATGCATACGGTTTAGTTAGGTACCAGATGTTTTAAATATTTAAAACCCCTTCAGCTACATTTGAAAGTTTTTATTTTTTTTTCGTCGTAGAAGGCGTACAGTTTGATTTTACACCCGAATTTGCGAGAGTAAAGTATGACAGGCATTTCCTAACCTGTCAAGTAATAAATCGAATTTTTTACCCACTACGGGGTCTAGGTAGTGCGCTTCGTGGTTGTTCATGTTATTAGGACCACATATTCGGGGTCGCCGATTTCGGTACCTAGGTAGTGCGTTCCATGGTTTTTTTATGGTGTTATAGAAAATAAACATATATTTTTTTGCCAACAAATTTGTAACAATGTTTTTTTTTGCTATTAAGAACCTAGCGATTTTTTTTTACACGGCAGTGTTTTGTTTTTGGATTTCAGTCATTTTCGAAAAATGTAGTAATAACAATTATGGGGTTTACAGGTCTTTACATGTCATTTGTAATGATGTTTATAACTAAGGGAGAGGACCGTCCACATCGTAAATTTATTAGTTTCTAAGAAGTCGATAAAATGAAACAATGGCAAAAGGTCACCCGAGGATGTTTCTGTGGAAAATCTTTACTTGTAACATGTTGAAGTTTTGTTCGATCAATGATGAAACATTTTTGGTAAACCTTCGGAAAAAGCACCTCCTCCTAAAAAAATTTGTTTGTACCCTATTCCGACGTATTTTTGCCTCCTGATTACGAATATGATAACAAAAATTGCGGGCCGGACGCATTAAAGCTGCTACTTTGAAAAAATAGCCAAAAAACACATTTTTTTAAAGTTTTTTGCATTTATTTTCAAAAATACGCATCTGGCAGAAAAATGTTTCAAATAAAAGTTGTAGAGCGCAAAATTCTCGACAAAAAAGATTCTATACATTTTTTCCGTAATTGCAACAGTAAGCCCGTAAATAAGGGTTGAAAGTTCCCATGATGCGTTTCTACCGGGTACTAGGTAGATATAATTCCCGAACCGATTGTGAATCTAGGGGGTGCTTGGGTGATGGGGGGCTCCGCCCCTCAGACCCCCCTTTTATACTAACCTAACCTCCAACCATACTGGTATGGGTGAGAATCAATACCATGTGCTATGTGAATGGTCAGAGATTAGGTTTGTAGTAAATAACGTACTAATGTAGCACGTGGGTTTGATAATCATCGACATCTCTGTGGTTGGAGGTTAGGTCAGTATAAAAGGGGGGTCTGGGGCGGAGCCCCCCAGTACGCAACCACCTCCTATGTTCACGCATTTTACTGAAAATTTACAACACATACTTCCTTTTATTCGATAGGTAGCACTAAAGTATCCCTACACGGAGAGAAATCTGAAAGGATGAAACTGTAGGTATTCCTTCGCCACTGTACTAAGATTTGGTGCTGGTGCTGCACCATGTGTCGCGTAATATCAATGTAAGAAACCCACAGTCTCAGACTGTGAAAACGCTTAGGATGAGACTGCAAAACTGCGATGCTTTCTTCGAGGCTTTCTCCCGCCTAAGTTTTACTTTTTAGACTAGGGCTCTCACGGACTTTTTTGTAGGAAATTTCCTCCTCTACAAAAAAGGTTAAGTAAATTTTTGCTCTATCTTGCACCATTTTCGATACGGAAGCAATAGAATAAAAACAACGTATTCAGCGTCCGACGCCATGTTTATCTTTTGTTTTAAAAACTCGATGTTCTTCGTTCTATCGCTTCCGTATCGAAAACGGTGCAAGATAGAGCAAAAATTTACCAAACCTTTTTTGTAGAGGAGGAAATTTCCTACAAAAAAGTCCCGGAGAGCCCTAGTCTAAAAAGTAAAACTTAGGCGGGAGGAAACCTCGAAGAAAGCATCGCAGTTTTGCAGTCTCATCCTAAGCGATTTCACAGTCTGAGACTGTGGGTTTCTTACATTGATATCACGCGACACATGGTGCAGAACCAGCACCAAATCTTAGTACAGTGGCGGAAGGAATGCCTACAGTTTCATCCTTTCAGATTTCTCTCCGTGTAGGTCCACGTATTGCCTTTGCAAATTTGCAGTTGATTATGCCCTTTCGAAAAATAATGCGTGAAACTAGGGCCCAATCTCACGAGGATTCGACTGTATGGGTTTTGGTCCGCCCCGGGTTTTTTATTTCTCCGATACCCTCCATAACTGGCGGACATTCCTCTATCCGCCATCTGGGGAGGAGCTCGATGGGAGACCCTGTGTACTGGGTAGAAACCCATCATGAGAACTTTCAACTCTCATGTACGGGCTTACATTTGCAATTACGAAAAAAATGTATAAAATCTTTTTCGTCGAGAATTTTCCGCTCTACAACTTTTATTTGAAATAATTTTTTATCAGATGCGTATTTTTGAAAATAAATGCAATAAACTAAAAAAAAACGCGATTTTTGGTTATTTTTTAAAAATAGCAGCTTTAATACGTCTGACCCGCAATTTTTGTTGTCATATTTGTAATCAGGAGGCAAAAATACGTCGGAATAGAGTAATTTAAATTTTTTTTGCGAGGAGGTGCCTTTTCCGAAGGTTTACCACATTTTTTTCCGTTTTCTTAACTAGCCCTAAATAGGTCGAAAATTATTTTTAACTAAGGAATCATTTTTTTTTTATGCAATTCTGTACGCAAAGTGTGACTACGTGCGGTAATATTACTTATGCACTTCTTTCGCACATTTGCGACAAAATTTTCTTTGCGCATTGAAATTTTCAGGCACAAATTAACATGTTGTGCAATGTAGAATTGCTTAAAATATTGTAAGCAACGCATGCCCAACTTCGTCTCACTCGCGCGACAACGTCTTACTCATCGCCGACTATGTCGGTGACTCGTGCTTGCTCTCGCTGCTCGTGTGGTAAAATGCACTTTGCGCATTTGTTGCATAATATACTATTATATTAATTTACATCGACTTTTCTGAACCCATATGGGATTAAATCGGGACGGGACCATCAGTTTATGAAGGTGGAATCCGAACCACCTGAGCTTTGGCGTTATTAGGCACTTATAAACAAATACAGAGGTGTCCCGATGACAGATGGCAGAGGCCGGGATCAAACCAAGGTTTCCTAATTACGAAGCCGGTACTCTACCAAATGCGTCACCGTCGCTCGCCAGTGAATCATTTCTATTTATTGATTGAATTTAGTTCATCATTAAATTCTACTTCTGTTTTCATGAAATAACAAAAATTGACTTTTCTAATATGAATAAATAATTGTATATGTATAATAATTAACATATTGCATAAAATTATTTATATATATATACAGGGTGATCCAAAAGTCCCGGAACAGCAAAATATCTCAGCGGGAGTGCATTTTCGAGGAAAATGTTTTAGACAAAAGTTTAAGGATTTTTCCCTGGCTATTTAATGGCGATATTGAATTTGACCTTGAACATGACCTTGAAGGTTATTTCAAGGTCAAGTTAATTTTTTTAAATGGGAACCCCTATTTTTTTTCACGGATTCGGAAAGAGCACAAAATTTTACGTCCGAATATGCTATGGCCGTTTTTTTCGGCAAGGTCATTTCAAGGTGAAACTGAAAACTCCCGTGACGGCGAAATATCTCAGAGGGTGTACATTTCTTTGGAAATTGTTACAGACAAAAGTTTAAGGATTTTTCCCGGGCTATTTAATGGTAGCACAGAATTTGACCTTGAACATAACCTTCAAGGTTATTTCAAGGTCAAGTTTGTTTTTTTTAATGGAAACTGCTATTTTTTTTCACGGATTCGGAGAGAGCACAAAATTTTACGTCCAAATATGCTATGGCCGTTTTTTTCGGCAATGTCATTTCAAGGCCAAACTTAAAACTCCCGGAACAGCGAATTAACTCAGCAAGAGGTCATTTTCGGGTAAAATGTTTCAGACAAAAGTTTCAGGATTTTTTCCGGGATATTTAATGCTAGCATAAAATTTGACCTTGAAAATTACCTTGAAGATTATTCTCAGGTCAAGATTATTTTTTTTTTTTAATTGGAACCCCGTTTCATTTTCTTAACGAAGTTATGAGGATCTTCCGGTATTGAGAGTGGTTAAATTCATTTTGTTCAGTCGATGCTATTACTGGACGATCTGCTCTAGGGAGATCCTTTACAGTGCCGTAAACTTCGAAACAATTTATTGTTCTGCCAAAAGTCGATTTAGGAATCAGTTCCTGTCCCTCGCTTGTCCTCTAATTTTGTAAATAGAATAATAAACTGTTTAAAAAAAGTGTATACATACATCTTACGCAACACTTGTGCAAAGTGAACTTGGGCGCGCGAACAGCGACAGAGAGCACGAGTCACCAGCGAAGTAAATAAACAACATACATTCACATTGAATTTATACATACGTGTACAGTCTTATAAGGTTACATTTTGGTCTTAACTTTATCGTTTTGTGAGATACATGGATTTCCTATCTAAACGCCTTTCCTATCTAAACGTATTAAGCATCATTTCAGTAACAAAATACATACGTATATTTCGTACAAAGAGCAATGGCTGCGCTAAGTGAACGAGAAAGAATAACCATTCTCATGATGAGAGGCTGGGGTGATAACCAGCGATCTTTAGAGAATGTGCGAACCTTATTTAACGCATCATTTAGAGAGGGACGAGAACCGATTTCTAAATCTACTGTTAGCAGAACAATAAATCGTTTTGAAGTTCACGGTACTGTGAAGGATCTCCCAAGAGCAGGTCGTCCAGTAACAGCATCAACTGAAGAAAATTAGTTGAATGTCGCGCTGTCAATAACGGAAGATCCTCATACTTCCATCAGGAAAGTTAAACAGCAGCACGACTTATGTTACGGTACAGTACAACGGATCTTAACTAAAAACTTAAAATTTCACCCATACAAAGTTAGACTCGTACAACAATTGAATGAAGACGATCCTGATAGACGCCTACAGTTTGCGGAATTAATGATGAATCGAATAGATGCTGATGCCGGTTTCTTGAATCGCATCGTATTTTCTGATGAAGCTACATTCTTCTTAAATGGGGCAATCAATAGACATAACATGTCTTATTGGAGTGAAACCAATCCTAATTGGATGGTCGATAGTCGTTCTACTCAATATCCTGAAAAAGTAAACGTATGGGCAGGTATTATAAACAATACGGTAGTTGGGCCCTTCTTCATCGAGGGTACCCTTACTGGTCAAAAATACCACGATATGTTGAGGGACGACATCATCCCTGCTATTCAGGTTATTGTAGGCGCGGATTTCGATCAGACTTGGTTTCAGCAAGATGGTGCAGCACCCCATTATGCAACAGATGTTCGCAATTATTTGAGTGATGTATTCGCAGAACGGTGGATAGGTCGAAGGGGTGTAATAGAATGGCCACCAAGATCTCCGGATCTTACGCCCCTTGACTATTTTCTATGGGGTTATCTCAAAGATAGAGTGTATCGAACGAAACCGGTGAATATTGAGGAAGTAAAACAACGAATACGGGATGAGATCGCGGCTATAGAACCAGATATGATTAAAAAAGTCGTATCGACTTTTTATAATCGCTTGGGATATTGCCAAGAAGTTCATGGCAATCACTTTGAGCATAAGCTTTAGTAAGATACATAATTTCATCAAAATCTTAGTATACCCATCTTGCCTTAACTGTCTGGGGACACCCACACACACACACACACGGACACGCACACGCACACGCACACGCACACGCAGAGGTGACGGCGAGGGGAACCACCTGAACAAAGCACCCCGAAGAGGTGTAAACCCGACCGTGCTACCTCCACGCGGTACATCTTGGGTAATGCTAAAGCCGGCGGTAGCATTGGAAACAATGTAAAAATGTTACCCATACATACGGTATTTATAAACGTATCGGATGTAAAAAAAAATGTATATTTTTATCCGGGAACAATGATAATGCATTGCACTCTGGAAACTCTGGAAACATTACGAAAATAAAACGGGGTTCCAATTAAAAAAAAAATAGTCTTGAGCTTAGAATAAGCCTCAAGGTAATTTTCAAGGTTAAATTCAATGGTGCCTCTTGCTGAGTTAATTCGCTGTTCCGGGAGTTTTAAGTTTGGCCTTGAAATGACATTGCCGAAAAAAACGGCCATAGCATATTTGGACGTAAAATTTTGTGCTCTCTCCGAATCCGTGAAAAAAAATAGCAGTTTCCATTAAAAAAAACAAACTTGACCTTGAAATAACCTTCAAGGTCATGTTCAAGGTCAAATTCTGTGCTACCATTAAATATCCCAGGAAAAATCCTTAAACTTTTGTCTGAAACAATTTCCAAAGAAATGCACACCCTCTGAGATATTTCGCCGTTACGGGAGTTTTAAGTTTCACCTTGAAATGACCTTGCCGGAAAAATCGATCATATCATACTCGGACGTAGAATTTCCCGCTCTTTCAGAATCCATGAAAAAAAATAGGGGTTCCCATTTAAAAAAATTAACTTGACCTTGAAATAACCTTCAAGGTCATGTTCAAGGTCAAATTCAATATCTCCATTAAATAGCCAGGGAAAAATCCTGAAACTTTTGTCTGAAACATTTTCCTCGAAAATGCACTCCCGCTGAGATATTTTGCTGTTCCGGGACTTTTGGATCACCCTGTATATATATATATATCATAAGTGAATGGTCATTGGACGATACACGCGTTCTCCGTTCTATTGTTACTCGTTTTCTATAATTTCAATAATTCATTTTTAAAATTAGTGGCTATCAGTGTACAAATGTCATACATCTGAACTAGTATACTTGTGCATATAAATTATCCCAGGAGGATAACTATTTTTCCTAAAATAATAGTGGTTACTTAAATTATGTGATGTGAGGTTATGTTACCACGTGTTTGACTCTAATTTCGCCTAAGGCCATCAGAAGATCATCTTTCTAATGCTTCTAGTTTGTTTCTCTCTACTTCTCACATCATCTGGAGCAACTTATTAAATTATATTCGTGACTGTGTCACGTCACCGCGACCACCCACAACGGAATAACTTTTTAGGAAAACCGATAGGATTAAAGACTAGAAATCGATACATGCAGTGCACTCAAAAATACATTTAACTTTATGACCCTTTTTTAACGCTCACTAAAAATTAAGCACGTAGCGTAGATTTCTATTCTGAGAAATCTTCATTGCCACCGAAACTCTTTTTAGACAATTACCGGTGTAACGCATGTAACGGTGCTGAAGGTTGTACGGATACTCCTACGCAACTTTTAATGGAACAAAAAACGATGCCACCCGAAATTCTTGGAAACCATTTAACCAGTTTTATTTTTCTTAGACAATTCTTAAACGAATTCATTAATAGCAACATTAACAAAAATCTCGATAACTGCACAGTCATTTTTAACTCCAAACTCGCGAATCTCAACCCGATCTGAATGTTGCTACTCATGAATTCCCGACCTTTAAACAATATTCTTTTTATATTTTTCCTTATCCTGTAAAACTTTCAGCCTCAATCATAATAATCCTAATAGTTCACCTAAGTAAAAATGCAAACAATTTATTATAACAATTATATTCTACAAACAGTGAGTTTTCTTCTCTTTTGCAAACAACAATTGTAAGAGATTGAACAAGGTGAATGGAAGTTGTAATAATTATGAATAACTTCGCACCAAACAACGACACAACCTCCATTCATTTCTGTTTAATCTCCAATTTAGCTAACTTGTAATAAACAATTGATGGTAAAAAGGAACATTATTGAAAACACCTTATAAATAACAAATTGGAGGAAAATTACTTCATCTCGCTCTACAAGTTCCATCTCTCGCTCGACAGTTTTCTGTCTCTCGCTCGATCACCGTTAATTGCCCTTTCCACCTGGAAAAACCATATAAAAAGGGGCCCGCGCATCACATGGACCAGAGAGTGCGCACCGCCGAACTGGATTGTCAATCGCCTGGTCAGTTTTGGCTCTCCTGGTTGTGTTTTGGGAGAGCAGCGGACTCCGACTAGACCCTGCCATCATCGAAGGACGTCCCCGAGAAGTTGGCACAAGTCCATCCAGAGAAACACTTCAAACCCGGTCGGATCTACCCCACGAAGAGGTTCCCAGGCTGTGCCGAGCAACAGTAAGATATTTATTCTCGATATCCCCTTTTTTTTTATTATTAACAATATTTTTTTTTCCCAATATTACAGGTACGTTTGAATATGTGAGACGAGCAAGCGTACCTACCCGAGATATTTTTTTGTTTTCTTATTTTAATCCCAATTGTTACCTTGAGACGAGTTGCCAAAATAGGCAACATTAGGGACCATTTTTTTTTATTTTAGGAGCGACCGGATTAAAATTCTGGGTGTCGCGGGAATTGACCTGCTGACTACCGGAATATTAATTCCTAGCTCGTAGGGCCTCCTCCCACCACATAATCCAATTTTCTTTATTATTATTTTCTATTACATATTATTCGTTTTTTTTTCGTCAAGTAGGATATCCAACTAACCCTTTTCCCAATATAATAAATTCCTGGTCTAACCGCTTGTTTCTCCTTTCAGTGAAACAACGGCGACGAAGGGCCGGACGCAAGGTTCAGGCGGAGCGCGCGGAACTAGAAATCCGCGAGCTCAAACAGAAGCACGAGCGACGAGTTTTGGAAGAATACCTCTTCTTAATTGCGAAAATACCGTTAATTCAACCTCCATTACCGAAATAAATTTGTTTTCACTCTTAAACCATTCTTGCTTCTCTTTTTTATTATTTGACCTTTCCCTATTACAATTTCAGGGACACACGCAGCCGACCCCCGCTCGCCAGAACCCGAGTAACCTTTAGTTACTCAGCCCTTTTACGATCCAACAAGCATCTTATTCTTTTGAGATGTTTGCTGGGTCGTAACATAAAATTGGTGACAGCGACTCTAGAGCGGGGACCTGTATGTGGTCCTGAAAACAATACGGGAAACAGCGGAGGTACAGAAACTCGTCGCACGTTCTGAATAATGATACGCCTTGCCTTGACATTTCCATTTTTTATAAATACAAGAAAAAATACTCACAAAATTAAAACTTGCTTAACAATTTGATTTAATCAAATTTAATTCAATTACAGATAAATTAATTAATTTAATCAAATTTAATTCAATAACAGATAAATTAATTGATTAATTAATTTACTCAGATTTAATTCAATTACAGATATATTAATTGATTAATTTAATTTACTCAAATTTAAATTCAATTACAGATGAATTAATTAATTTACTCAGATTTAATTCAATTACAGATATATTAATTGATTAATTTAATTTACTCAAATTTAAATTCAATTACAGACGAATTAATTAATTACAGATAAATTAATTGATTAATTTAATTTTCTCAAATTTGATTCAATTACAGATAGATTAATTAGTTTAATTTACTTAACCATATAAAAAAAAACAGTTAAATAACTCCATAATAATCTCTTACAATTTTTTCTTCCTCATTCTCCACTCGAATTTTGCTTTAATATTTCAAAAAGAAAATATATAAATAATTACTTATGTCAGAACAAAGACTTACACGAGGATATACAAATAAATTAACTAAAGAGGAAAAAGAAAAAGTAATAGTTGAAGGATTAATTACAGACAGAAAACAACGTAAAAAATCATCAAATATAAATAACACCACCGAACAAAACCAATCACAAGAGAGCGGTGCGACTGCCCGCTTTCAACAAACTAGAAATTCGCTAAGCGAAATAATCACCGAAACACAGGACCTAATCAGAAATACCCCACAGGAACTTACCGAATCAGATCAAATCGAACAACAAAAAAGATTGGAAGAAATAGGAAATAATATACAATTACAAAATAACGACATCCATAAAATCTCAAACAGACTCAACGCAATCACACA
The DNA here is from genome assembly GCA_030407085.1 of Trichopria drosophilae. Taxonomy (NCBI): domain Eukaryota; kingdom Metazoa; phylum Arthropoda; class Insecta; order Hymenoptera; family Diapriidae; genus Trichopria; species Trichopria drosophilae. The sequence continues at coordinate 138,506,320 of CM059584.1, read as the reverse complement.
AGAAATCGAATCCATCACAGAGAAAAACGACGAAGAAGACAGTTCAGAAAATTCTGACATCCCAAGCACTCAAGAAACAAACGTTAACACAAAGATAAAAAATAATACAAAAATATCAGATAATACCGAAAAAAAAAATAATAGATAAACCTAACATATCAGATAAAATTAATGAAGAAATATTGGATAAAACGAACGGAGCAGAAATAGAAATAGAACGACTGAACGACAGTGAAACTGAAGAAAAAATTTGCAGAGTAGTCACCGAATACAATAATTTGGTGGAAGAATATAAAACACAAAAAACTCCCGAAAACTCTGAAGGTTATCTAATTAAATTACAAAACTGGTATAAAAAAAGTGTACCCATATTAAAAATACAAACAAGCACCCCGTTAAAGAAGCATATCGTCTCTAGAGATATATTAGAAGAAGAGGAGGAAAAATACGTAAAGCAGGAATTATCATTCGAACATCTCCCAGAGATATTTATAACATCAGAAAATAACGACGAAGCCTTTGAAACGGTACAGGAATTCCATAGTAACATTAACACAAACAACATAATAATGGCACAACAATATGACAGGCTCACACTCAAATTAGCCATAGAAAGTGTACCAAAGTTTGACGGAGACCCCAAGAACTTTTATGCTTTTGTGGACGGATGCGAAGAAGCCAAGAGCATGCTACCTGCAGAATCCGAGGCTGATCTCGTAAAATTAATAAAAACTAAATTAAAAGGAGGTGCACGAGGGACAGTAAAAAATGGAGAGTACGAAACAGTAAAAGACCTATTAAAAATATTACGGGAAATCTATGCACCTGCAAACTCAATAACAGAAATCCGGCAGGAATTGATAGGAATATATCAATTGGATTTCGAAAACGTAGTTTTTTACGCAAACAGAGTCAGAGAAGCAGGGGACAGAATAGTCGAAACCTATAAAGCCTTAGACGAGGACAACGAGATCTCTGAAGCAGATAGAAACAGGACAGAAAAAGAGGTCATTGAAACTTTCATAAATGGATTAAAACCGGAAATTGAATCCCGCATAATAGATAAGGAATTCGAAACATTATCATCAGCAGTCCAAAAAGCCATCCAAATCGAAAAACGAATGAACATCACTAGTAATATTAGAGGATCAAATACCAAAAATTCACCAGAAAAAATAAAAACTCAGCAAGGGATAAATCTACTATATGCCGATCAAACAGTATGTCAGATTTGTAAAAAACCAGCTCATACCGCGGATGTCTGTCGATTTAGAGAAAAACAACAGAACTACCCAAAAACGCAAAACAGTTATCAATTTCAAGATAACAAACCAAGGCATACCTCAAATTTTAGGAATTACGAAAATTTCCCACCGAGATATAGCGAACAAGTAAGACAGTTCCCACAAAATTTCAACCAACCACGAAATTACCAAAACACTCCAACACCACTAATACAATGCACATTTTGCAATAGAATAGGACATTCGATACAAGCATGTAGGAAATTTCAATACCAGCATTTTAATACACCAGTAATCCAATGTTCATATTGCAAAAACATAGGACATACCATAGACGAATGCAGAAAATTAATGAGTTTAAAAAATACGAAACAGTTGCAATGTAACGTTTGCAAAAACTTCGGTCACACCGCATCCCAATGCCAACTATTGCAACAAAAGATTGTAAATTGTGCATACTGCAGAAATATAGGTCATTCCGTAGACCAATGCCAAAAGCTTCAAAACCAAAATAGAAGCAGTATACCTAGATCATTGACACCTAAACCTTCGGGAAACGAGAATGGTCCCCCGACCAACGGCGCACGCGGGGAGACAACAATCAGACGCCGAGTACAAGTCATAAATACGTCAGCCCGCAACCAATAAAAACCATAAAACTACAAAAAAACGACGTACCCACAATCACAGTCAAATCAGAAAATCTAAACAACCAGGTAAAATTAATGGTAGACACGGGAGCTAGTGTAAACATCATAAAAAAAGGATCGGTTAACACTAATATACTAATAAATAAAGACGAAATAATAAATTTGAAAGGAATAACCGAACACCCAGTAGTAACGAAAGGAATCGTAACGCTAAAAATAATGGGCTGTAAAACACAGTTCCACCTAGTCAATGACGACTTCCCAATAGATTCATCGGGAATACTCGGTTCAGAATTCTTTCGTTACAATAAAATAAACATCAGTTACGAAAATAATTACATCCAATGGGGAAACAACAAAATATACTTCGACGAAGAGACCATAACAGTGCCAGAACGATCAGTTTCAACATTTTACGTTAACATTAAAAATAACGAATTAGACTACGGTTACGTACCACGACTCGAAATAATGGATGGTATATTTTTAGGCAATGCAATTGTAAGGAACAACAACGGGAAAGGCTATTTAAACATTTATAACACAACGGATATAGAACATGAACTGTTAATACCAACAATAGAATTAAAAGAAATTAGTATACAATCTGACAAATCTAAACAGCCCCATTTAAATGAAAATCAGGAATTTAACAAAAATGAAATATCGAAACGTACAGTACAAGAGATAAACACAATAATGCAACATCTACCACAGAATAATAAACCTACAAATAAGCATGATCAGGAACGATATTCCAAACACATACAAAAAATTCTTCAAATAGACTACGAAACCGACACTGATAACAAAATAGATTATGACACCGATAACGAGAGAGAAGATAAAACATTTCAAGTCCTCCAACTCCGAGACACAAAAGTAAAACACCTACAAAATTACAACGCTACACCATGGAACTATGAAGAAAGTACTCAAAATAACCCAAGACAACACAACAAAAGAAACCTTAAAAGCGACCAATCACTAAAACATTACCGACAAGAAATGAACGGACATGAACGCGAAATTGACTCTGAAAATGAATCTTACTACAAAGATCTAACTAAATCCAAAAGTAATGAAATTGACTCTGAAAATGATCAAAATGAATATCAAAATGAATATAAAAATGAAAATGAACACGAAAATGAATATGAAAACGAATATATAAATAAATCCTATAAAAACGATCATACAAATATAAACGATCAAAATGAATATAAAAATGAAAATAAATATGAAAACGAAAATATAAATGAATCCTATAAAAACGATCATACAAATACCAATGATCAAAATGAATATAAAAATGAAAATGAATATAAAAATGAACACGAAAATGAATATGAATATGAATATGAAAATGAAAATATAAATGAAAATATAAACGATCATACAAATACAAATGATCAAAATGAATATAAAAATGAAAATGAATATAAAAATGAACACGAAAATGAATATGAATATGAATATGAAAATGAAAATATAAATGAAAATATAAACGATCATACAAATACAAATGATCAAAATGAATATAAAAATGAACACGAAAATGAAAATGAATATGAATATGAAAATGAAAATATAAATGAAAATATAAACGATCATACAAATACAAACGATCAAAATGAATATAAAAATGAAAATGAATATAAAAATGAACACGAAAATGAATATGAAAATGAATATGAAAATGAAAATATAAATGAAAATATAAACGATCATTCAAATAGAAATGACCATAAAAATAAGGATGAATATGAAAATGAATGTAAAAATGAAAACGAATATGGCCATATCAGAGTATGTTATAATGAACACGATAAACATGAAAATGAACATCCGAATGAATCCTATAAAAATGAATATACATATACAAACGAACCTTATAAAAGAAATTATACCCAAGTCGAAACACGGACAAAAATTTACAGTGACAGACACGACGTCACCAAGGGAAGAGAAGACGCCCCCAAAGATCTACCAACCATAAATCTCAGCAACGATATATTTACGACACCATTAGGAAAAGCAAAAACCAAGAAAACAAACACGCATTGCGTAAAACCAAAAAAGTATAATGAAACTGACATATTTTATACTTATTCGGAATTTTTAATGGAAACATCAAATACAAATATGCCGAAAGCAGCTGGCATAAAACAAGATATAATCCTTTACTGCATCAAAACAATGAAACGCGCCACTGAAGTAAAACATCTGTTAAGACTAGAACACCTTAATTCTGAAGAAAGAGAGAGTGTGAACAAGCTCATAAACACCCATGCCGACGTATTTCACCTACCTGACGAACCACTAGGATCAACGCACCTGATAAAACATAAAATTAACACAACTGATGATATCCCAATAAACACGAAACAATATAGATTCCCACCGATACATAAGGATGAAATTAATAAACAAGTTACGGAACAACTAAAAAATGGAATTATCAAACCCTCTCAATCACCGTACAATACACCAATTTGGATTGTACCCAAAAAAGCAGATTCACAAGGAAATAAAAGATGGCGCATGGTTCTAGATTTTCGGAAATTGAACGAAAAATCCATAGGAGATTCCTATCCAATACCAAATATAGTCGACATATTAGACCAATTAGGCGGAGCAAAATACTTTTCAGTATTCGATCTGGCCTCAGGATTTTTGCAAATAAAAATGGACGAAAAGGATTCACACAAAACAGCTTTCTCAACCCCACACGGGCACTACGAATTTGATCGCATGCCCTTCGGTTTAAAGAACGCCCCTGCGACATTTCAGAGACTGATGGATATAATCTTATCTGGACTACAGGGAAACGAATTATTTGTATATTTGGATGATATCGTAATTTACTCATCTTCATTACGTGAACATGAAATAAAATGCGAAAAACTATTCAACAAACTCAGGGAAGCAAACCTGAAGTTACAACCGGATAAATGCGAATTTCTAAGGAAAGAAGTATGTTATCTCGGTCACATAATAGGAAAAGACGGATTAAAACCAGACCCGAGCAAAATAAGTTGCGTAAAGAAATTCCCAACACCTAAAAATCAGAAAAACATCAGACAATTCTTAGGACTAGCGGGTTACTACAGACGGTTCATAGAACACTTTTCACGAATAGCAAAACCTCTTTCTAACCTCTTGAAAAATGATACTCCATTTACATGGACTAAAGATGAAATAGATTCATTCGAAACCTTAAAAGAAAAACTATGTAACGCCCCCGTTCTACAATACCCGGATTTTGAAAAACCTTTTATAATCACAACAGATGCATCTGGCTACGCACTCGGAGCGGTTTTATCACAAGGTGAAATCGGTCAAGATAGACCAATATCGTACACTTCTCGAGTCTTAAATGAACACGAACAAAAATACGAAACATACGACAAAGAAGCCTTAGGTATATACTACGCGATTAAACATTTTAGACCCTATATATATGGCCGTAAATTTACAGTATACACAGATCATAAACCCCTCGAATCGTTCAAAACAAAGAAAGACCCAAACTCAAGAGTAGCCAAGTGGATGTATAACCTCTTAGAATACGAATTCGAAGTAAAGCACAAACCTGGAAGATTGAATGTAAATGCGGACGCACTTTCGAGAAACCCGGTGGAAATATACAAAATAGAAAACTCAAAACTTAAAACAGCAAGCAAAATTATGGAAAAAATGGGATGGACAGGAAAAGGAATAGGCAAACATAACCAAGGAATAAAAAAACCTATCATGCTAAAAATGCAAACGGACAAAAAAGGTCTAGGTTACATAGGAAACGTAGACACAGATTACAATTATTTTGAAAACGACAAACCACTGGCAGAGAGATCATTACCATATATAATATTCAAAAAAAGCAAGAACACTATAAATACACAAAAACCTCAAGAATACACTTTACCTTATAATTCAATTTACAAAATTATGATTCCCGAGTCTGATAAAAAGATAAATTACAAAAAACCCAAGTACAATCTCCCTAACAAAATTCCATTCTGCCCTCAATGCTACAAACTTAATCATGAAATAAAAAACTGCAATATAAAGGAATCAAGAATAGACAAAAGCCAAGAAAATAATAACGAAATAGAAAAAGAAGAACTAACAACAGAATCAAAGAAAATTGTAACCATCGCTCAAATAGAGTCACATGAAAAACCATTAAGAAGGAGCACTAGGAACATTCGACAACCGGATAGACTGGAAATTACAAACAGTCAAAAGAGACAAAAATTTACTGAAAATTTACAACAAAATAAAAAACGTGGAAGACCACCTAAAAATTTAAAAGTTCACTTTGACCAAATAGATTATATAGATGACAACAGTAACATAATAACGGAAAAACAAAATTCGGATAACAGCACTCTTTCTGATGGCTTTTCACAACAATTTAATAACGACGACTTAACATCAGACGAAGAAAATGATGAAATGTCATCAGATTCCGGCTCTGATGATGAAAACGACGAAACAAACAAAGAGAAAAATGATTCACAGAATAATACTTTCCACAGAAGCAAAAATGTAATAGAAATTTCAAATCACCTATACATGCAAAAAGACAATTTAACATATTTTTTAACCACTAAAGGGACACCGTGTGATATAGGTTCAGAGAAACTTAATACTAGAAACGAATTACCCAAGTTCCAAAACTTAAAATTGAACGAAATATCAATTACAAAAGTAAATAGTAAATATCATATCGCATTACCTATAGTATCAAATACAGGAGAAAGTCAATTACTAATAGAGAAAAATATAAAGAAACTTATTAAACTTCTAAAAGAAAAAGTGAACGAGTTACAATTATCAACAATCAGCATATCTAAAACAAAAACAATAAAAGGAGTAGAATGGGAAACCGTAATAAAAATAATCGAAAAATAGTTTGAAACTTCAAATACAAAGGTAATAATCTGCAATGGGAAAATTATTCACGCCGAAATGAAGGATAGATCACAAATATTGACAGAATTGCACTCGACTCCAATAGGAGGTCATAAAGGAATAAACAAAACTCTTAAAAGAATAAAACAACAATACTATTGGGAAAATATGAAATCAGATATAGAAAAATTCATCCAAAATTGTAAATCATGTCAATTAAAAAAATTAACAAGAGTAAAAACTAAGCAACCTATGATAATATCCGATACACCCAAACAAGCAATGGAAAAAGTCGCAATGGATATAGTAATTCCGAATAATAAAACCGAAGAAGGATATGAGAATATTTTAACAATACAAGACAACCTAACTAAATTTTTAATAGCAATTCCACTAAGAAAAGCAACATCCTCAGATATCGGGGAAGCATTAGTAAAGAGATTAATTTGCACATTCGGATCACCTAAAACAATATTGACAGATCAAGGCAAAAACTTCCTAAGCAAAGTAATGAAGCAGATTGCAAAACTTTTTAATATAAAAAAAGTAAAAACCACAGCATTTCACCCGCAATCTAACGGATCATTAGAACGCTCTCATCATGTTATCAAAGAATACATAAAACACTACGCAGATAAATATACAGACTGGGATAAATGGTTAGAACTAGCGACTTTCTCTTATAATACCAGCGTTCACGAAGGCACAAAATACACTCCATTCGAACTAATGTTCGGGAGACTAGCAAAACTACCCTCACAGAAATATATAAAAAGTTCAACCCAAATAACTTACAGCGACTACATTAAAGACTTAGCATCTAAATTATATGATACGCAAGAATACGCACAAAAAAATCAAATATTGGCAAAATTAAAATCGAAGCAGCATTATGATAAGAAAATAAATCCATTAACTTTACAACCAGGCAACTACGTATTTTTACAAAAAAATCACAAAACAAGTAAATTAGACGACGAATATTTAGGACCATTCGAGGTACTAGAAGTATTCAAAAATGGAAATGTCAAAGTAAGAGTGAAAAATGAAGATAAAATAGTGCATGCCAATAGATTAAAAATTTCAAAAATGAGAAATAATTAAGTTACTAAAATAATCGCATCAAAATAAATTTTTGAGAAATACATAAAAGAGGAAAACAAAAATAAAAAAACAACCTCTCCCCAAAGGAATATTAAAAGAAGAATACAAAAGACGAGAAAAAAAATACGAACAACCAAATGGATTCCACAAAAATAACTGATCCAGAATGAGAACTAACCCAACCCTTCCGCATACTAAAATACCTTATACAAAGCTTATCCCCTATTCGCATGAATCAAGACTTTCACACTAGACAAAGCTAATCCCTTATACCTTAAAACTAACCATAAAATACACTAAAAAAAACTAACAAATAAAAATTTACGCATAACAAATTGCATGTACATGAAATGAAAATGGACGTACCTCTAATGAATTTTGAAAAATAATAACAAAATGGAAACGAAATGAAAACGGTGAATAAAAACGAAAGAAACGTGGAACTGTTGAAATCCAACAAATCCAATCGAATTAAAATATTTTTTGTGTATGATTAAGCCATTAAGTTAGCCTTGCCACATAATAGTGGAGTGCGAAAATCATACACTATAGTGAGATTAGGAGGAAAGAAAAGTGCAAAAGTGACATAAGCCTTAAGTTAGCTTACCACAAACAATGGAGTGCGAGGTGTCACGCACTTAGAAACGAAATCAACAGACGTCGCGTTTATTTCGTTCAAAACACCATTGATCTTTTTTTTTTATATACAAAAAGTTAACAATGAAATAATACATACTTAACACGATTTTGCAACACTAACTCTAATACAAATTTCTCCAACAGGTACAATTACAACCTTTAGATTGCGTCTAAACAATAAATTTCATTCCAATCAATTTGTTATATATATGTAATCAGTTTAGGATTATTACAATATAGAGTGGCATCATGAAAAATCAGTCATTCGCGATAGCGTCACGTAAATGCGGCAAATAGAAAACTTCATTCACTATCTTGCTTATATCTTGCGTTAATGAAAACATTTTTAATATACGCTAATTAGCTCAGATCACGGACAATAGAGTATAGTACACACGTAACTTAGAAATAATAATAATTATGTACAAACTTCAAGAGGAAACAACATGTAAAATATTGTAAACTCTTCAAAAGACTGTATCACAATCACAACCAAATATTCTCAACTAACGATACATACAAAGCGTAAAGAATTATCAATTAACCCCGAAATAATTATAAGATATTAAGAACAGTGTATTAAACGAATAAGCAGAAATGTATCATTTACGTAAAACTTGCTAATAACCTTGTAACATTATAATTAATAGATTCAGTAAAGTTTCTTTTATTATTCAATTGTTCCGACTTTGTTTATAAAAACTGGAGGACCAGTTTCCGACCAAGAGGGGGGATGTCACGTCACCGCGACCACCCACAACGGAATAACTTTTTAGGAAAACCGATAGGATTAAAGACTAGAAATCGATACATGCAGTGCACTCAAAAATACATTTAACTTTATGACCCTTTTTTAACGCTCACTAAAAATTAAGCACGTAGCGTAGATTTCTATTCTGAGAAATCTTCATTGCCACCGAAACTCTTTTTAGACAATTACCGGTGTAACGCATGTAACGGTGCTGAAGGTTGTACGGATACTCCTACGCAACTTTTAATGGAACAAAAAACGATGCCACCCGAAATTCTTGGAAACCATTTAACCAGTTTTATTTTTCTTAGACAATTCTTAAACGAATTCATTAATAGCAACATTAACAAAAATCTCGATAACTGCACAGTCATTTTTAACTCCAAACTCGCGAATCTCAACCCGATCTGAATGTTGCTACTCATGAATTCCCGACCTTTAAACAATATTCTTTTTATATTTTTCCTTATCCTGTAAAACTTTCAGCCTCAATCATAATAATCCTAATAGTTCACCTAAGTAAAAATGCAAACAATTTATTATAACAATTATATTCTACAAACAGTGAGTTTTCTTCTCTTTTGCAAACAACAATTGTAAGAGATTGAACAAGGTGAATGGAAGTTGTAATAATTATGAATAACTTCGCACCAAACAACGACACAACCTCCATTCATTTCTGTTTAATCTCCAATTTAGCTAACTTGTAATAAACAATTGATGGTAAAAAGGAACATTATTGAAAACACCTTATAAATAACAAATTGGAGGAAAATTACTTCATCTCGCTCTACAAGTTCCATCTCTCGCTCGACAGTTTTCTGTCTCTCGCTCGATCACCGTTAATTGCCCTTTCCACCTGGAAAAACCATATAAAAAGGGGCCCGCGCATCACATGGACCAGAGAGTGCGCACCGCCGAACTGGATTGTCAATCGCCTGGTCAGTTTTGGCTCTCCTGGTTGTGTTTTGGGAGAGCAGCGGACTCCGACTAGACCCTGCCATCATCGAAGGACGTCCCCGAGAAGTTGGCACAAGTCCATCCAGAGAAACACTTCAAACCCGGTCGGATCTACCCCACGAAGAGGTTCCCAGGCTGTGCCGAGCAACAGTAAGATATTTATTCTCGATATCCCCTTTTTTTTATTATTAACAATATTTTTTTTTTCCCAATATTACAGGTACGTTTGAATATGTGAGACGAGCAAGCGTACCTACCCGAGATATTTTTTTGTTTTCTTATTTTAATCCCAATTGTTACCTTGAGACGAGTTGCCAAAATAGGCAACATTAGGGACCATTTTTTTTTATTTTAGGAGCGACCGGATTAAAATTCTGGGTGTCGCGGGAATTGACCTGCTGACTACCGGAATATTAATTCCTAGCTCGTAGGGCCTCCTCCCACCACATAATCCAATTTTCTTTATTATTATTTTCTATTACATATTATTCGTTTTTTTTTCGTCAAGTAGGATATCCAACTAACCCTTTTCCCAATATAATAAATTCCTGGTCTAACCGCTTGTTTCTCCTTTCAGTGAAACAACGGCGACGAAGGGCCGGACGCAAGGTTCAGGCGGAGCGCGCGGAACTAGAAATCCGCGAGCTCAAACAGAAGCACGAGCGACGAGTTTTGGAAGAATACCTCTTCTTAATTGCGAAAATACCGTTAATTCAACCTCCATTACCGAAATAAATTTGTTTTCACTCTTAAACCATTCTTGCTTCTCTTTTTTATTATTTGACCTTTCCCTATTACAATTTCAGGGACACACGCAGCCGACCCCCGCTCGCCAGAACCCGAGTAACCTTTAGTTACTCAGCCCTTTTACGATCCAACAAGCATCTTGTTCTTTTGAGATGTTTGCTGGGTCGTAACAACTGCAAATCTAATCAAAATGTCTGATAAAAAAAATGTGTCCCTACTGCAAAAAGCCTGTTACATCTGGAGTTACTTGCAGCGCTTGTTTGTGCTTAATACACCTTTCTTGTTCCGAACGTTACTCATCTGATATAGAAGGTGTTTTCAAATGTTGTAATGGAAGTCGACCTAATACTCCGTTACCAAGAGCTAATGTTCAAGACTCTACAAATTCTTCGTTGGTTTCCTCCGGATCATCTCAATCAGATACCGAGAACATTGATAACGCTATGCTGCTTCGGGAGATAAGAAAATTGACCCAAACTGTCGCCGACCAGGGTAAACGTACTAATCCTTCCTTAGATGATATGGTGGTACGTGGATGTACGTGGACAACTTTCATCGTTTGACAAGCGTATCTCTAGTAACGCAACTTCAATTTCTAAGGTAGCTAAGAATTTAAAGTCTATCGACTCTACTTTGAAGACCGTGGAAAACGTTAATCCTCAACTCGAAGCCATATCGGAAAGACTAACCAAAGTCGAACAGGACATATCATCATCGATTAAGGCACCCGATAATTCAGCTTCTATGGAGACTTATTATGCTGAAAGACTTGCTAAAAGAAACAATCTAATCGTTTATAATGTTCAAGAACAGGGCACTGATTCCGTTAACAATGATCTTCAGTATAAGATTGAAGTTTTCTCTGTCATCAAAGGAGTAACCATCCGTTCGGTCAGAAGAATGAATACAATAAATCAATACTAAAATAAATAAGAAGTAATGCGGTCAATCTTTAATAAGAAACTATTGCCAGCATCATTATATGTCACCACTGACAAAACCAAGGCTCAAAGGGATTATCTTCATGAACTCCAATCTCAGCTTGATGCTCACAATTTGAAAGATCCAAGTGATAGAAAAAGAATAAAATATATAAATGGCATTCCTTCCCTAGTTGCCGAAACTAAATCACCCATACGTAACACTCCAGAAAACTAAAGCATCTAGGTAATAGCTCTTTATTTCTATATTATCAAAATGTACGTTCCCTAAAAAATAAAATGGATCATCTTCAAACTACTCTTCCAACTTTAATTACTCCCCTGGATTTTATTGTATTACCGAAACCTGGCTAAACCCTGATATACTAAACTCCGAACTGGGGTTAAATGATTATAACATCTATCGCTGTGATAGAAACTTCAACGTCTCTAATTTGTCCAGGGGTGGTGGAGTACTGGTAGCTGTCAAAAAACCGATACTTGCAAGCAGGGTCCATACACAAATTAACACTGAGGCGATCTTTTTAAGAATTCATACCGGAACACTAGAACTTCTTCTTGTTGCTGTCTACTTATCACCGAATGCCGACTCATCATCTTTTAAAACCTTTGTAAATGAAGTCGAAGCAATTGCTTCTATTTATACTGATCACGAGCTTGTTGTTATGGGTGATTTCAATCTTCCACGTATCTCATGGACAAATTATCCACTCCAAGTTGAAGCCAAAGGATACTTGGATCCTGATAAGAAGCACTGTCTATCAATTATCCATCAGTCTTTCTTTTATCTAGGGCTTCACCAACATTTCTCAAATCACCCATTAAAGGATTACACACTGGATTTAGCTTTTTCTCGTACCGGCATTCTTCACTCTTGTACATCTTGTGATAATTTAATTCCGGTTCTCGAACAACATCATGTACCAGGTGTTTTCTTATTAACAACCAATACAGTGGAATCCACAATTGAACACAAGGAAAAGGCTTCAATTTTCTTGCAGGTAATTACGATGTGATAAACAAAGCTTTACAAAGTACTGATTGGGAGAATACCTTAAAAGGAAATGATATTGATGCAAAGATTAATAGTTTTTATAATTCCTTGAATAGCGTCATTTCTCAATTTGTACCTAAGCATAAACCATCATGTACCTCTTATCCGCCTTGGTTTGACAAGGATTTAATTAGTCTTATAATACAAAAAAAGGTGGCACACTGTAAATGGAAAGCCTCCAATATTATCGATGATTATTTAATTTTTAAAAAGTTGAGAGCTCAGTGCATTTCTTGCTCTAGATTAAACTATAAGGCCTATACGAATAGAGTTGAGCGTAACTTAAAAACTAATATTAAAGCATTTTGGTCTTATATTAAGAAAATTCGATCCGCTGACTCAATTCCATTTAATATGTACTATAAAAATAAAACTTCTAACAATTACATAGAAATAGGTGAACTATTCGCTGATCACTTTGATGGATCATATAATCCCTCTGTTTTACCTCGTCTTCCTCGAGTTGATACCCCTGATATATTAAGCGAACTGACTACATCAGTTGACGATGTTGAAGGTGCGTTAAACCGGCTCGAGAGCAGTGTGAACAGTGGTCCTGACAATATTCCCCCGATGTTTATAAAAAATTGTAGATGTTCGCTCAGTAAACCCCTGTTAACCTTATTTAATTCATCAATCTTACTTCATACCTTACCATCAATTTGGAAACACTCCTTCATTTACCCAATATACAAATCTGGCGATAAACATAATATTGAAAATTACCGTACTATAGCTATCTTATCATCTTTTGCTAAACTATTCGAACAGACTATAATTTATAAACTTTCGTCGTTCTTAAGTAATAAAATAGTTCAAATGCAACATGGGTTTTCGAAGGGGAAATCCACTTTGACCAATCTGTTAGTCTTCAGTGATTCCCTGTTCAGTGCCATTGGTGCTCAGGGTCAGGTAGATTCCATCTACCTTGACTTCTCAAAGGCTTTTGATAGGGTGAATCATTGTAGACTGCTTGACAAATTGTGGAATTTTGGTATTCGTGGCAATCTACATAGTTGGCTATCTTCTTATTTAGCAGGTCGTACATTATCTGTCAGGTATAATAACGCTTCCTCTAGGCATATAAGAATGCTCTCTGGGGTTCCTCAGGGTTCCCATCTAGGTCCCCTCTTATTTTTAACCTTTATTAATGATTTACCACAGTTTATCCGCTACTCAAAAGTATTAATGTTTGCTGACGATGTGAAAATATATACAGAAATTACTAATCCCATGGATGCTTCAAGATTACAAATAGACTTGAATAATATTGCTAACTGGTCTTTGGTTAACGGGTTAGCTTTAAACGTTAATAAGTGCAGTATTATATCCTTTTGTAAATCGAAACAGGTTTTCAACTTTACTTACATGTTAAATGGGTTGGCACTGCATCGAGTCGATAAGGTAAAAGACCTTGGGGTTACCTTCGAAAGTGATCTTTCTTTCAATGAACATATTAGAGTTATTGCCTCTAAAGCTGCGAGCTTGCTCGGTTTCATAGATAGATCCACCAAAAATTTTACTGACCCTACCTCTTTTATACACCTTACAAATCTTTGGTAGTTCCTTTTCTCACCTATGCTTCTCAGATATGGTCTCCCCATACGCAAACACTACAACGGGTTTTGGAATTAGTAAATCACAGATTTCTAAGACAGTTAAGCTTTAGATCAGATCTACCCATGCATCGATTCGACCACAACTATCAACCAATTATGACTAAATATAAATTATGGTCGATACGTACCTTGCATCACTATTCAGATTTAGTCCTTGTTTTCAACATTTTACAAAACAATATACTTTGTACTGATTGTAAAAATTTATTTCCCAGTAGACTAAATCCTTATAATACAAGAAATCCACTGAGCTTAGCTGAAGATGTAAGTAACACGAACTTTCTTTTCCACTCACCGATAGTAAGATTGAGGCGTTTATGGAACTTACTTCCAAATTACCTATCATCTATCAGCTCTACTAGTACTTTTAAAGCTTGTTTACGCAATAGAATATTAAACTTGAATTTGTAGTGATTATCACAAGTTAATAACTTAAATTGTATTTCTTTTTGTTTCGATGTATAATATACTTTTGTATTATTTCATTTCTTTGTAAATTGCGGATACGTGTGTGTAAGCCAAATAACCTTATTTTTATACTGTGTCGCTCGTTGGAAATCGCGCTCCAATAGATAAGCAAGGCGCTTTCCGGAATTTAGCGAGGGAAGCGCCATCTGGTAAGGGACACGTTGGCCGCGTGCCGCGACTCGGCCCTCGCGGACACTTGTCGTCATGAAACGAACCTGACCGCATCGATTCGCACGGACATTCTCTCTTTTCCGCGACGCGACCCGTTTCTGTAAAGTGTAAAGCATTTATAAACGTTTGTGTTCACCCACCGGAATAAGAATATATAATAAAATATATAGTATAGTGGAACTGAGTGTGCATTTTGGAGCAAACCTTACCACTCCCGATCCGAACTTATTCAAACTCCAACTTCCATGTCGCTGGTACCGTCGCATATCGCGACATAGAAAATTGGCGATCCTGCCAGGATCCGGGTGTGCGTGCAGATTTCCGTCGAGGAACGGAGTTCGAACGAGAAAAGGTGACGCTCGCTCAAAACACGTTCGAATTCGTCAACCGCTCACGCGTCGTGCCAGTGCAAAAGGTGCTGTGAAAAAAAAAAAAAAAAAAAACTCCTTTTGAGAAATTAATATTTTTCTGTCGTGTCTCGATCGACGCCATATTGTCGTTCGTCGTGCGCGTCTTATCAGCCGACGCCATCTTGGCTATCGGAACGTTCGTCTTCTCGAAGAACGACATCTTGAGGTTCAAACCAGGCGCGCCATCTGACGCACCTCGTCCCTCAACTCTAACGGATAGTGGGGAATACCACCCCACCAATCGCAACTACCGCGTCGGTCACGCTCGGAAAGCAACGCCGTTCGCCGCACCTGTCGTGCGCCGCGATACCTGCGCTCGCGCAGCTGTTTTGACGAAATTCGACAGTCGTCTCAGCGCTGCCGACCTCGCACGTTCTCGACAAAAAAAAACCCTCCGAAAGCGCGCGGTGTTTTCTCATCAGTGAAACTTAACCGAGGTGTGCAGAGTTTTGAAATTGGATTAATTGTGCGTGTGAAGCTTTTCGTTTTCCACAAGTAACTATGGATGATCCAGTAAACTTTGAAGAACTCATCGCCACACAAACTGCTCTGTTTGACAGCATACAACGAGTTTTCTCCAATTTACCGACTGAGAGTACACGGACAACTGCCAAATTGAAAGTGCATGAACAGTACATTAAAAAGGTGTGGGAAGACTGTCGAAGCACACACATCCAAATATGTCAACATGCCACGACACTTGAAAGTCGCCATCCCTACTTTCAAGAACGAAAATATGAAACAGCTGAAATGTTATTCCTGGAAGCCATTGGGACGATAGAGGAAGCCCTGACGATGTTTGCACTGCCGTCGCAGTCACAACCTTTAGAAGACCCTGTACCGAATTTTCATGGATCCACGTTTCGACGTTCATCAGTTGGTCTACCTCGCATCGATCTTCCGAAGTTCTCAGGTAACTTTGACAAATGGGACTCCTTTTTTGACTATTTTAATTCAATTATTGTGAACGATAATTCGATTGATAAAATTCGCAAGTTACATTATCTGAAATCTTGTCTCTCCGGTGAGGCATTGTCTTTAATTGATCATCTTGCTTCGACTAACGATAATTTTGACGTAGCCTGGGAGGCCTTACAATCTCAGTTTTCTAACAAACGGTGTATTATTGAAACGCATTTGAAAACATTATTTGATATTCCGATATTGCGAAAAGAATCAGCTGTTGAACTTCGTGATTTATTTTATAAAGTTATCGCGATTGTTGGCGCCCTAAAGTCGCTTGGCGAACCGATTGATGAATGGAACTCCATTCTCGTTTACTTAGTTTCCACTAAGCTCGATCCAGAAACGCGCAAGGGATGGACGCTCAGTTTGGGCGCATCCAAAACGTATCCAACTTTCGAAGATTTAAGAGAGTTTTTAAGCAGTCGTATTTATGGATTGCAATCAGCTGGTAATGATCATCCCCCCACTACTGGATCCAGTTTCAGTGATAAATTTAGCAATAAACCGAATAACAAGTCAAAGAATTCCGTGGTCTCTCATGCTACGATTCCCGCGATTAGTAGTTGTCCCATTTGTTCTGGTTCACATAAGATTTACAAATGTAAACGTTTTAAAAATTTATCTGTTGCGAAGCGCGCTGATGTTGTAAAACGACAACATCTCTGTATGAATTGCTTATTTTTGCATGACACAAATAATTGTCCAAGCGAACGGAGCTGTTTTATTTGTAAAGGAAGGCACCACACGATGCTGCACAGAGAGCAAATCGCTAATTCCGAAAACGCTACGACCGGAGCAATTCCTGATCCCGCTTCCAAGTCCGTTACTTCGAAATGCAATGATTCCGAACGGGTCGTGACGCTCCTCGCTGCCAACCGGCCAGTCAATTCGTCAAATATTTTGTTAGCCACCGCTTTGGTTCGGGTACACGCAACCAACGGACGCTCGCTTCAATTACGCGCACTCTTGGATCAAGGGTCCACATGGACTTTTCTTTCGGAAAAGGCTGCCAACGCACTCTCCCCGCGTACGCGTCACGTATCAGCTTCTGTCGTCGGAGTTGGAGGCGTTTCCGCTGGCACGGTCACCCGCGCAGCTGACATTATAGTCACCCCTCGCGATTCGGATCAACCGGAATTCCATACGTGTGCCTTAACACTGAAGAAGCTCACTTCATACGTGTCGACCCCTTCTTCGCAGTCGGTCATAAATTGGCCTCATTTACGCAATCTGCGCCTAGCCGACCCGAATCCTAAGAGCTCGGACCCGATTGATCTTATTCTCGGCTCTGACCTTTACGGACACCTACTACTGGACGGACTTATAAAGGGATCCGCGAATCAACCGATTGCACAAAATTCGGCCTTTGGGTGGGTACTATCTGGATGGACTTCGTCACCGCCTTCTGATGTCCCCTCTCAGCTAACCGTGCACCACTGTATCGACAACAAACAATTGTCATTCGACCTTCAAAAGTTTTGGGAGGTTGAAAACGGTCCAACAAACAAATCTCTCACCGCTGATGAGGAAAGTTGTGAAAATCATTTCAAGGACACGTTTTCTCGAATTACTAGCGGGCGGTACATTGTTCGTCTCCCTTTACGTACGTCTCCTCCTGAAATCGGACAATCCCGGGATGGTGTCATCCGTATGTTTCATTCACTCGAAAAACGATTATCTCGTAACCCGGACGATGCATCCGCGTACCGAGAAATTATGATGGACTATGAGTGGCAAGCTCATATGAGACCAGTCGGTCCCCCCGACGAAGAAAGTCTCGCCGTATATCTGCCGCATCACGGAGTTAAAAAGGAAACGAGCACCACGACTAAGCTGAGAGTCGTGTTTAATGCCTCCTACAAAACTTCCAATTGGACCTCTCTTAACGATCACCTCCTGACGGGTCCAAAACTTCAAGCAGATCTTGGTTCGGTGCTGCTGCAGTGGCGAACGTTCCAATTCGTCTATTGCGCCGACATTGCCCAAATGTACCGCCAAATCGTTTTGGATCCTCGGGATCGTGATCTACAAAGAATTGTATGGCGAACGAGTCCTGATGCTCCCCTTCAAGACTACCAACTCACAACCGTAACATTCGGTGTTTCATGTGCTCCGTATCTGGCACTCCGAGTGCTCAAGCAACTCATCGAAGATCACGGATCTTTATATCCACTTGCTTCTCAAGTATTGCGCCACGGGCTTTACGTCGACGATTGTCTGTTTGGAGCGAACGACCTTGACGAAGCTCAACAGACCCGAGATCAGCTAAACGCCCTGTTGAACTGTGGTCAATTCCATTTGCGAAAATGGGCGAGTAATTCACCGCATTTGCTTGCAGATATTGACCCGGTTAATCACGGTCTAGCTAGCGAACGATCCTTTTACGAGACGGAAGGACTCAAGATTTTAGGCGTCTTCTGGAATCCCAGTCGAGATTCCTATCAATTTAAAGTTAATTTAATTTCTTCAAACTGCATGACAAAACGTTCATTGCTCTCGATCATTTCACGATTTTTTGACCCTTTAGGTTGGGTCTCACCTGTGATCCTTCGAGCGAAGCTTTTTATTCAGCGACTTTGGCTACTGCACCAGGATTGGGATGATCGCCTACCTGAAAATATTTGTGTTGAGTGGAAATCCTTCTACGAAACTCTTCCGGCACTGTCGTCATTTGTTCTCCCTCGTTGGACGGGACAGAATCCACTCATGGAATATTGCGAACTCCATGGTTTCTCAGACGCCTCCAGTGCAGCGTACGCCGCAGTCCTTTACCTTCGCGTCGTAAACACTGGTGCTCCACCCAAAGTAATTCTTCTCGCTAGTCACACAAAAGTCGCACCGGTTAAGACTCAAACTGTGCCGAGACTCGAACTCTGCGCTGCAGTATTGCTAGCTCGTTTGATTCACTCTGTGATCCAAATCAACGAGTTCATTAACCGCCCAATTTATTGTTGGTCGGATGCAACCATCGTGCTTCATTGGCTACGTGACCATCCAAATCGATGGAAAACTTTCGTGGCCAACAGAGTCTCGGAGGTACAAACGGTGCTTCCAGGAATCCATTGGCGACATGTCGCAACACAAGACAATCCGGCTGATTTAGCGTATCGGGGTTTGTCCGCTGTCGATTTTCTGCGTAATCCTCTGTGGATGAATGGTCCCAGCTGGTTGGCTGAAAATCCAGAATGTTGACCCCAAATCATGCCTGAGTTGGCCCCTGATTCGCCTCTCGAAATGCGGCTCCCAAGTCATTCCATCGTCACTCAGCACAATGACACTCTGGTGAGCTTAGCCGACAGGGTTTCATCATGGACGCGCTTGGTACGCACCCTCGCCTATGTGGTTCGATGGAAACCGTGCGTGGGCGGAGAACGCGTCCGAGGAAATCTCAACGCGGATGAAACTCAAACGGCTACGATCGTCATATTCAGGTGGCTACAATCCATCCTATTTCATTCGGAGTTACAAGACCTGAAGTCCAAACAACCGATTTCTAAACGAAGCTCAGTATATTCGTTACAACCGTTTTTGGACGAAAACGGTTTGATTCGTGTCGGTGGTCGTCTCGAGCGTTGCGACATTTCCTCGGATGCGAAACACCCGATCGTTTTACGAAGCCACCCAGTCGTCAAGCTCCTAGTGACCTACACCCACTTGCGGTGCCTACACGGTGGTGTTCAATTGACCCTCCGCACTTTGCGCCAAACGGTGTGGATAGTTCAAGGGAAAAAGTTAATCCGTTCCATTGTTTCCCGATGTCTTACCTGTGCTCGTTTGAAGGCTGAATTATTTACGCAGACCATGGGTAATTTTCCGACTCCTAGGGTATCACAGCCTGAACGGCCTTTCGCCCACTGCGGCGTTGATTACGCTGGCCCGTTCCAAGTGCGTATCGGTTTCGGCCGCGGTCATAAAACCCAGAGGTGCTACGTCGCCTTGTTTGTCTGCTTCGCAATTAAGGCTGTTCATATCGAGCTCGTATCCGATTACAGCTCACAGGCGTTTATCGCTGCCTACAAGCGGTTTACTTCTCGTCGGGGCATCTCGCGGGCCCTGTACAGCGATCGAGGCACAACCTTCGTTGGGGCAGATAAAGAATTGACGCTTTTCTTTCATAAAGCACTCGAAAACGAACCCTTCCGTAAATTACTAGCTAACGATGGAACTAACTGGCACTTCTTGCCTCCCGCCGCTCCCCACTTCGGCGGATTATGGGAAGCGGGAGTCAAACGGGTAAAATTCCATCTCAAACGAGTTATGGGTAATCATAAACCCACGTACGAGGAATTCACCACAGTACTGTGCGAAATCGAGTCAGTACTGAATTCGCGCCCATTAGGCCCTATGTCTAATGATGTGGACGACATACAATGCCTGACCCCAGGTCATTTTTTAATAGGTGGTCCCTTGAATGCGATCCCCGAGCCATCGCTGCTCGACCTATCGCCCAATAGGCTTTCGCGATGGCAAGTTTATCAGCAGATTTATGAGCGTTTCTGGAAGTTATGGTCAGCCGATTACTTGCTTTCTTTGCAGCATCGGTCGAAGTGGTGCTTTCCTCGAAAACCGGTTGTTGTAGGACAACTCGTGCTGATGAAGCTTCCGAATCTACCGCCGTTGAAATGGCCGTTAGCGAGAATCACTAAATGTCATCCGGGTAGTGATAATGTCGTTCGAGTCGTCACTTTGCGCACAGCTCAATCCGAGTTCTCCCGACCTGTAACTCAACTCGCCTTTCTGCCGGTCGACTTAGAATAAGATTTAGTAAGTAAGCTTATTTTTTATAATATTCGTTAGTTTTCCAGATTTTCATTCCAACCCTACCGGGTTGCAATAGGGGGCGGTATGTCGCTCGTTGGAAATCGCGCTCCAATAGATAAGCAAGGCGCTTTCCGGAATTTAGCGAGGGAAGCGCCATCTGGTAAGGGACACGTTAGCCGCGTGCCGCGACTCGGCCCTCGCGGACACTTGTCGTCATGAAACGAACCTGACCGCATCGATTTGCACGGACATTCTCTCTTTTCCGCGACGCGACCCGTTTCTGTAAAGTGTAAAGCATTTATAAACGTTTGTGTTCACCCACCGGAATAAGAATATATAATAAAATATATAGTATAGTGGAACTGAGTGTGCATTTTGGAGCAAACCTTACCACTCCCGATCCGAACTTATTCAAACTCCAACTTCCATGTCGCTGGTACCGTCGCATATCGCGACATACTGTAAAAGGGACTGATCTACATGATCATATTGTTCCCGTTTAATAAATAAATAAATAAATAAATAAATACATTCGAACGGTCGGCTGCCGTCCTTTAGTACGAAACAGAAGTGCAATCTTGTTGCGCAATAAAACCCAGTCACGAAAGTGACATTGTACCACCTTCTGCACAGGGAGAACATTCGAGCGGATACTGTTTTAGTAAACACAGCTACTGCTCGAAATTTGTGGCCTCTCTGGTTCTGCGAATCGTATAGCTTTTGTTCCTGTCTAGCACGGCAGCCTTGCTAGACCGCGACAAGTGTCGTACAAAAGTCTGGCATCGCTGCCGTTGGAAAAGAGAGTAATACGGCAATGGTGCTAGATGTACGTATGACATTTGTCGCGAGTCTAGCAAGGTTACCATGCTAGAAGGCAAGCGTGCGCGCTCTGCTATAGCTCTGGCGACTGTTGTCCACTGATCTATACTATGTACATGGATAGGGCACGCAGGGGTTTGGCCTAGCGAAAAAATGATACGCGACCGAAAATTTTCCAGTATGGCGGAGAGAGCCCGAGTACACTCGAATACGCCCGAAGCCATAGCCCGAAGTCCGAGCTGCAACGGTGGCGGGATATTCAAATGATACTGAAAACTTCTTTATCCGCCAAAAATGAAATTAATATGTCACAATACTTTTTACGCATATAAAATAGTAGCTTATATTATGCAAAATATTTGTGACTAATACCATACCCATCTATTTTCCAATACTTGGAATGTTATTTTTACTTACTCTAATTTTATGAAGCTTTAAATAATGCTTAAATATAATTAAAATTAAAAATGCTACGAAAACAACATTATGAAAGTAATAATAAAAAGGTAACACATTGTCTAAACTAGTAGTATTGAATAGATAATTTTCCAAAGTTATAAAAATATTGCCACAGTTTTCACTTCTTATTTATCCGCCAAAAATGATATTGATGTGTAATAATATTTTTTTCCGATTCAAAATAGTCACTAATATTATGCAAAATGATCTGTAACTATAATGAAACTATATCTATTCAATGTCTATTATTTGGAATGTTGTTGTTACTAAGTCTTTTTTATTTAGCTTTCAAAAAATGCTTAAAAATAATAAAAGGTAAAAAAAGCATTTGGTAAAAATAATATTATAATTTATTAAATGCTATTCAAATTACTTATTGTATACTTTTTAAAATATTGTAATTGTTTAAAGAAATTGAAAGTCTTTAAATATATATTTTCTCGTAATTGTAATTTATTTCGGTGATATTTCTATTTGTGAGAATCATCATTATCAGTGACAGGCATTATTATATAATACATTTTCTAAATTAGTAGTAATAAACAAATAATTTTCTACAGTTAGGACAATATCGCCAAAATGTTTCTATTTCTTTCTTATCCGCCAAAAATCAAATTAATATGTAATAATTTTTTGAACTTATATAAAATAGTGGTATATGTTTGATACATGATACAAAATTGTGCATAAGTAATGAAATTATACCTATTCAATGTCTATTACTTGGAACTTTGTTTTTACAAATCTTTTTTATGAAGCTTTAAAAATATTCTGAAAAATAATAAAAATAAAAAAAACCGATTTTGTGAAAATAATAATAAAAAGATAATACATTGTTTAAACTACCAGTAATAAACAAAAACATTTTCTAAAGTTAGAAAAATATTGCGACAAGGTTTTTACTTCTTATTTATCCGCCACAATCAAATTAATTAATATATAAAATACGAGTGCAGCAGTATAATTCATCAACGGCTTTGCGACATCTCTGAAGATTAAAATATGGAAGACGAACTTGCGAATTTAAATACCAAGCTTCTTCTTCACACCAGAATAGGTATTATAAATCCGGCAAACAAGCTTATATTCAAATTGTCGAGTCTCAATCTCATTTTTCGTAGACAGGTCCGTAGACTGTAATATAAGGATTAACAGAAAAAAAAGAAAACACCTTCTTATCCCATTATATCTCAATATTTCTTAGTTTTCGTAGACAGGTCCGTTGCATATAATACTCGAATCAATTCTACGCAACCAGGTACACAAAAATTGTAAAGTTAATACAAACAACGAACGAATAATTCTAGCAATAAATAACCGACATATAATTAATAAAAAATTAAGGCGAACTCAAATACCAACATTACAAAAATTCTTTTTATAACAAAAACATCTCTTTTACAAAATATTGAAAGTTTAAGTAAATAACCAATACAAAATTATATTTTGCTAAAAGTTTATCGTTATAAAAAACGCAAGAACAGTTTTATTATAACTATCAAAAATTGGTACAAATTTTCCCACCAAACCTAATATATCCACGCCTGGACCGATCTACGAATTTTCCTGGAGGGGAGACACGATATAAAAAGGGCAACTTTCCGACGAATCTTCCTGCTTCAACTCATACTCCTACTACGACTTCGACTCCTACACTGAGAGCACGTTGGGGGAACAGTTATCCCAACAGCGTCAGCAGCGCTACTAATCAAAGGAAAACTCCGTGACTTCGCTTGAGCCAGCTGATATTCGAATTTGGGTGAGCTGCTCACCCAAAACAAATCGGCTGCATGACCACATGCGCGGACCACTGCGCCCCCATTACAAAAGTTTGAAGCTCTCCCGCTCGTTGGTACTAAAGACAATCTATTGTAAACATGAACATGGACAAAAGTCAGTTTATTGGGTTTTTTTCCAAGACTTTTTTTCCATTGGCTTTTTTTTCCATGGCTCTTTTTTCCTGGCCTTTTTTTCCGGGTATTTTTTTTCCCCGGCTGTTTATTCCTAGAACCCTTTGTTATAAAAAAGTTAATTTATTGAGGCTGTTCGATGATAAGTGGCTTAAACAATTTGCACACAGATACGTGTATATCAGTTCGTTTTGTTTTATATTTTATATAAATTAAAAAAGATGAAAATATATCTCTTTGGATAAGAAATATATGCAGGAACACAATTTCAACTAGCGAAAACAGACATTATAACAAAATTCATGAACAATCACTTATCGACTGTACCTTTCTTGAACCTATTTCTCACAAGTATATGTGTATCAGTTCTTTATTTGTTTTATATTACCTATATTAATAAAGAGTTGAAAACAGATTTAGATAGATAAGAAATATATGAAAGAATATAAACTTACTCAATGATATAACCTTGGTTATAGAAAAGTTAATCTACGGAGGCTGTTCGATGATGGCTTAAGCATTTTACATAAGGGTACATGTGTATCAGTTTCTTTTGTTTTATTTATAATATATATATTTTCCGTTGTTTACTTTTTAAAAATATAATATAAAACAAACAAATTGATACACATACATTTATGAAAAATATGTTCAAAGCCATTACATAAGTTTGTTATAATGGCAGTTTTGGTTGGTTGAATGTATACTTCTGAATACATTTCTTATCTATATTAAATGTACATATTGTAAAATAAAAGTAATATAATTATTAAATATATTAAGCAAATATACACATAAGTTTGCACATTTATGTGTATTTTGTTGGAGTAGGAATAATCTACAAAAGAGAAACAGGTAATTCATTAATTTTTTTACTTTATAATGTTATACTCCATTCAAGCTTATTATTTACTAATAGTAGTTTTCGATACAAGGGTGTAAAAGTATTTTCTGCGAATGTGCGGGTTGTGGACCGAGCCGAAGGCGAGGGTCGCATGCACATTCGCCCAGAAAATAGTTTATGCCCATGTATCGAACAATATTTTTTGTTACAGTGTGAGAAAAGTGCGTTTGAAAATGTAGACCAATGCGTAAAATCGCACTTTACGCACACTGTAACAAAAAGAATATTAAGGGTAAAATTTTATGTGGACGATCGTGTTTCCATATTTAAGTTTTACGATAGATGTATATATTGTAGATACGATCTTGACAATCCTGAAAAAAAAGCTGTTACTAATATTCATTTATATCAATGTAATTCATTTTAAGTGAATACTAGTAAATGTATTTTGCAATAGTTTACGTCATTCAATATAAGAATGAACATGTGTAAACACTGGCTCGTAAGCGCTATACCTAACCATCCTTCGGGTCAACAGTTTTCCCGCGCTTTGGGTTCGCCTTTCGCCCGACATTTTGGGTGAGCTGCTCACCCAAACTTGAGCGGGCTGGCGAGCCGACGAGGACGGTGCGCAGCATTACCGGGCAGAGGGCAGTAGTTCTCCCAACGTGCTCTCAGTGTAGTTCGACTTTTTGGACGTACTGCCGCTGCAATACTGGTGGCTTTCGCTCCTCTTTGTGGGTCTCCGCTGTTCCTGTTGCCGCTCCAACATTGGTGGCTTTTTGCTGCTCTAGGTCGATGTTCGCT
Organism: Trichopria drosophilae; assembly: GCA_030407085.1. NCBI lineage: Eukaryota > Metazoa > Arthropoda > Insecta > Hymenoptera > Diapriidae > Trichopria > Trichopria drosophilae. The sequence continues at coordinate 138,480,076 of CM059584.1, read as the reverse complement.
GCTTCTTGGTGGTTTCCGTCTTCGGTCGAGCCGGCGCGTGCGCGCTCGAGCGACCGGCGCGAGAGAGGGGTTCGTCCGGGGCTCCTATCTGGGGGACGTATTCGTCGGGGTGATGACGAGCACCGTCCTCGGGGTCTTCGTGGTGAGACGTCTCGTCTCGGGCTAGCTGTCGCCGTTGTGAGAGAGAGCGATAGGGAGAGATGGAGAGAGGTCGGCGGCGGCGGCCGAGGCCCGTTACTCGGGAACTCTCGAGGCGCACTCAGTGATGGGATATCGAGGATTTTTCGCGCACCGATGTGCGCAGGTTGGGCGCGATTGGCGGCTGGAGGCACAGTCGAGCGACAGCGGAAAATCTATAGTCCTTGCGTGTTCATGCTTCGAATAAATGACTGCGGCTAGCAGTTTATCAGCAGCTTCGCGGCTCATATCGTAAAGGGTGTAGTAGCCGAGTGGTTAAAGCGCTCGACTGAAGAACATAATTTTTGTAGTTCGCGTACTCGCAGATGCATTTTTTTTTTTTTATTTTTATAATTATGTAATATAATTTATTGCAATTTATTAAATGCTATTTAAATTATTTATTGTATATTTTTGAAAGGAATTTTTAATTTTTTAAATATACTTTTTAACCTAACTTAAGTTATTTTCTGTAACTTATTTTGACGAATATGGCGTTAAATAAAACTGAAACATGTTTTCTCTACTTTTATTTATGTAGTTGTATATTACAGTTGTATTAAATAAATAAATTTCTTCAGTTAGGAAGATATTGCCAAAATGTTTTTAATTCTTTTTTATCCGCCAAAAATGAAATTAATATGTCACAATACTTTTTACGTATATAAAATAGTAGCTTATATTATACAAAAGAATTGTGACTAATACCATACCCATCTATTTTCCAATACTTGGAATGTTATTTTTACTTACTCCAATTTTATGAAGCTTTAAATAATGCTTAAATATTTAAATACATAATTTTCCAAGGTTATAAAAATATTGCCACAGTTTTTCACTTCTTATTTATCCGCCAAAAATGAAATTGATGTGTAATAATATTTTTATCCGATTCAAAATAGTAACTAATATTATGCAAAATGATCTGTAACTATAATGAAACTATACCTATTCAATGTCCATTATTTGGAATATTGTTGTTACTAAGTCTTTTTTATTTAGCTTTTAAAAAATGCTTAAAAATAATAAAAGTTAAAAAAGCATTTGGTAAAAATAATATTATAATTTATTAAATGCTATTTAAATTACTTATTATATAGTTTTTAAAATATTGTAACTGTTTAAAGAAATTGAAAGTCTTTAAATATATTTTTTCTCGTAATTATGATATCTTTTTTGTAACTTATTTCGGTGATATTTCTATTTCTGAGAATCATCATTATCAGTGACAGGCATTATTATATAATACATTTTCTAAATTAGTAGTAATAACCAAATAATTTTCCACAGTTAGGACAATATCGCCAAAATGTTTCTATTTCTTCCTTATCCGCCAAAAATCAAATTAATATGTAATAATTTTTTTGTACGTATATAAAATAGTGGTTTATGTTATCCAAAATTATGTGTAAGTAATGCAATTATACCTATTCAATGTCCATTAGTTGGAACTTTGTTTTTACAAATCTTTTTTATGAAGCTTTAAAAATATTATGAAAAATAATAAAAATTAAAAAAAAACGATTTTGTAAAAATAATAATGAAAAGATAATACATTGTTTAAACTACCAGTAATAAACAAAAACATTTCTAAAGTTAGAAAAATATTGCGACAAGGTTTTTACTTCTTATTTATCCGCCACAATCAAATTAATTAATATATAATACGAATGCAGCAGTAATTCATCAACGGCTTTGCGACAACAAGTTCAAATAAGTTCGTTTAGTCGACTGGTTAGAGTGCTTGCCTCGTATGTATGACGTTGGAAGACCGGGTACTGGCGAGTGCACGTTTTTTTTTGTTATTAATTTTATTATTATGTTAATATTATAATTTATTAAATGCTATTTAAATTATTTATTATATACTTTTTAAAATATTGTAAGTGTTTAAAGATATTGTAATTCTTGAAATATATTTTTTCACGTAATTTTATAGACTTTTCGTAACTTACTTTGATTCTACTTTTATTTGTATTTGATTCTATTGATGCGAATTACTATTAATGACAGAAATTGTTAAATACCACGCTTTCTATACTTTTATTATTTCATCGATATTTTTTAAATTTGAATCTATTTTAGTATATTACTTCTATTATATATTCTTTTAAACGTGATCATTTCAACTGAAACGGTTCTAAAATATGTCATCCATTCGGTGCCAATCTTAATTTTTGTTTAACTTTTATTACAAATTGTTAGAGAATTTATAAATTTATGTGAATTTGTAAATTTATGAGAATATTAAGTTGTTCATTTATTCTTTATTAGGCCATTAATGCGGATAATCAGAAAAAAATTGGAAAACCTACATTTTATAGATTTGTTTTAAATTTTTATAATTTGTTTATTTACAATGTTAAGTGTAATTTTCTGTTTTATCATTGTGTGGATTTATATCCTCCTTCAGGGAGTTCTAAAGTGCTTGGACGATAAGGTAGGAATTTCCACTAAAAACAGTAAATAAAAAAATTACTGAAAGTTTTTTTTAAAAATTCGGGCACTGTTAGAGCAATTTTAATGACCATATACGGTACCCTAGAAAATGCCAAAGACATTAATTAAAAAATGACCGAGAATTTTCAGATATAAATAACAATTACTTATTTCCGAAAATTCTCGTTCTTAATTTCTTTGATATTTTCTAGGATACCGTCCGCAGTAATTAGAATTTTCATTACAGAGTCTGAATTTTGAAAATCGATTCAGGAATTTTTTATAAACGGTTTTTAGTGAAATGATAAAAAGGGAAACAATAAATTAATTAATCATTAGGTAAACAAAAATTATGCATCCAGCGGTTCTCGAACCTGCAAAATATCGAATGATTTTCAGTCATCTAGATCACTCGACAACGTTAACTTTTACATAAATATTGCTTATGTCCAGCTACTTGTATTCATATATGCTATTATATTCCCTTTTTATTATTAGTTCTGTAATGTCCTTGTCGTGGTATTTTTTAATTTTGATTATTTTTATATTTTGTTTGAAATGGGTTAAACTTCCTAAACAACAATTATTCAAGTATTGGGCATTGGATATGTGTAATTGCATTAGTTACAGATAATTTTACATAAAATAAGTTACTAGGTTCATTACCTCTTAATTAGCCAGTTCTCTAAATGTATTTAAACATAGAATTTTTTAATACCTTTTTTCATTGGAAAATCGCAACGTATGAATGACCATGATATTGTTAAGAGGTCTGAATGTAGATATATGTATGTTTTATGATACTAAACATAAAATATTATTACATATTAAATTTTTGGCTGATAAAGAAGAAATAGAAACATTTTGGCGATATTGTCCTAACTGTAGAAAATTATTTATTTATTACTACTAATTTGGAAAATGTATTATATAATATTGCCGGTCACAGATAATTAATTTAAAATTTAAATAAGTAATTTAAATAGCATTTAATAAATTATAATATTATTTTTACCAAATGCTTTTTTAACTTTTATTATTTTTAAGCATTTTTTAAAAGCTAAATAAAAAAGACTTAGTAACAACAATATTCCAAATAATGGACATTGAATAGGTATAGTTTCATTATAGTTACAGATCATTTTGCATAATATTAGTTACTATTTTGAATCGGATAAAAATATTATTACACATCAATTTCATTTTTGGCGGATAAATAAGAAGTGAAAAACTGTGGCAATATTTTTATAACCTTGGAAAATTATGTATTTAAATATTTAAGCATTATTTAAAGCTTCATAAAATTGGAGTAAGTAAAAATAACATTCCAAGTATTGGAAAATAGATGGGTATGGTATTAGTCACAATTCTTTTGTATAATATAAGCTACTATTTTATATACGTAAAAAGTATTGTGACATATTAATTTCATTTTTGGCGGATAAAAAAGAATTAAAAACATTTTGGCAATATCTTCCTAACTGAAGAAATTTATTTATTTAATACAACTGTAATATACAACTACATAAATAAAAGTAGAGAAAACATGTTTCAGTTTTATTTAACGCCATATTCGTCAAAATAAGTTACAGAAAATAACTTAAGTTAGGTTAAAAAGTATATTTAAAAAATTAAAAATTCCTTTCAAAAATATACAATAAATAATTTAAATAGCATTTAATAAATTGCAATAAATTATATTACATAATTATAAAAATAAAAAAAAAAAAATGCATCTGCGAGTACGCGAACTACAAAAATTATGTTCATCAGTCGAGCGCTTTAACCACTCGGCTACTACACCCTTTACGATATGAGCCGCGAAGCTGCTGATAAACTGCTAGCCGCAGTCATTTATTCGAAGCATGAACACGCAAGGACTATAGATTTTCCGCTGTCGCTCGACTGTGCCTCCAGCCGCCAATTGCGCCCAACCTGCGCACATCGGTGCGCGAAAAATCCTCGATATCCCATCACTGGGCGCACTGCAGCACGACGATAAAAAAACCCGATAAAAAAACCCGTTCCTCCTCCGGGAGGGGCGGACTTCGTGGCGGGGTTACGCCCGGCCTCAATAGATGGCGCGGGGTTGGGCCAGCGTGCCGATCTGTGACGGGTTTGGTCACAATGAATAAGTCCTGACAAATCCTTACACATCACAGCCTGTTCTGGTGATTTCTCAAAAGTATTTCTTTTTTGTTTTAAAAAATCAAATTTTTGTATTTCAAAATATTCATCAAAGCGATTATACTTTCCAGCAGTTTTTTTTTGAAAATTAGGTTCAATTATGTTAGCAATCTTAGTTTCAGCACGAATAGCAGTTGCTATTCCTAAAACTTTTCTTTTACTCAAACCTAAATTTTTTGCATTTTTCGAAGAATATCTGATGAAATTAAAGCTTTACGTTCTCTAACTGGCTTTAAAAAAATATTTAAAGGTTTCCCGTAAAACTGAGATAACGTAATTGAATTTCTATCTTTTTGGTCATTTGCTTGTTCGGTTACAATTTCATTTTTTAGTATACTTGCCACAACATGTTCTTTTTCTTTGCTTGAAAATTTATTAAAATCCTTTTCAATACTATTGATTCTATCGATAGAGTCACACTTATGTCTCAAACCACGTCCCAACAATCCCGAACACTTTGTGCATCTCTTTTCAAAAATGGTTTCTTGTGTTTGATTTATAAGGCTTTTTTGTGATTTGGCTTTCATGGGCTTTTTTGTCATTTCCTTTCTTACTTTATTTTTTGGCAAATTTGATTTTCCTAAATCGGTTATTACTGAACAGACATAACACAGACAAGTTTCACCACTTGTCATAGAACGAGTTCTTTCTTTAATTGACGTGAATGTATTGAAATCGGGAAGATTGAAATTAGTTTTATTATTTATTGATCTACTTACAGATGCATTACACGCCAAACATATAACAACAGGAAATCTTTAATCCGAAAAGTCGACTTCTTTCAGAACTTTTTTTAACTTCAATAGAATTTTTCCGTCAATTACCAGCATTCTGTTATTCTTTTTTAAACACAGCAAATATATTTTAAACCGATTGTCGCTGTGGTTTCCAGATTTTTTATAATTTGGGAAAAACTTTTTAAATAATGTCTTAACTTAATTATCTCGACTTAATTATACATATATAGCATAAATTGAAAGCAAAATAACTTTATTAAATACTGATTGTCAATAGACCGACTATAAATACGACCTAGTATATTATAAACATGCTTTATAAATAATACTTGCATGTGAAATAAATTCAGAGATGTGTTTTGCTATTATTATGTAAACAGAAATAATATTGTAACGAATTAAACACGGGGTGATAAACAAAGATACAATTTTGTATGGAGTGTAAGAAATTGCGCGGATTTATTCTCGCTTTCCCTGCGGTGACGACGATATCAGTCTTCCGAAAAAATTAATCCGCGCGGTTCAATAGCTAGATTTGCTCCGCTTTCGATCTCGCGGCAAGGAGGAGGCGTCCGCGTCGTTATTTTTGGTTGCTAGGCAACGGTTTCCACTCTTCGAAAATCAGTGGAAGGGTTTTCCCCCCACTAAAGTACCGAATTCCAAATTCAAAAAGCCCTCGTTCCAAACCTCCGAAATGTATGCCGAGAGGCCAGCACTGGTACGAAATCGGAGTCACCGTGCAACCACGAGGTTGACGTATCCGATTCCCCATGCTCGAAACCAAACGGTTTCAAACCATTTCGAGCGAATCATGAGGCGTGCTTTTTCTGCGTTCCAAACCTCCGGACTTCTTATTCACCAAAAGGCCAGCACTGGTACAAAATCGGAGTCGCCATGCGATCACGAGATCGATGTATCCGATTTTCCGTGCTCGAAACCAGATGGTTACTCTCCATCCAGAAGCAAATCATGCAGACGACGAAACGAACCCTGTTGACACTTTCCACCTTCATTTCGACGCTTTTCACGTCTTAAATTTTGATATTAAATTTACGGTAATTAATCGACCTCCTTTTTGCCTCGATTATTACACGTTCTTCTAATTTAACTGCTCAATCGGGTAATATCGTCGCCACAGTTGAAGGGCCCGTACATAAAACCTATAGGCGCCCTTCATTGCGGCTGCAGCCGACTCCTTTGAGGAGTACCCCCATTCGGGTGTGCAATGGCGTGGGAAAAACTGCAGAAAAACCCACGCCAGGTACCGCATTGTGATATAACATCGAATAAACAAATTAAACAGCGATTCTATTCGCAACAATTATATTAAGTAATTGATACTGTTTTCAGTTCCCTACGTAATGATTAATGTTTATTTCTTCAGATAAATGTATACTTTCAGCAAAATAAATACGTTGAAAGGATAAAATATTTTTTAATTTATAAAAATTTTGAAGAGTTATTTTTGGTGATAAAAAAAAAGCGCCTAGTATTTTTTTTACTTTTTGGTCTCATGCTATTCCTTATATCGTCTAGAAACCAAAACTACTTAAAAATTGGAGTAACACCGAACTTTCATTTAAATCTACTCCAGAGCACCGTGATATGTATGTTAAATCTACGCACCTCCTGATTGGCAGCTGTCAATGTAAAGCCGCTTGCCATTGGCTGCGAAAGTTGCAGTCAGCCGAAGAAAATTATGAAGATATACCATGGTTGGAGATACACTATGTATGTATAATGTTCTTCGGCTGACTGCAACTTTCGAAGCCAATAGCAAGCGACTTTACATTGAAAGCGGCCAATCCGGAGGTGCGTAGATTTAACATGGGTTTCACTATCTGCACTTCTACGTGACTCACCTTCTATATAGATATATAATCACATTCTTTGTATATTAATATTTAGTATCCACTATGTAATACGATGTAATTACTGTACGCTATTCGCGGGCATTAATTATTCGCTCTCACAATTTTAGACTTTTGCGCACTTATCAAAATTAAAAGTATTGATTTATCCTAAGCGCAATAGTACACTAATTATTTATAGTACACCGGTAGGACATTTTTAAACATTGCATTCGTTGTAAATTAGACATTTGTTGGAAACTAACTAGTAGTCTAGTTACAATAATCATTAGTACAAATAGTATCGATAGAATAACAAACATAATACCAGTATATCAAATACGGGTGCAGAATAGGGGAATATTGATATTACAGAATTTCACATAAGCACAGTTACAACTGTGGCTGTACAGTGGCTTACTAGTAAAACAAACCAAAAGATTTACGAGAATAATTGCACATATTTTTCCGTCTCTAATAATTTCGAAATTTTTCGCGTTTTGGAATATTTTAATATTACGAAATATTGTCAGAGATGGTGAGTAGTGCGCAGTCTTAATGAATACTACAATTAATTTATTCCCTGCTCATGTGACACACACACATTTAAGTTAGTTCTGAATGCTTGAAAATGTTGAAATAAGAAAAGCTAAGTTCTATTTCCTATATAGATTGAAATTACGCTATCTTACGTTTAGTTATGATACGTTGCATTCAATTTATTCAACTGTTATGCGTTTTTTAAACATAGAGGATAATTGAAAATATTGGATTTGCCCAAATATTGGAACTATATCGCATTGATTGATCAGCATTGTACTGCAGTATGGCACAGATAACTGTAACAGTATTCACTACGTTTTATTTATATTTGCGTAAGTATATTTAGAAAATACCAGCGTTGATTGCGTTGAGTTAATTAATATTTTTTATGTGTCATTTTTAAATTGTGGATTAAAAAAGGTTTAATAATGCAATTACATCGAAGATTACATTGGAAACACGTCAGTGTTGTAATTTTTTTTATAACATATACACTTTGACAACCCTTTTTATGTTTCGCAATTATGCAAAAGGAAAATTTTATCACAGTTTTTACCTCGTTATGTTACCGTGTGATCTGAATTTGAATACGTGAGTGTTCTTAAAGTTACTGAATACTACATCGTTTTTAGTTTTAAAAAATTGTAGTGTTTGTCGTCACTGAATGCAGATACGTGGTTGGTTTTTTAAATTCAAAATGGCAGACGACATAAACAAAATTTACAAAACTTGTATTTGTAAATTTAAAAATACCATTTTATAGTTGAAGAGCTGAGGAAGATTTTGGCGAAAACAAAACATCAATATTATTGTTCTATAAATAACTACGAGAGTTTTTCTAATGCTTTATGGGCGGCCGCGAGCGGCATTTGTTTCCAAGGGGACAAAGCGAGCCGTCTCGCGCTATCACGGTGCCGCGTAATTTCGCGCCATACCACCCTGTGACGTTGGCAACAGTTTGTTTATAACGATCGGTCGATCATTTTAGGTTATGGGGAGAAAATCTAGTAATATTAACCAAAAGTTACTGACACTTTATATTTTTCAAATAGATTTCTATTTTCAGTAGTGAATAACAAATTTGTTCTTGAAAGTGAACAAATTTGTGGTGGCCATAAAGCGAATATTCAGAGGTTACAACATGCGTTTCGTCGTGAAGATTGATTTAAAATTATTATCTAAGCGGTTGTTTAAAAATGGGAAATCTCGAAAAGCGTTCTGGGCGCATAAGAAGAGGATGTGAGAAATCTTGGAAACGCAATGTTGCTAAAAAATCGCAGAATGCGGTATGCTGTTCACTTTAATTAAATAGCAATCTGCGATCTTTTTTATTTTTTGTTTTAATATATTCAAAAATTGCTAATGAAATAATACTTAAAAAATTTGGAATGAAAAAGTTTAGTTTATTATTTATACAACGTTCCGAGGTTGAACCCAAATTAATTAAAAAAATCTGTGTTTTCTAATTTTTAATTTTTTTTTTAAATTTATACAGGGAAATGAGTACGTTTCATCGTGTAACGGAAAAATATGTTACCTCCTACTTGCTGCTGTGGAAATAAATGTTTCAAAAACATTGAACATCAACATCAGGAAATATTACTTAACAAATTTTGGGAATTTGTGGATTATACGTCGCAAAATTTATCACAACGTCGAATGATTCTGATGTAAATATTGGGATAAAACACTCTAAGTGGATTCACTACTTTTCTAATAAATGAGTTTCAAGTATTGAAGAATTAAGTATTGTATGCGAAACATTTGTCTTAAATGTGATTGGTATCAAAAGAGCTAGGTTAAGAACAGTTCAAGAGGAATTAAAAAAAGGCCAGTGTTTAAAAGATGAACGTGGAAAATTCAGTAATCATTTTACAAAATTATCGGATTCGTTAAAAATTTTATTACTGAACATTGTGAAAGCCAGCCTCGCTCAAGAGCACACATTATACTAATTTAGAATTTATTTAATGACACTACTTTAACTTTAAAGAATTTATATAGGAAATTTATCGAATTTTATACTTTAAAACCCGGGGATAACGATATACCGATCACAGAATCGATATATTGTAAATATTTTAACCATTATGTTAATGTCACGGTTGACATTCTACGAACTGTTTGTTGTGATATCTGTTATCAAAGTGAGCAGAACAGTAAAAACGATGATCCAGAAATTGAAATGCATAAAATAAATGTCACTAACAATAAGTACAGAAATCTGAAAAAAACTTATGTTATCGACATATAAAGAATGTTTAGAATTCGATATTGGTCAAAATCTTCCGTTGGAAAAACTTCCTGTATCAGCGCAATTCTATTTGCGATTAGTTTGACTATAGGTATTCAATGGTCTAGTTCATCGCAGAAATGAAGAATTTTGCCCAAGTTATATGTTTACCTTTATGGAAGGTTTTCTTAAAAAAGAGGGAATACACACGGTGAGCTTGAACCAAGTTTAAATCAAAAGTTTCGGCCCATCGCCGTTCTTTACAGATATCATTTCAGTGATGCCCAACGAGTATTTTCTTACCAAATTTGAAATTATTCTAGGGAGGAAACCGGAATAAAACGATTTTATTTTTTTTTTTTTATTTATTTCTGAGTGAAAGACATTTTATTGGGTTTTATACGTCGATAATATATTTTTTTTTACAAAATTACAAATTTTTGTCATCACTGACAGTACATAAAGTAGTCCTTTTCATGTGGCAATGAAGTAAACAATGAAATAAACACAAAATTCGTTTAACACGAGTGAAGGCCGTTGTATGCGCACAACGCTTTTTTTAATCTTTCCAGATAATCTGAATGTGTTTCTGACACTTTGAACTTGGCCCAAACTGACTTGAAGTCCGCGTGAACTGACTCCATAGCTTGTTCACTGTAAAATCCTAAGCCAGTTCCTGTTTCTTCACAAAAATCGGAAATATGAAAAAAAACAGCATGCACTTTAGGAGTTATAGATAAATTTAGATCAACATAACTACTCTGGAAATCCTCTATTCTTTTCTTGAATGCAGGGTCAAGTTTGTAACTAAAACATGCTTTCACTAAGTCTTTGAATTTTTCAAAAGCAACCACATACTTCATACATCCCAAATTATGGTTTCTGGAACGAAGTAAGTCAATTTTTTGCAATAAAGTTTTACATGAGTTTCCATTGAAGGCGGCTCCTCCATGACCTACTTCTCGAGATACATTGCAATCCTTAGCCCATATTAAAGCAGTAGATTCAAATTCTTTTAATAACCCATTATACAATGTGTTTGTTACCCCAAGCATTAAATGCAGTTCTGGAGGAGGTATGATTTGAAGAAAGGATTTATCAGTCGATGATGAAAAAATTGGTGGATGAATACAATTTTTGTAGTTTTTAGCAAGTTCTTTCAAAGCACCATTTTTTTTCCAGAGTTCATAATTTTGCGAAGTACTTTGTAAAGTCCGATATTCTCCACACTTGTCTAATCCGTGTTTGGGCGCGTAACACCAGGTACATGGATACATACTGCTGTGCGACATAATCCCAACCATGATGTTTGCGAGCTTCAAATCAGTCGCAATTGTTCCGTCAAAAACGTTGATATTGAGCATTGACCACAATTTCGAAACATTCTCGTAATTTTCTTGGCAAGTAGGAGCTAATGCTAATATAAGCAGTTTATTCACGCCGGAATCTTTAAAACGCGAGGCGTTAATTCCACCGTTGTATTTTTGACGTTTTAATTGTGTTGGCGTTGTGATTGATTTGGATTGAATCGATAAGCAGACTTTTAAAAATCCGCCACCTCCATCAATACCAAATTTCAAGTGGACATTTTGCACAGAACGTTTTTCTTTAATGTGAGCGATCAATCCTTCAAGATTCGTACAGTAAGCAACATTTGCAACTTTATTGACTGCTTTATTGCCATTTATACTTACAAAATCGAATGTTGTAGCTGCAAAATAATCGTCGACGCAATGACTTCGTTCCGATAACTTCTCTTTCAAATTAGGTTCCATTATTTTTCTATCATTTGTAGCAACACGCATTGCAGCAGCAATTCCCAAGGTCTCTCTTTGACTCAAATGGAATTTCGTTTGAATTTTCAACATATCATCAGCGGATAACGATGACTTTTTCTTCTTTTTTGAAGAACCTTGATTGCCAATAGCAATTTCAAGCGGTTTGCCGTGAAGTTGAGATAATGAGAGTATTTTTTCTTCGTTGTTTTCCTTTCCTCTTAGTTTCGAATTTTTCTTTTTAACACAGACGATATTATTTTTGCAGAACTGTTAGCGTCTATTTGCTCAGTAAGACAAATAACTTCAGTGAGGTTATTAATTCGAGTGCTCATGTTACATTTATGTGCTAGGCCTCTTGAAATAATCGAAAAACAAAAACTGCATCGATTTTCCGTAGTAGTAGATGAAATTGTCTTGTCTGAAAGTTTGAATTAAAATTGCTAAATAACGTATGTAAATAAATAATGCACAATATTTTAACAACATTGAAAATTGTACGGAAAACAATAACTTATGTACCAACTAACTTGTTATGTATGCTGAATAATTATAGCCATTTTTCCGTTTAATTTTAAAACATCCTAATTATATTAAATTACCTGTAGTTTTTTCATTCTTCAAGTCTGTTCGTATGCTGTTTCGTTTAGGTAGAGCACCAAATTTTGAGCAATTCGTTGCATTCGTTGATTCTGATTCGAGGGAGAGTATGAAAATTCGGAAGTTTAATTGTGGCTTCCGGATCACCATTCACGCGATATAAATCCCGTTTACATGTTGTACACAAAACAAGAGGTAATCGTGTATCATTAGGATCATATAAAATGTACTTTTCTACGAGAATTTTCACAGATCCGGTAATATTTACCATTGTACTAGTTTTACGAAAGCAAAAAAGACATATTTTTATTCGATTTTCTTCGTGCGTTCTTGCAGGCGGCATGTTGGCGTTTCGTACTCTGAATTTAGTCGCGTATATATTTCCACGTGATAACAAAATATTAAAACAAATTACGATCATTTTATGAATACATCAGAGATATATCGAAAGCCTGCGATTTATAAAACTCTATCTATTATAAAAAAATCATATAAATCAGCATTTATTTAAGGTTTTATAAACTTTATGTATAAATATAAAACTATAACATGTCTGTACATTTTTAAAGACAATCAAACCGATAATTAAATTTTAAAAAATGCGTTTAGATACGCTTTTTCATCAGAATATATGATTAAATCACCAAAAAAATCAAATAAAATCATTGTATTCCCGTTTCCTCCCTAGAATAATTTCAAATTTGGTAAGAAAATACTCGTTGGGAATCACTGAAATGATATCTGTAAAGAACGGCGATGGGCCGAAACTTTTGATTTAAATGTCATTCAAGCTCACCGTGGTGTACGTTATAAAAACAAAAGTTTAAAAGTATTAGTTTTAGGTTATATTATTTTTCTGATAAATTAAAAAGTCCAAAAATGTATTGGAATTAAGCCACTGTAGAAATGTAGAGAGAATTTCTGAAAATATAAACGTCATGCTCATTCGTGCCCCGCGGTCTCAGACAGGCTGCAGGCAGCCATGTTTTATGACGTAGTGTATTTTAGTTCCACAAAATGTACTGCAGTCTGCGTAGGTGGCGCCAGATGTACCGAGGTTTAAGCGTTCAGAAACTTTACATTGCCGTTTCCCTACCCTGGCGAGAGCCTGGGGGGGGGTGGGGGGGGGGGGGGGTGGGGGGGGGGGGGGGTGGGGGGGGGGGGGGGTGGGGGGGGGGGGGGGTGGGGGGGGGGGGGGGTGGGGGGGGGGGGGGGTGGGGGGGGGGGGGGGTGGGGGGGGGGGGGGGTGGGGGGGGGGGGGGGTGGGGGGGGGGGGGGGTGGGGGGGGGGGGGGGTGGGGGGGGGGGGGGGTGGGGGGGGGGGGGGGTGGGGGGGGGGGGGGGTGGGGGGGGGGGGGGGTGGGGGGGGGGGGGGGTGGGGGGGGGGGGGGGTGGGGGGGGGGGGGGGTGGGGGGGGGGGGGGGTGGGGGGGGGGGGGGGTGGGGGGGGGGGGGGGTGGGGGGGGGGGGGGGTGGGGGGGGGGGGGGGTGGGGGGGGGGGGGGGTGGGGGGGGGGGGGGGTGGGGGGGGGGGGGGGTGGGGGGGGGGGGGGGTGGGGGGGGGGGGGGGTGGGGGGGGGGGGGGGTGGGGGGGGGGGGGGGTGGGGGGGGGGATAGATTGAAATTACGCTATTTTTAATTACGTTTAGTTATAATACGTTGCATTCAATTTATTCAACTGTTATGCATTTTTTAAACATACAGGATAATTGAAATTATTGGATTTGCCCAAATATTGGAACTATATCGCATTAATTGATCAGCACTGTACTGCAGTATGACACAGATAACTGTAACAGTATTCACTGTGTTTTATTTATATTTGCGTAAGTATATGTAGAAAATACCACCGTTGGTTGCGTTCAGTTAATTAATATTTTTTGTGTGTCATTTTTAAATTGTGGATTAGAAAAAAGTGTTGAATAATGAATAATGAATGAATGTAATCAAAGATTACATTGGAAACACGTGAGTATTGCCATTTTTTTTATAACATATACTTTGACATTACTTTTTATGTTTCTCAATTATACAAAAGGAAAAGTTTATCGCTGTTTTTACCTCGTTATGTTACCGTGTGATCTGAATTTGAATATGTGAGTGTTTTTTTAAAGTGACTGAATACTAAATCGTTTTTAGTTTTAAAAAATTGGCGGATCCCATGTCGTGGACGAATAAAACAAAAATCATCCGAAAGTTTTGAAACTTAGTAGTTAGTAGTGTTTTTAAAATTCAAAATGGGAGACGACATAAAAAAAAATTTACAAAACTCGTATTTGTAAATCTAAAAATACCATTTTGTAACTAAAGAGTTGAGGAAGCTTTTGGCGAAAACAAAACATCAATATTATTGTTCTATAAATAACTACGAGAGTTTTTCTAATGCGTTATGGCCGGCCGCGCGCGGCATTTATTTCCAAGGGGACAAAGCGAGCCGTCTCCTGCTATGCACGGTGCCGCGTAATTTCGCGCCGCCCATACCGCCCTGTGACGTTGGCAACAGTTTGTTTATAATGATCCGTCACGATGATCCAGAAATTAAAATGCATAAAATAAATGTAGTGATATTAAGTGACACTAATATAAGTACAGAAATCTAAAAAAACGTATGTTATCGACATATAAAGCAAATTTATGTTTACAATTCCATTTTGGTAAAAATTTTCCGTTGGCAAAACTTCTTGTATCAGTGCAATTCTATTTGCGATTAATTTGGCTACAGGTATTTAATGGTCATGTTCATCGCGGAAATGAAGAATTTTGGAAGGTTGTCTTAAAAAAGAGGGGAATTCAGTCTTCAATTTTATTCTTCATGTTATATTTGAGGAATTTATAAAATATTATTATTTTCTGATTCATGCGGCGGACAAAATAATGATTAATCGGCATTATGATTTTTCTGTCGCTATTAGGTATCTAAAAAATTGGATGTACCAATTGAGCATTTATATCCAGTTAGAGGTAATTCGAACTGCCAATGCGACCGAAATTTTGGATGTACGGAAGACAGACAAAAATGTATGTAAACAATCACAAGAAAAGTTCATCGTTGCTTCGTGTAGTGAATTAAATTATTATATTCAGATTGAAGATTTTGTGAATCCTCTTTAATATTAAGGCCATTTTCTTACAAAGACACGTGTACCATTTCCGAGATTAATGCTGTTGGCCAGTAACTATCTTTGTCCAAAATTGCTACGTTATCCGAAACTAACTTATGTTTTGTGTACTTTAATTCTGTCTTGTAGTTGTCTCTTCATCTCACTCACATAGGAAGCATTGCAGTTTAAACATTTTATCTTGTAAACAGCATTATTGTTTTCTAACAACTTCATAATATCTTTTCCCTTTTTAATGTAATTTTTAAAATTATTAATAATATGGTACTACTGTTATATTACTGTTATATTAATGTTTTTTAATCGTTTTTGTAGACTAAGATATAATTTTTCATATTACGGTATTTAAAAAAAAAAGTTGTTTATTGTTTTGTGAAATTATTGGATTTGGAAATAATTATCCCAAATCGTTTGGTAATAATTAATAAATATGTAAACAAAAGAATCAGTTTTATAAAAAACACAACCAACCCACATCCAACAATTTTTCTTTGATAATCTAATTGAGCGCTTGGATATTAAAACTGGTCGGGCTCTGAAGGGGAAAAGTCCGGTCGCGCGAGACAAAACTGCCGAATTTATTCAATAAACGCCATTGACTTCAACTCGCGATAATTCGAAGAGAAATGTATTAAAAAATCTAAAATTTTCAGGGTACATTCACAATGCATTACCGAAACTGGAAGACAAATCTAAATTAATAAAATGTTAACCGAATTGTTACTGATAATTTATAAAATTCACGTCAATTTAATGCGAAAAAGTGTGTTATAAAATTTATGTTACAGAAAACTTCCAGTGCGAAAGTTGTTCACAAACAAATTATGAAGTTGTGTTGAAAGTTTAATAAAAATCGCAATAATAGGTAAAAATATTGTGATGTTTAAAATAAAATGAAATATTTAAAATTAATTATTTAAAATAGAATAAAAATTGTATCCTGAAAATGTTAGTAATTTAACATTGTATATAATATATAGGAATTAAATCGATCGCTGTATTTATTTATTTATTAATTATTATTATAATAATAATATCATAAGTAGTTTTTGTTATTTATTTTAAACAAAAGGTTTATTAATTTTTTTAGAAAGCAACAGCGTGTTTGTGAACAATACAATGGCAGCGATGCACTACACCACGAGCAGAGGCCAAATCCACGATCGAATTTCTTTATTCGCACCGTACATTTCATTAATTTAGATTTGTCTACCAGTTTCGGCAATGCATAGTGAATGTACCCTGAAAATTTTAGATTTTTTAATGCATTTCTCTCCGAAATATCTCGAGTTTAAGTCGAAAGCGTTTATTGAATAAATTCGGCAGTTTTGTCCGTGCGACCGGACTTTTCCAACAATTATGGAAGATTTAGAAACCTTTTATATCAATAAGCTCCCTGTTAAACCCCTTATTTACTATAGCTATGTCGATGACATTATTACATGCATTCCAAAAACAAAACATGATGAAATAGTTAATATGTTTGAATCCTACAATAAAAAATTACAATTTACTTCAGAATTACAAAAAAATAATCAGCTGAACTTTTTAGATTTATCAATTATTATTGACAACAATCGATTAATTTTTGGCTGATATTAAATTTCTTCTCCAATAGAGGTGCAATGTTACGGGAAAAGTGGAATTTTTGGGCGCATTTTTGTTTGTATTTCTGCACAACGGCACAAAGCAACACTAGTATATGCTCATACCCCAAATCAGTAACGACCGTTTCGTGCTCTCCAATCGAGAGCTAGTAGGTGAACGAATTTTTCACCGCGGCTTGCGTCCGATCCAGAAGAAAAATAACATTTTAGCATCAAGAGACAAATCGAGGTCATCGGAGCCGCAGGTCTCTAACCTCGAATGCTATACCTGTAAGTTGTCCGGCTATACCAGAACAACGTGTCCATGGGTGCGCGGGAAACGGGTCCCGGAGACAAGAGAAGAGGTTACTGCTTCTAAGATGTCGAAGGACACGACCTCAAATGAAGCCGGAAGCTCCGAATCAGTTCCAGACGAGTTTCCAGTGCTTAACTTAGCCCTGGAAAATTTTGAGCTCCGGGCAACAGGCAGAAGACTCACGAAGGCGGACAGACTGTATCGCCGAATGATGGGCGACTACACACAGTCGGACCGTGCAAACGTCTAGTGATCAGACGTACAGAGAAGCACTGCTGGCCACGTTCATGGAACAGGTGATTCCAGAAATAAAGAATTTCGACAATTACGTTGAAATGGAATCTGGGCATAGCAGCCCCAACAGTTCGAGGCATGAAGTCCCGAGGACCACAACAACGACGACTCGTACGTCGTCAGTAACGACGACGACGGCGGCAATAAGTGGGACTACGTCTCAGAGCGCAGGACAACCTGGATTTCAAATATGCACGTCGGCGGGGGGTGATATGCGAAAAATGTCACCGATAAAAAAATGTCGCCTAATGATCTGATTCAGTATACGTTGCCAGACGGAACCGAAATGGTAATGTCACGTAGAGCAAGCTCTGTATTGGATGTGGTTACAGCAATGCAGATGCAACAAAGCCGGAACATTCAAGATCTGACGGAAAGGTGAAATCGGATAGAACAAACAGTGAATGAAATACTGAAACCACAGCAAACGTATCATCAAACCCCATTATCCAGTACCAGAATACCCGGAAGGTCAGGTACGACAATACCCAGGAGAGAACAGACGGAATGAGTACCCGGAACATCATGGGTAAATTTTCAAGATACGTTCCGGCTTAATTATTACAGCCCGCCAACACAACCACAGGTGCAGGAGACACCACGAAGGGGTCAATATTTCGGAAGCACCAAACCGAGTGCGAACCAGCTCAACCCGTCGAGTATGGCCGGCTCTGGGGGAGGGGGAATGTTCCCGATCCCACCATGTTCCGGAACAAGATTCGGCACATCCTGCAGTCGGGATCATTCTCTGGCGCGAAAGATGATCGCATTGAAGCATTTTTGGCCAGAGTAGAGAAATGTCGGGGCAGTCGAGAATGTCGGGGCAGTCGAGAATGTCGACGCAATCCTGGTACAGCTCACACAGCAATTGGTGCAGTAGGAATCGACATAGCAGCCGCATGTGGAGAGCGAATCATCCCTTACGGAGGTCCCGAAGCAAGAGTAGCAGATGGGTTATACTCTCAGATCCTGGGGCTCATAACTCTTCCGTTCAAAGTAGATAGAACGATAGGGCCAGAATTAGAGCCATATGCTTATGCGTATCTGGACGACATAATCATAGTCACAGAGACGTTTGAGGAGCATCTGCGATAGCTGGAGTAGGTCTTGCGGGGAATTCAAGGCGCGGGGTTGACCATCAACCGGGAGAAGAGTCACTTCTGCAAGAATGAAGTGAAGTACTTGGGTGTCATTGTGAATGAACACGGGTTCGGGACGGAACCTGATAAAATCGAACCAATACTTAAGTACCCACCGCCTCGCAATTTGAACCAGCTCCGCTGATTTTTCGGAATGGCATCGTGGTACAGGAAGTTCCCAGCAGACTTCGCGACAATCGTCGAACCATTAACGCACCTTACGAAGAAAGACCCCAGGTACGATTGGACCATGGAGTGCCAGAAAGCATTTGAGTAAGTGCAAGCCATGATTATGTCTGAGCAGCAATTGACAATACAGACCGACGCGTAGGCAGGTCACCCCCGCCGTCGCGACGCAAGTGATACCGGTCTTAGAGCAGTCCTGACCCAGGAGATTGACGGTCAGGAACATGTTTTAGCCTTTGCCAGTCGTACGATGTCGGCGGCGGAAGGGAACTAAACTAAACCACGACAGAGCGAGAGTGCCTCGCCGTATTATGGACAATTTGGTCCTGACAGATAATAGCAGTCTGCGGTGCTTATGTAACCTCCGTAACCCCACGGGAAGATTGGCTCGATGGGCCCTGCAACTTCAAAGCTACGACTTTGACGTTCAACATCCCAGAGGTGCACTGAGTCATATTCAGTATGTATGTGTCAGAGCTACCCGAAATAATCGGACGAATGGTACCAGAAGAGAAGGCAGGAGATCATAGGGGCACCAAAGGAAAATTAGTGGGGGTCGGAGCGACTCTTTTCGCCTGTATCCGATAATTGAAGACATCCTTGGAGATGACGATTCTTGGAAGCTGGTACTACCACAGGGCCAGCGAAAAGCCGCCATACAAGAGTGTCATGATGCCGCCACAGCGGGACACTTGGGTAGGCAAAAGACGTATGAGCGCTTCGTCATTAGATACTGGTGGCCAGGCATACATCGAGATGTTGTGAGATAGGTGAACAGCTGTCACGTATGCCAATTGCGCAAACTGCAACAAACCGCACCCGCAGGGCGTATGGGGTGCCGCGTGATCACGCGGCCGTGGCAGGTCATCGCTGGTGACATGATGAGACCGTTAGCGAAAAGTACGTAGAGATTTGAGTACTTATTGATCTGAGAAGATCTATTCACGCGCTGGATCGAATGTGCCCCACTTCAACATTCAAATGCGCATTTAGTCACCGACGCATTACTAGAATGCATCTTTTGGCGTTAGGGTGCGCCAGAGGTGATCCTGACGGATCAGGGCCTGGAGTTCAAGAATAAAATCTTAGGCGAGTTCTTGGCCCAACGAGCAAAGCGAAGCACGAGCCATTGTCAGCGGCTGGAGCCAATGAATACACAAATTGCGGACTCTGCATAGAAAGTACAAGACACAGGCAGCGCAATCGCGGCAGGCTCAGCATTATGACGCCAGAAGACGCTAAGTCCACATTCAGGTAGCGGTCCCGTACTCCAGCGGAACCGCGTATTACCGTCGGCCGCTCAGGGGATTATATCTGAGCTGGTTTCAAAGTACCTGGGCCCGAATTAAGTAAACATGGTGTGAAAGAGAGGACGCGAGTGTAGGTACGAAAATCCGCGATCGCGAAACGCGACGAGGGGGAGGGGCGAAAAAGTCGTCAGATTACGTTGTGCTATCGCGACGACTGCCACGGGCGAGAATCGCATTATCGCGGTTTCTTATTTATGCGGTCCCAAACTGTCTGTGTGCGAGTGCGACCAAGTATGGGTGCGGCGAAAGCGTGAGCCGTGGTAAAAAGAACTATCCGATCCGGACCAGAGTGGGCCTAGAGGGTGCAAACATTGTAAGTACCGGCTTTAGTCGCCCTCCTGAGCGGTGACGTTCTATCTCGCGCCCTCCACCTCTCCGACCTCTCTCTCGGTCCAGCGCGCGAGTCGTAGGCGAGGGAAGTCGGACTTGTGTCCGCGGCGAACCGGCGAGGACATTCCTTGAACCGTCGTGGAGCCCGTTGTTCCACTTTAGATGATATTGTAATAAACGCATTTTCTTTTGTAACGGTGTGTTTTGTTTATTTTCTTCTCGTTTGCAACGTTTTCCCCAAATCTGTAAAGGCCGTTTCGTGCTCTCCGATCGAGAGCTAGTTGGTGAACGAATTTTTCCCCACGGGTTGCGTCCGATCCAGGACATCGCCATTTGATCGGGCCGGACCAATCGGTAATCTGTCCCGGAGTTGAGTTCACCGGAGTCCAGATCAGTTCGTTTTACGCCCGGAGAAAAATAGCGTTACACGACATTAATTATATTTTAAAATTTATAGAAATTAATTAATTGGCGTAACTATTTCAAATAAAAAACAACAATTATTGATATTCGTAAGGACATATACATTAATGCATTTTACAAGAATTCCAATTAAATATTTTACGATTATTGTTATTATTTGAAAGAGCAAATCATTTTTTAAAAATGCGATAAAAATATTCGGAATTTAGTAATCGAATGAAAATGTATTATACCTACACATTATATTTAACTCTATTTATCTCTTTTCTTTTCTACTGTTTTATTTTCCTGGGAATGTAAAAAATAATTTCTACAATAAAATAAGTTGTACATTACGTTCTGTGTCAAAATATTTAAATCTATATTAAAGACTCCATGTGTAATATTAGAATTGAGTATGGCGAAAGGAGAATATTCAAAGGATTAGCATTTGATTCGGATGCTCTTTTCCTTAACTGCCCAGATCGTAATAAATGTTTAGGAGACACAAAGCTATTATTGTGCGTTTTAGACGACCTTTAGACAAAATTCAATATTATGTTAATATTATATTTCTCAGATTTATCAAGCACTTATATAGAAAACGTATATTGTCTAAATTTCTGTCACTTTATAATAAGTTCAGCGTGTGGATCTTACGAGGGAAGATATATTTAAGGTGCTCAAATCTTGGGAAGCTTTAGTGATTGAATTTATCGTTAAAAATAAGGAGGATGATTTAGGGTTTGAAGATTTGTTTGTTATGGTCTATGAAGAGATATGGGTGGTTTTCTCATGATATGGACTACCTAAAGATGACTTGGATGAGTGAATACCTGATGACAATCTTGGAGCGACTCTCAAGATGTATTTGGAGTTAACAGGAATGGTAAAATGTACTGGTCATCCTTATTTAATGGTAGAACCTCGATTCGAACAAGTCAGAGAAGTTGATGGAATATTTCATAAATTGAACACGGAAATCTTAGAAAATGCAGTAGGTATATTTGTCAGAGATTATATAATGCATTATCATTCCAGGACTGGAAAAATGCCTGTTATACAATCTGCCCACTACTAATTGATAGAATTCTTGATATTGATATTGACTGAGTCCGAGAAAATAGAAATCCACGGAAAGAAAATTATATAGGTTATAAGGAATCACGTCATCCAGACGAGCCCCCAGAAAGCCCCAGCTAAGATCATTTTTCCTGCATATGCAACCTGAATTTTTATTCCCTGTGACGCAAGCTTCACGTCGGTCTTCCTTGCTGCGCTGCTGCAACTAACCCATTCGTCTTCTGACCGATGTCGTTGTCATAAATAGCTTAAAGCTCCATGTTCCGCCAAGTAGCACCCTAGTCGAAATTATCGTCATATTCCGTCTATTTATCGTGCCGAGTTGCATACAGTACAACCTCTCTTGTTCGACATGATCGGTGCCAGACGCTCTCTCTCTCTCTGACCTCCTCGCCTCGCTAGTTTGACATTTTTTTAACCACGCCCACTATGACGTCACGCAATCGTGATTGGCTCATTTGTTTTTACGAACATAAGTGTACTGGGCGGCGGAGTCAAACATACTGAAAATACGTATATTTTACTCGAAAGCGATTTTGTAAAATCAAGTGATTATATTTAAATTAAATATTGGAAGATTATAAAAGATGAGCTCTCGGGAAAACGTCGATCCAAATAAATCAGGTAATTCAACAGCCCAACATAACCTAGACTATTTGGTTACAAAAAGTTAATTTTCTTTTTACAGGAATAATCGAATTGCATTATTTTAAACTAAAAATAAATATTTTTTATCAAAACTTAGATTTTATATAAAAGTTCGATTTTGATGTGTAACCTGATGCTTAAGCTTCCTGATGTGTAACCCATATTCCTCAAATCATAAGAACCGACTGTAAATTCTGAACATTACCTTTTGTAGCTGCGATAATATACAACTGTTAACTTGTGAAAATATAGTAGTTCTTCCTCTTCAGCTAACCTTCTAACCTTCTGTTTTCCTAGCATTAATTTCCAGCCTCCTTGCCATACATATAGAAGTCAAGTAGAAGACTAAAACTTTGATTGAATTTGACGGGTGAGGTACAATCGTCCGAGTCCGGCATGGGTGCGTTCGTGTTCATCGGTAATATAATGGGCGGGGCGGGGGAGGGAAGAAGTCTCCGCCCACTGTCGAACTAAGGAGGTCCGGCACTGTCGAACTAGAGAGGTTGTCGAACAAGCGAAGTGTCGAACAAGAGAGGTTGTACTGTAAGTCCCTCGGCTGATGACGCACTCCATATACCCCTCTTGTCGAGGGTAAGATGAGGGTAGATGGAGCCCAATAAGCAAAAAGATGTCTAAAAGACATCTAAAAGATATCTTGCAATTCGCGAAAGATATCTTAAAAATGTCGAAAAGATATCTAAAAGACATCTTTTAGATATCTTATGCAACACTTTCCGATATCTTTTAGACATCTTTTAGTTACTTTAAAAAATAAAAAAAAAATAAAAAAAATACACGAATTATTTTACTTAATTTGAATTGTATTATTATTTGTGTGTCGTTAGATTTGTTATTACGGAATGTAGTTATACAATTTCGCTCGCGAATAAATTTATGAACCTGAGAAAAATCTATCCCGACCGAGGATCGAACCCGGGTCTCACGCTTAAAACGATGACGCCTTAACCACTACGCTACGCTCGGATATACATAAATATCAATCGAAGATGGCTCATTCGTAAATGCAGCTTTAGTTAAAAAAAGAGATATATTCTTTAACATTAAATTAAGCAATTCTTTGCATGAAATCATGTGATGTGGCCAGGTTCTTTCGAACCAAAGAAAGTATACAATGGAATGTGAGACAATTTCAAACACAAATTCATTGCTATATACATAATATGAATCCGAACACAACTTTTTATGAAAAAGTTATTTGAATCCAACATACTACATTAACAATAAACAAAATTGTTTTGCAGTGTGCCTTGCACACAAGTAATACGGTGCACAGGCAGCTAATGCAGCGGGTCAGGATGTTTTAGGTAGAAATAAGAAAGCACTCCAATTCACTTCGTGGCACATTTATTGCGATGGCGGCAATTTACAACGCCGTACATATAAATTTCAAGTTCGAAATTAGCGGCGATCAATAAGACTGCGCGGTTACAATAGCGGTGATCACGGAGATCAAAAAACTCGAATTGTGTGCGCGAGCGGCGAAATTCGTGGGTTGATCGAGAGTGTAATACGCGCGAATATGGAGATCGAACTGGCTTCGATCGCGATCCACGTGTTTCCGCCCGCAGGTGGGCCAAATCCGCAACTCGATTCCCGGAAATCCGCGAAATTTAAATTAATTTTCAAAATTAACTATGTACGCTAGATCCCTAAGCGCATCAGGTCGAGTACCTAGCGTTCGCGCAGAAATGGCGCTACGAGTACGAACTCCGCATTTATCGATACGTAAACATACCGCCCGCCTTGCGATAGCAATACCACGAAGATACAATACTTAAACTAATAACAAAATTGTCTTACAGCTAAACTTAAATGACTACTGGCGACTAATCGGCGTCTAGAGCGACAGGAAGCAACGCTAGCTTCGTGATCGGACGCTTGAACGTTGTCGTAGCGGTGCGCACCGTGACTACCCGAACTAAGCCATCGCTGCCCGGGTGGCATTTGATTATACGTGCCAAATTCCATTTGGCCGGAGGCAAATTTTCGTTACGCAGGAGCACGATTTGACCGACCGCGATTGAGGCTGAAGCGCTAGTCCATTTAGAGCGGTGTTGACACGACAGTACATATTCTTGCGACCAACGCGCCCAAAATTTCTCTAACAACTGATTATATAACTGCCACCTTGTGGGAAGATTCATTGAGTAATCGACAGCGAGTGGTGCTGGAGCAGAGACCAGTGGTCCGCCGACAAGAAAGTGAGCGGGAGTGAGGGTATTCAAGCTCTCGATGTCGTCGGTGAGCGGAGCAAGCGGACGCGAATTCATGCACGCTTCTACACGGCATAGAAGCGTAGTTAGCTCTTCGTAAGTCGGCGTGTGAGGGTCGAGCACGCGCTTGAGATGGCGCTTCATGGAGCGTACTCCAGCCTCCCATAATCCACCGAAGTGTGGAGCGGCAGGCGGAATGAAACTCCACTCCACTCCCTCCTCCGCGACGCGAACACGAAGTTCATCCGATTCGATTGCAGCTTGATACGCCGCGCGCAATTCCTTGTCGGCGCCAATGAAGTTGGTCCCACAATCGCTATAAATGGTACGTGGTAAGCCGCGACGCGAGTAAAACCGTTGAAATGCTGCGAGGAACGCCGCGGTCGAATAGTCGCACACAACCTCTAAATGAACTGCGCGAGACGCCATACATATAAAAAGCGCTATATACGCTGGGTGTGACCGATTTCCGCGACCGCCCGCCAAACGCATCTTGACGGGACCGGCATAATCAACGCCGCATTCGTAAAACGCGCGAAGAGGGCGAATGACCCGCACCGGTGGCAAAGAACCCATCAACTGGGTTGGAACCTCGGCACGCTGACGAGCACACGTGACACAATGGTCGATGACCGATCTGATAGTTTTACGCGCCTGTAAAACCCATACTTGCTGACGCAACGTACTTAGCGTGAGGGTCCATACTTGCTGACGCAACGTACTTAACGTGAGGGTGATGCCGCCGTGGAGACAGCGTTCGTGCGCTTGCGAAATTACTAAGCGAGAGACGTATCCGGAGGGCAGAATTACTGGATGCTTGGCAGAAAATTCCAAGCTTGATCTGTCCAGCCGACCTCCTACCCGTAACAAGCCGGTTGCGTCTAGAAATGGATGTAGCCTACGTAATGGGCTACATTTAGGGAGATTCTGGCTAATACCTAGATAGCGTGATCCATCGGGGGCTGGATAATTTTTTGCGAGTATGGTCATTTCATCCTCGAACGCGGTAGCTTGGAGGATCGAGTAGATTCGAATTTTGATGTGAGTCAAAAAGCTTGAATCTTGTCGTGTCGGTTTTCTCACGCATAACGACTGTCCCCAGCGTGGTGAGAGGCTAAGAACCCGGGCGAGAACTCGACACAGGCGTGACCAGGAGGAGAATTGTTTGAAAATTTCATCCGACGAGTCAGATTTAACCACGGTGTGGTGTACGGTGGTCTTACGCTCCAGGATCGTGTCGTCATGTACAGCATTGGGGTCAGCATTTGGCCACTCAGATGGCGCTGAACGTAGCCATGACGGGCCGTTCCACCATAAGGACAGATCTACCATGTCGCTGGCGGCAACACCACGAGAAGCGAGATCCGCGGGGTTGTCGGTGCTTGGGACATGGCGCCAAGAAACGTTCGGTAGCAGCGTGTGGATCTCAGCTACCCGATTAGCCACAAACGTCTTCCACTGTGATGACTGTGACCTAAGCCACGCCAACACAATGGTGGCATCTGTCCATGTTTGAATCGGGCAGTCAGTAAACGCTGGAACCTTACGAATTTGGGTCAAGAACCGTGCAAGGAGCACAGCGCCCGACAACTCCAGACGCGGGATGGACAGCTGCTTAAGCGGGGCCACTCGAGTCTTTGCCGCCACTAACTCGGAACGACAGTGACCATCGATGTCAGTAATTCGCACATACACAACAGCTCGTATGCCTTCGACGAGGCATCTGAAAAGCCATGTAATTCGACCGTGCTGGAAGACGTCATGCCTAACCAACGCGGGATATTGACTTCCGTAAGCCTAGGAAGCGTATTATAAAAACTCTGCCAAGCCATAGTGAGATCACTTGGCAGTGGATCGTCCCAATCTGCCTGGCACTGCCATAGACGTTGCATAAATGCCTTTGCAACGATCACTACCGGTGCTATCCAACCGAGAGGGTCAAATATTTTCGCGATATGTGAGAGAACTACTCGTTTGGTGAGTTCGCAAGTTACGGATGGATTCGATATAAACTGATATGAATCGGTAATCGGCCGCCATGAAATGCCGAGTATTTTAACGCCGTCGTCGGTCTGGAGGGTTTTATCACACGCCAAACCAACATCAGCGTCATCAATGTCGGCAAGTAAGGGCGCCGCATTACCAACCCATTTTCTCAAGGGAAAATGACCCCTTTTCAACAACTGGGTAAGTTCGTCTCTTATCTGCTTAATTTTGTCGAGCGAATAGGCGCCAAAGAGGGCGTCATCGACAAAAAAATTCCCAAGCAGAACTGACTTGCCTAACGGAAACTCATCACCCTCGTCCTCCGCGAGTTGGCGCAACACCCGTAGCGCTAGGAATGGCGCGCTAGCGGTTCCATATGTAACCGTTAATAGCTGGTAAGGTGTGACCGCGTCTTGCGGTGAAGGTCGCCAGAGGATCCGTTGGAAATTTACGTCGCGTTCATCTAAGCGAATTTGCCGATACATTTTCTCTATGTCAGCGGCGTACACGAAGCGGTGCGTACGCCACTGCATATGTAGTAGTGAGAGATCTGACTGGAGAGAGGGGCCGACGAACTGTAGTTCGTTTATTGACGTGCCATTAGTTGACAGCGACGAAGCGTTGAAGACAACGCGTGTCTTCGTTGTGGTACTGCTACTCTTTATTACCGGGTGATGTGGGAGATACACCACAGGCGAAGCCGTAGCATGCGTGGGAGCCACGCGCATATGGCCCATTTGCTCATACTCTGTCATGAACTGAACGTATGCGTCTCGCTCTTGAGGGCGCGTCATCAGACGCCGTTCAATGGATTGAAGACAACGTGCTGCACGCGGGTACGTGCCTCCAAGGTCATCTGTAGGTGGATGCTTGAACGGAATGCGAACAACATATCGTCCATCCGACAAGCGCGAGTGCGTGTCTCGGAAGTGTTGCTCGCACCGCCCATCATCCTCCGACACGGGACGAAATTTGGAGACTTCCTCTGTCTCCCAGAAGCGGGTAAGCGAGTCACGTAAATCATCATGCATGTGAGCATGATGACCATGCACGGTAATCGTGGGATTCAAAGTGCGAGGGGTGCCACAAGCGCCCGAGATTACCCAACCAAAGACGGTATTCATTGCCACCGGTTCGTCGGGTTTGCCACGAATTATTCCATCGCGCATAACGTACGCGTAAAGATCCGCGCCAATGATCAGATGAATCGGACAGTCATCGGTGGGACAACCGTCAGCGAACGCGAGATCGCGTAAATGCGGCCAATGCGCGAGCGGATAGCGGAAATTAGGCACGTAATCTGTGAGCGACGGTAATATAAACGCGTCTGTTGACAATTATACATTGTTATTATTAACAGGAGAAATCGAAATCGGCACGACCTGGTTGACTTTCACGGATGTACTTTGCCCGAGACCGCTAACCACGACCGACGTCGGATAATGCTTAGTTCGCAGGGCGGTTGCTACTTCGCGCGAAATAAATGTGTGCATAGATCCTTGGTCGAGTAAAGCTCGTAGCTTTATTACTCGTTGAGACGGTGCAGAGACTAACACCCACGCCGTTGCAAGCACAACGTGAGCGGGAAGGCGCGGCGTACTCAAATGTGACTGGACGTAACTAACATCGACAATCGATGTATTAGACTGCGGTGTGCTTGCATCAACGTGTGGAGGTTGATTGGCTGTGGCTCGCGTCTGTGCATGCAAAAGTGAATGGTGACGAACCCCACAATGTGAACATGTATGCTCACTTTTGCATGCATCAGTTTTATGAAATGCCGAGAGACAATTTTGACATGCATCATGTCGCTTTACTGCTTCCCACCGTTCGGGAACTGACATTTTATTAAATATTTGACACTTATAGACTAAATGCGATTCGGGGCATGAAATGCACTTTACTCTATTCTTAGTACTCGCGTGATGCGCTTGAGCACGAGAAGCGGGATCTGAATTCCCTCGCGATTTCGATGCGGACGGTTTCGTCAATTTAGTGCAACCCGAGGTAGCTTCGAAGGCTCGAATTCTTAATTTTAAAAATGTACTAAGTTCATCAAACGTGGCGAAATCGTCGCCTTCTAATGACAATTCCCACGCCTCGCGCGTTTGACGATCGAAACGTTCACAAAGAAGATACACTAAAATGTCATCGGGTACCGGCCGTCCTAATTTCCCGACTGCATCAATCGATTCTTGCGCCGTATCGAGCAATTTCCGAAGCTCTACCGAAGACCCTTCGTGAACAATCGACTTTAGAGAAAATAATTTCGACAATTGAATATATAATAGCCGACGCTTGTTTTCGTAGCGTTCCACGAGCATTTGCCAGGCAACATCAAAATTGTCCGCAGTGATCGCTATATTTTTTAATAAGGAGGCTGCATTGCCCTCCAGACAAGACTTTAAATAATAGAGTCTATGAAACGCGTCAAATGACCTGTCATTAATAATCAATGCCTGAAAATGGTCGCGAAACTCTGCCCAATCGACAAAATTTCCCGAAAATCGCGGCAATTTTATTTTCGGTACTTGCGTGCGTCGTTCAGTGTTGACGGCGGCGGCAGCAACTGGCGCGGCATCGTTGATCGGCGTAGAAGCAGTCGGCCTGGACAGGCTGATGACTGCAGAAAGACCTGCACATGTATCTGCGTAGATTTCTTCTGAGGTTCCTGTTAACGAATGGTGGAAGGGCTGTGAAATAAAACGCGTGATTTGATCGGCCACAAACTAAAAATCAACTTTATTCCGATCAATCGGTGACGACCCGATCGCGACGCGAACTTCCTAACCCGACGACATCCCTAAACGTACTGAAAAAACCTGATCGTCAATTTTTTACATCTTAGTTCGACTTTTCAACTTCTCGAACATTTAAATAGACTACATGTCATATTATATATATCGATTATACTATTTGAAATACAAATACTTTTATCGAGATCGTCACCATTTCGAAGGGCCTTTTACATAATTTACCTAACAGGCCTGCTTCATTTTGAGAGGTACCCCCATTCGGGTGTGCAATGGCGTAGGGAAAACCACCTCTGTGGAAAAAAACCTACGCCGGGTACCGCAGTTGGTAAAACATCGATTCCGTCCGTAACATTCTCTCCCCTGTACGAAGTCCACGGACTCGTACACTTCACTAGAATCGATGTTTTCATAACCCATTCAAATCATCATCGAAGTTTTCACACGTCACGCACTTTGCATTAACATCTTTCAACTCGCATTGTACTATCAGATAGTACCATCATCATAACTTAGCAAACACGTACATTATCTGGCTCATTCATTTCCAATTCTCTAATATTATTCCATTCGATTACATCAGCATAGCTTCCAATTAGCTTTCCATAAATTCAAACTCACCACAACCTCATGTGACATTTCACATCACCGTTCTGTCGTGATCATCAGTGTTTGTGTCCAAAGTCAGTAAAAAAGACAAAGAAGGTAGATCCACTAACTACTACAATATTACTTAAATAATATCAAAAACAAAGGCAAACTTAGTGATCATAAATCAAAGTCAGAAGAAGGCATATACCATGCCAAAGAATGTTCGATATCACTGTAAGAGGATTACAGAGGTCTGTAATAATACTCAAATACTACTCAAGGTCGTCAAAATACTACTCATATTCTATGAAACTACACTACGATAAACAAGTCGAGATTTTCATAGTAGCGTTGTAAGTCATTCAAGTCAGTCTTATAACGAAGATGTACATTCTCACAAGATCTCGTACTGCATACCGTATTACTGCTCCCCCCGCTAAGGGAACATCATCGACAAAATTCGCACACAGCAACCACACATCTTCGCAATCAGTACGGACACATTACGCCATGACCATGTAAAATTCACCACATCTTAAGCATCCAACTATAAGAATTATTCATTTACAAGTTGCATATTAACTTTGATGACTCTATGGATTTTCGACGAAATCATCCCATGTCACACATGGTGTTTATTAAATCACCAAACGAAAGTTAAGGTAGCTAGGAATGCAAACATTTCCGTGTAGCGGTGCAAAAAACCGGAAATTTATTTCTGCAAAACCATTTACGATGCGATTGGCGACGATACGAACCTCTTCAACGGACGCGAAAATTCACTCTCGGCTCGCGAGATTCTGCCCAGACAAAAAATGCAATCACCATTGCTAACACAAATTTCGTCGCTAAGGACGCTCCATTTCGAATGATAGGAATTCGCTTTATCGACGGGTATTTGAATTTTGGTTTTCATAAAACGTCCCACCTTACGAACCTCCAAACTTCTTGTTCACCCGAGGGCCAGCACTGACCAAAAACAGAGCGCGACTCCGTCCCACGTGCTCGAAACCAACTGGCTACTATCCATTTAGAGGCGATACAGTGGCAAATCGGACATTGTCCGCAATCCAAACTTGTGAACTCCACAGCGAGTTCTCATAAGTTTAAACCAAATCAAAATGCCATGCTACGAACCTCTAAACTTCTTGTTCACTCAAAGGCCAGCACTGACCAAAATTCGAAGCGCGACTTCAAATCCACGTGCTCGAAACCTAAGAGCTACTGTCCATTTAGAAGTGAGACAATGGCCACATAAAGCTTCATTCCACACCTAATAATTAACATGCATTATATTTATCCTTTACATTTCACAAATTGCCTTTAAACTATTTTAAAAACAGTTCACACATCGTGATAATTCATATCGTCGCCAGTTTAGGACCTTTACAAATGTGCCCAGTACCTATATTTATGACAATTATGTCCGTAACAATTGTTGTTCCTGACTGCCTCAACTTATCCGATTACGTTTGTGTATCGTTTTCGACGTCTACCAAATTACGTTTCTTAAAATAGAACATGTCGTACATCTGCAAACTTTGTTTATATTATATTGTCATAGTAACATTATGACATTTCAGAAACCAAGAAAAACATATAATTGACTAGCTGCTATTTACTCACGAACTGAACAACTATCAGGCATTAACAACAGCTCAAGCCTGGTATCAATTTCATTTGAAGTTTCATCTTTTAATCTATCGCGGCTGACTCGACAATACCTAAATTACGTAGACATTTGAAATGCATTCCTTTAAAAGTCGTCATAAGCGAATCATTTCGCACAATACAACCGTCTCGTATAGTAGGATAGGCGATTTGCTCGTGACCATCGACTCTTGCGATCGTCTCGAGGAGTTTTCATGAAAATTCCATAAAAAAACAGATATTAATAATTCGAATATTAATAATTCAAAGGCTCATGTTTTCGAATACGAGTCCAAATATGTTAGAAATTTTTAATCAATTCAATTTCGATTCGTCATGTCATCATCATCATCCAAATAATGGGACATATCAATCAAAGGCAAGGGCAGCTATAAAGACGACAAGCCCGCAATCCATTGTCTGGATCGGGACCTATGTAAAATTAATCATGACCTTCACAAACATGAACAATCATTATATGTATTATGATTTATATTAGTTATTACCATTCAAATTGTCATTCGCGCACAAATTTGACTTGAAGTTGATACCAAACCTTTCATGAAAACGTCGAACTTCTGTTTTATTTGCAATTAGAATCATATTCCCATTACACATCCATCGTGCTACTTTGTTTTCATATTTACAAACAAATCAAATTTCTTCAATCTACATGATAAAGTCAGTAATCAATCGCCGTCAAAACCTATTCTTTTCTATCAAACTTCTGTTTGAGAAAATGCGGGGTATGTTTCAATGCACCAAATTTATGTTCAGAACAGATGAAATAATACGCGCGGTCAAGCTTTCACATTTTTCGTAAACAGTTTCGTTTCAACATTTATAAAGGCGCTATGTTCTTACGGACATCTAGAGAAAGATGATGTTCGTCAGAACACCTGTCAAAGGCGCTGATTTGTATTTAATATTCAATAAACTCGAAGATCGATATTTCGGCTTAAATTGCCGAATTGCAACGTTGAATGAAAACTTTGCCAAACGTATCGTAGAGTGATCTGTACGTAATCGGATGTCTAACATTTGGTCATCCAACCTCGCACAATTCACACTTTTAATGATTAAATTTACAATTATTGACTTAATGATTTTTCGTTCTATTTCCCTGCATATATGCCCGTATTTATATTCGATTCTCAATATAATCGAATTTAGAATTTAAAATTTATCCCCATTCTAAAATTTGTTCGAATTCTTATTCGTTATTAATATAAATTATTTAATTCAACCTGTAATTTGAATAAATTAATCATCGTCAATATTAGTGAATTCAAACAAAGCTTGCAGAACTAATTACATTTCAATTACCTTATTTGGTTACATCACAGTTAGTACATTCTTAAAGCTACTAATAATCGTACGTTCTTAAAGGTAAAATTTTAGTGATAGATATTCGCGTTGTGAGGGTTCCAAAGTAAATAAACCATTTACGATATAAATTTCAATGATTTCTTCCTTACCGACAAACTATAGGGAAGTCGATAATTGCGCGTTGATGTCTGAATATGAGTACTGTATATATAAGATTTAAATTAAACGGAGGCCACTTACAATGGTAACGAATTTTTTCGAAAATCTGAAACATTTGGTGTTTATGCTGAATCACATTTATCGGGCCGCACATATTATCAAATTTTATAGAACATTATTTTTATCTTAGACATAAACTGATCAACGTCATACTTGTGGCATGGCAATGTGCAAATTAATGATATCGAACGAAGGAGTAATTTTTCTATTATTTATTTTGATTTTCCAACTGAAGTAAATTATTTCCGAATTATTTTCCAAAAAAGGCATTCGTAAATTTAGCGGTATCTATTTAACTTTAAAACCCTCCTAGATTAAAAGGCGAATAGACAGCGTAAGATACATGTCCGCGCACATACGACGAAGCGCGTCAAATGTTTCTTACACAAACTACCGACCAAGTACGATCATGAATTTTCGAACTGTCATTGAAGCATCGTGTAGGACGACAAAACACAATCGCGCGTCACAAGCATGAAATGGAGTCGCAAAACGAACGCGCAATCAAAAATTGACAAAATGCAAATTACTCCGTTACAAAACCGGAAAAAGCGTACAGCTCACCATGCCAAACTCCATTTTACCGATGTTGCATTTCCACTGGTACCGGTAGCTGATCGCTGCAATCCGCATGCGGCCCACGGAGATTGACGACGGTGTTGCTTTCTGGAGGCCTCCTGTCAAAACAGCTCCCACGGACGATTCCCACGGACGATGCACCCGGAAACTTCCTCTCCTCTCAATGACGCGACGACGTCTCAGAAATCCTGTGCATCACTCTCACATCTCTGACCGCTCCCGAAAAATGCTTCCACGCGGAGTCACAAACCCGGTGTGAAGTTCCACACACGACACAATGTTCGGCCGCGAATTCGCGAAAAAGCCACTTCCACCATACCCGGGATGACTCCCGGGTTTCGGCACCATTTTGTTAACGAATGGTGGAAGGGCTGTGAAATAAAACGCGTGATTTGATCGGCCACAAACTAAAAATCAACTTTATTCCGATCAATCGGTGACGACCCGATCGCGACGCGAACTTCCTAACCCGACGACATCCCTAAACGTACTGAAAAAACCTGATCGTCAATTTTTTACATCTTAGTTCGACTTTTCAACTTCTCGAACATTTAAATAGACTACATGTCATATTATATATATCGATTATACTATTTGAAATACAAATACTTTTATCGAGATCGTCACCATTTCGAAGGGCCTTTTACATAATTTACCTAACAGGCCTGCTTCATTTTGAGAGGTACCCCCATTCGGGTGTGCAATGGCGTAGGGAAAACCACCTCTGTGGAAAAAAAACCTACGCCGGGTACCGCAGTTGGTAAAACATCGATTCCGTCCGTAACAGTTCCAAAAAAATCTTGAGAAAAGTATTCGTGTGTTGCACACGACGGAACTGTTTTGTACGGAAACATCTCCTCATCTCGTTCTGCAATCTGCTTCCATTTATCTTGGATGAGGTTCAGACGCGTTTGCGCCTGTTCGAATGTCAGGTTCGGGGTTTGGAGCAGGTTGGCTGCTCTCCGAACTGTCATGAATGCGTTGACTTGTAAGCCATATAGGTTGATGAAGTCATGATATTCCTCCATTGGTTCGGTGCGGCTTTTATTTTTTGGCATGTTGCAATAAATTTATGCAAAAGTCGCAACGAATCTTCTAATTTAAGCCGTAATTCGAAAAGCGTCGCGAGCTTAAGCGTGGTGCAGTCTTCGCACGGGACGTTCAAACTGCGAATGAGTGTGTGATAGACGATGCGCGAGGTGCCGTAGGTGTGCGCCTCCGGTTGCCTAGGAACGAGATCTGTAGCGTGGGAGATGGGCGCGTCGAAGCGTGCGCCAGTCTCCCATTCGCGCTTACGTCACTGCTAGTGCCACGCACTCTACTGCAGCCGCGAGATGGGAGTCAAATGACTCCGAGTGTGGCCGAGTGGCCGAAGCGCGGAAGTATAGGAGAGACTCCGAGTCTTGATCCTCCTGCTGACGTCACTGATGACGACGTAGCGTGCGCGTGTGTGCATCTACCACCACCACTTACAGGTATGCGGAATCGAATAAATCCGAGAGGAGCAGATACTGCCCGAATACAAATAGAGTTTTCGAGAGACGTGGTCTAAGGTGGCCGGAAAAGTCCGAATCGCGTAAGTGCACCAATTTATGCGACCTCGTGTATTAATCATGCGCAAATTTTAAATGCGTTTGGGGCATACCCGGAAACACTTCCGTCCAACAAATGTCCACCAATTGTCCTTTCAATGTCCTCTTACAGGTTTTGGTCTTAATTGTGCTTTGCACAGTTTTAAATGTGTCCACTCGCGAAATGAGATTCGGCACTTTACTTACGCCAATCTAAATCCTGGCAGGATCGCCAATGTTTTGCAGTGTGCCTTGCACACAAGTAATACGGTGCACAGGCAGCTAATGCAGCGGGTCAGGATGCTTTAGGTAGAAATAAGAAAGCACTCCAATTCACTTCGTGGCACATTTATTGCGATGGCGGCAATTTACAACGCCGTACATATAAATTTCAAGTTCGAAATTAGCGGCGATCAATAAGACTGCGCGGTTACAATAGCGGTGATCACGGAGATCAAAAAACTCGAATTGTGTGCGCGAGCGGCGAAATTCGTGGGTTGATCGAGAGTGTAATACGCGCGAATATGGAGATCGAACTGGCTTCGATCGCGATCCACGTGTTTCCGCCTAGCCGGAAATCTTCACCGATTGTCCAGGAAGCGATGGGGTTGCGCCCGCAGGTGGGCCAAATCCGCAACTCGATTCCCGGAAATCCGCGAAATTTAAATTAATTTTCAAAATTAACTATGTACGCTAGATCCCTAAGCGCATCAGGTCGAGTACCTAGCGTTCGCGCAGAAATGGCGCTACGAGTACGAACTCCGCATTTATCGATACGTAAACAAAAATAAACAACGTTACAAAGTAATGCCAAGCATTTGTTAAGAAAATATAATTAATTAAAAAATATTAACTGCATTAATTAATTAACTTTTAATATAAACACAATAACATTGACCATAGGTTTGGAAAAATTAAAAAAAAACGGCGGGAATGGAGGGAACCCATCCTTCGCCCCTTCGCTCTTTTGCAAGATCTTTCGAAAAGATATCTTTGAGAAGCCTTTTTGCGAGATATCTTTAGGAAATGCATCTTTTAGATATCGTTTGCAAGATATCTTTAAAAAAGACATCTTTTAGATATCTTTTAGACATGCCCTCGTCGAAATGTTTATTGGGAGGTTACCCCCGGATTTCGTGCCCTAATTTCTGCGTCAATATCCGGGTTATCGCCATACTTTCGGATCTTTCTGGAGTGAGCAGCCTCCAGATTCCATATGTCGCCAACAATTTATGGG
The DNA here is from genome assembly GCA_030407085.1 of Trichopria drosophilae. Lineage (NCBI taxonomy): Eukaryota > Metazoa > Arthropoda > Insecta > Hymenoptera > Diapriidae > Trichopria > Trichopria drosophilae. Next base: position 138,442,976 of record CM059584.1, on the reverse strand, counting down.
TCGACAACCACAATAGGGCAACTGATTCAAACCAAGCAGAGGCAAGTTCTGCTCTTTTAAGTCCATGCGTGCGTAAGCGATCCTTCAACTTCGGCATTCAACATTTTCGTCAAAAGTGAACTCCCGCAGAGATATTTGGCCGTTTCCATACTTTTTTATCACCTTGTATATGTCTTTATCGACTGGATTTCCCACTAATAATCACGGACTGCTATTCGCTCGTTTATCTATTATGTTAATAAAGCCAATTTAACCCCCAGAATTCCGCGTTGGACAATTCGGATGCAGGATTATAATTTTAAAGTTATTCATCGCGAAGGTCATAAGATGTCCCATGTCGACGTATCCTATGGTCTTCAGAACCTTCAGGCCATAGTCGTGGCTCGAAACCCATGCTCTTGCAATACTCGATGTATATCTGCGTTATCAAACTCCTTTCATTTATCCGTCAACAAATAGTCGGGAGTCTCCCACTGAAACAAGACTGAGTCTTCGAAGGCTTTAGTTATGGACTTACCATCGGTCATCCGTACTGGTTTCAGCTCCACAAACCAGGTAAAGAGTTTCGCAAAAATGAACACGAACCGATTTTCGCTACGACTTGACAGAAAAGCTCCAATTATATCTCCTGACACAATAGTCCACGGCTTCTTTAAGACACGCTCATCAGCCCGGGTGGTCCTCCATGGAGGATCTTTGGACACTGCGTACTACTTTCTGCTGATCTTCTCATCCGCTTCCTGGGTCTAACAACGGATCGGTCCAGTGATGGGACAATCGCTTTTTCTCGATTTTTCGGTCCAAAAAACTCTCCGGAAATCTTAGTACTAGTTCCCTTCGATCGTTCCACATATCCGATTCCGCGACCATTCTTATGACTGCTACCACTTATTCTACTAGTGTTCATAGGACCTCGGAAATATGGTGTGACGCACTCTTACGATTGTGGACCGCGAAGTTTCAACCATGGAGTTCAAGTGCCACCTTGCTAAGCAGCCACGGAGCTCTTTCAGATTTCGGAGCCACTATAGACTTCTTACTTATCTTGGTATCATGCTCTTCCAAATACGCCCTGAACTTCTTCACGCCCCAAACTACTGCCAGGCTCGCCTTCTTCGTCATCGCGTAATTCTTCTTACAAGTAACACAACTCTAGCGTGACAAGCCGATTGGACTGCAAGTTAGTATATTTTTAGAACTCCGAAAAATAATCTATACGTATTTTTTTATCGGCAAAGAAAGATTGAAACTGATCCCTGAATTACTCGAAACTCCCTAAAATATACACACAGATATGAAGGAAAACTTATTTGCATAAAAATTGGTGACTGAGGATTTTTGTGGTTGCTAATTTCGAATCTGGGGTCATATTTACAAAACTCGCAATGGCGGACCCAAAGTAGCAGATTAAATTTTACAAAGCTTTTTTGTTTTTCATATACACTCCAAAAATCTCTAAATAGTACTTTTTACGAAAAAACTTTTATAAAATTTGATCCACAATTTTCGATGCTCCATTTTGAATATTGAAAATTTAACTTCAGAACCAAAATCAGCGAACCAAAAAAATCATCAAACAGCAACTTTTATGGAAATGAGTTTTACTTGATATAAGCGTGTGACACTTGGGTAGTGATACTTATTAGCGGCTTGAGTGTGCGGCTCAGGCGGACGATCGAATACTTTCTGTCGTCTCGCTCTTGGAGTAAGACGGAACCGAGGGCGTAATAACTCGCATCATTCTGGCTACCGAAGGGTTTCCTGAAATCAGTACGTCCTAATACCGTGGCCTCAGTAAGAGCTTTCGGAATGCTTCTTCCTGTTCCTCGTCTCACTCCCAGTATTGCGTCTTCCTCGTGAGCTTCATTAGCAGCAGTCTTTTCTTGGCTAAATTTGGTGTAAATCGTTTGTACCATTCCTAAGAAGCGTCAATTTGGTCACGGCGTTAAGCTCGCAATAGTCCACACAAAATCAATATCTACCGTTGGGTTTCCAGATCATAACCAGAGCGCTTGACAAGGAGATACTCGAAGACCCAAGTATGTTTTCTTTGCATCTTTGCTCTCTCCACTCTTCGTATTTACTACGCTACCTCGAGTTATGGCAGTCTATGGCAATGCCAAACATCTTTAAAAAGTCGATACCTAAGATCACATCATAGGTGAGAACCTCTGTAACTCGTACGGAGACCGGCTCGGTCTGACCTCCGTTTTCTGTAATCAAGGATAACCTACCTACGATAATTGCGGCATGACGGATTGTACTCATCCTTATCCTGGTAAGTGACTTAATACGGTCCTTGCGCAAATCCGAAATCTTGGATCCGACAAAAGACCGAGTAGTCACGTAGCACTCGTAATTGCAATCCATTAATGACGCATATAAAATAGACCCTCACATCACTCTTACCTCCTCCGGCGGCTGCTTCAGCCACTTACGGTACACACTTTTCTTGCTTCCTGAGGGATACCTCTTCGTCGATCTCCCTCACTCACTCTCCTGCTTGTATATGGCGTCGTTGATCCTCGCAGGGACAACGTTGGGTCTTTAGATAGGCCCAGGATACTTCTGTGGAGGGCTTGCGGTTGATCTCAAATCGTCCGTTACTTACTCGACAATTCCAGAAAATTACCCTCGCGTCACGGTCTTCGTCTCGAGGAGATTCCTTGCTCTTTTTAAACGGGTTCATCGAGTGAGATTACGTACCCAAAAAATAGGTCCGCCCGCACCCGCACGTCATATTAGCCCGAATAGATCACCATCTTTGGAGGTACCGCGACATTTTTCCGTGGGCCATTCCGAAACTCAACGAACCGACAGTTTTCGACTAGGCGGCAATAGAAGGCAATGTAATCTGCCAGTTACACGGATTAAAGTTTTTCAGTGTATATCCAGAAATAATGCTTTTAATTTGCATTCGATATTATTCTATGTTTTCTGATAAATATTTATAATATCATAAGCGTAAATATTGTGATGAATGTGGCAAATGTCAAATAATATAAAATACCCATAATAGACAATATGTCTTATTTCACGTATTGATAATAGAATATTCATTTTAGTATGGACACCATGTAGTACTCGAGTTAAGAAATGCTACGAATGCTACGGTCACGATGAAGACCGAGAGCGATGCAATAATCAAAAAAACGTTATAAAATGTAAACGACAAGATACCAAATGTGTGGCATACGTCGGAAGATGGAGTGAGTTATTATTTCATTTCTAAATCGTTATTTAAACACAATGTTTAGCATTTTCATAGATTTCATCATTTCACGCTGTATTTCGTCAAACTTAGGAAAATACCTTTAAGCTTTATGACTAATGGGGTTTGAAAAACGTTGAGACTTTGGTTTAGAGCAGGATATGTCTGTGAGAAAAGTAGCTTCACACAATTACGACAGAACATCACTTATAAAATAACTCAGCATTTTGAACCTGTTCCTTAAGATAAAATGGAGGTGTTTAATGAAGAGTTTTCCAACGCTTATACCTTTTCTTTTATAGCAGATACAAAAATGTTTGACAAACGATTCTTTAAATTTTTTTTACCTGATCTTTGAAGCGGTAGTCTTTATTTTTAACAATTTTGAAAATTCAACCTCCATTTTCACAAAAAAAAAAGAATAAAATTCAATTTTTTACCAACTCGCGTGTTTTTTTTTTTTATTAGGGTTTAAAAAAGCTTGGTACGTACACAACGGCGCGCCTCGTAAGCGTACAACGCACGGTAGGCATATGTGTGTGTCCGAATTTCAAAAGTATTCGACGACTGAATTTTTGACCAATCTTATTGAATCTTTGTGTAAAATACTCGTGAATATCTGTATTTTCACGTATGCCTCCACGACTTTTGATATTGGCCTCCGTTTATAAATAAAGAGTCTGAAGATGGCAGCCAGAGTTGGCGGCCGAAGGCGTAGCATAGAAATTGTTAATTATCTGCGCATATAATTAAGGGCAACTATCAATTTTTTTCTGGGGGCTTCTGTGGATGTCCAGAAAAAGTTCAAAATGTTAACAATGCGCGACGCGGCCATTTTGAAATTCGAAAATTCGTAGAACCACCAATTTTTTGAACTGAATTCCTAATTCTTGTTAGAGGAAATCGCTGATCGTTTCCATTTTTTTTCTGGGGGCTTCTTGGGACGTCTAGAGAAGGATCAAAATAATTACAGAGTGCAACGCGGTCATTTTGAAATTCTGAAATCCGAAAAACCAGCAATTTTTATCTAAATTCCTAATTCTCGTTGGAGGAAATTGCTGATCGTTTCCAATTTTTTTTCTGGGGGCTTCTTGGGATGTCTAGATAAGGATCAAAATATTTACAAAGTGCAACGCGGTCATTTTGAAATTCTGAAATCCGAAAAACCACCAATTTTGAACTAAAGTCTTAATTCTTTTTAGAGGAAATCGCTGATCGTTTCCAATTTTTTTCTGGGGGCTTCTTGGGATATCCAGATAAGGATCAAATTGTTTACAAAGTGCGACGCGACCATTTTAAAATTCCAAAATTCGAAAAATCACCAATTTTAAAATAAATGTTTAATTCTCCTTAGAGGAAATCGCTGATCTTTCCAATTTTTGTCTGGAGGCTTCTTGGGATGTCTAGACAAGGATCAAAATATTTACAAAGTGCAACGCGACCATTTTGAAATTCTGAAATCCAAAAAAACTCATTAGACAGAATCGCAAATCGTCTCCAAATTTTTTTCTGGTAACTTGTTAGTATCTCCACACGAGAATAAAACAGTTTCTACAGTGCCACGCGACCATTTTGAAATTCTACAATACGTCATACCACCAATTTTGAACTAAATTCTTAATTCTCGTTAGAGGCCATCGCTAATCGTCTCCAATTCTTTTCTGATGACTTACAAAACGAGAATAAAGAAGAGAATAATAAAAAAATATTTCTTATATATAAAAAGAGCAAATCTCTTGGTATGTAATGTGCATTTTTTTGTTAATTCCTTTTTGTCAAGACCGAATTTTGTAGTTGTGTTAAAGTTAAGTGCAAATAATGTATTGCATAAATACAAGTCTTAGAAGTAGAGAATAATGTCGTTAAAACAATATTTTGTTGCTTAGGTCATTTTCGTATTTAGGCATAGTTCATAATCCCGTGCCCAAGAGACGAGGGAAGAAATATCGTGGTTTAGTTTCTCTACAGTATTAATTATTTGGTGAGATGGGGTACGAAGATAAAACTGGACATCATCAGCGAATATGATTGTATTGTTGTGGCAAACTTGGAGGTGCGGGAAAAGTGTATTGATAACTATTAATCTTTCATCCCGACGCATGGGTCTTTTTCGATCCAGAGAAAATTCAAATTGTTCTTTATAAATTGCACAACTGTAAGTATTTTCAAACGGTAAGAGATATTGGGTCCAGGTAGAGGGAGGAAAAGGCCTTAAAATAGCCGTCAGAACTAAAGGTTAAAACAGTAGGGGTCCGAGACTAGAATCTTGCGGAAATCCAGAGGTGGTAGACAAAGGTTCGGATGGAACACCATCATTACCAACAATTGATTGCAATCGAGATGTCAGGACAGAATGGATCTATGAGATGGCTGAATTATCAAATCCAATTTTGCGTAGACAACGTAAGATGATGTTATGATCAAGGAAATCAAAGGCTTTTGTAAAATCGAATAGGACTAAAATGGTAAAATATTTCTTTTCAATAGCGGAAAGGATATCATCGAGGATTTTAAGTAAGGTAGTCTGGGTGCTATGGTAACGACGAAAACCACACTGTTGAGGATGAAGGAGGTTATGAGATTCGAGGCAATGGATGATTTTGCGAGTTATTACGGAATCAAGAATTTTGGCAAGGTGTGGAGGATTAGCAACGTGGCGAGTGTTAGCTGCTTTTTAGAGAAGTGGTATATTATAAGATAACTTCCAAAGGTGAGGTAAGATACAAGTACGGAGGAACATTTTATAAATGTCTGTCAACCTGCCGACAATCGCCTCAAATAGGGATTGTAAATGGGACAATTGCAAACCATCGGGACTGAGATGAGGCCACGTGGCTTATTGGGCTGGAGCATAGGGTAAGGAGTACTTCGCGCGGATATAATACTGGTAAGATGAAATGAGGAGAATGAGGTGAAAAAGGAGTATCAAGAATCCGACGTAGATCAGATAATGGAGATGGAGGGTGCGTTAAGGATGTGGTAACATAATAAGAGATTAATGCATCTGAGGAAAAGGATAGAAGTGCGGAATGGGAGATATTGCCGACAAGTCCGAGTTTTATCAAGAATCCGAGGTAGATCAGATAATGGACATGGAGGGTGCGTTGAGGATGTGGTAACATAATAAGAGATTGATGCATCTGGGGAAAAGGATAGAAGTGAGGAATTTTGATTTTTTTTTATTTGATAAGTATTTATTTGTGTACATTTTATTGTACAATATTAAGTATAAGATATTTCTTATAATAATTACATGAGTTATAATAATATGAGATTTGTGTATAGTAGTTGAGAAGAGCTATATGATATTACAAAATAGTATGACAGTATATTTCAATTTATTATTTCTTTAAAATGTCCCTTAATTTTATTCTGCCGTCAAGATTAGAAAAAAACAAAAATGCTTTATTTTTGAATATGGAAAATGAAGGTGAGTTGCGGATGGTGGTAGGTAGGAAATTCCAAATATAGGATGCGGCGATATGGAATGATGACCGCAAAGATTCTGTAGTGAATTTGGGAATGACCAAAGCCTGTACCTCACCTCTTATTGGTCTGTTTGAAACATACGCTGTGAAGAGTCTCGCCAAGTAATTAGGAGTAGGAGTGACCAAAATCTTGTATGTAAGGCAGGTTGCAAAGTAACATCTACGCATACCCTATGGAGAGCCAACCCAGTTTTTTCCTGTATGAAGTTATATGTTCGTACCTGCTTATACCATAAACGTATCTAATTGCGTCATTAACCTTACGATCAAGTTTTAATTCCTTCTCCCCAGATAGGCTCATCAGTACCACAGAGCAGTAATCTACCAGGGGAAACAGAAGCATTTCAATGAGATGCTTGCGCATACGTCAATTGGTACTTTTCCTGAAGAAGCGTAGCCGATACATTAAAAAATTTATCTTCTTACATGTCATTTTCACGTGTTCTTTCCATGACAGTTCAGAATCAAGTATAACGCCCAAGCTGCGTACGGAGGATTCAAAAAATACCCTTGAGTTACCAATATCAATGAAGTTGTTTTCATCAGCAGATAGTTCTCGCAGGTAGGCACTTGAGCCAAAAGGAATAGCTTTAGTCTTGGAGACATTCAGGGATAGATTATTGCATGTGGCCCAACTTATAATGGATTGAGCAGTACTACACAATTTGTGTTTTGCGATATTTATATCTCGAATGTGACATTGTGCGTATATTTGAAGGTCATCAGCAAAAGTTATGTGGTAGATATCTCTATCGAGATCAAGAGTTACGTCATTTATGTAGAGAGAGAATAACAGTGGACCAAGTACAGATCCTTGTGGAACACCTGTATTTAGTTGCCTGAAATTCGATTTGGTTCCGTTCTTTTCCAAGACTGCCTGGGTTCTACCTGAGAGATAAGAACCCAGCCAGCACAAGGTGTTTTTTGAGAGTCCCATTGTTGTAAGTTTCCGAAGAAGAGTAACATGACAAACTTTGTCAAAAGCTTTACTAAAATCAAACAACAGAAGAAGAGTTACTCTATTTCGATCAATGCCTCTTCTAATGTCATCCGTCAATTTAAGGAGAGCAGTTTGGGTACTGTAACCAGTACGAAACCCAGACTGATACTCGTCCATAAGGCCATTTAATTTAATATAATCAGAGAGTTGACAAAAGACCAGTTTTTCCAATACTTTAGAGAGAAAGCAAAGAAGAGAGATTGGTCTGTAGTCACACAAACTTTCAGGCACTCTTACCTTACTTAAGGATTTAATCAGTGACTTTTTCCACATTGAAGGGAAGTAGGATTTGTCTATAGAGGAATTGAAGATGTTACATAAGTATTTGCCAATCGCTGGTAATGCCGCCTGAACAACACACTGCGGAACAGCATCAACTCCTCTGTACTGTGAACTAAAGCTTTTTATTGCTAATGTAACGTCAGAGATTGAAATATTTTTTAATTTGAATTTCTGATTTGATCCATTCAGTGGAAGTGTCGACAAGTAGTGAGAGACAGATGGAGTGTGTGGGTCGTAAGAGACTTTCGAAAAATATTCATTTAGCTGTTCCACTGTAAATCGGTCAGGCGCATCATCAGGACCTGGACATATGCCCAAATGACGAAGCTCTTTCCACACCAGAGATGGATCAGTCAAGTCGCTTAGTTTATGATAATAGAAATCAAGACGAGCAGTCTCGATTGCTGAGTGAGCAATATCTCTGGCATTTCTATAGTTATTCAAGTCAAAGGGATGTCTTGTATCGATTATTATTTTTTTATTATGCGCAGAATAGAGATTTTGAGATAACATAAGATGAGATGATTGAAGAGAAGAGAAGCAACTCTGGGAAGGATGTATTGTAGAAGAAATAGGAGTGTGATGCGATTTATGTTTAATATGTACTTGAGGGGCAGATTGGAGTGCATTTATGTTGAATATAAAAAAGAATTAAGATCTTCCTTAGTTGTGATGAGAAGTGGTGTATCTTCTTTCTTGCGTTTTACGTAAATCTGACCATTTCGTATGAAAAATGTGAATTTATTTTCTTCCCGCTTGGATTTCTGCAATACTTCCTTTTTAAGTTCCCAGTCTGTGCCTTCGAGAAACTCGTTTATGTTTATTAGAGAAGATGTCAATGGCACTGTACAACCTGCTTGTATGAGTAACTCCTCATCAAGACTAAATGAGTGGAGTTTTCTCATTTTTATTTTTGCCTGGATAATCGATTTTGCAAGAGCAGGCGAGTTTAGTGTTACCAAAATAGATGGTGATCTTTTCTTTTCTGCTGCACCACAGTTTATATTCCTTGATAAAAATTGATCCATATCCTCATCGACTTGTCCTATGGTGCTAGCTGTGGATGATTGCTCCGAAGAATTTCGTACATGTTTAGAGACTAACTGTCTCACAGAAATGATATCATGCAAAATAATAGAAGGGCGAACCGCCTTCAGAATTGCAAAAGCAATTTTCTCGTAGTCAGTGGCAACTCCGTAATCAACTCCGCTGATGATAATGTTTGATGAAGAAGAGCGACGATTTGTATTAAGCTTAGAAATCATAGAGTTAAGCTGTTTATTTTGTTCTTCTAATTGTTTTATTTTTCCAGCAGTGACCTGGTCGATAGTGCTCTCTTTGGAGGTTTGCGAATTTAACAGGTCCCGCGAGGACTGTTGATTTATTTTAAGTGACTGAATTTCTTCCTCTACAGTATCAACCCGCTTCATCAAACATGGCAATTGATCCAATGGAGCAACCCTTTCATTGAGTATTGATATTTGATTCGTGACATTCATGAGTACTTCACTAGTATTCGTTTGAAAATTGCCAAGATTTGTAGTGAGACTATTTACTTGGGTAACAAGACCATTTACGTTAGAGCTCATAGCTTCAAGTTTCATTAAGATAGCATCGGTAGATGGACCGTGCATCTGTATTGGAGATTGTGTAACCAATGCAGCTACAGAGGTACTGGGTAAAGAAGTACCGGGTGTAAAAGCAAAATTTATTAAATCTTTTTCGGATGACGATATACTCGAGTCATTGCCCGACCTCACATCTTGAACTGTTGTTCCCAGTACACCTCTACACTGTTCACAAATTTTTGAAGTGACACCATCGTTGCTCTTTACTGTAACAAAACTCTTGAAACAGTGTGTGTGGAAAGGCAGTAAGCAATTTTTGCATTCAACTGGCCTTGAATTACCAGAGAAAACCTTTTTATATAGCGCACATATTGTATTACTTCTAATCATTTTTATAAAGCTGGAAATTTGTAAAATAGTAAACCAAAAAATGAGATGAGAAACAAATTTAGATTAATAATGTCCTATAAAACAAAGCGTAGAAAAGAGCACAAACGCACTTCAATTATAAGAATATATTATACATAGGTATATGTCAAAAGACAATTCCATGGAAAGTATGCGTGCATATAGAGAAAGAGAGAGCATATAGAACGAAAGATTCGTAAACTGTACGCGTCACATTTGATAGTGTTTAATTAAACGGTTGTTGTTTTTCACTAAAATGATCCAATGCACTAACACAAATAAGACGCCGTAATAGATATGTTTATTTCACGCCTGCGTAAAGAGTTTATTATTGCAGAATTTTCACAATGTGGCCGCTTCGATTTCTCCAGCAAACAAATTTGAAAAATGAATTTTAGAAAATAAACACTTTCTAACGAGAATAAACCACTTTTACCATCGCCAAAAAAGTGAAGTCTTTAATGGACTTCAATTCACCAATTTCAATTTAGACTAGTGCCGATCCATACAAAGATTTAAGAAAGAAAATCAGAGGTAATAGAAACACGACCGATCGGTTCGGCGTACGTGGTAACCATATTGGTAAGGAATGGGAGATATTGCCGACAAGTCCGAGTTTCCTAAGCCGTGACCAGATGAGCGGTGTACTAGTCAGACCACGTAACTGGCTACAGATGAAGGTGTTTTTTGCTTGAGAAATTATGCATTTCAGATTTTTGCGTGCCATTTGGTATTGGGACATGAGTAGAGGGCAGGACCGACGCTTAGCTGGCTTGTATAGCAGATTTCGATAACGCTTCAACTGCCGGATTTCTGGCGTCACCCATGGCCTTAGTGGCCGATCGTGAACTCGCGATGAGATAGGAACACATGTATTGACAGCTTGAATTATAATGTTATATAAGTATTGACGGAATTTCCTAATTTCCATATGCTGTCAAGCGCTGGAACGGATCCGCAACCAGTGGCGCTGGCAATTGCAATAAGTTCGGCAAATAATCGCTGTTAAAGTTTCGAAAATCTCCAGATACTCGGCTCGACGAGTGGACTCTAGCATAGTGATATCGTATTTTATGGATATCAAATCGTGAATTGCGATAAAGGGAGTGTGTTGTTTATTATAACAGAGAAGTTTATCCTGAGAATCGATGATAATGACATCGATATGCGTATCGGAATATAATGTGCGGTAGGTAGGACCAAAGGGAACGGAATGCAAAGAATAGTCAGAAATAAAACTAAGTCAATATGTAGAGTCGACACGGGACCCAAGCAAATTACAATTTAAATCGCCAGCTAATATAATATTCTTGAAAGTTTTTGCATATTGAAGATATTTAGGTATTAAGTCTACGCCGAAACGACTATTAGGGCATCGATAAATAACGATTAATAAAAGATTGACTAAATTGGAAAATTTAATATTTAAAAATAAAAATTCTGGGCCATCAATGTAGGTGTTTAACGACAAGAACTGTACAGGTTAATGATTCGTTGAAATAACAGACCAGCCCGCCGCTCTGAGTATATCGCTCATTATTTGCGCGTAGTCCACGATTATGCCCTATTAGATTATATGTAGGTATATTATGACAATCGGACGGTATATTCGGCGTGAGCCACAATTCGGTTATTGCGAAGATGTGAGGTGAGCAAATAGCAATTTCGTGTTGAACCTCAACTAGATGCGCATATAACAAATTAATTTTTTTACGTGACAGAGATGAAGATAAGGAGAAACGGAAGTGGACGCATTCAATGTGATAAGGAAGAAGCGTATAATAATAAGCACGATGGATTGGTCAGAGAGATTTCGCGAAAGAGAAAGATATCATCGGAAAAGGAACAACTGGGTAAATAAATCTAATAAAATTAAACTTGAGGTTGACGTTCCTCCTATGAAAGAAGTAAGATCCACGCCTTCAAACCATCAACAAAAAAGGTTCACCAAAAATTGTTTTAAGTAGAAGGAATAATGTATTGCATCCAAACAGAAGTTAGCATTACAACGTGGACTGTAATTACAAAAACTATTCATCCGTTACTTCGAAAAATATTAAAAACGACAAGAAAGCATATGAAAGGTAGAAGAAACCGCAACAGCGCGAAAAAATACGTGCAAATTCCATTCAATACAGGAAATATATACAGAAACGGAGAAACGATTATCAAGACAGAAAGGGAAAAGGATTGATTAAATCTATTTGTGAAATGAGTGTTACAGACAGAATCGATGTTTTATCGACTGCGGTACCCGGTGTAGGTTTTTTCCCACAAAGGTGGTTTTCCCTACGTTATTGCACACCTGAATGGGAGTACCTCTTAAAACGAAGGTGTCCTGTTAGGAAAATTATGTAAAAAGCCCTTCAAAATGGTGACGATCTAGATAAAATTATTTGTAATTAGACTATTATAATATCGATATAGAAAACGACGTTGCATTCTATTTAAATGTTCGAGAGATTGAAAAATTGAACTAAGATGTGAAAAAGTGACGATCGGATTGGAGAGAACGTTTTCGGGACGTCGCGGTCGTCGGGTGAGGAAGTCCGCCTCGCGATCGGATCGTCACCGATTGATCGCGATAAATTTTAAATAGTTTCGTGTGGCCGATCAAATCACGCGTTTTATTTTGAAGCCCTTCCACCAATAGTTAACAATGAGTAAAAATGAGAAAATAAACTATACCCCAAAAATGGAAAGAGCGGCAACGTAATTGTCGACAAAAGAAACTGTATCGAACTAAGACATCGGAGCAGCTGAGTTCATTAAAAAAATTCTCATAAACTTGTGAGATTGAAAATAACTATAAAAAATAAAATAATTATGAATAGAAAAATTAAACAGCTGTGAGAGGATAATCGTGATTTAAAACAAGAAAAGCTAAAATTGAAATGCACTTCGGAAATGTACGGAAAAAGGTTCGGCATACTAAAAGCCTTCCGTTCAAATTTGCATAAAGATGATTTGCTGTTACCAAACAAAAAGGTTGAAGAAAGTTTACAAAAAGATAGTAAGGAGATAAGAAAGTAGTTACTCTTTCCTTTCGCTCTTCAAACTCAAATAAAATTAGCGTTGGCGTGGTGCCTCACTCGCTCAGAAACTTCGACCATGTGACGAGTTTGTGCTTACGAGAATATTCCCAATGTAACATAACCAGAAACCGGAAGAAAGAGTGGCGCTTATAGAACATTTTCTATGTAACTTAGGTAGGAAAGAACCGGAGCGGAAGAGGGGGTTCCTTAAATGTGCAAAAAGTGGAAATGAGTTTTTCCAAAACTTCGACCCTCACCGTACGTTAGCCGAAATATTAATAAATAACATTTTTAACACTTCGTGCGCGAAGCTCGATTTTGCGCCCTAGCGCGAAACATTCAGGCTGGAATTATCCAGGCTCACGCCCATTGTATTTAAAAATATAATTTCAGTTGTTTCAGTATCGACGTAGTTATATCCGAATCATTGCCATACGTATGAAGAAATTGATGCTCGAACAATTAATGATACTCCAATGTACCTCGAACATTTACAAAACAATTCACAGCCAATTTCAATATTCTACAAGAATTGAAGGAAAACTTTAAAATAGTGGTGCTAAATGCAGATTTTTCCGAGAATTACGCAACCAATCAACATAGCGAAATCAACGCTCTGCATTATGAAGGATCTCAAAAATCATTAACACTCCACGCGTATATTATGAATTTGATACAAAATCGGGTAAAGTAATTCCTGTTAATACTTGTATAGAATTTGAAGATGTTCGACATACCGCAGCAGCGGTATTCAGTCGTTTGAAGCCATTTATTTAAAAAATTTAAAGGTATCGGATTTAAAGTATTAAACATTTTTACTGATATGCCTACGAGTCAGTATAAGAACAAAAATTCAAATGCCTATACACACTTTGCAGAACAGTTTGATTATGAAGTTGTTACTTGGAATTTTTGGGAATCTGGCCACTACAAAGGACCAAGTCAGGGTGTGGAGCAACTGTCAAGATAAGAGATCATATCAAAATTTCTAAAGGATTTTACGAGTAGAAAGAAGCCAGAAGTTTTATAGACGCAGAAAAGGGTGTTAGAGTGGAGTTGATAGAGATGACGGCTGAAGATATAAATCTCGTAGAAAAACTATCGCCTACAAATTTGGCCGTAGCAAAAGACACCTGCAAAAATCATCAAATTATTTGGAAACGGGATAATGAGGACAAATTATATTTCAGAAAACGCAGCTGCAATCACAACGAAGATTTATCTGGTTGTCTTCAAAGTTCTGGTTTACAATCCAGTGGGGAATAGGTTAACGAACATCGATAAAGAAAAACAATGTTTTGGGTCTAGAAATTTACTGATGAAATGTATGTTTTATTATATGTTAAGATTTAAAAACGATGTTTTTTTTTTATACACCTGATTGCGTTTTAAATAGTTTCAATTGAAAAGTTAACGAAAAAGTGTGTTGTAGTAACAAACGTTTTTTTTCCTAACACCTATCTGACATTCAAAATATTTGTTTCAATCTGCTCAACCACTATTATTTTCCTGCCAGATTCTTGTTATACAGAGCGGAGACCGCTTATTCTTTACGGCTTACCTACCTTTAATGCGCTACTCGAGAACGCATAATTCGTTCCTGTGCTGACATAATGGACTTTCGAAAGTTTTTTGCCCCGGGTGTTCAGGGTCGCCGATTATGGTGCCTACGTAGTGCACTCCGTGATTTTTTATGTTATTAGCTGAAATACGCGTATCCGTTGTTCAAGGTCGCCGATTACGGGGTCGAGGAAGAGCGCTCCGTGGGTTTTCATGTTATTAACTTAAATATGTGCACCCGGTGTTCAGGGACACCGATTACGAGGTGTAGGTGGTGCGCTCCAGGGGACAAACAAGGGCAGCTACGTTTTTAACAAGCAAGTGGAAGAATGCTTGAAATTGGGGTCTGTATGTGTACATTCTCAATTTTATTGTAACGATTTTAAGTTAACTAGTTAATATTTTTTATTAAATTAGGTATCTGAAGTAATGCTTGGCATTACATTGCCATTTTGTGATGTTATACTTTCTTTCTCCACGAGACACTTGGTCTCACTACATGATTTTACGTGTTTTTCTTTTTAAGAATAGCAGGTCAGGCCTAATTTATGTATCAAAAAGTACATGTTTGTAGAGTATTGCAATACTGTATGTGTTATCACCTTATTAATACCTAGAAAAACCTTGGTAGAAAATACACAAATACGTTTGCGATAAAAATTACTTGTAATCTTACTGTTTATTACTAAGAAGCTAATTGGATATTGAAAAATGCTATTGTAGAAAATAAACATGTATGTTTTGCTAACAAATTTACCAAAAGTTTTTCCTTTTTTTTTGCTATTAAGAACCTTGCGACTTTTTCTTACACAAAAGCGTTTTTTAGAGATTAAACGATTCACGGTTATAGATATCTTGGGTATTGGGTTATATTAACTTTATTTGCAATGAAAACTTTTCATTAACCTTTACATTTTAATATATACCTCGGATCCCTCGGTGCAAGATAAAAGAATAAATAATAATAAACCCAGAACGAAATAATTATTTAATATAATTGTAAAATTGAGCGAAAGGAGTCCCGGCATGATATTGACGAGTACATTTACCTTGACGAAATGGCACGGATATAATTTGTTAGGTTAGAGACTTTGTATAGTATTGCCAGAAACTGCAAACGTATGGTTGTTTATGCAAACAATACAGATTTAAAATGAAAAATGGTTGCCTATTACCCCATTGAAGAGAATATAGTTCAAATATTGACGTTCGCCAAACATTAAACAATTTTATTTTCATTTACAAGATGCATTCCATTAATTTAACAGTAAAACAATGGATCATTAACTTATTTATGTTTATACTTCAGAGTCCACTCGTAAGCAATTTGGATTACGAGACTGCGTAACTGCTGACACTTGCAAAGAAGTTTCTACGTTGTACGTGGGAATTACCGTAGGTGAGTGCATGCTTTGCGATACAGATATGTGCAATGGGGATACATTAAATTATACAGACAAAAGTAAAGTTCGTAATGATAATCGTCGCCAAAATCGACGTAATGATAGTAGTAACGATAGTCCTAAGGATACTCCTAAGAATAGTCCTAAGGATAGTCCTAAGGATAGTCCTAAGGATAGTCCTAAGGATAGTCCTAAGGATAGGCCTAAGGATAGGCCTAAGGATAGTCCTAAGGATAGTCCTAAGGATAGTCCTAAGGATAGTCCTAAGGATAGTCGGAACAATCGTCGTAATGATAATCGTAAAGATCGTCGTAATGGTCGTCGTAATGATCAACAAGATAATCCTGACGATGAAAACGAAGAAGATGAAGCCTCTGAGATTCATGCTCCATTAGTGCTTATCATTGTGTCCGTGACGTCATTGAATCTGCTCAAGCTTTGCGTTTAATAAACGCGCACATGGCTATGCTCCTATCTTTGTGCCTATTACTGTCAATGCCGATGCAATATTATTAATATTAATAAAAAATAAAATAATTCATTGAAATAAGACAAAAATTAAATTCTTTGAATATTTATTGAAAGAATTGTTGGGATGAAATTCAAACATCGAGAGCGGCAGACACTTACCTGTAGACAATCAAGACATGTATTAATTCTACGTTTATTACATGTTGGAAAGTATTTTTTATTATGATTCAATCTCTCTTTCGAATCGGTTTAAACGTTTTGAATTATTACAGATCAAGTTGCAAAATGCAAAAGATGGTTTAAATCTATTAAAAGATTGTTCTTATATTAAATAAATTACATACATTTCGGTTTGATGTAGATTTTTAAGTTACTGAATGACATTATATAGCATCTCGCATGACGTGAAAATAATAAACTTTATTGTTTAATCTCCATTGTGTATCTTTACCTTAATTTTAAGATTTTCATAAAATGTCGCACTCTACAATGTATTACTTGTCTCCAACTGCAGAGAGACCCAGTACCCGTGATACCGAGGACTTTTTGTTTTCTGTCCTATAGTTTATAAGCTCCCAACCTTATTTCCTTCCAGCGAGGACACCACGCTCCCAACTGCAGGAAGACCCTGCATCCGCGAACCCGCGTACTTTTGGTTTTACCGACTGAGAGTAATTAAGCTCACGCCTTTCTTGTGTGTAGGCATTTTATCTTTATAATTAGTTACAAGAATCTACTCATGTTTTTAGGTTGAGTATTTCAATAAATCCATCTATTAAATCTTAATTATGACAGGTCGTCGTTATTATCTCCGCCTCACTGTCGATCACCGATTCATCCGAACCGTGGCATAATAGTGTTAATCCGGCAACGAGAAGCAACTCCGGTGCAAAAATGTTACAAAATAACTAATATAGTTACACGAACTGCCAAGTAGCAACAATAGTAACGGAAGAACTAAGTGCAGAAAACTTTGTTTTGAAGTTCTTGGATCTCATCATGATAATCAGAATTTAAAAAACCTTTGATATACATATTCTCTCTCAAATATTTGAATACCATCGCATAATAACAGGACCATTTGGTCCGTATATTAAAAATAAATAAATAATATTTCCCATTGACTATTAACTGGCGGAAGGTAATCAAAGTGGTTCACACCTGGACGATGAAGTAAAACCGACAGCAAGCAACCATTTTACAACGACGTTTAAAAAATTGGTTAATTTCAGTTTTGAACTAAGTAGATAACAATCGTATCAAAGACTTTTGAGAAGTTAATAAGCACCATTTTTATTCCAGATGGCGGCTTTCTTTCTTAATTTATATCCCCACTTATCCCTTCCTACTATATTAAAAAAGCGGCCACGACAGTGGAACGCAGTACAGAAAATGGGAGCAAGATGAAATATACGTGAAGGAAATGTTCAAAGAATAAAAGAGCGGCAGTAAATAAGGGTAAAGGTAAGATTTCATTGAGCGGAAATTATCCGGATATTTCCCTCACTTCGTGTCATTATTCTACCACGCCTATGAAAGATCGCCGAGATATAATATCTGATCGCAAAACTCTTTTACTCTACTTCATGGTGCGTAGATTATTTAGATATTGACATCAGCTATTCGCGCACGTACGTCATAAATGTACATTAAGGTGGTTAAAAAAACAATTGATTTTTACTTTCGAGTAGATTCTTGTAGTAAATCGAACAAAAATATAAGTGTTTTTGCGTTTTTTTTAAAGGACACGAACCCGGTACTCAAGTCGTTTATAGTTTAAGTCTTTAATGAAAAAGTGGGATTTGTCAGTTTTTTTCGGCATAGTTTCTGCACCGAAATTCATGCTTAAAATTCAAACTGCTAGAAAAAATTACATAGGATTTTTGAATAAACAAGGAGAGGCATTCTATATCAAAATGTGTGTTGAAATTTTACCGATGACTTTTAAATTAAAAATTCATATTTTAAAAATATCTATTTTGGTTTGGCTCAAATTTTTAGAAAAGCTACTTAAAAGAACATACTTTCAAGTGATTATATAAGTGATCTGAGGTTTTTAAAATGTTATGCTATATTTTTTTCAAAACTGCGTGAAAATTCAATTTTTTCAATGATTTGTTCCAGTTTTTCCTCACCATGCGTCCTACAAATTACATAACTGTTACTTAGGAAAGAACAGTGTTACGTAGTATTTATAATATACGTATACCAGATCTCTGTTGACTGGGCGGATTCTGAAAAATTCAAATGGCCGATCCAATGTAGGAATGAATTGTTAAAAATCACTTGACATACAACAGCAACTAGGTACTTACTTGCGGGTTTTCAGGGTCATTGATGAGTACGACCTCAGTTTTTTGAAACTCAATTTTTTTACAGTTGATTAGAATAGGCATTCACCCTATTATTGAATTATCTTAGTAAAATCAAAAGTAATTCCGTAGGACATGAATAGCATGAAAATAACCAATTGTTTTATATGTGTAGAATACACCAAACAATGATTTGTTGAGAAGTATATTAAGAACGATATTTTTTCAATTGATCTATTTGAGAATAATGCAGCAGACAACAAATGCATTAAATATAAAATGTAAGTACGGTTACGTGCACATGTATACAGGTCCACGAGGTCAATATACTCATTCAAATGCACAATCATACACACGCGTCAGACATGGGCGCATTTTCCAAACACGGCGAAATCAGTATCTACGACATTAATGCGCCCCGCCATGTGTGTGCATATGGGCACGCTGGCACCCACACATCCTTGCACCTACACGTATACAGTAGTACCCCTCCTAAGTTGTACAGTCGGTTCTTTCAAAATGGCCGCGCCCCCGCCAAACTTATACCCCCTGCCTTCTCCCACTTCCGTATTTTCTGTTACGTACGTTGCGAGTGTGTGTGTAACCGAAGCGTTCCGAGGTTTGCCGATCTTTGCCGATTACTCTATATGTCCACATGTTTTAAACATACATAACCTTACATATATATATTGTGGTTATGTGTATGCTGTATCGAACGGGAGTGAACAAAAATTAAAAAAAAAATGGAATACATGTACAACGAGAGAGATATGGATGAAAATAATGAAAATGAGGAAGCAGGACTTAGTTCGTCTGCATCGACCGCATCCAACCAAAAAAGCAAAGTAAGTCAACATAACCCAACCTAATTTTTTATAGAATTTTTTTTTCGTTTTCTTTAAATGTTTAATTATTAATATTCTTTGTATATTTTTTAGAAGATAAATCGAGAAACGGAAGTAAAAAGACTTACCTTTGCAGAAAAGGTCAAAATAATTGAACTTTTGGATTCTGGTGTAACGCAGAAGCAGATCGCCCACATGTTTAACCGGTCGCAAGTTGCCATTTCCAAAATTAAAGCCAACAAGGATAAAATATTACGTGAACGGTCTGTGCTGACCGAACGTAATATGAGTTTGGAGCGGAAAAGATTCTCAGACGTCATCGAATCGCAAGTGGAGAAGAATCTGTACGAGTGGTTTGTACAAACGAGAGCAGGGGGTGTGCCTATCTCGGGCAAACTCCTCCAAGAATCTGCTGTCTCGTGTAACGAATTGTGTGGAGGTCCCTCTACATTTGTAGCCAGCAACGGATATCTGCATAGGTTCCAGAAACGACACATCATACGAAGTATAACGACGCAAGGTGAAAGTTTGTCGACAGATGCTGATGGTGCTGCTGAATTTAAAGAACATTTTTTTTCTTTTGTTGGCGATTTCGAGTACAGCAGAGACTGCATTTACAATGCTGATGAGTCGGGTCTAATGTGGAAGGTGCTTCCGAGTACCACACTCGTAGAAAAGGGAGTGACGAGAGCTTCTGGATGGAAGCTGATAAAAGATAGAGTGACCATAATGACTTGTGGGAATGCAAGTGGCACTGAGCGTCTTCCACTTCTCATGATAGGGAAGTCAAAAACACCGAGGTGTTTTAAAAATATCAATTTGGCATCTTTACCTGTCATTTATGACAACCAAAGAAGTGCGTGGATGGACAAGGTGATTTTTAGGAAGTGGTACGTTGATGTATTCCTGGATCATATATTTAGGAAGCACCAAGGAAAAAAATGTATTTTGTTATTGGACAACGCTCCGACTCATCCACCAGCGCAAGAACTGAACGAAATAAGTGACATGTGTTCGGTTATATACTTGCCACCGAATGTGACGTCACTCATCCAACCGATGGACCAAGGGGTCATCGAAAAATTGAAAAGGTAAGAATTCATTTAAATGGCTTAATCAGAAATTGAAAAAAGAAATGAAACGAATAAAATATTAAGAGCCTGTTTTACCAACTATAGTTAAAAATTAATCAGTGATTAATGTCAATTTAACCGCTCATGATTGTTCGGTTAAGGCTTTAATCATGGATTCATTATTAATCGGAGTTGGTAAAACCGGCTCTTTTATGAAAAATACAATATTAAAAGATCGAAATTAGTTATCATTAAATATTTATTATTTGCAGATTGTATCGACAAAATCTGTTGAGAGACCTTCTGCGTTCACAGCATAGGACAAATATACAGCAGTACATTAAAGAGATGGACTTGTACAAGTGCATTATGTTCCTGTCCAAAGCCTGGAATAATGTCACCGAAAGTAATCTCCGAAACGCTTGGAATAAACTCTTCCCTCAAACCGATGATGTCAATCTTCTCGAGGACAACGAAGGTGACATAACAAGTCTTATGCGTCACATTCCTAAATTGCAGGCAGTTACACCGGAGCTTGCTGAAAACTGGTTGGGACACGACAACACCGATCCAGGTTGGGAGTTTTTGACTCACCGGGAGATTGCTTTCGGAAAGCAAATCGAAGAAGAGGAACCCGAAGATGACCAGGAGGAGACAGAAATGGATAACGCCGAAGAAGAAGTGACATCTAATTTGTCAGCCCATGACCATTTTGAACAATTTTATAGATGGGCGCTAGGCAGATGGGATATAACCGACCAACAGCTACAATCGTTGCAAGAATTGCATAGTTTAGTTGAAGATGTTGCAACAAGTGAGACTCTCAATTTCCTGTGATAAAAGAAAAATTATTTAATTTATTTACATGTCGTGTACACAACTTGTTCTTTTATTTAACTGAATTCTTTAAATACATGTTTTTTAGCACTATTCGACTATATTTTTAATCATATTTGTCTCTTATCCTTCAATCTCTTCAGTATCATTGCAGGTTTCTTCGCAGTCGAACATCACCACTAATTTCAATTTCGAACAGCTAAAAATGAAATTAAGTTAATTTAGAAAATGTGTTTTCCTACTCACAAATTTTTTTTGGAATTTTTACATTGTCGCATAATATAAATAATATATATAAATAAAAAGCTTGAAAAAATTAAGAAATAGTATTTGGTTCAGTAAATGAGAGCAATGATGAGAATGTAAGAAAGAAAACTTTAAAGTAAAATTGATTTACTCATTAAAAAATATTTCTTTACTAATGTTTGACGAGGAATTCAATGGTAATACGATAAAAATTCTAAAAAATTTATTTGACGAGAAAAACAAATTTTTTTTTACCAAAAAAATGGAATTTTTTAAAATCCATAAATAATTATTTGGAAAATGTGTTTTCCTACTCATCAAATTTTTTTTGAATTTTTAAATTAATTTTGTGAATTTTTTTAATGCGAAAGTAGAATATTTTTTTTTTAATTCTTAAAAATCATTTTAACACAAATAAAATATCATAAAAAATTAGGAAATAGTATTTGCTTCACGAATTTGGAAGAAATATAGCAAAATTAGACCTTCTGAAGCGAAAAAAAGAAATTTATTTTGAAAAAAGCTATTAAAATTTTAAAAAGTTTCTATAAACAAGTTTGGTCATGTACTAGAGTTCGGTTGGAAGAACTATACAGTTTGGTCCTCATAGCCGAACGCATTCGATCAGGTCAATAACGACCAAACAGTTTAGCTGCAGTAACCAAATTTTTCTTTGCGTGTGATATATTCATCGAAATAATGTATTTGTTACAATTTTTGCTTCGAATTGTTTCAGTAATGTGGGTTGAGTTATCTGTTCTAAAGTTTATTTACATTGTTTTAATGCAAGTTCAGTGTAAATTTGAAGTTTTGCGATCAGCATAATGCGGTTTCCTGCGTAAGAGTGCTAGTTTCAAAATTAATTCGCTGATAGAATTTTTGACGAACCTACTCCGAAGCCATTAAAAGGCTATATGTCAACGTCCCGACAAATTTCTACCAGTTGTTAAGATTAATATAAACTTTTCTTTTGTGGATTTAAAAAGTTGGCAATATAAAAAATTTGCCATTCAAATTTTAAATCCGATTGTTGTTGAAAATAATTATTCTTCCGTTTAACTCTATGTATTTTAAAGTTGCGAACATAATAGAATACTTAAAGTTTTTTGTTAAAGGTTCACTTCGTAGTAAATATTACTAAATGTCATAATAGAACACTTCATTGTACTAAATTTTGAAGGATTTATGTGTTTTTTATGTGTAACTAATTTCCCATTCAGAAATCCTTTTTCTCTTGCATTTACAAATTGCGAATTATGTTCCCTTTTTTTGATAAAAAAAAAAATTTTCTATCAATTTTCTATCAAATGAATAAAGAATAAAGATAAAAGTTATAAAGTTACAAAGTTAAAAATAGAAATTTAAAAATCAAAAGTAAACTTAATTCAATTATCAGTTAACGATCTGACAACACAAGTATGTAATACAAACTAAATTAAGTGCATAAATGTCTGAAAAGTGTGAACCGAATAAGCGAGTACATATGATTAAGAGTGAAGAAAAAACAAATATGCGGTTAATAAAAATGAATCAGTCAATGAGAGCGAGGATGATAATGAGTGCGAATAGACAATAGGATGTCTTGGACTTTCATGTCGAACAGCACGGATGACTCCCATATTCAACTGTCGTCTGGGTTCACTGTCATTTGAAAATAATGTATAAGAAACAACCAACATTTCCTACTGAAGAACTTTATCAACTAAGTGGAACTCTTGATGTTCGTAAAACTCATCGCTTAAGAGCAATAGCGTATTATCAATCGCACAAGTTACTAGTGCCTACATCACGGCAAAGATCGACAAGACCTGATCTCTTATACATAATACCAGTACATACCTCGTATAAAGAAGAAGACAGCACAAAGAGAATTACACTATCAAGGACCTCTCGCCTTCAACCAACTACCAATGGATCTACGAAAGAAGATCATCGAGAGTCGGAGCCCTTTCTACAGATTTAACAGCCAAATTTCAATCTTTCTTAGTAAACTTTATAAATAACCTTGAGTCTAGGAAACACCTATCAAGTCAAATTTTATTTATTTGTTAAAATTATATCTTAATTTATAATATCGTATTTTATTCTAATTCAAATTTATGAAATATTTATATTTAATGTTACATCTATTTACCGACTTAACATCTTTTTCTATCGCACTCACAGACAAGTTCACTTAGAACTTACGTGAGAAATCTGTTTGCAATAATTCAGGTTACATCATAGAAAAAATGAACAGGAAAGAATACTGTAAATACAACATTTTATATACTTTATTGTAAACTGGGATAAATAAATGAAATGAAATAAAATGAAATAAATAATGCAACTCATACGTATATGTACATACATACATATATAATTGACGTTGTACACATATGTCAAAATTCAACATAACCTGCAAATCGAGTCATCCATGGAAGCGCGAGTGTATGTGTCATGCTTCTGCAAGCGTATTCGGGCGGACTGCACCGCCTGCACCGTTTTTGCACCGTTTTTGCACCGTTTTTGCACCGCTTGGGGAGACTCCACGGAATAATGCTAAACATATATGTAGCGTTTGAGTGTGAGTTGTTTACCGCCCGAACACGTGCACTATGACGGTGCAGAAACGAAAACGATGTGATGGGGATGGAGGGGAAGCGTCTGGTATAACTTTGGGTGGGGAAGGCGTATAACTTAGGCGGGGAGTACAACTTAGGCGGGGATAACTTAGGAGGGGTACTACTGTACCCTCTAGTGCCTTAAAAAAACTGCAAAATGCGTATGAACGATAATAATGCAACTCGCTTGAAGTAAACAAGTTTTTTATCATGTCAGCTAAAATAAGTGCACTAGGTGCTCAGAGTTACCGATCACAGAGTGCAGCTATTAAGCATAGTTTTTCATCATATTAGCTAAAATCTGTGCGCCAGGGGTTGTCGATCACGGAGTACAGGTAGCGCGCTCCGTAGTTTTTCATCGCATTAATCAAAATACTCATAATTTGTTAATGAAACATTAAATAAAGAGTTAATAAAACATTAATAAAAAAGTCTCGTTAAAAAATATGAGCAGTGTTCGACTTACTCTATGTTGACTCTATTAGAGTAAGAAGATAAATCCTGCGAGTATGTTAATGCTCAATCGGACGTCAGAGTGCAGATTTTTACTCCAAAGAACTGAAAATTCAGTCGTACGAAACCTATCCCATTTTCTATTCCTACGGACTGAACTTTCACTCCAATAATTTTAGTGTGTATACGTTTTCGTGGACATATTCGTGGCATGGACATGTCCGCGGTACAAGAAGAAGATTCAAGTCCGATTTCAAGCAGGCATTTGTGTAATCGTTTATACACACAACACGCGGCAAGGATGTGTGGGTTCCCGCGTGTCTATACGCACTTACAAGGCCCGGTGCATTAATGTCGATGCTGATTTCCGCGTTTATGGAAAATGCGCCTATGTCTAGCGCGTGTATATGATTGTGCATTGAATGTGTATATTGACCACGGGGACCCGTATATATGTGCGGGTAACCGTATATACTTGTAAATTTTCTCATTCAGAGTTTTACATTTTTTAAAAACGAATGTGCTTGTATCATTTCTAAGCTCTGTTACAAATCACAGTGATTTATTTCTTGATACTAATTATTTCTTAAGTATCCCGAGAACAATAGTAAACTGAACTAAATGCATCTACTTAGTAATAAATACGGAAGATTCTGTATGCGACGAACACGACAATCGCGATTAAAAATCTATAACGGTACAAATCCGTTCGGCAGAGTTCAATCATTGAAAAGAAAAACAGTGAATTAAATCGTCACTCACTAGGTGACCTTTCCAGAAATCAAGGAAAGATCGCAAATAAAAAACAGCAAAACAATTAGGAGGCACCACGTGGCTCTTGGAAAACGCTCCAATATTGGCTTGGATTCTTTCTGGCTGTTGCCGACTTCCCTCCCACGAAGAACTAACTCGTCGTGATAAACGACGAATTAGAAATTAATATTTTTATTTACAAGAATACGATAGAACTAGTACGACGTTTTACGAATTTACTAATCCAACTAGTTGGAGTTCCAAATTTGGCCCCGCCCAGGGGCTTACAACATCAAAAGACTTAGCAGGAAATTAAATAAGCAGGGATATATGCATATACCCATTGATGTTTATACATCTTCAAGGTGTCTTCCAATAACAATAAATTCGTTTCAACGTTTGTTTTTCTTTTTTTTATCGTGCTGCTGCGACGTTGCAAAAACAATAATGCCTGTAAAATTTAGCTGCAACAGGCTCTGTGCCATTGCCGACAATCAACGACGGGCCAATACTGGCTGCCGATGCCACGCCAATACTGGCTGCCGATGCCGGGCCAGTGCTGGCTGTCCATGCCGTGACAGTGCTGGCAGCCACTAATGGACCAAGGCCGGTGGCCGGGTCAAGGCCGTAGTGTCGCACCAAGCCTCATGCCAGTGTTGGCCCAATGTCGCAGCCGAGCCTCGGCAGCGTCGTTGCCAGGACTGGACCAGGGCTCGACCGTTACGAATTTCGCACATGGGGTGATGCTGCGTTTCCCACTTGCGGATTCAGTTTGTAAGTCTTTTCGATGACCGACCACTTAGCAACTTTGACGACTCCTGTTGTCGGATGCCGATATCGTAAATTTTTCTCCAATAAATTATTGCGTACTCCCTTGCAAAGGTGCGGTAGGTCAAACATGTGCACAAATTTGTGACCGTGGGACTCAATGAAATCTTCATCTGGAATAGAAAAGAAAATATCCTATGTTGGTATACTCAGTCACTTCAGTAAATCTGTAATATTTTAAGTACATACCGTACTGCTGGTTTCCTCACAATTTATCGGCCCGTGTTTCCTTCTTCAATATTTTGACTGCACCTTCATGAGACCCTTGATCGCAGACTGTAGTCTGAACATGTAACCCTATACCTGACAGTGCCTCCAAAACCTCCTTAATGCAGCGCGCAATTTGGTCCTGCTTCGTTACTACCGTTGCGAAATTATATGCAATGGGCATCTTCCATGATCATAAAAACCAAGGCGTGGTCAGCAAGTGTATTTGTCCTTACACTACCCCAGTCTTCAAATCCTATCATCTCATCAGTTTGATCATCGTAATCGAGATGCGGTGCCAGAGACATCTCATCCCACATAAGAACGCAGTTGGTCCCTTCTCTTGACATATTCTGCACCCGTCGACGAATATGTTGCATTAAGAGTGGCATTACTCCTGTGTGTAAGCGTATTCTCCTAAGGACGCTCTTTAGAGTATTCACACTAGGTAGTATGAGGCTACTGCGAAGAAACCGGCAGCACATAGGCGATTGCTTGCAGATAGACAAGGCAATAAGTTTTTCATCGTCGTTGAAACGTCGTCCCTGAATTTTATAGATATTTGATGAATAGTTAAATACAAACTGTCCTTAACGTACATGTACATGCATGCATATTCTTCTGATGGATGACATTCTTACCTTTTCTGGGGATGATGTAGTATAGTTAATAATGCCAAACTAAATACAAAATTGGTTGTTATTCACGGCATCTTAAGGGAGTTCTGTAATTCCTAAGCTTGTAACGGGGCGTTACGTTGTTCAGGAGTAGGATCGTTACAGAACCGATCGGCCCCGAAAATGCCCGAGCGCCGCCGGCAACGACGCACGGAGATGCGCGGCCGAGGAGAGCCGCAAATGAGTACCGTGTAAACCTTCGAGCAGGAAGGAGTTAGCAGAGTCAGTTAGTCGAGGACGACGACGACGATACCTGCCGTCTACCTAAGGGGACGATTCGTCGTAATAAGCGGGAGCTAGCGGGCGAAACGCCAACAACCTCGGGAGAAAATTAAATGTAAGTCGGCCGTGGGCCACCCTTTGTGATTTTAATAAAATCTGAGACGGGCCGAGGGCCCCATATCCTTTTTTATAAAATATAATATTATTGTTTTTCCGCCTACACCCCCGTCGTAGCTTTTGCGGGCGGTGTGCGGTGCCGCCAAGGGAATTTCGCGATCCCCGTTTTCAGGCGCGGAAGGAGGCAGGAGCCGAGCTCCTCTGCGCGAGTTCGTGCCCTACCGGGAGTAAATTGCCAGCTAGCCGGGCTGAGTAACGCGTCGTCCACCTGTCGCGGAGTTTTCCCGAGAAAACTGCAAAGCCCGCTTCACGGGCGGTGGACGACACCATCACATAACGGTCGTTTAAAAAGCAGCCATTATAAGCTAGTCAAATTCATATACCAAAATCAAAACATATACTTGATTTATAATTTTATACAGTTTCAACCGTAAATGTAGCTTATTCATATAACATATAATGTGCTCAAGTACCGTACATCAGATCGCTAAGATTTATATGAATGCAACGTTGCCAAATGTCATGTTTACAACAGCTGATATAAATAAAGTACGAAGTTTATCGAGTGTTTGATTTATTACAACCCCACAGGTACTGAATGATATTGCTCAAAGTCGATATACGTCCCTATGATATATTCGCATTATTGAGAAAATTCGTAACCAAACCTCAATGTTAATTATTTTTAAATAGCGAGAAATAGACTGCTTTCCATAAGACCACATGTTAAAATACTGAGAATGTTATAATTTATATGTTGCTTCATACTTACCCCAACCTCACTAAATTGGAACTGAAGCATCTTTATAACATACTTGAACTTCCTGTAAATTTTCATCGAAATCTCAATGTTAATTGTATTTACCACAGAACTCCCTGAATATACTATCATATTGTATAATTTATGTGTTTGTGCTTACATATTGCACGAATGCATTCAATAAAATGTAAACAATAAATGTAACATGCATTTTTGTAAACATGGTTGGCAATTATTTACTGAATCTCCTAACCACTTGAAGCAGGATTATTATGTTGATTGATTGGTTGGTGGGTACAATCTATAGTACAATTTGTTATTGTGTGCGTTATACAATTCCTACTTACTGGTCTTCAGCCATAATGTACCTTTGGTGCCTTCCTCAATTCTCTGAGTTGTATGTCTATAACAGCTTTTTGTTGAGGATTTAATTCATCTATCATCCTTTCATATTGACCATTCTGAATGAATTTTTTGGCTTCTTCTAGTCCGGTGCTTAATCTTGAAATTTTTTTTAATTCATTTTGCACCGACTTCGCGCCACTTTCACAGCATCGAATAAAATTTTTGACGGACCAGTCAGAATTTCCTCCTTTATACCCTTTCTTTTCAGGGGTCTTGAATAACCAATGGATTTGTGTGGAACGAAGCTATATAAAATAGAAAAAGTTTAAGTTCAACGTGTTAACTGGTTTTCGTTTAAACCGAGCA
Source organism: Trichopria drosophilae (assembly GCA_030407085.1). Lineage (NCBI taxonomy): Eukaryota > Metazoa > Arthropoda > Insecta > Hymenoptera > Diapriidae > Trichopria > Trichopria drosophilae. The sequence continues at coordinate 138,413,906 of CM059584.1, read as the reverse complement.
TAATTTTGAAACGACTTTTGATTGTAAACACTTAGGTTTGTGTACATACCCATATACATTCTATACTTTTACTCCGTCTGATTACAATATTTTTCACGGTATACAATGTATTTAAAAAAAAATTTAACCACAACCTGTTTTGACACAGGTTAAAATGCAAAAATCCCACAAAACCCCGAAAATGTTGAAATTTCATTTTTCGATCCCCTTTTTCTTTTAAACGTTATGTTTTTCTTTGAACAATGAAATATCATGAAATTGTAACTCGAACTACAAAGCATTGGGCCTGAGAAATTCAATTTCAAACTAGTGTTGGCGTGGAGCCTCGCTCGCTCAGAAACTTCGACCAAGTGGAGAGTCGGCTATTCCTTAATACTCGTTTGTTTACTAACAGCTTTCAGTTATATTATAAAATTATATTGATATTTGGGGGTAATCATATTTAGGTCAAGTGGCTTCGATAGATATGTTACGACAATATAGTGTTTCTTATATGTATGAAAATTGAAAATGAGCATTTTCAAAACTTCGACCCCGACAACAGGCCAGCCGAAGTATTAATAAATAAAAGTTGCAAAACACTTACTTCATGCACTTGTATTGTGATAGACTATTCGATGCATATTACATGTTACTGTGTTTTACTAATTACTGTCTGTATCATTATGATTTGAAATAAAGTAGTATTGGCTGTACGGTCCGTTGACAATAAAAGACAATTTTTAGTTTGACGTTTTGGCCAGAATGATGGCCCTCTTCAAAAATTTATTATCTACAAAAAACTTTTACAAAAATATACATATGCATAAAAACAAAAAAGAAAATAAAAATTAAAAACTTACAATATATCATATTATGATTTGCATATCGATGTCGTTGTGGAGTATAGTGAACAGCACGGTGGAGTTGCCATATTCAGACGAATTCTAAATATAATGTTCGAAATAAAAACACTGGCTAAACGGATAATTTTGCAAAAAAATTAAAACCTAAATATAAACTTAATGAACTTTACATACGTCGAAATTTAAATGTCTACTTCACAACAATATTGCACAATATGTTTAAATGCCAATGGAAAAGGCGCTTATTTAATTACATCGTTCGTATACATTTGCAACGTTATTTTTCCACGAATACATTCTTCAAAGAATAGTGTCATATGTCGACGGTAAATTTGATTGTTCGAATCGAATATTGACAGTATTTTGAGATTGTTTTATGAAATAATTCTCAATTTCTTTTCTTTTTCTGGTATTTCTTTCCTTCGCTAAAATGATGACATTCCTATAATCGAAATTGTGAGAAGTGTCAAATCTATGTATCGTTAACCTTGTATATTTGGTTTTCAATCCATAGATGTTCTTTTGGTGTTCTTTGATTCTAGTTTTTCCGTTGTAGAACATTTTTAATAATCTCGAGATTCTGCTTTCTGAATCTAATTTCAGACAATTTAATTGCATGGTCTATCAGTCCCAAAAAGAATAGAAATTTTTTATTTTATTTTTTTATTTATTTAATTAACTGGCGGAATCGCCCTTTTTTACTTAATTGTTTTTGCGAATTATGAGTCGTAAGATTTTGCGAGAGCTGCAGATCGACTTAGAAAGATGGCGCCATACTTCACATTTGTGTATGAAATGTAGGACTGCAGAAACCTACACCAAGTACAGCAGTGCCCGTATTCTGTAAGTCGGTATTACGAATAACGTCGACGTTACTGACGATAACGACAATATCCTGGACCGTGGTTGGTTGGAATTGTCATAACGTCGACGTTATTCGTAATAACGAGTTACAGAATACGGGCACTGCGGTCTTGAGTCGATTTCCGCCAGATAAACAATACTTTCGAAACGTAAACACAAACAACGTGGCTCGTCTTACCAACAGCGAGCTGCTGCTTGGAAACGAAATCGAAAATTTGTTTACCAGACGGGGATCGAACTCACGACCTACGACTTCGTAGTCCAGTGCGTTAACCGCCTGAGCCACGAAGCCGATATGAAATTAAGAATTATTTCATAAAAAAATCTCAAAATACTGTCAATATTCCATTCGAACAATCAAATTTAACGTCGACATATGACACTATTCTTTGAAGAATGTATTCGTAGAAAAATAACGTTGCAAATGTTATTTTCCACACCTATACCTATCAAATTTTTCATTTTCGTTGAATTCCGCGACATCGACCACAACTTTGATATTGTTGACATGGAATGACTCATAATCATACTCGAAGTAATCATGGAAAATAATACGGCGTCCGAAATGGCGCATTAACTGGCTAAATACTAACGATTTTTTAGTCAAGTACGGTCAACAAAAGTTATAAAGCAAACAAAAGTTATAAAGAATAAAACTGTTTACAATGTCTACAAAAATACGTATGAATTTGTTCAAGTTGTTTGAAGCCAACTTTGACTTGTTGAAAAGCGCCAAATTCCGAAAAATAAAAAAATGTCTCAAAGGCCTGTGAAAAACTTACAGATTGTAATACATGACTGTATGTAAGCCATTTTTCATCTACAGCATTTTCTCGAATTTCAGTTACTTACGATCAGAGAAGTTGTAAATTGATACAATTAGCCAAAATACATATAAATATGACCCTGAAGTTAGCGGCCGATTCCAGCGGCCGATTCGTGGGAGCGGCGGCCACCAGCGGTTCTCAATTTTAAAAGTTGAAAAACGTTTTGTGTCGCGGCCGCTTCGTACGATTTTGATTCCTGACATTGCTGACAGCCTATATAAAAAAATGCAACCTCCACTGACCCAGCCGAGGTAGTGAAATTGGGAAAAGTTGCCCCTAATCTCTATAACAGCCGATATCAAAATTTTAAGACTTGATAAACGTTTTGTGCCACGGCCGCTGGGTATGATTTTGATTCCCGACATTGTTGGCAGCCTACATAAAAAATTCCAAACTCCCCTCACCCCGCCGAGGAAGTAAAATGGGGAAAAGTTACCCCAAATCACTATAACAGCAGATTTCGAAATTTTAAGACTGGAAGAACGTTTTGTGCCACGGCCGCTGGGTATGATTTTGATTCCTGACATTGTTGGCAGGCTACATAAAAAATTCCAACCTCCACTGACCCCGCCGAGGTAGTAAAATTGGGAAAAGTTGCCCCAAATGTCTATAACAGCCGATATCAAAATTTTAAGACTTGAAAAACGTTTTGTGCCACCGCCGCTGGGTATGATTTTGATTCCCGACATTGTTGGCAACCTACATAAAAAATACCAACCTCCGCTCACCCCGCCGAGGAAGTAAAATGGGGAAAAGTTAACCCAAATCACTATAACAGCAGATTTCGAAATTTTAAGACTTGAAGAACGTTTTGTGCCACGGCCGCTGGGTATGATTTTGATTCCTGACATTGTTGGCAGCCTACATAAAAAATTCCAACCTCCCCTGACCCCGCCGAGGCAGTAAAATTGGGAAAAGTTGCCCCAAATCACTATAACAGCCGATTTCGACATTTTAAGACTTGAAGAACGTTTTGTGCCACGGCCGCTGGGTATGATTTTGATTCCTGATATTGTTGGCAGCTTACATAAAAAATTCCAACCTCCACTGACCCCGCCGAGGTAGTAAAATTGGGAAAAGTTGCCCCAAATCTCTATAACAGCCGATATCAAAATTTTAAGACTTGAAAAACGTTTTGTGCCACCGCCGCTGGGTATGATTTTGATTCCCGACATTGTTGGCAACCTACATAAAAAATACCAACCTCCACTCACCCCGCCGAGGAAGTAAAATGGGGAAAAGTTACCCCAAATCACTATAACAGCAGATTTCGAAATTTTAAGACTTGAAGAACGTTTTGTGCCACGGCCGCTGGGTATGATTTTAGTTCCTGACATTGTTGGCCGTCTATATAGAAGTTTGCAATATCCTCTGACCCCGCCGAGGTAGTAAAATTGGGAAAAGTTACCCCAAATCACTATAACATCCGATTTCGAAATTTTGATAGAGGAAAAACGTTTTGTGCCACGGCAGCTTCATATGATTTTGATTCCTGACATTGTTGGCAGCCTATGTAGAAATTTCGAATATCCCCTGACCCCGCCGAGGTAGTAAAATGGGGAAAAATTGCCCCAAATCTCTATAACATCCGATTTCGAAATTTTGATAGCGGAAAAACCATTTATGCCACGGTTGCTTCATACGATTTTGATTCGCAGTCTATATAGAAATTTTCAATTTCCCCTGTCCCCGCCGAGGAAGCACAATCGTATGAAGCGGCCGTGGCACAACACTTTTTTCAAGTCTTAAATTTTCGAAATCGGCTGTTATAGAGATTTGGGGTAACTTTTCCCAATTTTACTTCCTCGGCAGGGTCAGGGGAGGTTGGAATTCTATATGTAGGCTGCCAACAATATCAGGAATCAAAATCGTATGGAGCGGCCGCGGCACAAAACGTTTTTCAAGACTTAAAATTTCGAAATCGGCTCTTATAGTGATTTGGGGTAACTTTTCCCAATTTTACTTCCTCGGCGGGGTCAGGGGAGGTTGGAATTTTTTATGTAGGCTGCCAACAATGTCAGGAATCAAAATCATACCCAGCGGCCGTGGCACAAAACGTTTTTCAAGTCTTAAAATTTTCGAAATCGGCTGTTATAGTGATTTGGGGCAACTTTTCCCAATTTTACTGCCTCGGCGGGGTCAGGGGAGGTTGGAATTTTTTATGTAGGCTGCCAACAATGTCAGGAATCAAAATTATACGCAGCGGCTGGGGCACAAAACGTTTTTCCAGTCTTAACATTTTCGTAAATGAATGTAATAGTGATTTGGGGCAACTTTTCCCAATTTTACTACTTCGGCGGGGTCAGGGAAGTTTGGAATTTTTTATGTAGGCTGCCAACAATGTCGGGAATCAAAATCGTATGAAGCGGCGGTGGCACAAAACGTTTTTCAAGTCTTAAAATTTTGATATCGGCTGTTATAGACATTTGGGGCAACTTTTCCCAATTTTACCACCTCGGCGGGGTCAGTGGAGGTTGGAATTTTTTATGTAGCCTGCCAACAATGTCAGGAATCAAAATCATACCCAGCGGCCGTGGCACAAAACGTTCTTCAAGTCTTAAAATTTCGAAATCTGCTGTTATAGTGATTTGGGGCAATTTTTCCCCATTTTACTACCTCGGCGGGGTCAGGGGATATTCGAAATTTCTACTAAGGCTGCCAACAAGGTCAGGAATCAAAATCATATGAAGCTGCCGTGGCACAAAACGTTTTTCCTCTATCAAAATTTCGAAATCGGATGTTATAGTGATTTGGGGTAACTTTTCCCAATTTTACTACCTCGGCGGGGTCAGAGGATATTGTAAACTTCTATATAGACGGCCAACAATGTCAGGAACTAAAATCATACCCAGCGGCCGTGGCACAAAACGTTCTTCAAGTCTTAAAATGTCGAAATCGGCTGTTATAGTGATTTGGGGCAACTTTTCCCAATTTTACTGCCTCGGCGGGGTCAGGGGAGGTTGGAATTTTTTATGTAGGCTGCCCACAATGTCAGGAATCAAAATCATACCCAGCGGCCGTGGCACAAAACGTTCTTCAAGTCTTGAAATTTCGAAATCTGCTGTTATAGTGATTTGGGGTAACTTTTCCCCATTTTACTTCCTCGGCGGGGTGAGTGGAGGTTGGTATTTTTTATGTAGGTTGCCAACAATGTCGGGAATCAAAATCATACCCAGCGGCGGTGGCACAAAACGTTTTTCAAGTCTTAAAATTTTGATATCGGCTGTTATAGAGATTTGGGGCAACTTTTCCCAATTTTACTACCTCGGCGGGGTCAGTGGAGGTTGGAATTTTTTATGTAGGCTGCCAACAATATCAGGAATCAAAATCATACCCAGCGGCCGTGGCACAAAACGTTCTTCAAGTCTTAAAATGTCGAAATCGGCTGTTATAGTGATTTGGGGCAACTTTTCCCAATTTTACTGCCTCGGCGGGGTCAGGGGAGGTTGGAATTTTTTATGTAGGCTGCCCACAATGTCAGGAATCAAAATCATACCCAGCGGCCGTGGCACAAAACGTTCTTCAAGTCTTGAAATTTCGAAATCTGCTGTTATAGTGATTTGGGGCAACTTTTCCCCATTTTACTGCCTCGGCGGGGTCAGGGGAGGTTGGAATTTTTTATGTAGGCTGCCAACAATGTCAGGAATCAAAATTATACCCAGCGGCCGTGGCACAAAACGTTTTTCAAGTCTTAAAATTTTCGAAATTGGCTGTTATAGTGATTTGGGGCAACTTTTCCCAATTTTACTACTTCGGCGGGGTCAGGGAAGTTTGGAATTTTTTATGTAGGCTGCCAACAATGTCGGGAATCAAAATCGTATGAAGCGGCGGTGGCACAAAACGTTTTTCAAGTCTTAAAATTTTGATATCGGCTGTTATAGACATTTGGGGCAACTTTTCCCAATTTTACTACCTCGGCGGGGTCAGTGGAGGTTGGAATTTTTTATGTAGCCTGCCAACAATGTCAGGAATCAAAATCATACCCAGCGGCCGTGGCACAAAACGTTCTTCAAGTCTTAAAATTTCGAAATCTGCTGTTATAGTGATTTGGGGCAATTTTTCCCCATTTTACTACCTCGGCGGGGTCAGGGGATATTCGAAATTTCTACTAAGGCTGCCAACAAGGTCAGGAATCAAAATCATATGAAGCTGCCGTGGCACAAAACGTTTTTCCTCTATCAAAATTTCGAAATCGGATGTTATAGTGATTTGGGGTAACTTTTCCCAATTTTACTACCTCGGCGGGGTCAGAGGATATTGTAAACTTCTATATAGACGGCCAACAATGTCAGGAACTAAAATCATACCCAGCGGCCGTGGCACAAAACGTTCTTCAAGTCTTAAAATGTCGAAATCGGCTGTTATAGTGATTTGGGGCAACTTTTCCCAATTTTACTGCCTCGGCGGGGTCAGGGGAGGTTGGAATTTTTTATGTAGGCTGCCCACAATGTCAGGAATCAAAATCATACCCAGCGGCCGTGGCACAAAACGTTCTTCAAGTCTTGAAATTTCGAAATCTGCTGTTATAGTGATTTGGGGTAACTTTTCCCCATTTTACTTCCTCGGCGGGGTGAGTGGAGGTTGGTATTTTTTATGTAGGTTGCCAACAATGTCGGGAATCAAAATCATACCCAGCGGCGGTGGCACAAAACGTTTTTCAAGTCTTAAAATTTTGATATCGGCTGTTATAGAGATTTGGGGCAACTTTTCCCAATTTTACTACCTCGGCGGGGTCAGTGGAGGTTGGAATTTTTTATGTAGGCTGCCAACAATATCAGGAATCAAAATCATACCCAGCGGCCGTGGCACAAAACGTTCTTCAAGTCTTAAAATGTCGAAATCGGCTGTTATAGTGATTTGGGGCAACTTTTCCCAATTTTACTGCCTCGGCGGGGTCAGGGGAGGTTGGAATTTTTTATGTAGGCTGCCAACAATGTCAGGAATCAAAATCATACCCAGCGGCCGCGGCACAAAACGTTTTTCAAGTCTTAAAATTTCGAAATCGGCTGTTATAGTGATTTGGTGTAACTTTTCCCAATTTTACTTCCTCGGCGGGGTCAGGGGAGGTTGGAATTTTTTATGTAGGCTGTCAACAATGTCAGGAATCAAAATCATACACAGCGGCTGTGGCACAAAACGTTTTTCAACTTTTAAAATTGAGAACCGCTGGTGGCCGGCGCTCCCACGAATCGGCCGCTGGAATCGGCCGCTAACTTCAGAGTCATATATAAATTCGTCATTTTTTACAATGAAGGTGTTAATTAATGTTATCACAGCATCCACATATTTAGTTTTACCTACACTTATTTTTAATATTACAATTGTTGTTTTTTTAACATGTTCTCTTACATAAACATCAGTTGTGTAGTTTTGCCTGGAAACGTATTTATGCCCGGGCGTGCGTAAAGTTAGTGCGTAAAGTCATTTTTTTAGTGCGTGAAGTGATTTTTTTTCACTAGTGCGTAAAGTGTCTCACGAGGAGCTGCAGGCGCCTTAGTTTGGGACAGCAGTTGTCTTAAATACGGACAACCGGTGTTCCATTGGAAAGGGACAGCGGCCATTCTACGTACAAATGTATAATAGGTGGTATAGTCTTTTATTTTGGAACAGCAGCCGTCTTAAAAGTGGCGCGGTGGGTGTCTTAGGGCATAGCACCTGTGCTCCGCTTTATACCCATTACAGCTGACGTCTTAAACTTCTCTCAGTGCCGTCTCTGAAAACTTAATGTGTCTGTAACTCCTGATTTTTTGTATGATTTACAGGCGTTGTTTCGCAAATTAAAAAGTTTAAAACTTGGACCCCTATTACAACGAGGCCATGCCGGTGCAGCCTGCCGGATTTTGTGTATATGGGTATACCCGGCGCACCAACAATGCGCAAGTGAGTCGAGTGATGGGACCCTGGCTTTATCCGTGGCACTTCATGGGTAGGAAATAAATGTTCTTACTACATGCATGGGTATTAAAATAATTTAATTTCAATGTTATATGCAGATAAGTTGGGCAAATTGCAAGCCAGGGCACGGGCGGCTATTACGGCTATGAAGGAAGGCCGCGTGCTCAGCAGAAAGCAGAGATATTCCACGGCCTTCAAATACATTACCCTTCAGAAAGGTAAACGACTCATCGTAATATTTTGTGCATTGGTAAAATAAAAATATATCGAATGTAAGTTCAGACTATGTAAGTAAGCACTTTTTCTTTGACGCAGCATGGTCCTAATACCACAGAAAAGAAATATCAATAGATGAACTACATAAACAGTCTGCCGCGTAAAGGGCCCTATCGTCCGGCCTTTACTCCATTGCCATTTGGAAGAGAGGGAAGGTCCCGAATTCGAAATAAGTACTCCACAAATATTGGTCAGTGATAAAGGTAAAGTGATAACCATTGCTTCGCATGCACGTACGCACGCACTCACGCGCGTACGCACGCGCATACGCACACTCACGTAACCACACACGCAAGTTATTTTTATTAACTTCGTGCGCGAAATGTCCTGGTTGCGCAATGTACTTCGCACACTAAACCAATGCACGCTACATTTCTATCTCAGATGAGAAAAAATAGCCTAAAATACACGTACGAAGAAGCTGACTTCCACAATCGTTTTACTCGTATGAAAATCACTTAATTCGAGCACTTGTATTGCAATATTCGAATTTCTTTCCCTTTCCACAAGGTATTCTATTATTTTTTTATACACTTGCAGATGGTATGTTTCAAATTTTTAATTAAAGATAAAAATGTTTAAAGATAAAACAAATCTTCAAGCAATCTTTTAGAATAACTTCCGAACAATATTACAATTTCTGTGAATTTTCCTTAAAACATGAAGACTTCTTTTCATATCGCCGTAAACGCTTTCGCAAATAATATGCGTATAATCGTGTGCACTGTATAGCCGTTGGAATTTTCAGAATTGATAAACTCAGAAGATGATAGCTTGGGATCCAGCATGGATAACAACATTGATGCCTGGCTTGAGGAGATTAGATCTGGTACCACGTACATCTAATATTCGGCACTGCATCTGCACTGCGAAGAGGAACTTGACTCGATTCTCGTCCAAAGGCGTGGGACGGTATAATAAAGAGTACTTGTATAGTAGCACCAGTTAATGCATCGGGTTTATTGTGGCACTATTTTTAGCGCGCGAAGTAACCCATTTGCGCACTGAAATGAGTGCGCGAAGTACTTAGCACACTCAAATCAGTGCGCGAAAAATTTCTCTCACGTAGTCAAAAAAGATACGATAAGAGAATACGAGAATACGATACACGTGCGCCGTAGGTGATTTTCGCACTCGTTACACTAGTGCGCAAATAATCTACTTCGCACACTTGTATCGTAATATGCTATTTTCTTATTTTCCTCAAGTATTTCTCTGTCGAATTGCACGATTCCTCGTTAAATTTCAGTCGAAGTGCACGACTCGTGTTTATTCCCCCCCCCCCAAGTATTTTTCAGTCGAATTGCACGACTCCTCGTTAAATAGTAACATATTGATGTTACAATTGTTATTAATGATTTACATAGTTGTAGGGATATAAAGAATAGCTCTTATATGAATATTTAAAAAAAAAATATTTAGACACATTTGAAAGCAAATTCGTCTGGGTAAAGGCGGTTGGTATGTATGGATGCACACCGGGCCTCAAGAGCGGGGAAGTTCGATTAAAATGTATCCAAAATCGGGTTTCGGGGAACGTTTCCACATTATTTCTAGAGTGAAAATCAGTTCGATTTAAAATAGTATATGCTCCCTTTTTTTGAGATACAGGATTTTTGTGTATTTTTTTATTGTACATTAGTTAACGGGCGGAATCGCCCGTTTTACTTAATTGTTTGCTGTATTATGAGTCGTAAGATTTTGCGAGAGCTGCAGATCGACTTAGAAAGATGGCGCCATACTTCACATTTGTGTATGAAATGTAGGACTGCAGAAACCTACACCAAGTACAGCAGCGGTCTTGAGTCGATTTCCGCCAGACAAACAATACTTTCGAATCGTAAACACAAACAACGTGTCTCATCTTACCAACAGCGAGCTGCTGCTTGGAAACGATATCGAAAATTTGTTCACCACACGGGGATCGAACTCACGACCTACGACTTCGTAGTCCAGTGCGTTAACCGCCTGAGCCACGAAGCCGATTTATGTTTTAGTTATTGGTATTTGGTATTTGGTATTGATTTATTTTTGGCTTGAGGCAGAACCTCTTTGGCCAACCAGTAAAAAGATATTACAATTTATTTGATATTTTATAAATATAGGCTATGATTAATATAAATGAATTAATATAAGATTAATATAAACATAGACGTAGTACACTGGTTAAAAGGTTTCTATATGTTAATGATTAGTTCGAGTGCGATTACAGTAAGGTACGTAGCCAGTGATACAGATGAAGATGAAGACTCTAATTGCAAATATATGTACATAGAGTAACGCAAGTGACAGATCGTAGTTACAATATAAACCTATTTACGCTGCAAAGTGTTACCGCAAAGGTCTAACATCGAACGACGCGTTGACAAAAAGGAAGGTTCGAAGCTTATTTTTAAATGATGTTACATCCCTACTTTCGCGGATGTTACAAGGTAACGCATTACAAAGACGAGTCGAGGTAATGACAAAAGAGTTTGCATATGCCTCGAGTCGATGGGGCATTACACGAAGCTCCGAAGTTGAACCTGGTCGTAGTACTCGGTTTGTAGTATATCTTCGCCACTGATAGCAATCGTACAAATAAATCGGTATACCGGTGGTGATAACATTATAGGTGATGATGCCAATGAAATAAAGTCGTCGCGCTTTTGCAGTTAGCCAATATAATTCTTGACGGTACGGGGTAATATGCTCGTCCCGGCGCAGATTGAATACGAAACGTATACCCGCATTAAGCATCCTTTCAATCTTAATTTTCTGTGAAGCGTTGATGTCATTGTATACGGCACAGCAGTAGTCAAGATAGGGCAAAATGATTGTATTTACCAGACATTTTCGGATATCGAGTGGTAGCAAAGCACGATTTTGTCTAAATTGACGAAGAGTGTACCATAGACACGCCTCGACATTTGGACAAGATGTTCGTTCCATGATAGTGTGCTATCGAAGGTAAGACCCAAGTTTTTTGCCGATTTTACCCAGGATAACGTGGTGTTGTTTACTGACAGTGGAGGGATAGACTCGATATCGAGAAGATTTAGATGATATGTGCTACCAATAAGAAGAGCTTTCGTTTTGCTAAGATTAAGTTTAAGTCCATTAGCTTCCGTCCACTGGCAAAAGTTCGCTACATTGGATGTTATTTTCTCTATGGCTAAGTGAAGATCAGAAACACAGCATTTTAACAATATTTGGGTGTCATCAGCAAATATCATGTGTTCTGAGTGTTGAAGGACCTCAGAGAGGTCATTTATAAAAATGGAGAAAAGAAGGGGTCCGAGGACTGAGCCCTGAGGCACCCCAGCACCTACAGGTACCCACGACGATCTATCACCATCAACCCCAATTACTGCTTGCTTTCGGCACGATAAGTAAGAAGAGAACCATTGAATAGCCGTATCAGATAGGTTGCCGTTTTTTAATTTCATGATTAAAATTGAGTGACTAATAGTGTCGAATGCCTTGCTGAAGTCAAATAAGATTAGGATGGTTATCATGCGGTTATCGATCGCTTGCTTGCAGAACTCAGAGACGTAGAGAAGTGCAGTTTGAGTATTAAATCCCTTCCGAAACACTGACTGGAAGTGATCACACCAGTTGCAATTGCTGAGATAGCTAGTCAGCTGATTGAAGACGATACGCTCAATGATCTTCGAGATTGTAGGTAAGATGGCTACAAGACGATAGTGAGCAGGACATGAGGGGTTAGGGATTTTGCTGATAGGGATCATAAGTGAGTTCTTCCACACGGAGGGCAAGGTCGACGTGTTAAGTGATTCGTTGAAAAGATTTACAAGATAAGGAGCTATGACTGACAAGGATTTAGTGTAAAAATTGAGAGGAATCATGTCACTACCAAGCGCTTCAGACTTTGATCTAGCAAGGCAGTTAGCAACGTCACTTATGGTAATATTAGCAAAGGAAAATCTCTGTTCACTGTAGTTGCCATGGAGGGTCTCCGTATTCGAGTCAAAGAGGTCGGTATAGTGAGGTACTAGCGATGTGTGGAAAGAGTTAAGCTCGTCTAGAGTGCAGCATAGAGCTGAGCGAGATGTTTTAGGCTTTATTAGACCTAGATTCCGAATTTCTTTGCACATTGTCTTAGAGTCGTGGATGTTATTGAGACGGTTACGATAATAAGCCTCTCTGGCCGAATTCCCTGTTGATTTGTTAATTTTATTGGCATTGATTAGTCTCAGTCTTAGTAATGGATCCCTGGTTCTTCTGTACGCATGGAGAAGGTTGTTCCTTTCCTGCTTAAGTTTACGTAGATGCGGTGTTATCCAAGGTGTTGGTTTATGGGTCGGTGTAAAGGTATAAACCGGAGCGTGTTCATTAAAGCAATCTAGTAAATAACTGTTCAATGTATTTGCAAGTAGGTGAACATTGGATCCAGGAGTTGGAGCACTGAACATGCTCCAGTCACAGGTTTGTAGGTTATTAAGCAGTATAATGAGCTGTTAAAGGTTCCGAAATCACGGCAAGTAATGGGCGAACGGTTAGTGCGCTGTGCCTCAATGTTATATTCAATGTCAATAAGATCGTGACCATAGATGAATTCCAGATTGTGTTGCGAAGAATTCGTCACATTAACTAGGCTGTCAACAAGGCACTGGTCAATCCAAGTGGCTGCCCTGCTTGTGTGGTTCGTGGATAGATAAGGAACTATCTGAAGGGCATTCGCAGTAGCAACCAGTTTAAGATGCGCAGAGTCCGAGTACTCACGATTTAGATCTACATTAAGATCCCCCATGACTATGATATTTTTGTAGTTACACGAATACTTCTGTATTACTAATTCGAACTGATCAGATAATACATTCCTAGGTGGTCTGTAAACAACACAGAGCAAGACACGTTGCCCAAGGGGTAAGTCGCAATTTAATTCGACAAGTAGATATTCAAGAGAGTTTTCTAGGGAACTCGAACCGTCGGACTGCTCGAGTATTTTATACCTTAACGTGTTATGCAAATACATTGCCACGCCCGCGCCTCCTCCTTTCTTGTGATTGCGATCGTTGCGAATGAGCCGATAGTTCTTTAGTATAAAGTGATCATCTAAGGTTTGCGCATTAAACCAGGTTCCGGAAAGGAGGATAGCATGGTAGAAGTGCTCGGAGAAATAGGTCTCAAAACGTTTAAATTTATTGATAGCACCAAGAGTTTGAACATTGAGATGACATAATTTCATACGAATATTATTGCTGGCATTGAATCTAGGCACAATATTAGTTGAGCTTGCGGAGTTTAAAGACGCATCTCTTGAGTGACTATGGGTTTGGCATCATATGGCAATTTTTGATAAGTCATCTTCAGTCGCAATAGTAGTTGCCGCCGCTCCACGCATAGGTCGGTAATAAATTATTCCGCGATAAGTATAAACAAACTTGTTCGGATCTTGTTTTACTATAGAGCGAGCATTTTTCAGCAGGTTTGGCGTAGCGCTACGGAGAGGTTCGTTGATGTTTCCGCGTGTTTTAGGTAGCGAAGCATCCAGTTCGTTCGAATACAGAACTTTACGAGTTCGCATACCCCGAATGAACGCAGAGCGCAAAACTGGATTTGACAGTTTTAGGCAAATGGCAGCTGCACTGGGTTTCACTGACGAGGGGGAAGAAACTTGACGAGACTCTGATGACTGCGACGACGGAATATTTGCAGAAACAGCAGCGTTAGCTGGGCGAGGGATACGATAAACTGCTGTGATGTCCTTTAATTCCATAATCACCTCAAGCAAGCCGGCAATTTTAAGAGCTGTCGCATTTAGGTCCTCATTACGTGTGTCCGGTAAACCTGAAATAATTAGCTCGCAATTATGTATTTCATAGGCCATATGAGCATCATTGGTGATGATGTTCAATGATCGGATTGAGCGGATTCCGATGAGCGGATTGGTTTTAGTTGTTGACCTTGAGAGCTTCAACAGCTGTTTGAAGGTTATTGACCTTTGTGTCAATTTTGTTGACCCTTTCTTTGAGGTTTAATATTTTATCACGTTTTGCGTTTTGCTCTTTATTGTATTTCTCCTGATTATCGAGGTAGAGTTGCATTGCAGGTGGGATAAGTGCTTTGGCTGACCCATCACTGCTGTCAGACGCAATCGACGAGCCGCTAGTTGAGCGAGTAAATCGCATTACCGGTGGGAGAAGTAAGTCATTTGGCTTTCCTTTTTAGATTTATTCGCTTCGGTATTAATGCAACAAACCAGCTTTCCCGATTTTGTACGCGAAGAAGCCGAGGGTATGCAGGCGGAGTGAAATTTTGTTTCGCAAACTGCACATTCGCAGGCAGTGTCGTGAAACCAAATTAATATACAATACAATTATAGGTCATTGCATGGATTTATTTTTTTGGACATTATTTACACTATAACAGATATACACAAATCGCCGGCACAATCAATATCACGAATTGTCATGATTACAATAAACAAAACGGAATAAATTACGCGAATAAAAAACACTGATGTCTGACAAGTCAAAATTGGATATAAATTAAGTTAATAAAATATAGATGTCAGACAAGTCATTATACGGATATAAATTACGCGAGTTAAAATAATGTGTCATATCAGTTAAACAATTTTGTACATACATGGACGAAAATCGAAACATATATACATACAAGATTTATCGGACGACGGAGAGAAGGCGCATTTTTGGTTTTTGGGTCTTTGTTCTTCCTCGTTCTTCCTCCTCTTCGATTATTATAGTCTTTATTGGCAGTGGTCCGTCCTCGTAAACATTTGATCTCACCACTGGTCGATTAGAGTTGATATTGAAGGTGAGCGGTCCTCGGGCGCCTTAGACTCTGCTGTTCATCAGCTTACTGCGCCTTCATGTAATACGAAGGGAGAGACTTTTCAGTCAGAGATTCGGATCGTTCAAATATTTCTATGGGAGGACAGCGCTCACCTCAAGACTTCGACCAGTGGATCGAAGTCATAGTAATTCCTCCTTTATTATTTGACGACGAAGTCCCGGTCCTGAATCTCCTTGATTGTTCCAGAAGATGGAAGTCCGCCGGATGAGATTTTGGATGTTGGAGGATTATATTTCGACGTCCCGGGTCTCGTCGTCCAGGAACGGCCACCGGAGGTTTTAACATGAAGGGAAGTTTCCGTTTCGTCGTGGCTCTTTATATATGCCGTGTCATTTCCAATGGATTTTGAACTATCGGCTTTTTAGTCGGAATTTGGGGCGAACTGTCATCCTTTCAGAAGGTATTCGTGCACTTGAATTTGACAGGCCGCCCACTTATTTTAAATTTTGGTGGCACGCGCGGCTGATAGGTGAGCCGACGCGTGCGCGGTATTCCGACTAGCCTCGTCATTCGGATCTTTTCGGCGCACTCCGATACCTCTCGAAGCGCGCCTCATCTGTTCTCGAGCCTCTTCGTTTCCGCGGGTCTTTTCACCCAATCATGTACGGGCAGGGTTCGTCCACACTACTCCAGTCAATTGAAGTCATTCCTAATTGTTCCTAATAATCGTCCATCGCACGTGTAAGATGGACGATTTTTTCCGTGCCGGTCTTTTAATTTCTCATTCGATCGTTGGCACCTTCTCCCCGATACCTTCTCTCCATTATTAATACGAACGTCGCGTTACAATCGTCCTCGATGGGTAATTTGCAAGAGGCGCAGGGATCCATTTTTCAAATAAGCGGGCTTGATAAGTGTAGGTGACTTGAGGTTCTAGATGTTTACGCGAGCACACGATTCAAGCGTGTAGTAGTGACACAATGGAGGGGTACGTGAACCGTACGCGACTCCCGCGGCGCGCAGCCTTTGAGTAGTGGGGTTCCTAATACCTCCCGCTAGCAAAGCGCAATACCGACGCAGACGACTATTTCCAATACTATTATGTACTATCCCGTAAAACCGTGTTAGTACGAAGACATACGCATACTTATACAAGTAAAGAACTAACCGATAACCTTAAGAAAGGATTAATAATTAATAAAAATGCCTAAATAAATGTTTGAGCGCTTAGTCGGCAAGTACAAAAAATTCACACGCTTACTGCTTAATTATGTAGCTGCTAACAAAAAATAATTTAAAAAATAAATTAAGCACGGCGAGGAACGGTTGTTGAGGCACGTGACAGCTGGAGACCGAAGTTTGCGAGACGAAAGTCCACTGACATATAATGTTGATTGGTTCGCCGTGTCGATGACGTATAATGACGTCAGTGGTCACGAGGTACGTACCCATGTGTTGACGAACGGCCGCTCCAACGGTTGTAAAATATATGTAGAGATGAATTTTAATATTTCTCCGGGATAAAGACTCGGAAACACCAAAAGCACTGGATGATTATAGTCCGAGTCGGTTCCGGCTTATTGTCGCTGAAATTTTAACTCCCACAAGATGGATTTAGCAACTAGATTTTCCGAAAATATACAGAGTTAGGAAAAATGTGACTTCTCTACTCACCGGCTAACGTATTGAACTGAAAAAAAATTGTATTTGCTGTATTTTCGAATATAAAAGAGGACCGATTTTGCTGAAATTTTGCACCGAGTTGTATCTCATCTTTAAAAAAAAGGGGTAAACTTTCGGATGAGCAGCCTATTGGAAATCGAAAAATCGACAAGGTAGATTTGATGTATTTTTGCGTCCCGAAAATGAATATGGCAATAGAAATTGGAGCTCGGCCACATTTTGGCCGCTACATTAAAAAAATAGTCAAGAAATGCGTTTTTTTTTCAGTTTTTTGGACTTATTTCGAAAAGTAAAAATCAGATGAAAAAATGTTTCAAACAAAAGTTGTATATCGGAAAATTCTTTACAAAAAAGGTTCTACACATTTTTTAGGTAATCGCAAAAGTAATCTCGTAACAGGTCATGACTACCGTACCAACCCCTGCATTTCATGCCCGTCAAAGAAGTTGGTTTTCGTGTAGTTCAAATTTTCATGAATAATTATTTAGGTATTGAAAGAAAAATAGTATATTATGCATCAAGTGCGTAAAGTTGGGCGTTACGTAAACCTTACGCACGTGTTGCATATCCTATTTTTTGCACGTCGGTGCGTAAAGTTCGGAACGGAATTAAAAATACAAATTTTTGTAATTTGTTTGCTTGAACTTAGTTGACTAAATGAACGTATTACTGCTGTGGTTCGTTTGGGCGCGGAAAGAGAGGGGGGGGGGGGGTTCGGGGGGCGAAGCCCGATTTAACAATATATTATTCATAATGATAATATGTGAATTACCATTTTGTATATATTTAAACTAAACCTGCTCATATATTATGTTTTTAATTTTTTTCTCTATCGTCATTATTATATTTATTTACAAAGACATATTATTGCTTCTTTTGTTATTGTTTATGATAGTGTAAGTTTATTTACGAAGTAACATGTATTTATGTTCCAGGAATTGAAAAAAATTATATGTAAATGTTAACTGGAATGACGGGGGTTTGAGGGGCGGAGCCTCTCGCTCACAAATGAAAATAATGTGAATAATTTGTTGTTTCATAGAATATATTTACGCTTGTGACACAGTGTAGGATTGGTGCATTTGGGGCGAGAGGGTTCAGTGTCATCAGTTTAAGGGGATTTTGTACGATAGTGGGAGAAGCTTACACAAGCATTACAGTAGGTAGACGTTCTATCACCACCGCCCAAATCCCCCTAAATTGGCATCACTGCTTTTACTTTACGCCCTAGTTTCACTTTACGCACAGTCTTTACTTTACGCACACGTATGCGCTAATCGAGTACTTTGCGCACGGAAAAAGGCACTTTACGCACGAACTTTACGCACGTGCGTGCAAAAATTTTTTTATGTACGTCTTTTCGGTGCGTAAAGTAAACTTGTGCGTAAAGTAAACTTTACGCACTCGATTATACTTTATGCACGAAAAAGCCGTACGTAAACAATTTTTCGGCACACGTGTGTGTGTGTGTGTAAAGTTCTTTACGCATACGCCCTTGTATCGAAAACTACTATTTTGATACACGTGTCCGTAAAGTAGACACTTTACGGACTGCTTTTAGTCCGTAAAGTGCAGAGATCAGTCCGTAAAATCACACTTTACGGACTAAAAGCAGACGGTAAAGTACATACTTTTGCGAACACTGAAAAGTAGAGTGTTTTAGGTGCCTTTCCTTCCTTGCGGGTTTAAGACCCCCCCCCCCCCCCCCATGGGGGATGGGGCCATATTTCAGCGATGCACCACACCGCTGGTTGTGCCCATTGAAAAATAAACAATTCAGCTACCAAATTATTAGTAACAAGCTGCCTGCCTTGAGACTTCTGGTGGTTCAGAGAACCCTTTCTAACGTCGCCACGACCCGCTAGAGGCCAACCCTCTCTGCGGTTACTACCGGACGGACACGGCACGCCGTAGCGGTCCCCCGTGTGGAACCCGCCAGCAGGGGCTTTACACCGCACCCTAGCTCCTCAGTAGGTGAGTATGTCGAGTCGTTTTACGATCAGGCATTCGACGGTAACAGACCAACCGAACGATCGGGTCCGTGAGGTCGTCAGTTCTCAAAACTTGCTAAGAGAAGCGGATCTTTCAAAAGCATTGCTCCTCTTCGAGTTCCGGCGCTTCGACCCCTCCCTTTTCTTTGCGGACGGTGATACCCACTCCGCTCTCTTCCACAAGTCCCCCGCTGCGAACAGTGTATCAAAAATTATTGTTCGCTCCTCGGCCGTAAAATTTTATGACCTCGGTTTGGAGATTATGCGATCCTCGAACCGGCTTCGCCAATCCTCGGACGCACAATCTCCATTCGGTCCGTAAAATTGAACTTTACGGCCTAGGACCGAAAAGTACTATTTCTGTTTGTTACATTCACACATTTAAAATTTCATAACATTCATATTACATCACGAAATTTGTTTATATTGACTTTTATTGGACGTATTTTCACTCAAATGTATATTTTGAATGTAAAAGTTCAAATAACTTTCAGTGTCTATTTTAGTTAAATAGTATTTTAGTTATAAGAAACGGTCGGTGGTGAATGATAATTCTTTAATTTTTGAAATAAATAATTTTTTACTCCTTACTGAGTTTATTTGAAGCTCATTTTGATTTTATTATTTTAGGTTTTTTAAACAAAATTTTTTTCGTGATATTTGAGATGTTCGATCAAGGATTTCAAGTATTTAATCTATAAATTCCCATATGGTAGTTAAGGTAAGGAGAATCTTTTAAATAATCTTATACTGAAAGTTATTTGAATTTAAAATGTTTTTTATAAAAATTATATTATTTATCATTATTTAATTTATTATAGTAGTCACTTTCCGATGAGGATCTAAATAAATTGGTCGAAACGTAAAAAGAAGAATTAATTTGAGTTTGTTATTTCCGTCAATCCACGAAATTAACTTCATACAGGAATTTTTTCACTTAAGAAAAGAAGTTACGGATAAGAAGAATTTATTTATATATATTGAAAGAAGGCTTGAGAAGGAAATGTTCTCATGATGATAATCGAAAGAAGGCATGTGCCCCATGCGGGGAAAAAATTATGTTCGGAAAAATTGATCCTTCCTAATTCTTTATTAATCAGAAAACAAAACATTTTATCATTGACTTTGTTAAAAAGGATTTTGATATTAATGATCACAAATATATATATAAAGTGTACAATTTAGACGATGAATCCTACGCTTTGAGATTACAAAAGGCAGTAGTAGAGTTTTTTTCCTTAAATATTTGAACATATATCAAAATTTAAGGTTATCTAGCTTCGTAAAATTATGTACCTTTAATTTTTGTCTTAATTAGATCTTGAAATGACATTCAAGACATCAATGTGAAATTTCTCGGGAACCGTTAGGATTTTTAAAAATAAGCATTACATATATTTTATAGAGAATTGAAAAACGAACAACTTTTGTTACAAAATTTGTTTGATATGATCAATATTTTAAAGGATATTCGTAAAAACTCGTTTTCACTGTAGGGCGGGTTGGGGGCGAAGGGGTCTCAGTCGGACAAAATACCATTCGGGGAAACTTTTTTATAGATAAGATAAAACTCGAGGCCAAATTTCGGCAAAATCGGTCCTGTTTCATATTCGAAAATAGAGCAGATACGATTTTTTTGTTCATTCTAATAACTAAAATGCAAAAATACCTTTATCTCAAAAAAGGGAGCAGCTACAATTTTATATCTAACTGATTTTCACTCTAGAAATAATGCGGAAACATTCCCCGAAACCCAATTTTGGATGCATTTTAGTTGAACTTCCCTGCCGTTGAGGCCCGGTGTGGATGAACAGTTAACTCGTTTGTAAGAAAGAACGATAACGAAATTTTTTTTTTATATCGATAGAAATGATATGAATAATCTTAGAACACCTTTGGTACCGATTCTGATCGATATTAGTACCAAAGCAATTTTTTTATTCCTCAATCGAAAATATTTCTCCACAACACTTTAACGTTCTTGCAAGGTCCGATGTTACTTGAATGAGATTCCGAGTTATGTCAAGTACAGAAGTTTTTTTAATATATTTTATTTGTGGTAATTCGATTGAAGTACTTCAGTTAAATTACAATTAAACGATATTGTCCGTAATATAAGTTAAATATTAAAAATATTTTTCAGTCGAAATGTACCTCATTAAATGGTAAAATAACGATGTTTTCATCATTATTAATTATTTACACAATGTGGTAAAGAAATATTTAGACACATTTGAAATGAAATGAATGTGAAGAACTGTAAAATTGATTATTACTATTTACAATTGGTTAGTTTGAGTACTTAATAGATTGGTACTTGGGAATTCTTAATTGTATTTTTGTATGTATAAATTTATGACGGTGGATTAGTCCAAATTGGGATACCACTGTCTTAATATTTTTATATTTTGTTTAAAAAAACGCGTTGGCTACCTCTCTCTTGGACGACGTGGAAACGGTAGCATTATCTTTTTTTTTTTATTTTTTATTTCATCTTTATTCATATTAATTTGTTTCATATTAAAATAGTATAATTTGTCGAAGTTTTGTAAATGCATAATTTTTGCATGAATGATGAATGATTTTGTATGCAAGTTTATATTTTGTAGGTTTAGAGTCTGTTTTTTTCTTATATGTATTTTTTAACATACGTATGCGTAAAATTTGATTTTACGAGTGCGTTCGCTCGCCTACGTCTAGTATACGAATCCGCGAGGCGTACAAAGACCTTGCCTCCACGTTGCATACGATACTTTATTTATGTAACGAAGATACGATTTCCAAGTTTCCAAAAATTCATTTTAGAGAATGGTTGCAGAGAGGGATGGTGGATAATTTGAAATGATGTGAAATGAAAATGAGCATCTGTTCTCACCCGTACGGGCTCGTGCAGACAGACGGCGAATAACGAAAAGGGTATTTTCTAAGCATTCTCAGATTAAATTGGAATTGTCCCATTAAAATTCAATTTTTAAAATTGGAAACAAAACCCATGTATACTACATTCTGTAAAGTTATATTGGGACGTTCACTTTTTATATGTATTCCGGCATTTGCGAACAGGTTAGAACATGCACGCCCTACGTCTGGTATACCGTATACGTAGGAATGGTCATCGTGTACGACGCTTGACGACGAATGGTCGTATACGCATACGCAACGTATACGTAATGTAGACGCATCGTTAGCATACGTTTATTCGACGCCGTAGCTTGAATAGAGTACGTATACGGGAACTTTATTGTACTAGTACGTTTTAAGGCACTTTACTGTACTCTTTTCATCGTGTACGATAAAGCGCTACTTAGTGTACGCAAATCGGGCACGATAAAACGCGGAAATCGTACGGAGTTACATAAACAAATTTATAAGAATATAATATGCGGTGAATACGGTCGATGGACGGAATAAAGGTAAAAACAAACTACAAATGTAAACATTGGAGCTCTGATGGAAGCCACCGAAAATGTGAATACAAGCCAGGTTTTGTAATTTTTCCAGCTACAGAATGTTCGATTTACCGAACTGCTTATTTGTAAATTTAAGGATTTAACTAACAATGGATTCTGTGTTCCTCTAGTGACAAAATAAATAACTAATGTCCATTGTAGATGCACGTTTCGTCCCAGGTTTCTCTCCATGGTTCGCGCGTGTAGATATGTTATTGCTTATTCAAATTCTTAGACGCTTCAGGTCTCTCTCCATGGTTCGCGCTTTGATAAGAATTGTTGTAGCGCTATGGGTCTCTCTCCACAGTCCGTGCTCTGAAGTCCGAAACTGAAGAGTACAGGTTTAATTGATTATTCTTCAGTTACATTATAACGTACCGTATAAAATAGTATAAGTTGTTACTTTTCGAAATTGACCATGATATCAAATACTTCATTCCCTTGTATATATAATAATAATAATAAAAATAAAAATAAGGTCGGGCTCCAATAACAACGATATGGAGCTCGTCAACAGAAATGTCATCCGCCACCTTAGCGCCGAAGAAGCCTCCACATATCTGGGAGTCCCTCAGAGGCATGTCCAAGATGTGCAGACTGCTAAAACGACAATCATTAAGAAATACCGGCGCCTTCTCCGTCGGATCTGGCCATCAGAATTGACGGGGAAAAATAAGGTGGCAGCCACGAATATGTTGGCCGTTTCACCAGTGCTCTATGCGTTCCTTAAGTGGAACGTTGACGAACTAAGGGGTCTTGACCGATGCACACGGAAGATGGTTTATATGCAACGCAGTTTGCATCCTAGATCTTCCGCGGAACGACTGTATTTGCCCCGAAATCTGGGAGGTCGTGGCCTTTTGAGCCTGGAGTGTATGCATTATAAAATACCGATTGGTCCTCGAAACGGCTTCCGACGCTATTAATGGAACGGAGGATCCCCTAATGAAACAATTTTTGTAACTCAATATCAAAAGAAAAAATATTGAAAAAATGGTCAAAAATCACAATTAAAGAGCAATTTGTCGCATTATAAACTCACATAAAAAAATCTCAAACGTGATGAGCAAAATCTGTGTCCAGATTCTAATTCAACGATTAAAAATTCCGTCCTGTGTAATTGGACTGCTGGGAGGAATGAGACCAACTTTCTTCGATAACATCAAAAGTATTCCGGCCTGCCAACAACATGGAAATTCCATCGCAGGCCGAATGCAGAAAGCAGTGCTGCGGGGATCTCTCCGTCTGCTGAGATCAAATGAGATCCTGCAACCACTAACCCGAAGGTAGAGGGGTGCAGTTACCATCGACATGGCTCGGTGCAGTCTGCAGCGGAAGGGATGGATATCGGAGCCACTTTTCTGCTGCAGACTGCACAAGTGGATTATGGAGGGCCAAGGGAGGTTAGGGTTTTAGTCGGTAAACCCTGCCCTGAACACCATGGGCAAGGGAGTCCGACACACGGGGGGTTAACCAACATCTTCAACCCCCTATGGTGCCTAATGCATTTCCCCCTTCCGTAAAAAAAAATCACCGTTAATAAGCGTAATAATTATATATATTTATTATATTTATAATTGGTAACTAAACATTTATTGCCTGATTTAAAAATTGGAGTAATATAAGAATTTTTCCAGGGACTATGGAATACTCTCAGATTAATCGATTTATTAAAAAGAATCTGAAGAGGCTTCATGAGGGAAGCTAAACAATTTTGTACAATGGTAGAGGGAATTTGATCCGATCCAGAAGTAAGCGTATCTTTTAATCCCTGCGATGCTAATTAATTGACGGCCGATGTAATCGAGTAACTATTAAATAAAGAATTGCACTCCATCCGATGATACATTTGCAAGGTTGACGGTTTGTAAACAGACTTGAAGTAAGTGGCAAATAAGTTGGCACACTCAGTACTTGTAGATGACTCCCGATTACCATACTTCATGCAAATTCGTATGTCGTTCGATGAATTAAATTTTTTGACATAAGACCAAAAAGCCTTAATGTTCGTTCGTGGTCTTTCTTCAACTACCTTTATATACTCCAGATAGACTGAACGCGAAAGTTTCAATGCATGTGCGCAAAGACGCTTAAAGTGGATATAGTCCACAATTTCTTTAGTGCGTTTCCACTGTGTATGAGCAATTTTCTTGCCCTTGATAACGTTGATCAGCTCTTGAGTGTACCAATGGGGATAGGACAAGAGTTTCATATGATCAGTAGGAACGTTAGCACTAATAGCTGCGTTAAGAACGTCATAGATTTGACATCAATTTCGATGTTTTGATCATGTAAAACTTCAGACCAATCTTCTGCCGATAGATAGCGATTCATACCAGATATGTCAGCCTTGGAGAAATCATAGTGGAAGCGCTTCGAGACAATAACTTCCGTAGGTTGTGGAGATAACTCGAACCAGCTGGTTACATGGTAAGAATCGCAAGGTAGAATTGAGTCGAATAGTCAAGTTTAGTACTTACATCCGAGGAAGTTGCGAAAAGCAGATCCAGCGTATAGTTCTTTGAAGATAGCGATGGAATTGGCTGCTTTGTATTCAGAAGGTTCATTAAATAAGCAATGTGTTCCGTAATGTCCAGTAGATTTGAAGGGCAGTAACCAAGATAAGTTGGAATAATTGGAGTCGAGCACATCCACAGTACATTCGGAATGTTAAAGTCGCCGATTATGATCATTTCGTGATCTTTAAAATTAGAATGAAGATTATTTAGATTATTAGTAAATGCTATGTAAGCTTCTATGTGCTTACAGTGTTGAAAAATATACCGTAGATAGTATTAGTTTCATCTTCCCAATAATACAACGAACTGACACTTGCTCGATCAGCGGGTAAGCGTGTAACAATTCGCATTGAGAAACTAGTTGGATATGTTTCTTTACTACCACGAGAACACCTCCTCTACGAGATGAGTTTGTTTGAGCATATTTTCTATCACATCTAAAGATATTATACGAGTCGAGTTCTAAAAAAGCATCAGGAAACGAATCATTGAGCCAAGTTTCAGAGAACGCCATAATATCAGGAGAGACAGACAAAATTTCAATGTTTTGTTTTAAAAAATGTATTTTAGTTTTTAAGCCATGAACATTTTGATAATACAGTAAATGAGAATTTGGCGACGTCGAATTAAAAAATTTGAATTTGGTTTGTGGCTGCTTAATTTTGAAACTATTGTAGCGTAGTTTTAGATGTACTTAACTTGTTTCAGATCTTCAGGATGCTTAGAGTTATGATTTGTAACTTCCTCCCATAGCGCTTTCATGTGCAATCTTTGCTTCATAGTACGATCACAAAAAACATTAACGCCCTCCAGTAACTTCGATTTCGATCTTATATAATTAACTGGCTCTTGTGGAGAACCCAATATAATTACAATAGGACATTTTTATCGTTATTTGATTTCCCAATACGATAAAAATCTACTAGCTTATAAGAATGGGCAGTATCCAACCGCAGGAATTTTAAAATAACCTCCTTATGGGCATGCAAAGAAGTAGATTCCTTGACTCCTGTAAAGATGAGATTGTGGGATCGTCGATACCTTTCCATAGCTTAGCAAAGAAACTTTCATCGCGCGTTGATGATTCGGTTGGCGATACATTGATCTTAAGTATAACTTCTTCCAACTTCGTTTCAACTGCAGTTATTTTACTATCTAAGTTCGTAAATTAAACTGTACACACTCGATTATACTTTAAGCAAGGAAACGCCGTACGTAGACAATATTTCGTCACACGTGAGTAGTATAGGGCCCCCGATAGCCAGACGTAAACACCCCCCACTCCTCCACCTTGAGGTAGGTCTGGCGCCAGACGGCACGCGCGCCTTGGGATAGGTCAGGGGTTAATGACCTCATAATTAGGTGATAATGGTTATTAATGTGTAATTAATGTCAAAACAAGCAATAAAAATGTCAATAAATAATGTTAATAGGTTAATTAATGTCAAATAAATATTAATTTATGACCGTAAATAACATCATGGCCGCCATGTGAGGTAGGCCAGTCGTCTGACGTAAACAAAAACGTACGGACAACCTTTGGCACGACGGTGAGGTAGGTCATGGTTCAGCGACCTGATACACGAGTGCATCGTGGTTAATTGTTATATAAACAATTAATAAAGACGATAATAAATATCGATAATTGGGTAATTAAAGTCATATGAGTGTTCATAATGATGATTAATTGATAGTTTGCGTATAAACAAATAATAAAGACGGTAATAAATAACGATAATGACCTTGCGATAAACATATAGGTACGTGGGCCCCTTTGGCGAAGAGTTGAGTCCATACCCCACTGCCTCCTTATTGTGTAATTATATTTACAAACACAATGCTCCACTGAGAAACTGAAATTTC
Source organism: Trichopria drosophilae (assembly GCA_030407085.1). NCBI lineage: Eukaryota > Metazoa > Arthropoda > Insecta > Hymenoptera > Diapriidae > Trichopria > Trichopria drosophilae. The sequence goes on along the minus strand of CM059584.1, from coordinate 138,386,932 downwards.
CTACGTCGTTGGAACGCACATATGTGACTTATATTCGAGACACTCGGTTTTCTAGGAAAATTTTAAAGACGAGGGGGAGATAAGGTTCAGATGTAAGCTAGAATAAGTTATGAATAAAAAAATAATATAGACTGTGCTAAACCCCCATGATTGCGTAATTAGTGTCAGACAGGTATTAATACTGATTCTTTAAAGTCAGTGTACGTATAAACAAATAATAATAATAAATGATAACGCAGTTGTGAGGTCACTAGCCGTACATAAACTAATCTGTACGGGGTCCCTTTGGCGAGAATTTGAGGTGGGTCATGATTGAACGACCACTCACAGACTGCGTATTAGTTGTCATATTTTTTTTTTGTTATGATGTCTATTAATATTTTCCTACATAACACATCGATGACCTTTATGGCGCATGTGGCGCACGTGTCGCTCCACATGCATGTCGAAATAAGAAACTGGAATTTCTTACGCGCCGTCGCCGTTGGAACGCACATGTGGCTTATATTCGAGAGACCCGGTTTTCTAGGAAAATCTTGAAGACGAGGGGGAGATAAGGTGCTAGAAGTACGCTAGAATAAGTTATGTGTAAAAAAATAATATAGATTGTAATAAATTACGATAGCGGTCTTGCGACAATCAGATTTGTTTGAGACCCTTTGGCGAAAAGTTGAGGTAGGTCATGCAGTATTACATTTTTCTTGGAAATCACTCAAAATACGAAAGAGGATGTCTCTTCCTATGAACTTCGAATGGGATGAAAAGCGACTGAAGAGATTACGTAATATCATATGCTTACCTTGTTGTCTTAAAGTAATAATTACACAAATTACATAATTTTTTTTTTTTTTTTGACGGAGGGGGGAAATGCGTCAGGCACCATAGGGGGTTGAAGATGTTGTGTAACCCCCCGTGCGTCGGACTCCCTCACCTTTGATGTTAACGGCAAGGTTTACCGACTAAAACCCTAACCTCCCTTGGCCGTCCAGAATCCACGTGTGCAGTCTGCAGCAGAAAAGTGGCTCCGATATCCATCTCCTCCATTGCAGACTGCACCGGGCCACTTCGTTTGCAAATGTAACCACTCCCTCTACCATTGGGTAAGTGGTTACAGGATCTCGTGTGACCTCAGTAGACGGAGAGATCCCAGTAGCACTGCTTTCTGCATTCGGCCTGCGATGAAATTTGCATGTTCCCGACAGGCCGGAATGCTTTTGATGTTTTGGAGGAATGTAGGTCTCATTCCTCCCAGCACTCCAATTATCAGCACGACGAGCTTGATTTTGAATCCTCGATACAGCCTGCGAATCTCGAACAGGAGTTCCTGATATTTCATCCGTTTTTCGTCCTCTTTGCTGACTATATTTGTTTCTGCTGGTGCAGAAAACTCGATGACGAAGATGGATTTGTCATCGAAGTCAACCAGGACGATGTCAGGCTTATTGGCTGATATTTGCCTGCTCGTCGGGAATGAGTAATTCCAGTATATTCGTCACGACTCATTCCCGACTACGGATTCAATATCAGTGGGGACGTACGGCAAAACTGGGGTTGCATCAATACCATAAGTGCTGCGAAAATGGTAATACAGCACTCGAAGAGCCGCATTGTGACGTTCGATGTATGCTGAAACTGCATACATTGGGCATGCTGCTAAAAGATGCAATAGTGTTTCAGCATGACATCAACACAATCTACAAAGCGTACTCTGTACCGCCTGGTGTAAGATGTTCTGGCGATACGCTAAGGTATTGATGACCCCATCCTGGCATGCGAAGATAAAACCCTCGGTCTCGGATTTCAAGCCGGCTGATCTTAAGAAGGAGAAGGTCATCTCTGCCGACAAGCCAAGTTGTTGGACATTTCGAAAGAATTGTCCATGCAACGGCTTGTCGATATGCCTTCCCTCCAACATACGGAGTTGTTCCTTCCGTATGTTAGCCCTGAGACGTACTGGGCACAGATTAATGACTGATTCAGCCTCCTGTGCACCACTACGTCCCACGTTGAAAACCAGACCGAGGTTTCGCGCCGCTCGTTCCGCCGCGTTGTACAAAAACGCCCCCTTCCCCTGAATTTCATGCTGATGTACTAGCATCAGGGGATCCTCCGTTCGATTAATCACGTCGCAAGCTGTTTCGAGGACCAATCGGTCATGCATACTCTCCAGGCTTAAAAGGCCACGACCTCCCATATTTCGGGGCAAATACAGTCGTTCCACGGAAGATCTTGGATGCAAACTGCGTTGCATACAAATCATCTTCCGTGTGCTTCGGTCAAGATCCCTTAGCTCGTCAACGTTCCACTTCAGTGCTCCAAAAGAATAGAGCACTGGTGATACGGCCAACATATTCGTGGCTGCCACCTTATTTCTCCCGGTCAATTCTGATGACCAGATCTGACGGAGAATGCGCCGGTATTTCTTAATGATGGAGGTTTTAGCAGCCTGCACATCCTGGACATGCCTTTGAGGTACGCCCAAATATGTGTAGGCTTCTTCGGCGCTAAGGTGGCGGATGACATTTCCGTTGACGAGCTCCATATCGTTGTTATGGGAGCCTGACCTTCCTCTGTGCAAATGAACGACTGCACACTTGTCCAATCCGAATTCCATGCCGATATCTCTCGAGTATGTGAGGGCGATGTTCAGAGATCGATGTAATTGATCTTCACCTGATGCGTATAATTTAAGATCGTCCATATAGAAAAGATGGGGGATCTTATGTACACGTTCACCAGGCGGTCCACACATGTACCCTTGAGATTTCCGGAGAGCAACGGATAGAGGCAATAGTGAGATGCAGAAGAGCAGAGGACTCAGAGAATCTCCCTGATAGACACCTCTTTGGAATTGAACCAGTCTAGACATGGTTCGACGCTTGCCCGATGTCATGACAAAGCGTGTTTTCCAAAGAGGCATCAGGAAAAAAAAAAGAGGCTTCTACAATTCTCACTATGTTTGGGTGGACATGGAGGCGTTTGAGCAACAAGCTTAAAAGCTCGTGCGATGTTGAGTCATACGCCTTCATGTAATCCAGCCAGGCTATCGACAGGTTACGCTTGCACTGGACTGCGTCCTGACAAACACACCTGTCGATAAGCAAATTGTCCTTGCAGCCGGATACACCTATTTTGCAGCCTCGTTGTTGTACTATCCGTTGCCACACCGGTTTCACGGATTTCTCAATACGTTCGTTCAAGATGTTAGTGAACAATTTGTATAACGTATTGAGACACGTGATCGGTCTATGGTTTCTCGGATCGGACAAGTCTCCCGATTTTAGGATTAGTTTCGTTCGGCCCTCCACCAGCCAGTGCGGAATGGGTTGGTCTCCATTTATATAAGAGGTGAATATTCGGGCTAGGTGTTGATGGACAGAAGTGAACTTCTTCCACCAATAGTTATTAATTCCATCCCAGCCCGGCGAGGAGAAATTCCTCGCTCCCGTGATGGCATTTTTCACCTCTAATGCACTGACGGGTGGGCAATCTTCACTTTGTTGTGTGACTTCGTCGCACAACTCGGTGAAGATTTCGATACCTGGAATGCCTGCATTAAGCCTAGATGTTTTCTCGTAGATGCTCCCCCAGAATTCCTCAACTGCGGCCATCGACGGAAACTCGCTTGAGGCTGCGATACGATGTTTGAAGAGGTTGGAAGGATTCGTCCAAAATATTGCATTTTGTCGAATTCCATCCTCCCGTCTTTGCAGCCTCTTTTTGGCATCCGCCAAAACCCGAATTTTATCCGCCAAACGTTGCTTGATGTTGAGCAACTTCAGCTTGTTCAGTGTGTGATAGTACGTCCGCAGTTGTTGTGCGAACTTCTTGACTTTTGCCGTAAATGAACGGCCAGATGTTAAATAGTCGATCACACACTGAACTCGGGAAGCGAGTTTCCGTGTCAGTCGAATCTTGCCGTTCAATTGAGACATGCGTTTTGTAATCTGCCGACTCCCCGATATCTGCGTCAGATTTCGCGGAGTCACCAGATCACTTGAAGCCTCGTAAACGCCACAATTGACCTGCCACAGGTCGCAGTCATCTGGAAGAGCATCCAGAAGTAGGCTATTTGCTCTGTCCAATTCTCGTCCTTAGGCAAAACTTTCGTTGTCAAATTTTGCCTAAACACGAGTGTCGTGCTTTCGGAATGTGGAGCATCTCTCCCAGCACCGCGTACGGGCTCAGTTGTTATTGCCCGCACGTCCGGTACCGGTCGACAGCTGGGAACAACGAAACCTATCCGCCTCAGATAGGCCACATAATCTCTCAGTTGTTGTTGAGAAAAGCGATCTGCCAGTTCGGGATGCATTACTGCAAACTGACTATGCATTCGCGCCATGTAGCCTCTCTGTTGCGGACAGCTCTCCTCGTAGCAGCGCATTAGATGTTGCCTGAGATCGTCCGTCCACTGAAATCGTCCGTGGATATTCGTGGGTCGTTGTCCCGGGACACCCGTTTCAGCTCCTCCACCTCGGGACTGGGCTGCATCCGAAGCAGCCCGATGGTCAGGAGCCCTGCGCGTTCTATTCATAGTAACCACAAATACAGGGAGTAGGGTGGTTAGCCCTACCCCCCGTTGTTATGCCTCTCTCGTTTGTCTCTTACCTCGCCATCCACTGGGGTTGGTTACCCAATCTCTGGCAAGGTTGCTAAGAGTCCAGGGCCCACCGGCTGTAATAAGCACACGTGGAGGTGAGAGTAGGCCATTTGGGAAGATAGGCTAGGACGCAGCTTTTTGCATAGTCGCATTGTGTTACGCATAATTCCCTTTGGGCCCCAAATTACATATTTTTTTTTATTTTTATTATTATTTTTATTATTATCATTAATAAATAGAATATCAAAAACAAATTCGCTTACATTGCTAATTTTTCTTAAGTAACGAGAAAACTATTGTTTTTTACAAAAATTTACATTTTTACAGCTTTGTTACATTTTATGCTTTGTATCCAAAAGGAAGGGAATATCTAGTCGAAATGTGACGCCTCTTTTTTAAAACTATTTTACATGTTTTTTCTTCTTTACGCGTTACAACTTCGTGAATTTCGGTTCGCCGTATCGCACTGAATCGAATTTTTATTTTTGGTGAGGTAGTAGCAGTGGTAGAAGTAGTACTATTATAAGTCTCATTTGCCATAATTAGCTGATAAATCGATTCGAAATTGATTTTATTTCCATTTTCGTAATTTAACGAAATCCCCTTGACCTTGCACGTATCGGAGTATTTCCCGTTAGTAGTACCTATGTACGCGATAAGCATAAAATTTAGGACCTCCCTAGATAAAAGTCTGAATGTAAGAACCTGGACCGTAAACCGCTAATTCATCAGTCAAATCTCCGAGAAAATTCCCGAGCTGTGGGTGGTATTCTTTGGCTGATGTGTGCCCGCCCGATAAGTAAATTACCGAGTCCGTATCAAAATAAAGTACGCGACGGTCCAATTTTTCTAGGTAGCTGTAGAGTTTCAGGCGAGCTTGAGCTGTCGTGTAAGCCGCTAATACAACGTTTGTGCAGTTTGACGATGACGATGTTCCAACCCTGTCAACCCCATTTAGAAATAAGACTTTTTCGTTAACGGAGAGAATACGCGTGACCTCTTTCGTAACATCTGAAAAAATGTCGAGTAACTCTTCTCGAGTAGTAATGGTCTCGGTTCGCTGCAAATTTTCGCGCTGACCAAATTTCCCCCAAAATGAATTTAAGCATAACTTGGCGACCGAACGTAACCCCGGGTTTTTTAAAATATTATTTTTGTCCAGTTTTATTCCTTCAGCCCGTTCATACGATTCTATGTGCAAATTTTTTGACGTTTCGTCTATACACTCTGCCGGCCATCCGCTTGCTTCCTGTTTGATTTTTAAAAATGTATCGATGTAATCTTTAAATAGGCCTCCGTCTTGTGTTTGTGGATTATACTGTGTTATTTTGTACTGCCAAATTTCTAATATTTCACGAACGCGGTATCCTTTTTGAATTGCTTTTTTTAACTCATCGGCTACCCACGTCCCTGTCAATATTCGGTCGGTTTCAGCATCGTGTTTACAGTCGGTTTGCGATTCATTCTCGCAGCAGCTTCTACAAAGGGGGAACAACAAGCGAGAATTCATTTTTACCGGAAGGACTGCATGATAAAGATTTCTGGGTGGTAGTATTCTACACATAACAAGTCCTTCGACCCCGTCTAAACTAATAGGCTCTTGCAGACTCATGATTGTCGCGCATTCCTGTCCGACATAAACGGTAGGATGACCTACGGAAAAACGACCGGTTTTACAAATGTAAGGGTACAGTGAACAGACATCTACGTATTTGATTTTTTCGTCATTTTTTACGGTATAGTACGTTGCCGTATTACCCGTCCGTCCGCCAAAAAATGCGTCTCGCGGATCTAAGATTTTGTACGTTGCCATAGGATGGTTATTGACATAAGCAGCAAGTTCCGCATCTGTTCGTTTTTCATGTTTGAAATCACACTCCCATTTTTCTATGAGAGTATAACCACTTGACCGAATTAAACGCGATATGGATTGTGTATTTGCGTACAGTTTGTTAAAACTTTCGCCTGTAGCGAAATTTGGTTTGTCTCTCAACTCTGAGAAACACTGTCGACAACTGTGATAAAAACAACCGTGGAATTGAAATACGCGTCCCTTTGTGGTTTCAGATGTGTCGTTAGCGTCTGGTTGTAAATAGCCATCTACCAGTGGACCTTCGGGTAGACGATATTCACGACCACGACCTGCATGCACAATTTCACGACCGTATAACTTCTCGCACCAAAGAAGCCACTCTATCGCGACCTTCGATTGACAATTACACCTCCTATAGCTGTTACCCGGAGGTAAAAGACCAATCGTGTTTACTTTCAAAAAATTTTTTCGATATACTCGAGAACGCGCGGACGCAATGGTTACGGTTTCGCTAAAGGGACAAACGTTACCATTCTGGATAAATATTTTGCGAAAATCAATACACGCTCTACGCAAAATATCTACATCCATCTTACAGTACGCTTCTATATAGCGTTTCAAGTCGAATACGTCCCTCGCCTAGCACACGTGTTGTACCACTTATAAAAGTTGTCCCTTTCGTCAGGCGACATTTGTTCGGGCGCGTAAAACTTAGCATCAGGAAACGGGCCTACGTAATCTTTATTTTTTAATGTATTAAAAAGATGTAGGAAGTACCCCTTTTTCGCTACTGTCGGAAGACCGAATGCTTTCGGTAAAGCACTTAATTTCATTTGAAAATAATTTAAACTATCTATGAATATTGTATTTTGAAATTCAATTTTTATAATGCTTTTACCGTTCAAGATGACGTTTGGTTTACACGTTTTATTAAAGACTTTTTCTCGTTCGACTAAATGCCGAAGAAGAAACTGGGAATCAAAACCTTTTGCGTTATGCGCTATACAGACGATTTTAGAAAAAGCACATTTCTCACGAATCGCAATTTCCAACAACTCCTTAACGGGGTCATGTTTAAATACGTATTCGTGCATTCCACAAAAATCGCATATTTGCTCGATATTTGGAGAATCTATGCACTCCTCGCATACTTGATGAGCTACTCAAAGATTTACAATGTGGAGATTGACCTCAGAATTACCCCGATACGCTTCGTCTTGACGAGTTTCAAAATCGTAAAAAATAAATAATATTCGAGGATAATTACTATTTTTTGACTGTATTATATTGCTTCTACTAATACTACTAATACTACTACTACTAACACTATTAACGTGACTGATTGTTTTGCTGCTACCTGCGTAGCTTGCGGAGGATGAAAAAGAAGAAGAAGAATTGGCTAATGATGCTGACGGTTGTTTTTTTGTAACAATTTGCTGCATGAAGCAATGCTGGTTCAGATCGTGTTGAATTTTGCAGCGTCTGCATTTTCCAAGCCCGCACACGTGACGCCCATATTTAGAATTTATACATTTGTGACAATACATACAAATTTTTATATAATCGCATATGGTGCGCAGCCCTTTCCCTAATTTCGAATAAGATCCAGGAGCGCGATGTCTACGGAAACAGTCTGCATTATAAAAATCTCGATTGCAACTATTACACTGAAACGAATTATCGGATTTTTCACACGCGGACTGTGCGAAACACATGTTGCACGTGTGCGGACACTGATGGGAAGTTGGTCGCGCATATCGCTTGTTGCAATGATGACAATATCTTTTATATTTCCCCACCATCCCCATCAAATTTGTAATCATTGAGAAGCGATTCGCTTCTGCACGATACAATATGTTTATTGTATCACCGGTGAACACATTGAATTCTCGTCGACCGTCAAATATTAGATCTTCAGACTCGCCGATACCGTTACTGTCGTATATTACGAGTGCTATATTTTTATTTTTATAATAACGTTGAAATTCCTGAAATTGCAGAGTTGAACATCCATTTTCAGGAATTTGCACGTTAGATTCGCGAATAATTCTCTGCGCTTGTTCTAATTGGAGGGTGTTGTGGCTGCAAATCCTGTTCCATATTCCCCGCCACTCATCGACGGGAATTATCTTCTTTTGCAAAAACCATTCACCCACTGCAAGCACTCTTGCAAAATAGATGTTGTCACTGTTGCTAATAGTAACGATTGATTTGCTTCGAAAAACCGCTTCACTAATAATACTATTGTTACCGCGACCACGAGGAATACGTACATGATGTACCTCGATTTGAAGAGTGTCGTTTAGGTTAAAATTGGAAGCACTTTGCACTACTTTGCGATGCAGGCTCAGTCGCTTATAATAATCTAAAAAAAATATAAAAAAGCTTAATAAATATTAAATACATTTTTAATCGTCAAATTAATCTTTAAAAGACAATATTAAATTTACCATTATTAATTTCGCTGACGTAGGTCATACACCTTTGCTCCGGCTCATGGTGGGTGAAGTCTTGAAGGGTGGGCTGTCGAAACGTTGCATTTTCCCCCCTCAGGTTACCTTGCGTCAGGTCATCCGCTCTGATGCTGCGTTCGTCGTCTGCTGTAAGCGATGAGTTATCCGAACCAAGATCGTTCGTATCGACAGATGGCGAGTCATCCCACAAACGCTCCAAATCTGTGTAAAAGAATAGAAAAAAAATACAAATGCACGAAATTTTTACATAAAAATGCACGAACCGAAACGAGTCTTGCCACACGGTGCGAAGCGAACAAGTTGACACCCCGTTGCAATCGCTCTCGATTCGCCCTTGCTATGCTATTTGCTTAATACGTATATAAATTATTATTTATAATAAAGGAAGAATCTACCATACTGTGGACATTTTTAAACTTGCGGATATTATGAACATTAGACAGCATTACTGTCATACTATTTTGAAGATTTGTATTTTAGAAGATTATCTTCAGTTTAAATCGTCTAATATAAACATTAGAAGCTCTGTACGGAAGGTAGCAGCATACCCTACATGGTCAAAAACAGTTAGTAGAAGATCTTTTATTTACATCGCAACAAAATTATTTAACTTTTTGAGTTGCTCAGAAAGTGAAGAGATTTCCATAAATAGAAGCACAATCAGTAAAAAATTGCAACAGTGGATCAAGAAACATCCGAACATTTGGAACATCGTTTTGGAATAATCAAATAAAGGAAAGATACCATATGCAACTGTAAAACAACTTGACTTCACATACATTCTTCACATAGAAGAATTCTTGAACATCTACACAAGAAGCGGAACATTCTTACTACACTCCTTTTTACCATATGGTGTTGCGGATGAGCACCTAAGCTCTTGCACACCACATACGGCGCTAGTGCGCACCTGCATGTACATTAAATATATATATATATATGTACATAATTGCATATAGTTTATCTATTTTTATTTAACTTTATGTATTGTTATCAATTGTAAGAGTTATATGTATGGAAATATGTGTGTGCAATAAATATTCATTCATTCATTCATTCATTCATTCATATTTCAAATTGTCTTTTGTTCCGTGGGGGTATACACGTTATTTTTTGTCGATCATGTTCATATATAAACATACGCTATTATAATGCCCGGGAAATGAGCGCTTCACCGGTACGAGAAGGTGCTGTTGTTGTGCAAGTGTGACAAAAAATTTATGGAAAAATTTATATCAAATGTTAAAAAATGAAAATTACTAATTTATCAGTACTTACAGGAATATGTTGTTGGTTTGACAATTTCATCTGCGGGCTGCAAATCGAGAGAACGATGAATCAAGCCTTTTGCGTCTCAGTTCACGAATTGGTTCCTGTTGTTCATCCTTTGAAATTCCGGCGAGAACTGTGTGTGCCTTCTTTCTGTTTGGGAATAACTAGCCCTCCACCCCTCCCCACGAGGAGGAAAGTTTCCCAACATTCCAAGACAAATGTTCCAAGCTGTGAAAATATATTCCAAGGAAATCAAAACTCTGATGGTTAATACACGGCAGTAGAAATTGGGCAGAGAAGGGTAGGCATGGGACATGAGAATCTAGCTTACCTGCTATTTGTCACCTGACTCTACCCCGTTATGATCACAACTTATTTTCTAGCATTGAGGGTCCTAATATTATTTTTTACTTCCATAAACATCGTGGACCGTAACTTCTATATTTTTGATATAGAGTGATCCAACGCTCAGAATTTGTTTAAAATGGGATTTATTCTTTTATGTGAAGGGAACCATAAAAATATACAGAACTGCATTACATTCTAAATGGCTTCGAACTAAACACTAGCGAACATCTGTATATTTTTATGGTTCCCTTCACATAAAGAAATAAATCACATTTTAAACAAATTCTGAGCGTTGGATCACTCTATACCAAAAATATAGAAGTTACGGTCCACGATGTTTATGGAAGTAAAAAAAAATATTAGGACCCCCAATGCTAGAAAATAAGTTGTGATCAAAACGGGGTAGAGTCAGGTGACAAATAGCAGGTAAGCTAGATTCTCATGTCCCATGCCTACCCTTCTCTGCACAATTTCCACTGCCGTGTATTAACCATCACAGTTTTGATTTCCTTGGAATATATTTTCATAGCTTGGAACGTTTGTCTTGGAATGTTGGGAAACTTTCCTCCTCGTGGGGAGGGGTGGAGGGCCAGTTATTCCCAAACAGAAAGAAGGCACACACAGTGTTCACAGATTTAGTATGCATCTCGGGCACGCGCAGTATGAAGTTACGCTGATTGGCTGCCGGACTCCCCGCGGAACCGCGGGAATTCAAACGGCACGTTGGCGGATGAGTTTCAATGCAAAATCATCAATTTTGACATGAAAATGCATTTGAAAAATTCGGGTTTTTGACCAAGTCGGTGCAAGACGTGTTTCTTTCTGAAATACAGAAGAAAGAATTAGGAAATTGCAAGAAATATTCTTTTTGTAAGCATGACAGTATAAAAATTCCTAAACCTGAAATAGCCAAACCTGGAGGAAGGCAGTCTTCATAAAATATTAGTTAAACCTGCAAGCATCACAATCGGTATACCGGTAGCCTAATATAAGCGATATCTGCACTGAATAGGACCGCATCGTCAATATAGAGAGCATTATAAAGTGGATGCGCGTTTGCGAGTTGTGTGAATTGCGTCCGCGAGCGTATGGGCGTGCTTGTGAGTTCGTACAAACGTGTTTATTCTTGCGTGTCACTGTATGTATCGCGATGGAGCTCCGCATTTATTCCAAATTGTTTTGGACATGGACGAAATAATCAGGTGTGTGTGACGTGACGTCAATGAATTTCAATGGATTTGAGATCCGAATGTTTGGAATGGTTTATTTCCTGTATCTCATATTATATGCCGTACGTCTGATATATGGACGTAGATGTACATCCCTCATCCTTTAGTCCTAAGACATCACGCTGATTGCCTATCAGTAGGATCAACTAACGGGATCATTATTGCGATTACACGTGTCAAGAAAGAAGTTCGTCTAGGAAGTTTTCAACATTTAATTTCTGGACATTATTCGAAATAAATTCTTAAAGTTTGTTTTTTCGCTGGATTTTCCAATATCTTTAGGTATTTATGCAAACAGGTCAGTTAGGGATTTCCATTATTTTCTTTGTTTTCGGACTATTTCATAGCGCAAACCGGCAAACATCAATAATTTTCTTTGGACATACATAAACGCCCTTCACATTATGGTGCCGGCTCGGGTTGCTTGCATTCCAGCCATCATGGTTTGTAAGGCTAGCGTATCTTCGTGTATCGCAGTCGGTATTCTATCCCTCGATACCATTACTCTCTCGGGGTTTGTTTCGATGGACAGGATACACCTCGTTCACGACGCGTTTCGACATAAATTATTATTTTTTTTTTTTTTTCAACTCCCATTTATTTACAATCTGTCAGTATGGACAATAAGTAAAATTTTATAACATAATATTTCTAATATTGCTAAATAACATGCAGATGCTTTTCCAGTGATCAGCATCTATATAAAGACAAAAAGTAGTACGGTATACATTTCATAAAAATTTTTTATATAAAATTATTTAATTTGTTCCTCTTCAGTCTTGAATTTTTAAAAGTGGTCGTCAATAAGTTGACAGCCAGCGGGTTCAGATGTTGAGTCAGCCTCATTTTATATTTCGCGAAGATACGATTTATTTCTTCTTTAACAGAACTAATGAGTAGATCTTTTCGTATTATTTCGTTTGGTACAAACCGAGGTGCATTTAAGAAATTTCTCAATGTTTTATTCTGAAATCGCTCGATTATTTCAATATTCGAATTTGAAGCTGATCCCCAGAGTTCGATTCCGTAGGTCCAAATTGGCTTTAGAATACACTTATAAATCAAAATCTTGTTTTCCGTTGAAAGTTGCGATTTTTTACCGATTAACCAGTACATGCTTTTTATCTTCACGTTGAGTTGTTTGCGTTTGTTCCAGATGTGATCTCTCCAAGTGAGACGTCGATCTAAATGTAAGCCTAAGTATTTCACTTTATTTTGTTGGGGTATTGGCAAATTATTTAGATAGATGGTGGAACAGTAACATTTACAGATTTACTTTCATTGGTTTTTATCCTCCAATAGTTACACCAGGTTTGTACTTTATTTACATGGTTTTGTAGGTTTTTGGTTGCTTGAGCTGCTGTATTATGAGTTGATAAGACGGCAGTATCATCTGCGTATATTGCAATCGTATTTTCATCCATCGTTGGTAGATCTGCGGTGAAAAGTAGGTACAAAGTAGGGCCTAAAATACTACCTTGAGGTTGTTAAGTACCAGTCCTGAAAAGGACTTGTAGTAACAATAAGGTATGAAATACACTGAAGTTAAAGTTTGAAGTATTTATTTATTTATAGACTATGTTACGCGGGTCGTACATAAGAATATATTCGAGTCGATGGTGGTAGGTTGCGCGGAACCGTTTTAGTCGCGGTCTTAGTCCGAGATTTTAGTGGACTTTGTCACGGATGGAAATTGACTGAATGGCCTATGGATTTCATCGACCAGGTAACCTCGGGAAAACGATAAGATTTCCCGAAGGTACGTGGCTGTAGCTCGTGATGGGCCGCTGGACTCGAAGGGAGCCTGATAAGACTTTCGTAAGAAGTCTGATAAAGCTCTCGTGTCTCGAGACCGGATGTGTATTCAGATATCGTCTATTCGTTTGATGCGTCGCTGTCGAAAGATAGCGGTGCATCGAACTAGATCGATTAAATATTTAATTAGGCGTTTATCGCCGAAAATATATACACGTGATGTTCCGAGTGCCGTAAGCGGAAATCCTCCAACAGCCCATCTCGGTATCTAAGGCTGAAGTTTACGGAGATCGTTGTTTGTCCGGAACAACTAAGATTACATTAAAATATAATAATCTACGTGCGCGGTGCCATAAGATATTAGAAGATGGCGCAGCCGCGTACGTAACACGCCCGGGGCCTAAAAAATCGACGTACCACCGTCGATCAACATAAAAATGAATCTATATAATACAAATCTTTGATTGAAACTTAAAAAAAATGACCCAACGCAACGCGTGTTAGTAATATATATATGTATACAAATATGTTACGGTCATCTTATACAATTGAAAGATCTTAATCCTAGAGTTAGTATTTTACAAGATTGTGAGTACGCGTAGTATATGTATATGTATATGTATATGTATATGTATCCTGTACATCAAATAGCAGTAGTGGCTATGTATGTGTGTGTCGCGAGTGTAGTGTATTTATATATACTAATTTCGTGTCTTGGAAGTCCTGCATACTTTTGGACTAGGAACCATATCTGCTGGGCATGCCCTGGTTTATTGCAGGAGTGTCGCCGCATAGCAGACACGAGTCGTTTGAGACTGGGTTCCGACATCCTGCATGACTATCAGTGGGACCATTTCGTTTTCGGACTTCGAGTCTGAGCCTGGCTTTGTCCGAGTGCAACAAACGCGACGCTGCCGAGGTGTTGGAACCTGAAAGTCTGAAACAATACTCTTTCCACAAATTAGTAGATGGAGAGACCCCCAAGGGAGGAATCTCCAGATTACAAAGGCTTTTACAATAAACAAGATTGAATCTGGTGTATATAGTGATTATCATAGTGGATAGTGTTAATAACGCGTTAAAAAAAATTGTATTCCAGATATTCCGATTAGTATGGGAACCACGCGAGGTAAAACGAACGATCCGCCCGTTCTATTCACTTTCTTCAAATACGCGGCCGATTGCCGTCATAACCCTACGTATGCGCGAGGATGTAAAGGGTGAAATTCCCGAACCTAGGGATTCTTCACCAGAAGAACCAATCCCTGCCGCACTATCGCGGATTATGGAGACTCTCCGGTCGCGTCAGTCGAATCCAAATGAGTGAGTAGTGCTTATTTCTGTTACCCATTTTTGTCATTTTTTCCCTATTGTATTGACTTGACACTTCTTTCCGATTTTCCAGTAGGCGTCAGGTGTTCTATCGCCTACGAGATCGTCTAAGGGAACGAACCTCTCATCCACTCGACTCCGGACCGTCAAAATTAATTATCCAGTATCGTATCGACAGATTTCAAATATTTTATATATATAAAAATGTAGATTGACACTGATAATAATAAAATAATAATTTTAAAATGTTCGTTTTTCCGTAACATGTGTTTGTATGTGTGAGAGAGAGAAGAAAAATAAAATGAATGAACAAATGCAAATCACCGTTTGGCATCCTTTGAATTTTTAAAAGACACGATTTCTCTCTTCAAATTTTTGTCATTATCAGAACGTCTACTCGGTAACGTTGATTTTTCGGATGCACGACCCCAAAGCCTATTGACGCTTCTTCGGCGTCATCCAGTTCGAGCCCGAATGTTTTCTCGCCGTGGATACTTGAATGCCATCCGTGATAAGCTCGACGTTCCATTCAACGTAATGGTTCAAAAATGAACAGATAGAATCCCCATAATGACTGGATGTAATTGAGAGCAGTAATTTGTGTTTGTTCCACTGATATTATATATTATTAAATTCATAGAAATTTGTACGAGTTAAATTTGTGTATTGATAAAAAAAATGTAAAATAATGCGAGATTGTGCCATCTTTTGTATAATTAAGTGTTGTGTAATTTTTCTTTACTCATCTCATTGTCTGTATCGTCCCAAGAATCTGAATCAGCTTGGTCCGGGTTGAAAAGTGGATCGTAGGCTTTTCTTAGTTTATCGACGTGGACTATCTTGCTACGTGTATTAATTTTGATTTTTATGTTTCGAGGTCCGAGGATTTCTAAGATTTCATACGGTCCTATATATTCGTCGTCAAATTTCCCTTTAGTCGGTTCCTTGATAACCCACACCATTTCGCCTATATGGAAATGTTTGACGTTTAGTTTCCGATCATAGTATCGTTTCGAACGATGTTTTGCTTGGCTTAAATTCATCGCCGCAAGCGTTTGAATTTCCTGCAGATTTCGTGCAAGATTCGCCAAGTAATCGTCGTAAGTGACCAATTTTTCACGCGATGGGAACCTCGTTGGAGTCCTTGCTTTCCTGCCGAAAATTAGTTCGAAAGGCGTGAATTGTGTACCTTCATGTTCACTTACGTTGTAAGAGAACATTGCATTTGGTAACCATTCGTCCCAATTCCGTCGATCAGTAACGATGGTTTTAAGGTATTCTTTCAGGACATGATGGCTGCGCTCGAGACTACCGTTGCTCTGTGGGTGATACGCGGTAGTTTTCGACTGCTTAATTCGGAAGAGTTTGGCGAACTCTTTCAGTACTTTGCCAATAAAATTCTTTCCTTGATCAGTTAGAATTTGAATTGGCGAACCATAACTGCAAATAAAATGGTCTGTGAAAGCCTTAGCGATTATGGGAGCGGTAATCTCGGGTAGCGGAATCGCGAGGGAGTACTTTGTTAATTGATCCTGCACTGTTAATACGTACCGATTCCCTCTTTCCGTCAAGTCTGTTGGTCCCCAAATATCAAGAGATACTTTGTCGAAAGAATATTTCGGTGTATCCGTTATAACCATGGGCAATCGCGTTTTCACTCTTTTTAGTTTTTTACCTTGGCAAATTTGACATCTTCTGATGTACTCCTGAATATCAGATCTCATGTTACGCCAATACCACTCTTTGCAAATACGACGATAAGTTTTTCTAACGCCCTTATGCCCTCCTATCATTGCGCCATGAAATTCGCGGATAATTTCCATGCGGTCTGTTGTAGGCGGAATTCGTATGTTATTTTCGCAAAAAACGATTTTCAATTTCTGGTTAGAAAATACGGAACGAAATTGTTCGTGAATATCGTTCCATCGTATTTTCGTGATGATGTCTTCGTCATGGCCGACCCTCAATTTTACGACTTTATCTTTCGTAATTTGAGTTTTTAAGTTTTTTAAGCATTGTATGATGGACATTTTCGATGGTACATCATTTGTTGTGCCCGCTATTATTAATCCGTAGATTTGTACATTTCCCCTTTTTGATGTTATTACGTTTCCTATTTTTAAATCTGTTTTTTCTATTTTCCCTGTACGTATGTACCGTCGTTCCCGTAAGGTTAAGACGATTTCGCTATTAAATTTCCCATCTGCGGTAGTAAAATACATAATATGTCCCGTTTCTTCGAATAAATGTTTTCTTGATATTTCTAATTTTAGTTTATCGCTCTCAAAATCTGTTGTGAAAGGTTCGTCAAGATTTAATTCTGTGTCAATACCACTTGTTTCGGTCGTTTCGGTCGTATCTGTTTGACCTACTTTTGCGATTTCAGGTGACCCGACGGGGAGATTAGTGTCCTGTTTGGGGTCTTTAAAATTTCGAACGTGCTGCTCTTCGGTTTGTGATTGTGTGTTTACGTCGGCCTGCACCTCTCCAGATGTAAACAAACCAGCTGAAGGGTCGGTGTCCTCGATCTCCATTTGACTTTCGACAGAGAAATACGGAGTGTAGTGATCATCTTCCAAGTGAAGATGATATATTTTCGAAATGTGAGGTGTTCCTATATGACAGTATTCCACGGATTTATCTGTATTATATCTATGGACGCAGAAATTTACCTTATAACGGAGCGAAAAAATTTTAAGGATGTTGTCATCACCATATTCGCACTCTCTATCGAGTATGATGTATGCGCGGATGGGCTCTGCGCAATTCTGGGCCTGATCGCTATTCTGCAGAATTCTTTTCAGGTCATAAAATGACATATCCAAGTTATGCAACTTGATCAACGAGTGGAAGAGGCAGTTTCCATCATTGACAATATTCACATCTCTTTCAAATTCCGTATATGGTTCGGCACATTTGTTTCCTATTTGATAATTCAACAGTGTGTTAGATATGCCGTCGGTACTTGGATTAGTGTGCGTGTAAAGCTGCTCTATGTCCTTTCTTCTTTCTTCTTGGCTTCTCGGATCTTGCGGTTTCCTTTTTCTAACTGCCACACGCGGGCTTGTTTCGGGTGATGGTAAATGCTTTCGCTTTCTCGGCTTTACTTGGGGTTTTATATTTAATCTCGGAGTTGATAGTATTTCAACTGTGTCCATTTCATTTCCATTGGTCCTTGTATGGTGTCGTTGATCTTCTATATCCATTTGAATTTCTTCGTCCGTAGTCACATCGATATTTATGTCCTCCTTTCCTCTTAATGCGTTTTGATTGTGCGGTTCAGTATGGCATGTCGGTATCTGTGGTGTTTTTTCTGATATGTCGAGATTCCTATTAATTAATACGGCTTCATCGCTCCAAGATTCTGATTCCCAATAGTATTCAGAAAGTGAGTTTCTATTTAATATTTCACTGTCGGTATCAGACTCATCGTCAGGTGTAGAATACGCTTTATCAATCGCTATTTCATGGTTGTTATCATGGTTTGCGGGAGATAGTGTTGCATCGCCATCGATGCGTTGCTCTGTCTCTCGTTTTCCCATTGTTGTGTCCTCTTTCTTCTCGTTGAGAGGCACGGACGCTACCTGCTTTTTGGACGAGCCGTTTTCCGAAGGGATCGTACGCACTGCAGACGAGCCCTGTGTATCAATTCTTAATATGTTTTCCTTTCGCTCGTCGTTTTCGTCCTTTTCTTTCGTCAAGTCCAGCGTACGATTTTCTTTCTCGCTCGCTTCGTCTGTGTCAAACCGTTCGTCTTCGTTCGTATCGCCTACTCCCTCTTCTTTTCTCTCTTTACTTAACTCCATTGTATTTCCACGGGTTTTATGTGTATTCGAGTCTTCTTGAGCGATTTTGGGAAAAAATGAGACCGTCGATGATGGCAACAAGCGCGATGACGGGAGTCTTGTTGTAAATTTAAAATCAATGGTTGGATAATTCGAACCTAGATAATGTTGAGGGTTTGTTAAGTTAGAATTTCTGTGCGGAAGCGGTCGTAGACGGTAGTCATCAATACGCGTGTTCGTGTAGCGTCGGTTTCTTGGCCATGAAAATTCCTTATCATCGATCCTACGTCCTTGTTTATATTTTCCTATCCTTTTTTTCTTCTTTCTGCGACGCTCTGATGCTTCTCCTCTCCTTTTTTTCTTTACTCCATTTTCTATGCGTTTGCGTATTTTTTATCCTTACCTATCGCATATCGCTCAATCTTATTGTTCCCCGATAGTACATGATTTGCTGGTGCAAATCTAAATGGAGATTTAGGCCGGACCTCCTCGTTCAAAACGGGAGCTATAAATGGAGTTTTAGGATACGGGACATGGATCGATGTTGTTTCGGGCATAGGCTTGAACACTTTACCCGATCGCGTTTGTCCTGTTGTCGTCGCGATTTTCAGGTAATCGGGAATCTCCAGTAGTTTCTCGGCTTCTGAAATGTATTTTTTCCGAGTTATTTTGACATTTCCCGAAGTTTCCTTTTTTGTATGTTGTGTTGCCTGTATTTCCGAGACGTTATCTTCGACATCTCCGTTTGTATCCGAATCTTCCGTTCTAGCGGCTATTGTTTTTCTTGCAATAGGCCGTCCGTTGGAAGAACTTATCTCCATATTGGACCCTAAATGTATTGGATGATATGGGCGATTTCTCTCCTGCGACTTTTTTGTTTTCTGGAGCGGTCTGCATTTTGCAACCGAATTTTTTGACTCTTGTTTTCCACTCATTTTCTCAATCGTAGTTACATTTACTCTTGCCAATGTCCTTGATTGTGAATTTGTGATGTAAATGTCGTTTTTCATTTTCTTTACTATAAGCATTTTAAATTTCTCGTTTTTCTCCTTAATTTCGATTTCTTTTTCGTTTTCGTCATAATCGATGGGTCGACTCCCATCCGCCGGGTTACGCGACAATGCATCGGCATTAACGTGTCTTTTTCCTTTTTTGTACATAATAGTATATTCGTAATCTTCGAGCTTCATATAAAACCTATGCAGACGACGTGTCAGGACTTTCATTGATTTAGAATAAGTAAGGGGTTCGTGATCTGTAATTAACACGAACTTCCGTCCATATAAGTACGGATGAAATTGCTCCACGGCGTAAACTGCGGCGAGCATTTCTTTCTCTGAAGTCGTATAACGCTCTTCAGCCCCTTTCAAGCCTCGCGATGCATATGCTACGGGCCTATCTTCTCCTAATTTGCCTTGAGAAAGTATCGCTCCAAGAGCGAAACCTGACGCATCGGTTGATACAATAAATGGTTCCTCGAAATTTGGGAGTTGTAGTACCGGGCCTTCGCATAATTTAATTTTTAGCGTTTCAAATGCCTCGATTTGATCCTCCCCCCAAATAAACGGCTGCGAACTACGAAGCAGTATAACTAGAGGATGTGCAATTTTCGAAAAATTTTCTATAAAGCGTCGGTAATATCCCGCTAGACCGAGAAACTGCTTAATATTTTTTCGATTTTTCGGTACCGCGAAATTCATCACGGCTTCTACCTTCTTAGGATGGGGTTTGACGCAACCGTTTCCGACGCTATGCCCTAGATAAATGGCTTCCTTACATAAAAATCTGCATTTTTCAGGTTCGAGAGTAAGATTTGCTTTGCTTAAACGCTCCATTAACCGCTCGAATTTTATCTTGTGTTCTTTCAAGTTTTTTGCATAGATCACGATGTCATCGAGATATACAAGTAATTCAATTCCTTGGAGTCCCGATAACACGAGATCCATTAAGCGTTGGAAGTCACTGGGCCCATTTTTAATACCCATGGGCATTCGAACATATTCATAATGCCCGTGTGGAGCCGAAAAGGCAGTTTTATGGGCGTCTCGATCATTCATTGGGATTTGATGAAATCCTGATTTCAGATCGAGAGTCGTGAAATACTCCGATTGACCCAATTGATCGAGTATTTCCGTGACGTTGGGAATAGGATAAACATCGCCTATTGTCTTTTCGTTAAGATCACGAAAATCGATAACCAACCTCCATTTTTTAATCCCATCTGGTCCGGGTTTCTTTGGAACGATCCATGCTGGTGAATCGTATGGAGAGGTCGGCTACTTGTTTTTGCAGTTCTTCCTTAATTGCTGGAGGTTGCCGATACCGTTTTGCTCGGGTGGGTACGTCGTCCTTCGTATGAATTCGGTGCGAGAATACCGTGGTGCACCCCAACGATTCTCCCGGCAAGTGAAATCTTTCGGGACTTTCTGATATCAATTTCACAACGTGATCGCGCTCTTCGTTGTTTAGATGCTGTAAATCTATTAATTTTAAGACCTTTTGAGCTCTCTCATTCTTCTTCGCGGTGTATGCCCTCACGTTCTTGACATTATCATCGTAGGTATTTAAAAATGGCAGTTTCGCGATTTCGTCGTATTCATACGCATTCCCAGACGGTATAATATCGCACTCCTCTAATTCGATTTCCGGAATTTTGACGGTAACTTCTTCTTCGTGCGTATTTATTATATAAAGGTGTGTATATCCATTATGGTTTTTAACTAACGCATTCCCGAAATATATTCCGTAGCCAAGGTTGATCTTCGGAACATAGCCTATCTTTATACCGGTTTTTATTTTGACGCGAATGACCTTTCTGCATCTGGGTGGGAGTGTTAGAGTCTCATCATCCATGAACGGGATGGTAAAGGTCCCAAATTGCAAACAACCGTGCCTATAATCGATATTAACGGCGTGTGGCCGGAAGAACGGATCTCCTAAAATTCCGTCTTCGGAGATCGGAAATTCGTCGCGTACCACTTGCATTTCGACCGGTATATCGTCAAAGTTAATTTTGACCGAACCCACCGTTCTTGTTACCCCATCGCCTATGCCACTCAAGTCGTATGTGGTTTTTACGTCGACCGTCGCATTTCTTCATAGGCAACTGAGTTTAATCAAATTAATCTCAGCGCCTGAGTCAACCAAAAACTTGTTCGACTTGCTGTAAAAATCCTCACTTTGGATTTCTACTCTCGGGCACCGAACGAGCTCACTAACCCCAAGACGGATTGCGGCTGGTCGGCTGACACCTGTCGGACTCGACGACCTTTCTCTTGGGCGCTCGACGATCCTAGGGTACGTCGAGCGCCTTCTAAGTTTAAATCCTCGTTGCGTGGAAGGCGAGAATATTCTTGTATATTATTTTTACGACTGTCATTGGCGAAAGGTCTATCATTCTGGCGTCGCTGCATATTTTCGGGTCGCCTATCTGGGTTATTGTTACGCGAATAATTTTCGTGCGACTGTCTCCTAACATCTCTGTAAAAATTTTCGAGACTGTTAGGGTTCTCGTAACGATGTTCGTAACGGGGATCTCCAAAATTTCTCAAATTTTCATTTCGACGTGAGTTCTCAAATCGCCGCGAATCTTCGTAATGACGCGGATCGTCATATCGGCGTGAACCGTCTAATCGAGGCGAATTATCGTACCTTCGCGAATGACCATATCGCGGCGTGATATTCGGTTTGATATCCTGAGCCCGCTGAAATGAAAAACATCTTTCCCTGGTGTGCCCTATTCTACCGCAGTGATCGCACTTTGTTTCATTGTAGCGTTTTATATTGCATTCTTCTTCTACATGCCCGTCTTTTTGACAGTAATTACAGCGGAAATCTCTATCAATGTTTGAATTGATTATATGCGCGGATGCATGCCGAATTATATTACTGGACGAGGCGGACTGTCGTTCCGCGGCCTCGTCTTTCGCACCGAACAAAAAGGTGAATTTTCGCGCCGCGTCTATTCCTTCCTGCAATGTTTTTACAGGCGTATGCATTAGCCGCGATTCCATCATTCCTTTAGCTTCGGGAATGAATCGCTGCAATGCGGCCGAATCAGCGTTTTCAATTAAGTACTTTTTTATTTCATTGCCTAACTCGGAGTCGCTTTCGACTGTACTTGTCAAACGACTAACCGCCTGAGCGAGGCGACCCCCGAAATTTAGAAATGTTTCGCCTGTCCTCTGAGTCATGCTATTTATTTCTTCTAAAATATTCGCGGGATTTTCGGTGCGACCAAATGATTTTCTTAGATCCGTTAAGAAAGCATCGATAGTGTCGTATGATGATGTACGAGGTCCGAAATGGCTTGCTTCGCCGGACAGTTTTGTCCGTAGAAGAAGCAAGAAAGGTCGAGCATCTTCGGGGCTCAATATCGAGAACGCATCGCGTACAGCTCTTTCGAACGTTCGAAATCACTCAAATTGGCCGTCGAACGAGGGAATGATGCCTAACGCCTCATTAATAAGGGATGGTCTCACGGTCACTGATAGTGGAAAGTTTGCGGACGTGCTTTCCGAGTCGATTTTTATATTTTTTGACATTTTCGCGGTTACCGTGCAAAGAAAAATACTATTTAAACACTATATGTGGGTGTACTCTGATTCAATCCAATTTATTTCTTTGTTATTTTATTTTATTTTCTTTTTATTATTATATGTGTATATATTTTTTGGTTTATGTCAAATATCAAAACAATCGGAAATAAAGACACACAATATATATATAAAAAAAAATATAGCGTTTGATGAAGAAGGTGGAAATTTTAACTATCTATATGTGATTAAAAAAGAGTCACTTACCCTGTGGTTTGAGTGATGATCGCGATCACTCCCAAGATTATTATGGAGAAGTTCATTTCCTCTGGTAAGTACAGGATGTCACTTTTGCTCACTTTTTTTTTTCACTGCACTCGCGTGGATATAAAATACCCCTCCGTAACGTGAGGGAGTTCGTAAAACAACGCGTAAAGGGAATAGGCACCCCACACGATCACTTCCGTCGGCAAAGAAAAAATCGCGCGCGAAGCTTCACCGCTGCCACCAATTTATGTTACGTACCAGTCCTGAAAAGGACTTGTAGTAACAATAAGGTATGAAATACACTGAAGTTAAAGTTTGAACTATTTATTTATTTATAGACTATGTTACGCGGGTCGTACATAAGAATATATTCGAGTCGATGGTGGTAGGTTGCGCGGAACCGTTTTAGTCGCGGTCTTAGTCCGAGATTTTAGTGGACTTTGTCACGGATGGAAATTGACTGAATGGCCTATGGATTTCATCGACCAGGTAACCTCGGGAAAACGATAAGATTTCCCGAAGGTACGTGGCTGTAGCTCGTGATGGGCCGCTGGACTCGAAGGGAGCCTGATAAGACTTTCGTAAGAAGTCTGATAAAGCTCTCGTGTCTCGAGACCGGATGTGTATTCAGATATCGTCTATTCGTTTGATGCGTCGCTGTCGAAAGATAGCGGTGCATCGAACTAGATCGATTAAATATTTAATTAGGCGTTTATCGCCGAAAATATATACACGTGATGTTCCGAGTGCCGTAAGCGGAAATCCTCCAACAGCCCATCTCGGTATCTAAGGCTGAAGTTTACGGAGATCGTTGTTTGTCCGGAACAACTAAGATTACATTAAAATATAATAATCTACGTGCGCGGTGCCATAAGATATTAGAAGATGGCGCAGCCGCGTACGTAACAAGGTACTCCCGCTTTTATATGATGTAAATCCGTGGTTTCTTCATTAACTTTCACTTGAAAAGTTCTGTCACTTAAATATGACGTTAAGATAGAGAAAAGTTGAGTAGGTAATATATTTTTAAGTTTCAAGAGAAGACCTTCATGCCACACTTTATCGAAAGCTTGAGAGACGTCTAGAAATACAGCATTGTAAAAGCTCTTGTTTTCAAATGCTTGTCTTATTGTGGTTGCTACTCTATTTACCTGTTCGATTGTACCATGGCCGTTTCTAAAACCGAATTGGAAGTGAGGAATCAGTTGTTTTGATTCGATAATACTATTTAGTCTTTTTAATATAATTTTTTCACAGATTTTTGGTAAAATAGGGAGTAGGCTGATAGGTCTATAGGAGGTTACGTCTTCTAGAGGTTTACCTGGTTTATTAATGAGCTTAATTTGTGCCATTTTCCATTGAGCTGGGAAGTGTCGTAAGCGGAAAACAGAATTGATTAAAATTATGATAAAACGTATCGCTTTATTAGGTAATTCTTTGAGCATTTTTCCTGTCCATCGTAGCCAGGAGCTTTTCTGTCTTTTAGGTTTCTAATGATAAACATAATTTCTTTAACTTTAACTCTTTTTATTTGAGTATTATCTTCAAAGTTGTTATCATAGTTGTTTAGTAATAGATATTCTTCCTCTTCAGTAATAATTCTTGTTGGTGTATCAAATGTCGTTTCCAGGTGCGTGGCAAAGGTAGCCGCCTTTTCACTGTCTTTCCTAGCCCATTCGTTATTCGATTTCCTAATTGGTGGTATGGCAAAGATTTGGGCGCTTGAATTTCCTCGTTGCTTTCCATAAAGAAAAATCAGTTGCTTCTGTAGCGGTCAGGTTATTCAGATATTCTTGAAAACTGTTGTTTCTGTTTTCCTGAATAATTTTTTTTTACTCGGCAGTTGTTCTGTTTAATTTAGTTTTTAAGGATTTCGATCTTGTGGATTGCCATATTCTTCTTAGTCTCCGTTTCTCCTTCATTTTATTTAAAATGTTAATGGGAATATTTTCAAATTCTTATCGATAGCATTTTCAACATCTTCCTTAGTCTTTAGTGGGATGTTACAAGAGATACTTTCATTTATATGCTGTCTGTAAATATACCACTTTGTTTTTTTATTATATGGTGAAAAATGAGTTTGAGATACTTTAAGCGAGACAGTAAATAAAATAATTATTGGCGAGTGATCAGAAGTTAAATCAAAACATGATTTTGTAGAGAATCTTTCCGGATTTAAACCTTTTACTATTGCAAAATCGATAAGGTCGGGAATTTTGTTTTTATCCGATGGCCAATACGTGGGTTCTCTGGTAGAAATTGCATGTAGATTTTCTGCCATTATTGTTGCATATAATTGCCTTCCTTTAGGATTAGGAGTCAAGGATCTTGATCCCCACCACGGGTGTTTCGCGTTAAAATCGCCGCCTACTAAAAACCTCATACCTAGTTTTTTAAAAAAGTGCGTAAACATTTCTTGATTTATAGAAAATTTCGGTGGACAGTAAACCGCCGAAAATGAGATAGGGCCATCTTTATCTTCCACTGTGACATTTGCTGCTTGAAGATAATCCTTTTGGAAATGTTCGTTTTCAAAGTGGGAGATGTTTGATTTAATAATTACGGCTGTACCTCCATGTGCTTTTCCGTCCGGATGATTTGTAATATAAACGTTATAATTGTGAATTTTTGTAAAATTTTTGTTCGTGAAATGGGTTTCTGAAATTAACATAATGTCAATTTTATTATGTAAAAGAAATACTTTTAATTCTTGGCTACGTTGCGCCAAGCCATTAGCATTCCAGATAGCTATATTAAGATTAATGAATTTTTGCAATCAAGGTTGAAATTAAATTTAACATCGAATCTATTTTCGACATTAATTGCGTTATCATAACTTCCATCCTATTATTATTGTTTACGTCGTTTACATTACTAGATATCGGGAACGACTGTAATTCAGCTTGAATTGTAGAATTTCCAGCAGCTGCCTGCGCGTAAGACGTGTTAGTTTTGTTTGTAAACTTGTTTGTACTTACATTATTGACGTTTCCATGGATTGATAATCTTTTTTCCCGTAACGTTGGGTAAAGTTTTTGCTGCAATTGTTTACGCACGATGCATCCTTTGTAACTGGCAGGGTGATTACCATCATAGTTTGCACACTTGACATCTTTTATTTTTTCCTTAATAGGACAATTTTCTGTGAGATGATTTAGAGCACACTTGACGCAGACTGGGCTTTTGTGACAATAATTTTTTGTGTGTCCAAATTCCTGACATTTAATGCATTGAGGAATGTCTCGCTTCTTTCTGGGGGCTTCAAATTTTACTATTAGGTTAAGCAATTTATCTATTTCGTAAATTTCCTTATTATTTACATTCGGTTCTAGTTTAACGAAGAATAACGGTAATGGTTTTTGCGTGATAATTTGACGAATGTTCGTTATTCTAAGTACTTTATGATTATATTTTTCAATTTCATTTTTTAGTTCAACTATGTCAATCGATGGGTGCATGTTCCTTAAAACAACTTTATAGGTTTTGTCTTGTTTTCTTTGATAAGTATAGAACTGTGTGTTTTTATTTTTTAATCCTTCAACGATAGGCATAAATATTTCTGAAGTAAGAGGTTGAAATTTAACTTCATCGTTTGGTAATATTTTTAAAGTATAATTTTGATCTGCTATTGAGTTTAAAAGTTTTTTAAGTGGAATTAAATTACTTACTCCACTTACGAAGATCGGAGGCGATTTTAACGTTTTTTGTTCTTTCGCAATGTCATCCTTTGCGATTTCAGTATTAGCACTTTCCACTTCATTAAGTTCTTGAAAACTATTTTTTGTTTCAACAGGATCTTTTGTGGGTCCTAGCCAGTAATCCTTTATCGATGCTTGTCTCTTTTTTGTTTTTTGTTCCATTCCTGGGCTACTCCTTTGCCTTTTGTTTTTAACTGGAATCCACGTTTCACTCGATTTTTCCGTTGATGTTGTTTTATAGCTCAGATCTTTAGTAGAAACTAAATTGCTATTTTGACTGGCCATGTTGGCCATCAGGAAATTTCAAACTTTTATAATAAATTTGATAAAGTTTAGATTTCTTTATGTTTAATTATCTTGTTATTGAGAAATAACTAATTTACTACAGCTATTTAGCTTTACACGAAATAAATTGTACTTTGAATAATGACAATTTGCACAACGGCTACGGTTTCCGTAGATCGCGACCATCCGTGCCGAAGGTTCGTGCGAGACTGGAACTAAATTATTAAAGTTTGTTTTTTTCGCTAGATTTTCCGATATCTTTAGCTATCTATGCAAACAGGTGAGATAGGGATTTTCTTTGTTTTCGGACTATTTAATAGCGCAAACTGGCAAACGTCAATAATTTTCTTTGGACATACGTAAACGCCCTCCACATTATGGTGCCGGATCGGGTTGCTTGCATTCCAGCCATCATGGTGTTTAAGGCTAGCGTATCTTCGTGTATCGCAGTCGGTATTCTATCCCTCGATACCTTTCCTCTCTCGAGGTTTGTTTCGATGGACAGGATACACCTCGTTCACGACGCGTTTCGAGATAAATTATTAAAGTTTGTCTTTTCGCATGATTTACTGATAATCTTATTTATTTTCAGATCGTGATTACGTTAATATCATTACTAGGTATGTTGGTATATGCTGATTCTTCGTATGGGTATATTTTTTCTTGCGAATCGTTAATCTTTAAACAATTTCTATTGAATCCGGGTCTTAAATATCATCTCTGTTGTTGGTTTCGTTGCATTCTAGCCATTTTGGCTTTTGATTCAATTCTGTTCATGTATTGCGTTATAAGCCCAGAAATAAAATTGGTACAATTAAAGCAATGATCGGTGTTATTATTTCATGAAACCTTTTCGCACTTCTCCATATTCCCATATCAACATCATTATAATCCCCATACCATATAAATTAATATGCTACTTAAGCAGAATGGATGTTGTTTTGCCAGGGTGGCGATTTCTTTTACTCCGAATATCCAACATTATTCAGGTTTATATACCGCATACTTAAGAAGGCCAATAAGTACAAGATAATTCGCTCAGCTGTCTAAAAATAATTGTTCTAACTACTAACTTGGTCTTATTATAATTACCTATTCTCGTTGATGCAATTTTGTTTTGTTGCTAATCTAAACTTTTTCTAAGCTTTTAAACGTTATATATAAACGTTATAATATACAGTATCTCTTTTTTGTATGCTTATTTATTGGGCTATTGCAATTTTTTGCATTCTTTTTACAATTCAGATTTTATCCAATTGCATATTATTTTTTAAATCGTAAAAATGTCATTAAGCTCCGTATTTCGTCATGAGAATAGTTTGAAATGTTAAATAACCTGAAAAATCGAATATCCTATTGTTCAAAAATCCGAATGAATGAAAAACCGAATAATCGAAATTCGAATGTATGGAAATCCGAGTAATGGAAACCCGAATGTACGGATCACAAAAATTGATTAATATTTAATATTCTCCGCCCGCCATATTAGATCCGCCATCTTCAATTTCCTCAATCGAATCATGCATTCGGACTCAACGACTCAAAAAACATAAAGATACTGAAAGCCACAAAAAATTATGAATATTTAATACTTTAGGTCCGCCATATTAAATCCGCTATTTTGAATTTAACAAAACCAACAACAGATTCGTAATAAGCAACCCTCTAGTAACTAGTTTTGTTTAACTATAATTACTTTCGTGTCCGATGATGGGTAATTTTGAAAAACGCCCAAATATTTCGTCGTATCGTCCGTCAGTTTGCTAATAAGACCATAACAAAAAGCAAGTATGATAGATTCCTTCAGTGGGCACGTCGGGTACACGTTTATGACTTATTTTAATAAGATAGAATTACGTTTTGAAAAAAATGTAGGAGAAACGAAAAAAATGAGTCTGAAAATCAAGATTTTTTTAGGTATTTTTGCAAAAGAATATTGTAAATTACAATTTTTTGGTAAAAAGCGCCCGTTTTGTACATCGGATAAGTACCTTGGTTTTTGACGCAACAGATGAATGACATAACCAACTCTTTTATACGTGTAGAATGCACCAAACAATGGTTTGTTCATATCTGTTGCGAACAATATAATTTCTGTATAGTGCGCTTGGCTAACATTATTCGTGCTCATAAATTTAGGTTTTCAAACGTCAAACAAATGGATTAGTTCGTATGGAGAAAAAATTAATTTGCTTTCCGCCTACATTTTGTATAATTTTGTACAAGCACTTGACAAAATGAAATCTAGACAGTTTTTCTACACCCAGTAGCACACTACGTATTACAGCTAACTAATTGCAAACTATCGGGTATTCGGAATCATTCCAGGGCATTTGTTGGAAATTTCCAGGTGCTCCAATTATAACGGTTATGAGTACCAGCAGTGTCGATTGAATACGCCGGAAGAACAGAGGTATGTAAGACACGAGTAGAATACAGTATTGATGTTCCAGAAATTCGTACATGCTCAGATACACGCATTGAGTTATTCGTAATTTATTTTAATACGTTTAATTCCTGGGATTTTTATGTACTTCATTTAATTTATATCAATTAATTCAATCGTTTCGTTTCTTCAAAAATGCAGGGGGATTGTAATCACTGGCGGCGCCAAAATGTTTCGTATTAATCTATTATCACTTGGAAACGGTATGGAACACAAACTTGAAACACTATTCACTGTCATTTATTTATGTTTGCGTAAGTATATATCTAGAAAATACTAACATGTACTTTTCAATGTATTATTATTGTTCCTATTTTGTATTGCTCTGAAATCGTGGAGTAATAATATCATTTCTTAAAACTGAAATTGGAGATTAGAATTGGAAATATAGTGATGTAGCAATTTATCGGTTACTTACGTCTATAATGTAATAGTGTGTTACCCACACAGAACCGCGCATAGTCATTACAATATTAACACTAGCTCAAATTGCGAATATTAAAGTGCTGTCACGGATATTGGAAAAGAACAGCCCATTATCTCATACCATGGATCAACGAAAAATCTGTTCTTTATGACTTTATGGGTCATAGTGCGCATTACTCATATGCTAAATTTAAATACTAATTCATCCATTCCACCTAATTTTGTGGCCATGGTACATTTCAGCAATTTTCTTAATTTAATGGCGCGTTTGAGTAATTATTTGTTCGATTATTTGTGCATTCGATTAATTGTATGCTCGACCAAATAATGGATAGCAATTAGTTTTTGACTTGGAAAAAATTCCGCGCAGGGTAAATAAACATTGCCAATATCTCTTCATTGGCTTCTCGAGAATGTACACATTAAAATTTACCGCTCTAAATATTGCGTTACATTTTATGTTGTATAAAATAACCTAAAAATTGAGAATTTTTGGGTAAAACTTTTAAATACAAATATGAACCAACTTACCAAATACCCAATGAAAAGAGCACACAATTTCACGAAATATATGGTGAATAATTTTAATTGTCAAAGCATAATTGAACGAAGTAGACTTTTTCAATATATGTAATGATTTCGTTCATGGCCCAGACCAGCGGCGAATGACCAACGCGGGAGTCAGCCCGCGCGCCGTTCTCGGTATCCGTATCTAGTGAAATAGTACTTTTCGGTCCTTGGCCGTAAAGTTCAATTTTACGGACCGAGTAGAGATTGTGCCTCCAAGGATCGCACAATTTCCAAACGTGGTCCAAAAATTTTAAGGCCGAGGAGCGAACACTATTTTAGATACACTGTTCGCAAAGTAAGCACTTTACCGACTGTTAAAGTACATAGTCCGCAAAGTGCGGAGATCAGTCCGTAAAAGCACACTTTACGGACTAAAAGGATTCCATAAAGTGTCTACTTTACGGACACGTGTATCAAAATAATATTTTTCGATACTAGTGCGTAAAATACGATTTTACGCACCGTTTTTAACATGCGATTAGATAGGCCGGTGCGTAAAATCGAATTCTTGCGCACGCGTGTCGAACGATATTTTTCGATATAATATGCGTACAATTTGTGCGCCATTTTTTGTGGGTCAAATATGAAGTTACGCACGTGTGTAAAATCAAATTTTACGCATAGTATATAGAAATAGTATATTACTCAACGAGGGAGGTAGCCGAGGGTGAAAAACAGGTAGTCTGAGGCATTCTTTTTTACTTCCCGAGGGAAGTATACGATTTTTCTTCATGACAGGGAGGAAAAGAATTAATTTTCCTCCCGCTTGCGGGAGGAAAGTTGATGCTTTCGTCCCAGTGTGATGAAAATAGTATATTGTAATCTAGGGCGCAAAGGAAGGGATTGGAGACGCGTGTTCTGCAGGACGAGACGGGAGTTCTGACGCCGCGGCCGAGGACTGCAACGGCGGACTTGTCTCGATCCCTTTATTCTCGCCCGCGACATACATGATATTTTTTGTCACGCCTTGATATAAAAAGCTATTATGCCGGTGAAGTAAATGGCGAGTGTACTGAGAGCACTTTGGTGTTGCAGCTACACTATCGGGAACATCAGCTGCACTAACCAAGGGAAACGTGTCGCCCGTACCCTTCGGGCAGACGCTTTCCCAATTTAGTGCAACAGTTGCCCTAAGCTTAGTGTAACCTGTGCCCGAAAACAACATGTATTTACATTCTTGTCTACTCTGCGTTCTTTATTTACATATCCTGTACAGGAAAGACAATTATAAACAAATAATGTAAATAAACAACCAGTTCTCGATGCGGCATTTATATCACACATATCGGGCAACAGACGTCAGATCTCTTAAGGCAGCGGTTACCCTAAATTTGGCATAACGGTTGCTATAACATTAAGGTGCTGCTGTTGTGCGACAACCAATGTGGCTGCGTCCCTAAGCTGCTCACAGAGTGCGAAGTCGCGAAATGGAGAAACAGGCGCGAAGGAGTGATAAACGCCCGGTGAAGTGGGCGCGAAAATGCGAAAAGCGCCCGGCGAACCCCGGAAGGCATACTGAATGTTTTTAAAGCTTAGAATGTATACTTTAATATAGGACACCATAATACTTGAGTAAAAATGAACATTAATGTGTTATATTAGTTAATGAAGCATAACAAATGAATGTCGTACGACGAAATGCAAATCTACGCGTTACTGAAAACAGCGATAATAGAAAAATGTAGTTATAAGTATTCATTTTGAATGTTGAAAAAAATAATACGAAATTCGTTTTCAGCGACCTCGACAACATAAGCACACATACTTCCAATGACAAGTTTCATTACCTTCTCGAAATACTGAATTATAAACATAAAAATGTCGAAAAATTAATTTTTTTCAAGATTTCTGAAGGTTTTCAAAAAGCACACATATTTATGGGCTAATCACATTTTCAAATACCCATCAGAACATAATCCAAAAGGTTTCGTTAAAATCGTTGCTGCGAAGAATTATTCCTTAAATAGTGCCATTATCCGGCTAATTATAGTCCACTAAATTGTTTTTCGTACAATTGGCGCGTTCCTTAAACTTTTATATACTTTGAGGCTTGTCTCGTCCAGTGAGCAAAAAGGAATTCAAATTCAATTTTTATTAAAATGTGTATTCTTTCATTGAAAAATACTGATTATTACGCATTTCAACGTGTAGAAATGGGTCTTTATTAAACCTATTGAACTGGCAATTTTTGAATAAATCTCATGATTTGAAATTATAAGCATCTACAGATAAAGGTCCATTTTGAACAGCTGTGTACAAAGACGAGTTAAACTTATAATTAAAGGAAATGTTTATACTAAATCGTATTCTCTAACATACGGTAGAAGGCACGTAGAACATGATGCTTATAATCTTTACGCTATTTCACTGAATAATCGTAACATTGGTTAATACCAAAATCAAGAAAGGTTTCGATGAAATTGTGAGCTTACCATTATCATGCAATTAACTAACGGATTCAGATACACATATCAATTAGACTTCGATGAAGGAGCGCGCATTCTTCAACTCGTTATTATGAATAACGTCGACATTATGACATTTCATTCTTTTTCAATCCAAAATATTGTGATTTTTAACATTAACGTCGTTATGCGTTATAATGAATTACATAATCTGCGTGCAGGTCACACAATAAACAACCTCCACCCGCAAGTAGTTAAGTGTGATATCAGAAAAAAATTCATATATACATCATTATTTTTCAAATCAATTTCAGTATGGACACCTTGTACTAACGGCGTTAAGCGATGCTATGAATGCTATCAGTCTGGAAAAGATTTAGAGGCATGTAACAAACTGGACAAAGTTATCAGATGTGAGCGGGACTCTACGCATTGTATGTCATATGTCGGAAAATGGAGTAAGTTATTCTTTAAATTCTAAATCTTTATTTACACACTAACTGACGAAGTACAAGATTTCCTTCATAACGTTTTCCGGGTAACGTTTTTACAGAGAACAGAATGTTTCCGACTAACATTCAAATCTATTCAGGAATTATAAAAGTAGTTTTAGGCACTAATATTGCATTGCATAGCACCAATATTAAAAAAAAATGTCACAATATTACTGTACACTTTTCTGTACGAAACTCGGATATGTTTTCGTGTCAGTACATACCATTACGTAATAAATTATTTGCGTCGATTATAAATATCATAGTGAAAACTGGTGACAAGGTAATTTTCAAGGTCAAAGCGATAAAAAAAAAAGATTTTTGGCTATTTTTTTTTATTTACTTCAGAAAATACGAATCTAATGAATAAATATGAAATTCTCTATATAAACGGTTGTATGTAC
Source organism: Trichopria drosophilae (assembly GCA_030407085.1). Lineage (NCBI taxonomy): Eukaryota > Metazoa > Arthropoda > Insecta > Hymenoptera > Diapriidae > Trichopria > Trichopria drosophilae. The sequence goes on along the minus strand of CM059584.1, from coordinate 138,352,794 downwards.
ATTTACCTTTAAAAGAAGGATAATGTTGCAGGTAGAGAAAACAAAGGTACCTCGTTGTTATCTATATCACATGATCTTATATAATCCTGTGCGCTGATTACGAATATTGCAGCGAAATTTAACGATACATTTATGTGTGTAACTTAAATGGCTGATAAATGTGCTATTTTAATTAGAATAAAATAAGAAAATTCTTCTAGAAGACTGACACCCCATAGATGCGTACATTATAATGCAATTCAAACCGTAATTAAACAATTTTTTTTATTTTAAAAGCTTAAATCTAGGTGAGCTTGCGTAGGGGGGTTCGCTCTGAGATTCCCACCAACAGACGTTAGGTACAATCGAGTTCAGATGATGTATATGTTCCTATAACTCCCAATTTGGGGACCCAGTATGCTTTTGTACTATAAACATGTTACCTGTTGCAACGGACATCGAGCCAATTATCCTTAAGGCGTTACGGCGTTCTTTCCTTTTCTACCTTTTTCGACGTTATCGTCATCAGGGAAAAAATGTATGCAGCTTTTTTTTGTAGAAAATTTCACGGTCCATATTTTTTTCTGAAATATATTTTTGTTAGATTTACATCTGGCGAAGTAAGTTCAGAAAACACAAAAATAAGAGGATTATGACGTTTGGACGTTGAAGATAACCTAGTCGCCAATTTTCGATATTATATTCGTAATCAGCACACAAAAATAGGTAATGATACGTAATCGCAACAAAATCGACAGTACCCCGCTCTCGGAACAACAACCAAACTTTTACGATAACAACACTGATTTAAAACCAAACATTATTACATGTTGCCGACTAATTAAAATAGAGTTGACTATATTGAGTTAAATATACTGGCACTTCAACGAAATTCAACAATAATTTTAATTCTTTATTACAATATATTAGATTAATCCATTAATAAAATAATGTGTAATTGACTAATTGTTGTTTAATTTTCAGAAAAAGATGGTATCGAATTTGGACTGAGAGATTGCATAAATGAAGAGTCCTGCAAAGCTATTTCAAAAATGTATAAAAATTCACATGCAGTATCACAATGCATACTTTGCGATAAAGATAAGTGCAATTCGGAAATATTACAATTTCAAGATAAAAAAACGAATCGCACACAAGGTAAGGGCGATGACAGTCGTCGAGTTAAAAGTGCTGATAGTCGTAAAGGCAAGCGTGGGGATAATCGTAAAGATAATAGTGATAAGAGTGGTAAAGGTAATAGTGAGAATAATGCCCAAAGTAATCGTGATGATAGTCGTAATGATAAAAGTGATAAGAGTGGTAAAGGTAATAGTGCTAATAGTTCTGTAAGCAATCGCGATGACAGTCATAAAGATAATATTGAAAAGAGTGATCAACATAATAGTGATAAGAGTGGTCAAGGTAATAGTGATAATAGTGGTCAGGGCAGTAGTGATGATAGTCGTAAAGGTGATGGAGAGGATAGTCTTAATAATGGCAAACGTGATGATAGTCGTAAAGATAAGAGTGATAAAAGTGGTGAAGGTAATAGTGATAAGAGCGGTCAAAGTAATAGTGATGATAGTCAGAAAGGTAATCGAAGTGATAGTAGTCAAGGTAATAAAGATAATAGTTCTCTAGGAAATCTTGGTGACAGTCGTAAAGATAATATTGATAAGAGTGGTCAACATAATAGTGACAAGAGTGGTCAAGGTAATAGAGATAATAGCGGTCAAGGTAATCGTGATGATAGTCGTAAAGATAAAACTGATAAGAGTGGTAAAGGTAATAGTGATAATAGTTCTCTAAGCAATCGTGATGTCAGTTGTAAAGATAATAGTGATAATAGTGGTCATGGTAATAGTCATAATAGTGGCCAAGGTAATCGTGATGATAGCCCTAAAGGTAATACCCATAATAATGGTCAAGGTGATAATAGTTCTCTAAGCAATAGTGATGATAGTCATAAAGATAATATTAATAAGACTGGGCAACATAATAGTGATAAGAGTAGTCAAGGTAATAGTGATAATAGTGGTCAGGGTAAAAGTGGTGATAGTCGGAAAGGTACTAGTGAGGATAGTCTTAATGGCAAATGTAATGATAGTCGTAAAGATAATAGTCATAAGAGTGGTCAAGTTAATAGTGATAATAGCAGTGAAGGTAACCCTAATAACAGTCGTCACGGTAATCGTGTTCATCATCGACCTAATGATCGACAGAATCCTCTTGTTGGTGTCGGCAACAACGGAAAAAATAAGGCCACTGAGATTGCGACTTCAATAGTGTTTATCGTTTTGTCTGTTACACCATTGAATCTGTTTCAGTTTTGGTCTTTATGATTTTCCTCGCGAGGTAGTTCGCATCGCATGGTTCCGCGTTGATGGTGTTTTCAGTTGTTATTAATATTAATGAATAATAAATAACATGATTGTTATTAATAATCCCCTTGCGAAGACGAGGGAAATGCGAAAACAGAGTTACTTATCTATTTCGTTTATATATGATCTAGACGCTGATCATCCATTCTGCGTTGCTAAAAATACTTGTTATTTTTAGAAATTAATTTGAAAATTTGAATGTTTCCTTGATGCAGGCGCTTGAGGTATTTTTTAGATGTTTTAAAAATAATACCCGATTTTCTTTTTGTATTAAATTTGAGGGACATATTTTTATTTAATATACATGTTTACTGTTAGTGCTTTTTATTAACCCTCCTGTGCACCAGTTTTTCTTTTCCCATAAGGGAACAATGTAGTTTGGACTAGTATACTCGTCCTGGCGCACAGGGGGGTTACATAACGTCCCACATCAAAAGCGAAACAATAGTATATTTCCCACCAAGGGGGAGGTGGGTGGGGTAGACAAGTCCTTCTCACGTGCAATATTGCCACCCAAGCCGAAGGCGATTGTGTATGGGGAATGCTTGTCTGTTTTACTTCCCGAGGAGGAGGGTTGGATACGATTTTTCTGTCTAATGCACTGAAAGTGAGTTCTTCATTTAAGCAACGTGTTCAAAGTAAAGAAAATTAATAAAAAAAAAATATAGTGGAATAATATTTGTGGATTGTACAGTTGCCTGATACAGCTAAATAAAATGATATGAAACAATGTAATCAATGCGAACCATAACATCAAGAACGACGTATTTAGTATTTTATTTTTCTCTCCATTTACCCTGCTTCCTCGGCGTTTTCCGAAAACGCAGCCGCGTGGAAGAGAATTCCTTCAAGTTCCACGATGGTCGTGCTATCGCGTGGCAGTGTCAAGTTTGAGCTGGGTCTCCTCAAGTTTCGCATCGCAGCTTGGTAAGTTAACGATATGCACATCGTCAAATCATTGTTCTCTTACATGAGAGGTGTCCAAAACAGAGCAACCACGCTTTTCCACAGCACCTCGCCTGGCTGATATTTGTGGTAATAAGTAATAAATTACTTTTCTTTACAGTAATTTAGTGTTCGCTCACGTGGAAAGTGTCTCAACAAGAGCACCCACGCCTTCGCATATCGCCCTGCCGAGCTGGTATATAATGAGTAATACGTAACAAATGACTTTTCATCATAGTAGGCGTAAAGTTGACTTTCACGCCTACTAGGCGTGAAGTGAACCCTAGGGCGTAAGACTTTTCGCTTTCAGACGATAGATGATACCCATGGGCTGGCTTCGCTGTCCTTCGGGCACGTCAATCGCCACCGGGCGTAAAGTCGCACTTACGCACCGTACGAAAATAACTATTTCCTTGCCGTAATTTAGTGTTCCCTCATATGGGAGATGCATCAAACCAGAGCACCTTTAGCAATAAACTACCTTTCTTTGTGGTAATTTACTGTTCCCTTACATGGGAGGTCTCTTGTTCTTTATTCTTTAAAGTCAATGGTCCCTTAAATGGGAGATATCTCTTCACGAGCTTCCATGTATATGTGTGTGGCCCTTCCGGGCTGGTATATAGTGCCCCTGCACAAAAGCAGGATCTTGGTCCCTGCAAAGAGTAGCGTCTGCTGCTGCAGAGCTTCCGCCTTAGTCGAAGAGATCCCTTTCACAGAAGATAGTCTCCCCTATTGGCACTTGCGCTTCTTGTCCCGGCTGGGTAAGTTATTTGTACCGTCTTAACAAGTTTGAGAGAATCACCTTCTGCTGGAAGAGTAATCTTGCGAACCACTACCAAACGATACCGTATGACTATCTGGAGCGAGATTCAGTGGCATTCAATACCACTCGTTAACCTGCCAATCTAAGTTAATGGAAGTTTGCCGTCTCTTTTATGTCGTTATCTTCTGACCACCATCTTAAGCACCCAATTTAAGAATAATACAACAACCTCGCTAGGTATATTTTTCTTCTCCTATGTTATATATCTTGATTTGCTTTCCTTTTCTTATCCTAACACAACCATTTTAATCGCAGTTTAGTTTCAAGGTTATATTATGTTGTTATAACAAACTAAAATCTTTCTTACTTATTAATATAGTTAGCTCACATGAAAAAAAAACGCATGCTAGTATTATTTGTATAACGTGTAAGCAAAGTCTTTGAAAAATAGCTAGGAAATTCCCTTAAATGTCTCAGTATCCATATAACACGTCTTGTTGACTATTCTATCAAATGGCGGAAGATCCCTAAGTGAACCTTAGTTACTTAGTACCCTACGATACAATTAAAGAAAATAGTAACAGGTCTTTATTCACATCTGTTGATTGGACGTTAGGCTGGAATAAAAGGAGTGGCCATTACTCTCATCAGTTGGTTGGAGGTTTTTCGAGAGGATATTACAGAACTTACTATTATTACTTCGACCCAGGCTAAGTCTGGACGAAGTATTGAATTTGGGCCCTTCGCGCATAAAAATTACCCCATAGTTTTTCATCAAATGTCGACGTTTCGGACCCTAAGGAACCCAAATCAACAATAAAAAAAATTGTGTCCGTGATCTTGTCCGTACGTCCCGTTTATTTCTGTCCCGCGATAACTCGCGAACGGATAAGAGTATTGACATAATTTTATTTTTAAAATACGCGTCTTGGCATAATTTAGTTCTGATTGGATTTTGGCGCAGATCCATCCGTCCATTACTAAAAAAAATTAGCCCCAATTAAGTTTCTTCGTAGTTTTTTGCATTTATTTTGAAAAATATAAATTCTTTTTAAACAATATAGTTTCTCGGCCGCTTTTAATAATTAGACATAATACGAGTATTGATGTTTAACGGCAACAATTAAAAAAAGGGGATTATATGTGAAACAAGGAGATGATTATTAATAATAAACATAATAATAATAATAATAAAAAGGATAATTAAAAAGTTTTTTTTTTTTTTTTTTTTTGTTTTTTTTTTTTTTTTAATTAAAAATAGGGGGGGGGATGTTATATATTAAAAGATGAAAAAGCTGATAATGAATTAAAAAGGGGAAATTTCGCTTGACGTTTCGACCCGTGTTAGGGTCATCTTCAGAATAAAATTTTGAATGTTTCGGGTGCCGTATTTATAGGTAGTAGGGGAACAAAATAAACAACGAGAAAGTAAACAGAATACATGAACGGCATTTAAATGAAAATAACAAAATAAAATTTAAGAAATTAATTTAATAGGGAATTATAAATATCCGGTAGATAGGATTTTTCAAATCTAATGTTGACAGTGTTATTTTCTTCTTTTTTAATGAAAAAATTTTCCATATGGCACCTTTTTCTCCAGTTCTTTTCCCTCGCAAGTATCTTGGTGTTGTCATAGTCGAAATCATGTCCTGTCTCGTTTCTATGATGCGTTAGACCAGTATGTTGTTCTTTGTTTGATGTTAAAAAGTTTCTTTTGTGTTCTTTAAGTCGCACTTCCAAAGGTCTGTATGTTTGGCCTATGTACGATTTGTTGCAGTGTGCACAAGGTATTTCGTAGATAACATCCCGTTGTTTTTTTGGTGGTAAAATGTCTTTTCCCGGCTTTATTCTAGCGATATTAGTATTGAAGGGGGTAGATAAAATTCTGATATTATTATTTTTGAAAATTCTTGCAATTTTTTTACTTAAACCTTTTATGTACGGACAACTAATTGTTTTAGAGAAATCATTATTCGAATTGTTATTGTTATTATTTTGATTGAAATTTAATATATTTATTCGCTTATTAATGCATTGATTTACCATAAGAGGAGGATAACCGTTTTCATATAAGATTTGTTTAATTAAGTTTAAATTTTTTTCATGGAATTCAGCCGAGGAAAGTTTTAACGCACGGTCAATTAGGCCATAAATCATGCCTGTTTTGTATGATAGAGGGTGTGCTGAACGATAATGAATGTATCTACCAGACCAAGTAAGTTTGTGGAACCAATCTAGTTTGATTCCACCATCGGGCATCACTATAATTTTGACATCTAAGTAATTGATCTCATTTTTGCTTTCTAATTCGAAAGTAAACTTTAATCTATTATTTATGTTATCAAAATTATTGAATTCGTTTGAGATGTTCGTTTCAGAGCCTTCCGGAACACAAGTCAAGATGTGGTCAGCGTATCGGTAGAAAAAAGGTGGTTTGAAATCTAATTTGTTTAAGATTTTTTCAGTAGCATGCTCGAGTACGAGGTTTGCGAGAACCGGGGATAGCGGCGATCCCATGGGCATACCAAAAGTTTGTTTATAAACAGAGCTTCCGAATTTAAAATAAGTAGAATCTAAACAAATCAATATTGCTATAATAAAATCATTTTGATCTAATTTGGTGAAATTTTTAATTTTGTTCCATTTATGCTGAATACTTTCGATAATTAGAGAGTTGGAGATGTTTGTAAACATTGAGACAACATCAAAAGAAATCAATTTGTATTTCTTTGGTATTTTTACACCTTTGATCTGTTCGACGAAGGACCAAGTATCTTTTATGTTTGATTTTTTATCTAGAACGTTATACACGATATTGGATAAAAATTTGGCTAGTTTGTACGCCGGACCATTTATGGTGGAGACAATGACACGTAACGGGTTTCCGTCTTTGTGTATCTTCGGAAGTCCGTATGCTCTAGGTGTGGTGGCATTACGCACAGTTAATGATTTGAGAGTTTTATCATCGATTAACTTTCTAGTATTCCAAATTTTTAACATTTCGTTGATTTCTTTGGTGATGGGGATTTTTAATAAAAAAAAAAAAAAAAACTTTTCAATTATCCTTTTTATTATTATTATTATTATGTTTATTATTAATAATCATCTCCTTGTTTCACATATAACCCCCTTTTTTTAATTGTTGCCATTAAACATCAATATTCGTATTATTTCTAAATATAAATTCTATTAAAAAATCTTTCAAACAAAAAAGATAGAGCATGAAATTGTCTACAAAAAAGGTTCTCTGCATTTTCTTCCTAAAGTCAACGATAATGCCATAAAAACTGGTTTAAAATACTTATTGAAAAAGTAATGAATTTATGTTCACTATCGCATACACTTATCTCTATTTGCAATTCCTAAACAATAATAAGCTTTGTACGTATAGATAAAATACTTGACAATTCATTCAAAATAAAATATTATATATAACATTTCTGTGAAAGAAGTATTATTTTAAAATATTCGAAAAAAAGTTATGTAAAGAACGTGGTGATTCCAAGAATATAAAAAAAATATTTAATTTGTTACAATCGACTAGAATTACAAAATGAGAAGTTTCGGATGCATCCATCACACCGCCCAACTTTATTCTGATATAAAGGAAATTAATATTATAGTTATATCCGCATCTGGAGAAGGGAAAGTGGTTACATTTAGTGCAGAGTAAGATGTAAACAAGTAATTGGATTTTTGTGTCAGAAGAGGTAGGAATACGTTAAGCTCGATAATGGCTAACTTACAGCAGAACGAATTTGCTTCGCATAAGCAAACAAATTTGAGGTTTGCTATAATCACTGGCCCTAGTCATTGGCATATTCATTTAAAATTTGTTTCGCATTCCCGGCACGAATTCGCTCTACGTATGCATCAGCCACAAGGGAGCACTGCAAAGCTTCCTGTCTGTGGGCCTCTTTTGGCCTTAAGTTTCGGGCATACTCACTGATCCCTAAGCATTCTTTCTGGACCAATCGGAATTGATTACATCACGGGAATAGTGTCAGTATGTTGAGAGATATTGGGGCTTCGTGATAATGTTGTGTATAACGATATTTTGATGATGGAGACACACCAAACAACTATGGTGGTTGGATTGGTGGATGGCATAGCTATAGTGGTCACTAGATGATCATCGCCGGAGCAGGCCACACCCCGGATATTTGCTTAGTTTTTTAATGTCTGACGACCTGCCTGCGCTCGATCAGTTGAAGAGTGGTAGGCCATTTATTTAATTTTCAATAATGTTTATAACTGGCGAAAGAGAAAAATGAATGTTCAGTGTATGACGACAATGAAGAAAAAAGAAAATCTATGACAAAGTGAAACCGACGAGATCAAACCACAAATCCCCCAAGAGGGTTATAGTTCCTGACCCGAAATAGTGCCAATGCCACTCCTACGCCCTATAAAAGTTCTCCGTGTTTGCTGTGTTCATATTAGAATAAATATAAGTAAACCTTCTGATTTGTCATCATTTGATGCATAAAATAATTGATATCTTCGCAACGACTAGCGCCAAGTGGCCCTAAAGAGTTATGAACACAGGATCGGAACAGGCCGTACCTTTGTCAGGAACTGTATTCAGCCCCATGTATTCGTTTGTGGTGTCGTCTCCGTAGACTTTGATTCCTGTTTGGGGTGGAATCACGTGCGAATGTCTAGTCAGTGATATATCAAAGAGGACTCTTTCCTTCTTGCTTCCTCGATCATTGCCTCCTCGTAATATGGGAGAGGACCCTTGATGTTGTATTGAACATCCCGCAGTCCTTTTATAACAGCGATCATCAGTCCGAATATCGAGCACATCTTCTGCAGATGATAAGCGACCTCTTCGTCTCCGTTCACTTTGGCTGGAACATCGATATTAGGGATGACAATTGGCGTTTGGTAACTTGACTCCGAAGGGCCATTATACGAGAGAGGTGACAATGGTCCCTGTGGCTGTTTTCATTGCCCACGTCGCCCTGATGATCCATTAGCCCCCAACCAGTAATTGGGCACTATAAAATCAAGTACTATGAATGGCATATATGAATGACGTACGGTCCATATTTTATTACTTAAGTAAAAGCACCAACCAGTCCAGTAATTCCTTAATGGCACATATGAAAGACGGCTTAGCACTGAAGTAGTAAAAAAAAAAACACTTTTTATGGAATGGAGAATGGATTTGTTTATTCATAACTGACATAAATCATGTGGATATAATCATGCAAATAGAGCCGTATGGAGTTCGTACTTGGTAATACCTGCATCTTCTTTTAAATTTTGTTAATCATCTACTTTTGCATGGACTTCATAATCATAATACTTCAGTAGCGTTTAATCATTCACCGAACATTTAAACCATTTATGTTACGTAACCCCTACACCTTGTAAACTCCTACGTATACTTTACTAAAATTCATTATTCAATGCATTAAATGTAACAATTAATAATCTCAAGAATGAAATATCCTACTTTTGTACATTATTTTTAATGTTTATTTGAAACAAAGAATGGCAATGAAACAAAAAAGAATTTTATATATTAATTACATTAGTTTTTGCAATTAAATTTTGTACAAAGATGTTTGCGAACGTGTTATGCATTCGCATAATCTATATGTATAGTAATTTTCTTCGAACATTTACTTACGAATGAATACAGCACCTTATCTTTAAATTGAACGGTTTTTAATAAAATGGAAATAAATATAGCTGACTTCAAATTTTAGTGCAAAAATTACATTACCGAGTAGTGCGAACACGTACCAGAATCTTGGCTGGTGACCATTCTTTTTCTACATGTAATGAACTATATAAGTTTTTAATAAATCCTTTTTGTACAAAGGACTACGCACTAATTAAATGGAATAGTGGCCCCGGTCAAATAAAAAAGAAACTATGGGAACCTCATACGCCTTCATGTAATCCAGCCAGGCTATCGACAGGTTACGCTTGTACTGGACTACGTCCTGACAAACACACCTGTCGATAAGCAAGTTGTCCGTGCAGCCGGATACACCCATTTTGCAGCCTTGTTGTTCTACTATTCGTTGCCACACAGGTTTCACGGATTTCTCAATACGTTCGTTCAAGATGTTAGTGAACTATTTGTATAACGTATTGAGACACGTGATCGGTCTATGGTTTCTCGGATCGGCCAAGTCTCCCGATTTTGGGATTAGTTTCGTTCGGCCCTCCACCAGCCAGTGCGGAATGGGTTGGTCTCCATTTATATAAGAGGTGAATATCCGGGCTAGGTGTTGATGGACAGAAGTGAACTTCTTCCACCAATAGTTGTTAATTCCATCCCAGCCCGGCGAGGAGAAATTCCTCGCTCCTGTGATGGCATTTTTCACCTCTAATGCACTGACGGGTGGGCAATCTTCACTTTGTTGTGTGACTTCGCCGCACAACTCGGTGAAGATTTCAGTACCTGGAGTGTTTGCATTAAGCCTAGATGTTCTCGCGTAGATGCTCCCCCAGAATTCCTCAACTGCGGCCATCGACGGAAACTCGCTTGAGGCTGCGATACGATGTTTGAAGAGGTTGGAAGTATTCGTCCAAAATATTGCGTTTTGTCGAATTCCTTCTTCCCGTTTTGCAGCCTCTTTTTGGCATCGGCCAAAACCCGAATTTTATCCGCTAAACGTTGCTTGATGTTGAGCAACTTCAGGTTGTTCAGTGTGTGATAGTACGTCCGCAGTTGTTGTGCGAACTTCTTGACTTTAGCCGTAAATGAACGGCCAGATGTTAAATAGTCGATCACACACTGAATTCGGGAAGCGAGTTTCCGTGTCAGTCGAATCTTACCGTTCAATTGAGACATGCGTTTTGTAATCTGCCGACTCCCCGATATCTGTGTCAGATTTCGCGGAGTCTCCAGATCACTTGCAGCCTCGTAAACGGCACAATTGACTTGCCACAGGTCGCAGTCATCTGGAAGAGCATCCAGAAGTAGGCTATTTGCTCTGTCCAATTCTCGTTGTTTTGACAAAATTTTCATTGTGTATTATTGTTATTAATAACACGCGTTATTCTGTGAGTAACCGCATCAAATACAGGAAGTAGGGTGGTTAGCCCCACTCCCCGTTGTTATGCCTCTCTCGTTTGTCTCTTACCTCGCCATCCACTGGGGTTGGTTACCCAATCTCTGGCAAGGTTGTTAAGAGTCCAGGGCCCACAGGCTTTAATAAGCACACGTGGAGGTGAGAGTAGGCCATTTGGGAAGATAGGCTAAGATGCAGCTTTTTGCATAGCTGCATTGTGTTACGCATCATTCCCTTTGGGCCCCTTGATCTGTCTAATTCTCGTTGTTTAGGCAAAATTTTCGTTGTCAAATTTTGGCTAAACACGAGTGTCGTGCTTTGGAGCATCTCTCTCAGCACCGCGTACGGGCTCAGTTGTTATTGACCGCACATTCGGTACTGGTTGACAGCTGGGAACAACGAAACCTATCCGCCTCAGATAGGCAACATAATCTCTCAGTTGTTGTTGAGAAAAGCGATCTGCCAGTTCGGGATGCATTACTGCAAACCGACTATGCATTCGCGCCATGTAGCCTCTCTGTTGCGGACAGCTCTCCTCGTAGCAGCGCATTAGATCTTGCCTGAGATCCTCCGTCCACTGAAATCGTCCGTGGACATCAGCTGGTCGTCGTCCCGGGACACCTGTTTCGGCTCCTCCACCTCGGGACTGGGCTGCATCCGAAGCATGTATGTATTTTGTGCTTGTGCAAACAGAAGAGATTGATAAGAATTAAAAATACTCTTTTGACAAAAGTAGTGACACTATTGTTGGTAAAGTAACCGGGCGGAAACGCATAGAAATTAGACACACAGTAATCCCGTAAAATCAAATATTTAGTTTTTATTAACTACAGGGTGACGACTCGACGCACACTAGGAAACGATCAGGATAGGTAAATTCAAAATAGGATTCCGTTGAAAGTACTCGACCTATTTCAATGATTTTTTTTAAATGAAGCTAATAAAATTTGGAAGATGATTGTCAAGGCCGATTTTCTAAAAACGATGCGTATCGTCCTAGCTAAACAACAAATATTATCAATATACAAAATTTTGGATATATTTCGGTATAGATCAAATCTCCGACCTTATCTTCAAAAATGCACTTAAGACCTTATGTTATACGTGAAGAGTTTCCACATTCACGTCATATATGTGAAAAAGTGCAGGAGGAAATTGAGAAAAAAGACAAATTCCTAAAATAAATTTTCAACATAAAACTAGTGTTGGCGTGGTGCCTCGCTCTCTCAGAAACTTCGACCCAGTAGAGAGTCGGTTATTCCTTAATACTCGTTTGTTTACTAACAGCGTTCAATTACATTATAAAATTATATTGATATTTCGGGGTCCAATCATATTTAGGTCCAAGTGGCTTCGATAGATATGTTACAACAATATAGTGTTTCATTTATGTATGAAAATTGAAAATGAGCCTTTTCAAAACTTCGACCCCGACAACAGGCCAGCCGAAGTATTAATAAATAAAAGTTGTAAAACACTTACTTCAAGCACTTGTATTGTAATAGACTATTCGATGCATATTACATGTTTACAGTGTTTGACTAATTACTGTCTGTATCATTATGATCTTATATATGCAATATATGTACATATAATTCCTCAAAGATATCTTGAAAGTGCCGAAAAGATATCTGGCGGATATCTTTTAGATATCTATAAGACATGTTTTATATATATCGAAATAGTTATTTTCGTATCAAGGGCGTAAAAGAACTTATGCGACTGTTTGACTTCGTCTGGGTCGAAGTAATGAACCGATTAGATATTACGGGAATTGAAAACCACAATAACATAAAGGGAAGCCATTGTTATCACCAACAAATCGATTTTGTACAGAATTAATTTTTGCGTTTTTTGCATTTATTCTTATATATTATATTATTATAATCTTTTTTATAAAGAATTTGATGCTCTACCTATTTTCTTTCAAACATTTTTTGTGCGATTTGTATTTTTGGAAATAAATGCAAAAAACCGCAAACAAACGCGTTATTTTTTTCAGTTTTGATCTTGAAAATGACCTTGCCGACAATTTTCATGGTCATATTCGTAATCAGCGCATCAAAATACATAAAGATAGGAGGTTACAGCTGAGTCGGAGACTATATCCAAAATGTATGTTGTTAATATTTGTTGTTTACCTAGGGCGATACGCATCGTTTTTTGAAAATCGGCCTAGACAATCTTCTTCCAAATTTTCTTAGCTTCATTTAAAAAAAATCATTGAAATAGGTCTAGTAGTTTCGACGGAATCCTATTTTGAATCTAACTATCCAGATCGTTTCCTAGTGTGCGACGACCAGCCGCCAGGAACCTATTTCGTTAAAGATACAAATTCGAATGTGTGGGGAAATGAGGAGTCGCTCGTTTTTATAGGTGTTCGTCGTTTGGCTGTCAAACAAATCGTTGTCAAGGAACGCTTATCTTTTCTGTCGCATCATCATTACGATCGGCAACGAAGAATCAAAAATTATTTGAACCTATGTTAGAATAAAAGCTTGTTGCAAAAAATCATACTCTAAATCAATTTTCTAAAATCAAGCCTGTTGAATTGGATATTACAACAAATATGCAATAAGAAATCGTTTACTGCATGAACGTGAATGCTTTATTTGATAAATGCAAAAATAGTTTAAAAAGTCTCCGTTTTGGCTGGTTTCTCAAGATGGTGGCCAAAATATAGCCGAGCCTCCACTGATATCATCATATTTGTGTTTTGGAGGAAAAGATTCATCGAAAATGGTTACTGTTTTTCATTCTTTTGAACATGTAGCTTTTCCCAAGATTGCCTAAATTAATTTTCCTGTCTGACGTATAACTCTAACGGCATTAGAATAAAACGAATCACTCAAGAAGAAAATTGCTCTTAAATAAATTTTGAATAAAATAGTCTATGGATAAAGAGTGTGCATGACATTTGAAAATCTGTATCTACTTTATAAGTTAAAATCGACCGGTTCTGTTGATTTCTCCGTGTAAGTGTTTACAGTGTCTATCCCGGGCATTCTTCAAGTCATAGATGAAAGGTAAGATACGTTTCACAATAGTATATAGTCTTTCACTTTTGAATTAATGCCGTTTAATTTGTTTGACAAAACATGCTTTCGTTTCAACACACATGTTACGTACCCGTAACTGCCACAGTACATAGGAACAACCGATTATAAGAAACCTTACTTACCGATTGCAGTAGCCAAAAGAACAGATATTAAATACTAGGAATTTACGCACAGCGATATCTATAGCTTATACTAACAAACTAAAAACGCCCTTTCACCTGCTAGATAACTTGACTGAACATAGAGAAAAATCTGACGTATCGACCCCAGCCGATAAATTCCGGCTCAACACATTCAACCATAAATGCGCTATATTACCGACAAGCATACATATTTGTAGAATACTCCAAAAAAACTTACAAAAAATATAAAAACCAATCAAACAAACTCTTTCATAAATAAAAACATTAAAAAGAATAATTTTATTAATATTTTTTCCAATAGAAAACTCTGCCGTGTTAAAAAGATTGGCTTCTTAAAAAGAGTACATCAACAAGTTTCCCTCGACTTTCCAGAGTTATCAAAATTCCTAAACGATTGACGTCTAAAAAAATAACATACACATGGGAACTCACACAAACAAATACTCTTCCGAAAATTACACAACATAACCTTCGCATATATAAATCTTTAATTTAAACAAAAACCAATAGAAAATACTAACATCCGACAACACAATATGATGCAACATAATTTTCTGCACATTCTGAATACAAACAAAATATAATTAAAACCATAATTTACTATGCAGATATATATATACAAATAATTTTATAAATGAAACAAAATAAATAAATAAATATCTCTTTTTTTAACAACTCAAATTAAGACAAAAATCATTTCCAACAACATACGCCAGAATTTATCAACAAATAAATTATTTTTCACATACTTATCCATATGCACACACATACAGACACCCATGCAACTGCACACCCGAGCCACGCCCAAGTTATGAGAATATATTTAATTTATATACAAAATAATAAATAAACATAAACACAAAACAAAATGTTATCACTCGTAATAATTTTTTTTACATTTTTATATAGAAAAATCTCTGGAATAATTAAAAGAAACCCCTGAAAACAATAAAAACAATATTAACTAGGACAAACCAATTCCAATGCTTAATTAACAAATCCTGCATGTATCAACAACAACAAGCATCAACAATTCTCTTTATTTGAGTACAGACGTACATTTCTTCAAACCACTATTTTCGAATGTAAAGAATTAACTATTTAAGCAATAATGACGATGATTAATATCTGTTCTTCACGTTTGTTAAATTATAAGATAGTAATAATATGGAACATCTAATCTTGTTGAAAACATTGTCTATTTGCAGAATAATCAACGAACAACATGGCTTTTTATACATTAAAACGCTTAAAAATAATTGTTCATAAATAATCAATAACCGACGTGTTAATTAAGTCAATTTCTCGATTGTTTAAAATATATCTATCAAGATCAAAACTAATTTTGCGAATTACTCCGCTTCTAAAGATGCTACGAGGTTCGATCATATTTGTGCAAACCACAGAATGCATTTTGCAAAAACTTCAATTGTCATTGAACAATTCAATTTCACTATTCTAACCTTCAC
Organism: Trichopria drosophilae; assembly: GCA_030407085.1. NCBI lineage: Eukaryota > Metazoa > Arthropoda > Insecta > Hymenoptera > Diapriidae > Trichopria > Trichopria drosophilae. The sequence continues at coordinate 138,337,015 of CM059584.1, read as the reverse complement.
CCCTCCACTTGACCCAAAAAAACATAGAGTCAAAATCATATAAATAGCAGCTCCAAAACCACAGAAAACAGAACAGTACAGGACAGTACCTAGTAAGCACTAGTTAGCTTACAATCAATCGGCGACGACGGGTCTCCAGGAGTTACAAGAGCGAGCTTTCAGGATCAAGGGCGATCGTCCACCGAATCATCCCGCCGACCCCCCTCCAGCTGACTCCGAAAGGGATCAACGGGTGCAACATCCCTCTTCCTCCTTTTCCTCTTTTCCCCTTCCCATTTTTTTTGGATCGACGGGAGGAAGTAGCTACCGAGCGGCGAACGTTGGTCTTTGACCGTTGTCGGCTCCCCGAATCGATCCATCCCTCGGTCGATTGTGGAATCGGAGTCAACACGCTCCGATGCATGATCGACCCATAGGAACCCTTCCCTTTCTTACGAGCTAGGTCATTTCTTTCCCCGGCTTTCCACCTCACGCCGTACCACCTTTCCTTTCACTTCCATCCAACCGGTCTCGGTCCGACCACCCACTAACCATCATTTTCCTTTTTTAGTGAAGGGGGCTCAGCAGCGCCGAAGGCTAAGGCGGGCCCGTCAATGCCTGCAGGCCCAGTGGTCCGTGTGGGGCGCACATTTTGCTAGGGAACTCGACCCCAAAGTCTCGACCAACCCGGTCTCTAGGGAGCAACTAGCACAGATTTGCCAGCTCCCGACGGCTCCTCCTCCTTTCACCACCATACCTCCTTCTCCGTCTGACCCTCTCCCCGAATCCTCTCCTGAGCCCAAAAAGAAAATCCCTTCAGGAATACAGAAATAGAAAGGTTCAATCAAACAATTGATGAATAAATTATATTTTACCTCCAAAACAATGTGTTTATTTTTCTACCCTCGTCTTTCCTTCTAGTCCAGCAGCCTCCGTTTACACACGAACCCCCGATCGTCCCTTCGGGACGATCCTCCTTTCGACCGACCGAAGTTGGTGCCTCCGTTTAAGGAGCACTAATTGGTGTCGTCTCTTTTTCGTCATACTCGTTTACATCCAAACTGTGGAGAATGCGACGATAAAGCTGGTCATAGAATATTTTATAGTCTGAATTGTCGTCTGGACATTTGTGAGAACCGAAAAATATTCAGTTGTACCATTGGCATTGGTATTTTGAATTCACGGTGTGAACTTGCAGCGGATTACTCGAGAGTGCCTCGGCGAAGACACTTTCGGTTCCTGTACGGCATTGTAGAGTAAAAGCCCAATTGACTGATTTCGATGGCACATCATGCAAATCAGCTGGATAGACTTTCTATACTCGCGCATCTTCCATACCCCGCGTTTGATAGTGAGACTCTCGAGCTCAGTCGTTCAGTATTCTGCTCAGCTTTAGTTATCGTGGACCGACTAGATCGACAGATATGCTTCAAGTTCGAGGGAAATTGATACGCATCTCAAGTCCATTGGCTTTGTTTTCTCCCCAAGTGGCTCCCCAGATATTTCTGAAAGCATCTTAGAAGATTTCCTTATCGTATTTATGCGACCGAATTTTATTTTTACTAATCATGACTCTTATTCCACCATTTTAGCTCCTTTAAATCTTCCGTAGACAATTCTACCATCGTATCCATATTATGGTTAGTTAGTTTTAATGCGCTTTGCTTCAAGGTTTCCAAATGTATATAATATAGCCATCTAAAGCTTATCGCAGGGCGGGAACACCTCAAAAATCCTAATTTCAAAAATGCGAAACATAGAAAAATCGCCATTTAAAAAGCTGAGATTCTTATTTTCATAGATATTATAGCTTTATGACTCATTGATTTTTTTATAGTCGTCGTATTTTGAGTGTCGACATTTTAAATGTCGATTTTTCAATGTTTCGGATTTGTGAAATTCGGGTTTTTGACGTGTTCCCCGCAGAGCACGCAGCTACTAAAACACCTATATACTTAGCCAGGTAATGTATCTTAATACTTTTTGAATTTAACATTTCTGTCATATATATATCTCTATAATTTGAATTCTTGTTTCGGTTTAGTATCTGATTTTTCTCAATTAATAAACAAACCTAACCACGATAACAGAAACGTTGTTAAATTGATATTTTCATCACACTCTTTTTTTGAACTGCCTAATATCAAAAAGTCGCCTAAGTAAACAACCATTCTAAATCCTTTCTTAACCAATTGGCTATAGGTTATATCGATTTAGTAAAAACTATTGGAGCTGAAGATAAACCGAAGGGTAATACATTAAACTGAAAAGTTTCTTCGGTATGTTCAAACCTCCAATGTTTTTAAAAATCTTGAAATTAACCAATAAGCATCTTTGAGGTATAACGTACACATGTAGTCGTTTCTATTTAATAAGTCAATGGCCCATCTAATCTCCTCTATTTTGAAGTGTTCGGTGCGGACAAAATAATTAATATTTTTTAAATATAATATAAAACGACTCGTACCATCTGCTTTTGAAACTAGAATAACCTACGATAGAAATTCTCCTTCAATAATTTTCAAAACATTCCTGTTCGCATCTTTGGATATCTAAAGAAGTAAATTAACCTCTTAATAACAGGTTTACAGATTTTGTATCTACCATTCTGGTCTTTAAAGTCGAGAATCAGTGATTTAATATCTTAGCATATGGTAACAATTCTAGGGATGGACTCAGCTTTTTAGGTATTGTGAAATAAAAAATTATTTTCTGACGCCTGAAATAAATGCGGGTTATCGGACTCCATTTTCCGATCTTCATTTGTTTGTTTTGTGGCCCATGATTCCAATGTTAAACTTTTCAATTTAAATTAAAATTAACGGCACCGACTACAGACAGACCAGCACTCGCTTGTTCTGCGTTGCAATAATTTATTGTGACTGTCTATACTTTTATGCCGGTTTCAACTCTAAATCTCACGGCACCTCGATTTGAATCCACGACGTTGTCGCCTGAAACAAAAACCAAAAAGGAAAATTGTGTGAAATTAGTTATCTTCGTCAAAAATGCAAATTTTCGTCATTCTTCCTTTCTGACAATTCCGCAAAAACAGAATTCATTTCTGATTCCAACTCCTTCAGATTTTCTTCTTTCTGCCTTTTTGTAATTTCCCGGTCCATCTCTTACGTGCGTCGTCAGTGTAAAAGTTATATAAAGCGGTCCCAAAAAACTTAATGGCTTGGTCAAGAGTAAAGGGCATATAGAGGAGGGTGGAACTTGAAATAAAGAGTTTTTTTTCTTTCAAACATCTCTGAAATATGGCGTCATCTGGCAACGAATTGCTGCACCACATAGTGAAATATCTTCGAACAAGCTATTAATTTAGGCTTTCAATCGTCAAACCAATAGATTAGTTCGCAGAGTGAAAAAATTAATTTGCTTCTCGCATACATTTCGTATAATTTTATATACATGCACTTGACAAAATTAAATCTAGACATTTATTCTATACCCAATAGCACACTAATTATTATAGCAAACTAATTGAATACTATCGGCTGTTATGAAACAGTACATGGATTTTAATGGAAACGTCCGCGCGCTTTAATTATAATGGTCATGAGTACCAGCAGTATCGATAGAATACGTCGGAAGACCGCAGGTATGTAATATTTTCGTAATTTATTGTAATACTTTTAAGTACTGAAATTGTTATAGATTTGTATTAGACTATGAATTGATTTAATTTGTATCAATTAATTAAATCGTTGCGTTTTCTCAAACATTCAGGAGGATTATAATAATCACTGGCAGTGTCAAAATGTATACATCTATTTCGTATTAATCGATAATCAATCTGCAACGGTATGGAACAGAAACGAGAAATAGTATTCACTGTCATTTATGTATGTTTGCGTAAGTATGTTTAGAAAAAATAACATAGGTTCTGTTCCATGGCTTAATACTTTTCTCATTTTGCTTTGCCCCAAAACGCTGGATTGATAAAAACATTTCTTGAAACTGAAATGGGAAGTTTGAACTGGAAACAAAGTGACGTTGTCATTTATCTTTAACTTACGCCCGTAATGTAATAGTGTGTTACCCATACATAAAAGTACAACCGTTACAGTATTAATACTAGCTCAAAATGCGAATATTAAAGTGCGGTCAGAGATATCGGAAATGAACAGGCCATTCTCTAATACCATGGATCGACTAAAACCTGTACTCTATGAATCTATACATTGTATTCCGCGTTACAAACATGTTATATTTAAATGCTAAATTATCTTTTCCACCTCATTTTGAGGTCATTGTACATTTCGGCAATTTTCTTAATTTAATTCCGCGTTTGAGTAATTCTTTTGCGGTCACTTGTGTGTTCGATTAATTTTGTACGGTCGGCCACTTGTTTTTCGGACAATGGATTACCTGTTATAGGATTACCTGGTATATTAACCTGTTACTTTCATTTAGGCTTGCCTCATCCAGTGAACGAAAAAGAATTAAAATTTTATTTTTATTAAAATATGCATTCATTTCCCTGGTAGAAATAAAAACATTTTTTGTACAATTCTTGTATAATATTCTTATTTACTATGTTAAAGGTATAGGGGAAATGGATAGTGTAAGAAAAAAATCGACAAATTTCTACTAGGGTTGTTGAAAAATACTGATTATTATGCATTTCAATCTGTATAGAAATGAATTGATATGAATGATTTTATCGAGGAAGAAGGTTCGAATTTAACGCGAAAATCGTAATTTACTAGATCAATGGAATTTTATTCGATTACGCATTGAACTGAAAAATCTTGATTGAATCTCTTTGATTTGAAGTTATAAGAATTTCCCTATAAGGTCCAGTTCGAACCGCTACACTTAAAGAAATAACGCACGGTTCCTGGCATACGCATGGCTATATAAGGCATAATTATGGTCAGATCGGCTTTCATATAGCTGATCTACCATCCGTATACCAGGAACCTTGCGTTATTTCTTTCAGTGTACGTACAAAAATGAGTTTAACTTATAAATCATAAGAAGGGGAATGTTGGGTATACGAAATCTTATTCCCTATCATACGGGAGAAGGCATGTAGAGCATGATTCATATAACTTTTACACTATTTCACTAAATAATCATAACGTTTGGTTTTTCTGAATTGCATAAATTACTGAGTCAAATAGTAATGTGGACTTTAATCTGATGATAAAAAGAAATCGCTTGAATACAAATTGCTAAAAGCAGCATGGTATAAGTTCATACCAAAAATAACGAAGGTGCCATAATGAAACCGTGAGCTTACTATTTTCAAACAATTAACTAACGGTTTCAGCTAGAAATATCAATACTGAGCGCGCATCTTCAAATCGTTATAATGAAGAACATCGACGTTAGGGCATTTCATCCTTTGTCAATTCGAATTATTGTCATTATCGACCTTAACATCGATATTCGTTATAACGAGTTACATAATCTGAGTACTAGATACATAGTAAACAATTGCCATTCGCAAGTAATTTAAGTGTAATATCAGAAAAAAATGTATATATACATCATTATTTTTCAATACCATATAAATTTAATATTAATTTTAGTATTGACACCTTGTACTAATAGCGTTAAGCGATGCTATGAATGCTATAACTCTGGAAATGATATAGAGGAATGTAACAAGATGGGCAAAGTTATCAAATGTGACCGGGGAGATACGCATTGTATTTCATATGTCGGAAAATGGAGTAAGTTATTATTTTATTTCTACATCTTTATTTAAACATGGCATTCAATGCTTCATTAAACGATTAAACGAACATATTAGTAAACCTAATTCTATCAAAACTAACCCTGATGATGTCCGGAGCAAATAAGCTCCCATCCTAAGGACATCTTGCGCCCGTCCTGGAATTTCCTGAGAACGTCCAAATGTCCGCTTTTCCCGTCCACAGGACATCTTCGGAACTTTCTGGTGGGATACTCTCAGGAGCTAGAAAATGTTTTCAGGCGACCCGAGGACATCACTATCAGGAAAAATGTCCACTTCTTTCTCCTCAGTACATCCTCGTACACATTTTTTATTGTACTTTTTTTAACATTTATTTTCTTACGTATCTAAATACACTCAGACATTCTTATTTTACAACGTTTTGAAACGCAATTAAATAATAAGAAAAAATGTCTGATCTTGTAGACGCTTTTAGCACGTTCGGCCACCGTCGGTGTAAGTACATATAAACGATAAATTAGTCTACTGCTACTTCGCAATAAAAAATTTTAAGGTTAATGAATAAAATATATTAAAAACGTATATATAAGGTATAAAAGGAAACATCATCGCTCATTTGCAAAATACATTTATTTCTCAATGGATATTGTCGAGATGTAGGTCCAATATCAGATGTTCGGGAACCATTTAAGGATTTCGTAGAAGCAGTACACATTCTATGATTTACGGGTCAATTATTTATAAAAGTATTATAAAATCGGAATAAAATTATAGAATTTTGTCGCTGATCTCGAAAAATACTTTTGTCCAGACGAGTCACTCTCATTAATTGATTCAGGAGCTACCCGCTTATTTTTAGGTTTAGCTTGTGTCCAAATGATTTCTCCTTTCCGTCGAGAAGCCGATGAACACGGTCGAGTTGCCAATACTGAATTCTGAATTGAATTGAATTTATTATTTATTAATACTTTCTTTTGCAATACAATGATTGTTACACTTATTTATACATTGTTTCTTCTTTTGAGGTCCCTATCTCTGCGATTTATCCACTTATAATTAGTCTTTTACATTATTTACTAATTGTATTTTCTCTATTTCTAATTATATTTTAAACAGGAAAGTGTTCTAAAAAATCCTGTTGATTTATAAACTTAATACTACTTATTTCTATTTACATATATACATATTTACAACTTACATCTAAGATTAATATGGTTACATCGAATTCTGTAATATATGATTTGGTAATCGGTGTTTAATTTTAAATGGAGCTTCGTTGTATTTGATTTTACATGTATTCTCTAATATCCTAATGTTGTATAGATTTTTATAAAATCTTTTAGATTGCTCATAGATTATTTTCCTAATAGTATTTATTCTTGATTTTTTATGTAACGTTGTATATTTTGTTCCTCTTTTTTCTGTAAGTATCATTCGCAGACATTTATTTTGTATTAATTGTAGTTTATCTAAGTTTTATAGGTACCACCCTAAATGGGAGCTGCATACGTTATTGTTGGTATAATAATCATTTTATATACAGTCATTTTATTTTTAATGCTCATATTGCTTTTTTGGCATATAAGGGAGTAGAGTTGCTCAATTATTTTAAATGCTTTTCGTCTTATTTCTTCAATATGGCTTTTGAAATTTAGCTTATTGTCTAGGGTTATCCCTAGATACTTAACTTTCCTTTTAGTAACGATATTTTCATCGTATAATTTAAGCATTGAATTATATTTATCTTTTTGTTTTTGTGAAAAAATAATTAACTCAGTTTTATCTACGTTTATCTTTAACTTCCATTTGCGATAGTACCCTTCTAGGATTGGAATATATTCCTTAAAAATTTTCTCTATTCTCTTTTTTCTCCATGAATCGTTATACAATGCTGTATCATCAGCAAAGATCGTCTTTTTAACTACATTACTTTCAGGTAAGTCGTTTACATAGTATAGAAAAAGAACCAGGTGGGCAGAGGACCGATCCTTGTGGTACTCCAGCTTTTACATTTTTCTCATTCGAGTTTTGACCGATAATATTAACAATAAATTTTCTATCGCTTAAGTAACTTACTTAACTTAACAATTAGTGCTTTTTGCCAGACAGTATCGAAGGCCTTTTCCACGTTAAGAATAAGGCTCCTATGCTTTTATTTAAGTTCATACTCGTGGATATGAATTCAGTTAATCTAGCTAGTTGTTTAACAGTATCATGTCTGGTCTAAACCCAAATTGTTCAGGTATCAGATGGTTGTGCCTGTCTTCGTGATCTTTTAATCTATAAATATGACATTTTCGAATATTTTACTTAGAGTAGATAGAAGGCTAATTGGTCTATAATTATTATATCACGTATTGTCTTTCCCTGGTTTGGGAATAGGAAGAATTTTCGCCATTTCCCATGCTTTCGGAAAATAACTATTTTTCAAACAAGCATTTAGAATATAGTGCAATTGAACTATCGCCTTCCTGGGTAAGTGCTTTAGTATAATGTTTTGTATGCCATCCTTTCCTGGGTCTTTCTTAGGTTTACTTTTTGAGATTATTTTTGAGATTTCTTTAGGAGATGACAGTTTGATTTCATCGAGATTTACTTTATTTTTGAATATTTCAACGTATTTAGCATTTATTTCATTATCGAACTGTGGATCTCCATAGTCTGAGGTCATTTGGTGAATTTTCTCTACACTTCCACAGTGTACAATCTTTGGGATTTAACGTGGAGAGCTTGCCCTCCCAATTTTTATTTCTGTAATTTGTAATTGAGTTTTCAATTGTAGTGCTTACTTCGTTAATTATTGGTTTAATGTATTTATTTCTTGTTTTTTGATATAATAGTCTTAAATTATTTCTTCCCTTTATTTCATTCAAAATTGTTAGAATTTTTGGAATGGGATAAAATAAAGACCGAGCCGCTGTAGTTAAGTGGCGAACTTTAATCGTTCATAACTAAAAGAAGTATAAATGAATACATAATGATATGCGTAGTATCCAAGATCCGTTTTACACGGTAGACTACAGCGAACTAACTTAATTCGACAAAGATTTACGAACACGCACACACACCGCACCTACACTGAGAGAAGTTTGGCGTAGCCCCTGTTCTGTCAGTGCCACCAACTACTCTAACACGGAGAAAAATGACTCCGCTGGATTAGCTGATTCATATCAGCTAAAATTTTCGGCTGGAATTGTCGAAAGTATCCGCAGTGTTAGCTGTTCCGATTCCGCTATTGTAGACTTACGAATCGGTAAATATTGCAGAGATAGTTTCTGTAAATGTTACAGAAAATAATGTGTAACATTAGCTGTACATATAATAATCATGTAAATTGGCGCATTGCAATCTATACAATCCCAGGTAGCACATTTAAGCATCCGCTAACAAAAAGTTATTGAAATGTTAACAAATGTTGACAAAAGTTAACATTTCTATAAATTTGCTTTAGTGAATACCAGGGGGGTGACACTGCTGCTATATTCCCTATGTCGGTTCTCTTGGCGACCTCCCACTAATTTCAAAACTTCATGTATCCAGATGACGCTTGCAGTCATGTGCTCGGCGAGCTTTGGCGTGATAATCGTAACGCCCTTTTAATTAATATACGTGCACTAGATGTTTACAATCGCCGATACGTGGTCTAGGTATCGAACGCCGTAGTTCTTCATCACTTTAACTAAAATACGTCCACCAGGTGTTTGGGGTCACCGATTACGGGGTCTAGATATCGCGCAACCTAGTTTTTCAACTCTTCGACTAAAATACGTGCACCAGGTTTTTAGGGTCGTCGATTGCGGGGTCTACGTGTCGCGTTCCGTAGATTTTCATTTTTATAACTAAAAAACGTGCCCCCGGTGTTTGGGGTTGCCGATCATGTAGCCTAGGTTTCCACTTGGTGTTAACCAACGATGACCTTGAGGTCAAAGTTGAAGGTCATTTCAAGGTCAAATCAAAATATGTTCAAATTTGAAGAAAAATAAGCAAAATTGATTCGACCTTGAAATGACCTTCAACTTAGACCTCAAGGTCATCGTTGGTTAACTCGAAGTCAATACCTAGACCATTTGATCGTCGACCCCAAACTCCTGGTGCATATTTTTTAGTTAAAAAGATGAAAAACTACGGAGCGCGATTCCTAGACACCGTAATCGCCGACCTTGAATACCTGGTGCACGTATTTCAGCTAGAATCATGAAACACTATGGAGCTCAATACCTAGACCCCTTGATCGGCGACCCGGAACACCTGGTGCATGTATTTCAGCTAGAATCGTGAAAAACTATGCAGCGCGATACCTAGACCCCGTAATCAGCGAACTTAAACATCTGGTGCACATATTTTAGTTAAAATGGGGAAAAACTACTGAGAGCGATACCTAGTCCCCGTAATCGGTCACCCTAATGACCTAGATCAAATATGTATTTTGCCAATCCGATTAAAAACTGCGAATCGTCATATCTCGAGACCGTAATCAGGAAAATATCTGTGCGTTGGTTGCCAAGCACATGTATAGTAGCGCCATCTAGTGATCGCAAATCCCGGGGATCACAACGAGAACGTTATGAACGAAACAGTTTCACCCCCCTGGTGAATACTCAAATATGCTACCTGGGATACGAAGAATCGTGTTTGATATCGTGTTCAGTCGGTAACGGTCGGAAAGGTCGGTAACGGTTAACCTAAAACCAGATTGCGTAAGATAGCGTCAGAGAGCGTAGCGGTCTGTGCAAAATTCGAAAATTGATCGATTATCCTATATTGATTATTTATTAATTGTGGATATACATATAGCCGTTCTCGCCAGTTCCCGAGGCCTGCTCCATTTGACACATATGCCATACATGCATAAGATGTCGCAGTTCATTCGCCCTTATTACATAACCTCATCCTGTCATTATTCACTGTACATATGAATATGAATCGAATCGATCGAAATCGAATTCCACTCTTTCCGTATGTATGTATGTATGTATGGATGTATGCACATGTATATGCTCATATGAGAATGCCACTTCGCCACAGGCGTTGAGTTTCGCCTCTATATAAAAATTAATTTCTATGCACTGTGTGAAGTCACTTATGCACTCACTGTTTCTAAGAGCAAAATTCAGGAAATGTAGAAAGTATGATAGACACAAACAATTAAAAACTGCAGATATGTAGAAACTCGAGTTAACAAAAGAAAATAATCCGCTACATTAGCAGATTTATTTCGGCTAAATTTACAGACTTTTTTCCGTCAGTTATGCTGACTCGTACTGTTTGGAATTTACAGTTATTTTTCAGTAATTTTAGCTGAAATTATCGGCTATCTCTAATGGAATTCTAGAAGCTTTCCCTAAGGGAAGAAATCGGCAGAATCTGCGGATATTTCGGCTGATACAGCTGATTATTTTTCTCCGTGAAATGAATGAGCAATACTGTACGTCTCCATAATGCAACGGGGCGCCACTATCGCACCGCCGGTTGACGAGTTTAGGGTAGCAGCTACCCTAAACGCGCGCAGTGTATGGCGGAACGTAAAACGCGGCAACACGCCGTTATGCGGTACATATGCTGCTTCATGCCGTGGAGTACAGTGTAAATTTAATGTGATAGTGAAAATTTTCACAAAATTTGAGTGTTATTAAATTCTCCTACATATTCGTATTCACAATCCTTCCTATATTACATGAATATGATTAACGTATGTTACTAATTTCAAGTTTATGAAGTAACAGTTTTAAAAAATTAATTACTTAAAAGAATGACATAGTGAAATTTTTTCGAAAATTCAATTCAAAACTTTGAAAGTAATAGTTGCTTATGTTTTATTCAAATTGTAAAGCATTGCTAAAGAATTTGACCAAGAACACAACATTTTAGATCTATAACCCCTTTTTGATAAGAATTTCAACACCGAAACAAGATATTAGATCTAAACCCCTTTTCGATAAGAATTTCAACAACGAAACAAGATTTTAGATCTAAAACCTCCATTTGATCAGAATTTTACCAAGGATACAAGATTTTAGATGTAGAACCTCTTTTCGATAAGAATTTCATCAACGAAACAAGATTTTAGATCTATAACCACTTTTCCATAAGAATTTCAACAACGAAACAAGATTTCAGATCTAAAACTTTCCTTCGATAAAATTTTTACTATCGATGGTAGATTTTAAGTTCAAAGCCAGTGAGAGTTTTTTCATCGACAGATGATTTTAGGTTTTGAACTTTCTTTCGACCACATATTCTTGACTATACTTAATTTTCCCCTAACAGTTTCCTAAAAGTAAAAATGATCCATACAAGTTACTTCAGAAATGTCAAGAATAGTTTTTCATTTTCTATTATAATATTTTATGAAGATATGAATGATTTTTTTTTTAATAAACTTTCATGTTGGGTTAGAAATCAAATTTAAGAATCCGGAACTTTAATTTCATTAACATAATTACTTTCATTTCATTACCATCTGTATCCAGAACTTCCTAACAATCATTATATTTTGTAAGGAAATTTCTTACAGTGTAATTCTGTATGTAGTAAATATAAAGGCAATAGTAATCTTTCATGATTCAAGTACGTAGTCATCGACAAAAATTAAGAATTCGAATTTTCACATTTACTATTTCTTAACAAATTTCAAGTTACTGTACAGGTGAAAACCTTTTACATCTACACTGAGAGAAACGGATGCTAAAAGATCGATGGTAAAAGTAAAGATGTTATGTGATACCATCATTATGTTATTGGGTAAGATCTACTATCTGCTTTTTACAATCTGAGATGGTACCCAGACCTATATATGCAGATGTTAACTTTTGTATGTTACCCTATACAATCGTAGATGGTAAACATACGAGATACATAGCGGTGTTAGTGTAAATATATGAGCAAATATGACGTTATGCACGATTGACAGGTGATATGCATACACTACTAGGCAGAGATTCTGTCACAAATTAGGTGACAAGGTAGCAGATTTGTTCATTCATAAATATAATTACATTATTCAATAATATGTAAGTATATAATTGAATAAATTGAATTGCCCTAATGCCTTTAATACCTTTAATAACTAATGCCATGATAAAATTGATCATGTATATATTTACTTTATAGAAAAGTTTGTTGGTGATTTTAGGTACCAGCCATCCGCATGGGAAATTCTGGTCTTGCAAACAGTCTCGGTCAATAAATTTCATTACTTATACCTATCAGAATAATTTCATTGTCTACGTATGATTGAAGTTGTAAAAACTTCTTGATTCCCAGATTGATAACATTTACTTCATACAATAGTTTTTGATGATTTCAGATACTGCTAAATGGAGTTTTATAAAAATAATTTATTATTGGAGTCTAAATATAAAATAAGTAAAAACAGCTGGTCTGCTTGTTCAATTTTAATTTAACGTTGAGACTCGGTGAATAAATTTAATTAATTCATCATTCGAGGAAAGTTTTATCGTGTTCATGTGATTTGTAAAAAACTACTTTCATTAAACTCTTTTCAGCAATACCTGAAATCACAAAAAAAAACTTTTTTATGAAGTAAAGTTGATCAATCTTGAAAACTTTAATTATATGAAGGCAATGAAATGACTCTGGAATGGAGAATTACTCAAATTTAATAACCGAGACTCAATGTTAGACCAAAATTGACCACATGGATCGGCTTTGAGTAGAGACATTATATTTAGACTCGAATAAAAAAATTACTTTTATTAAACTCTTTTCAGCGGTACATAAAATAACAAAAGCAACTTTTCCACAGTGTAACAATGTAATTAAACTGGAAATCATCGGAGAGTTTTTAAAACTTAAATCGTATGATGACTGTGTAACTTTTCTCGCATGCTGAATTAATCAAATTTATCAACCAAAACTCAATGTAAAACCAAAATTGCCTCTGCGGACTGGCTTTTATTATTGATTTTATTTTTAGACTCGAAGAGAAATTCAGTTTTACCAAATTCTGTTCTGGTTTGATATTTTGTATCGGTCGTTTACTTTGTGGTAAAGTTTTTTGCTGATTTCAGGTATCGGTCAATAGAGTTTTGTGAAAATAGTTTTTTGTTCAAGTCTAAATATAAAATCAGGAATGAAAACTAGTCCGCATGACCAAGTATGGTTCTACGTTGAGTCTCAGTGAATAAAATTAATTAATTCACCATTTGAGAACAGTTTCAGTCTTCATGTCATTTATAAAAAACTGCTCACAGTAAACTTTTTAACACTCTACCTACCAGAAATCACAAAAAATAGTTTTCGGTGAAGTGAAGGTAAGGAATATGGGAAGTTTTTAAAACTTTAATCATCAAAAAGTCCTAACCTACAACGATAACACAACAAAACTCTGTAATCAGCCTCGTAGCATCAGTATAGAACAGTTCAAAGGAATTTCAAATAATACACTGTACCAATAATCAAGTGTTTTTAAAGCGGCTCGCTATCGTGCAGTGTTATGGTTGTAGGTTAGGATTCTAACCGTCGCAATCGCAATCACAGAACGCACTGACTTTGCACTTCCGTAACAGCTGACGGATTAGGCATTGGGCTCTCTACAAGATTTTATGATTGTCATTTTTAAAATCTTGTGTTTAACATCTTCTGATAATTCCTGGTACGATCTAGATTGCTGTTAGCTGTCCATATATACGTATATCATCAAAGACCAATGCAATGAGTGACCAGTGCCCAAGATTCAATGCGGCACTTATACCACAAGTATGGGGCAGTAGGTATCAAATCGCTTAGGGTAGCATCTACCCTAAAATTAAGATGGCATCTATTATGAGGCTACATTTTAGTAGTTATGCGACGTCCAGTAAGACTACGCTGCCAAACTTCTCTCAGTGTAGGCTTGACGATTCGCGATATTCAGCTAATATACAATACGCGCTCAGTCGATAACTCTTCACAAACATTTAATTTCAAAAATCGTTTTTAACTTTAACAATTTTTATTTTCGGAATGGTTTGATTGATTGCAGTATTTATAATATTAATTGTTATTTCTGTATTAATGTCTATTTCTGTAATTGAATTGATTGTTTTATTTATTTTTAGAGTTTTATTAATACTATCTTTGAATTTTGTACAACCAGCTTGCTTGTAATTAGGTAATTACTTCGACCCAGACTAAGTCTGGACGAAGTATTGAATTTGGTCACTTCGGGCAAAAAAATTACCCTTTAGTTTTCTAAGGAACCCAAAGCAACAATAAAAAAATTGGTGTCCGTTAGGTTGTACGTCCGTCCGTCCGTCCGTGGGCAAAATTTTGTATACGCGATATCTCGCGACTGGCACGACGAATCTAAAAAGTACAAACGGATTTGGGTTTCTCTTGGCCAAACTTAGATCTGATTAGTTTTTGGAGACAATGCATACTAGTATATGGGGAGGTTTAACAAAAAAACGCTCAAAAAACACGTTTTTCCATTTTTTTACAAAAAATACAAATCGTACAAAAAAATGTTTCAAACAAAAAATATAGAACATCGAATTCTCTACAAAAAAGGTTTTATTCATTTCTTCGTAAAATCAACGATAATGCCGTAAAAAGCAAATTAACATGAAATTAACATAAATTGTACATACACATATACAATGCATATGTATGTATATTATGTACATTTCATGAAAAACAGAGACACAGAGGAAGCAGGGGAGTGAGGCGGGTATCAGGGGGGGGGGCTAACTTTAAAAATTTGATTAAATTTTATTTTAGTATAAAAATTATATTAATTTTTGTTTTTTTAAGCATCAGTGTGAACAAGATGTGCTCATTTATCAGTGCTTCGACTGATCTGCGGTCGGGGTCGAAGTTTTGAAAATGCTCATTTTCAATTTTAATATAGGGTGAATATCCCAATGAATGGACGACTACCAATGAATGGACGATTTTCTACATATTTCTATTTCTTATGAATGTATGATGCACGACATGCAACAAAATACATATTTTTATGTTCTTTGAACATTCAAAACAATATTTACAGTGCTATTGATCTTCCAGTGTTTATTATTTTGTAAAATCAAAGCAAAGTTTTAAAGTCATCCAAAACTGGTACTGAAAACGTCCCAATTGATTTAACCCGTCTATTCATTGGGGTTTAGCGGATTTTTTTACAAACGTATGAAGACGAGGTTAATAATTGAGGACATGGATCTTAAAAGGGGTCGCGCTCTCAAACGGTCGGAAAAGTATTGTCCACGCGTAACAATGAAATCTAAGGGAGACTTTATTCAATAAATGTTGTTGACTTGAACTCGTCATATCTCCTCAAAAAATTGCATGAAAAATTCTGAAATTTTCAGGGTACATGCACAAGATAGTAGCGAAACAGATAGGTGAAGTTAAGTCAACAAAATATCTACCGAATTATTAATAATAATTAACAAAAGTAGAAGTAAATTTAATGAGCTCGAAAATTCGCTGTTTGCGAGCTATATCGAGAAAAAGTGTGTTACAAAATTTACGTTAGAGAAAACTTCCAGTGGGAAAGTTGTTCGTCAATGTATGACGAAGATTTCTGCAAAGTTTCAAATTTTTTGGAACTAAGATGCGTTAATTATACATTATTATCTAAAAAACGCGTGGGGCGCTGATGCCGGCGATTCTGCACGCTTCATTTCATACACCACATACAAGGAACATACGAGGAACAAAACATTCTGTATAAATTTATGATTAATATTACTTTATTTATAGACTTAATAATATTTTGTTGTATTTTTAATATATGTACAGTACTTTTTCAACGCAGATTATTTATTTCCTTTCACACATCAAAGGTTTACAGGAATCGCTATGGCTTTTGTTTCCCGTTCTTCTTGAATTATTGTTTTTGTCGCTCATTATAAACAAAATTTACTGATCACGTTATGAAAAATACTTATTATAATATTAAATACAATATTTCATAAGACAAAACAACTTCCCTTCCCTTACGGGACTCGACGTGCGTGAACTTGTCGTATAATAGAAGAGGGGGGAAGTTTAAAAATATTACATCTAATATTAATCTAATATAAATTGCTAATTAACTAATAAGTATTAATTTATAATCAATATCAGTCATAAATTTATACAGAATGTTTTGTTCTTCGCATGTTCCTTGTATGTGGTGTATGAAATGGAGCGTGCAGAATCGTCTGCATCAACGCCCCACGCGTTTTTTAGACAATAACGTATAATTAACGCATTTTAGTTTCAAAAAATTTGAAACTTTGCAGAAATCTTCGTCACACATTGACGAACAACTTTCCCACTGGAAGTTTTCTCTAACGTAAATTTTGTAACACACTTTTTCTCGATATAGCTCGCAAACGGCGAATTTAATTTACTTCTACTTTTGTTAATTATTATTAACAATTCGGTAGATATTTTGTTGACTTAACTTTATCTATCTGTTTCGCTACTATCTTGTGCATGTACCCTGAAAATTTCAGAATTTTTCATGCAGTTTTTGAGGAGATATGACGAGTTCAAGTCAACAACATTTATTGAATAAAGTCTCCCTTAGATTTCATTGTTCCGCGTGGACAATACTTTTCCGCTCGTTTGAGAGCGCGACCCCTTTTAAGATCCATGTCCTCAATTAAATAAAATCAAAGGTTGAACTACACGGTAATAAAGAGCAGAGTCTAACGATTCTAATGGTCGTATCATAATTAAATTTTCATAAAAGAATTCAAAAGTTACAATCGATCAAAGTGTGAAAAATGCTTAACCATCCATTCATTGGCATATTCACCCTATTTAAGGAACAAGATATTGTTACAATATATGTATAAAAACTACTCGAACCTAACGATGCTAGAACTACCCTCTGCCGCCTTCTTTCCTGGCAGTGTTAAAATGGAAATATTCCCGGAAGCATCAGCCTTTCGTCAGGGAACTGCAATACGAATTTAGCCAAAATTGTAGGCACCCGGGTCGAAGGCATCTAGTTTAATATTATTTTCATTCTTGTTGAGTATTATATTATTTAGAGATATTAGGACCGGCTTATGATCTGAAGTGAATTCCTTTAGTGTAGTATTTGATTCTATGTTAGATATGTTTTTAACAATTGCAAGGTCAACAATGCTTGGTTTACCTTGTTGGTTAAACGGGTAAAGTGTAAACTCGAGAAACAACTCGTGGATATTCTATATTCCACGATTTACTTTCTACGTAATTGAATAGCTTTGTTCCGTTAGAATTATTCTTAAAGCAATTCCAGTTTTTATGTTTAGCATTAAGACCTCCTGCTGCTATTATTTTGTTATCCATTTTAAAATTTTTTTCTGAATTATCTTTGACGATTGTCTTAGGGACATATACGCTAACTATCAGAATATTCTTCTCCAATCCACTTATTATTCTACCATATTATTCTAAAGCACTTGTAACCATAGGCAGGTTTCAAGATCATGTTTTCGGTGCGCGATGTTTCTCCAACCAGTAGAATTCTACTTGATAATTTTGGAGAAAAATGGGTAGTTCTTGTATTTTATTATTAAGACCGCAGGCATTCCGATGCACGATTTTAATGTTTTAAGATTATTTAATGTTTTTTTTTTATTTTTCACCTAGTTCCTATGGACAATCTGTGCTATAGTCATAGCTCTGTCTATATCTTTATCGTTAGTTCTAATCGCGTCCCTAATTGTATAGACTATTTGTATCAGTTTTTTAATGTCACAAATTTGATTAATTGCTTTGAAAATATTGCCTAACTCGAGCAGTTCTTGAACAGTTTCGAACTCGCTCGCTCTGTATTTGTTCGTCTTCCATGCATTCTTGTTAATTCGGGCCTCCTTTTCTGGTATTTGTTGGTTCGTTCTTGGGGGTTTCAGCTTTGGAAAACCTTCTGTATTGAACATTGTCGCTTGTGTAGTCTTTTTAGTTAATCTCGGTGCTTTCCTTTCTTCGAACTTCTTTAAATGGTCCATGTATGCAGGACATTTGGAGAAGTTGGCTGGATGTTCCTCTTTGCAATTTACACACTGTGGTTTTTCTTCCTTTTTTTTAACAGTCCTTTGTCAAGTGTGATTCAGTGTATTTAACGCATTTTGGTGGGTTGTTGCAATGGTTCGATCCATATCCAAATCTTTGGCATCTGTGGCATTGAGTGGCTTTCCTATGATTTTTTACCGTTCCCACTTCATTTTGACGTACATAATGTGCTTGATATTATAAGCTTCCGACAGTAATGTTCCTTGCTCTAGTGTCACTTTATAGAAGGGATTTTTCTGTTCTCCATTTTTCATTTTCATCTCATTACAGGCTGTACATTCAGTCCCGCATTTTGAAGTTCCTTCAGCAATTCCGAGGCATCAGTTTTTCGGAGTCCTTTGATGACCAGGCTATTTATTTTTTCGTCTTTTATAGCATACGGATAGTGTCCTACTCCGGTCAGTTTGAATAAAGAAATGAGACTCTTGTGGTCGTCGATGTTCTTGGTGTATAGGGTGTAATATCTTTTGTTAATATTGATTGTGATCTGCTCTTTACTTTTCATATTGATTTCCTTCAGTAAATCAGGCACACTATGTATTTTCTGGGTTACGACGATTGGAGCGATTGGCGCCAAACACCTTCACCTTGATGTTTCTCGCTTTTGTGGTGGCTATCCAATTTGCTTATACTATTTTTAATGCTGCTTCTTTTAGCCACTGTCAAAATCTCCACTGCAATCTTTATTGTATGATGAACCTTCTCTTTCTGCTACTGCTGATGCTCTGATGTCGAATAAATTGATAATAATCGAATAATTCAGTCAATCATTCCATTCGAATCACTGACTCCAATCACTGACTCTCTCCGAATTGGCAATGTCGAAGCAGTCCATAATATGGCGAAGTAACCTTCCGATTATCCCTAAATGATGAGACCAAATCGATAAAATTTAAAGTTACCCTGGACTTTTTGCGTCTCTTGGATTATTTAGACAAAGTCAAATATGGACAAAAGATCTGGAGAGCACACACTGGTCCCTTCCAAGCTTTTGGCGAAAAGGAGATTGCGATTGAGGAACATGCGATTAAGGAACATGCGATTAATATAATAGTCCAGCCAGACTACAAAATGTTTCCGGGGGCGCCCACGGCTTTAGCATAACCAATTTAACCCCCATCGAATAGCAAAAAAGCTCTCCCCCCCCCCACGTGTACGAAATCGAAGATTCTGACAGCGGTAGGAATCCACGTGCCAAGATGGCTCCTTATCCATTTTACTCAATCTCATACTTCCTGGCCACTAACTTTCTAACCTTATAATCCCAACTTATAATGAGAATGAAATTGAAATGGATATAGCCCGCAGGAGGACCCGTTCCCAAATACAACGTTCCCCAGTCTCTCCAGCACCCCTTTTTGCGAGTCACTTTTCTTTGTTGTTTTGTTTCTTTATTGTGTTTTTTAATTGAAATATAACTGAAATTACTAAATTAATTATTAGAATTAAAAAAAATTGATTTATTAATCCTTATCGAAGCACGGGTTATACTTTCAATTTACTGGTGAAAGTCGCCAGCAAAGCAATTTGTTAGGTTACAGCTCTTGGATATAAATGTCAAAATTTTAAACGCACTATTATTTACGCAAATTATATCAATTTCAAACGAAACAATATTACACGTTGCCGATTAATTACAATACGGTTGGCAATATTGAGTTAAATATAGTGACACTTTAACGAAATTCAACAATAATTTTATTTTTCTTACAATATGTTACATGGCCTTTATAACATAATGGATAAGTGACTATTTACTGTTTAATTTTCAGAAAAAAATGCGATTGAATTTGGACTGAGAGATTGCATGAACGAAGGGTCCTGCCAAGCTATTTCAAAAATCTATAAAAATTCACATGCAGTGTCACAATGTATGCTTTGCGATCAAGATAAGTGCAATACAGAAATATTAAAATTTCAAGATAAGAAAACCCATCGTCATCAAGGCAAGCGTGATGATAATCGTAAAGATAATAATGATAAGAGTAGACAAGGCAATCGTGATGATAGTCGTAAAGGTAATAGTGATAAGGGTGGTCATGGTAATAGTGATAATAGCGGCCAAGGTAATCGTGATGATCATCGTAAAGGTAATCGTGAAGAGAGTCGTATTGGCAAACCTGATGATAGTCGTAAAGATAATAGTGGTCAGAGTGCTCAACATAATAGTGATAATAGTGGTCAAGGTAATCGTGGTAATAGTGGTCAAGGTAATCATGATAATAGTCGTCAAGGTAAGCATAATAACAATCGTCAAGGTAATCGTGATCATCGTCGATCTAATAATCGAGAAAATCCTCTTGAAGATGATGCCGACAACGACGAAGAAGATGAGGCATCTGAGATTCGGACTTCATTAGTGCTCACCGTTTTGTCTCTTGCGCTATGGAATCTGTTTCAATTTTGGGCTTTATAATTGTCCTTGCGAGTATGTTCGTATCGTATACTTCAGCTTTGACCATGTTTTTAATTGTCATTAATATTAACAAATAATAAATAACACCATTGTTATTTAGTCAATTAAAGTAAACATTAATTTCTTTGCACATTTATCGGTTAATCCATTGCGAAGACATAGACAATTCGAAAACGGTGAAGACACGCTTATCTATGCAGGAACCAAGACCTCTATTCGTTCTACGTAGATACTTGTTATTTTTGAAAATTGCGTTGAAAATTTGAATCTTTCCTTGACGCATACGGTTTTAATAGGTACCAGATGTTTAAAATATTTAAAACCCCTTCAGCTACATTTGAAAGTTTTTATTTTTTTTCGTCGTAGCAGGCATACAGTTTGATTTTACACCCGAATTTGCGAGAGTAAAGTATGACAGGCATTTCCTAACCTGTCAAGTAGTAAATTCGAGGTATAGAATCGAATTTTGTACCCACTACGGGGTCTGGGTAGTGTGCTTCGTGGTTGTTCATGTTATTAGCACCACATGTTCGGGGTCGCCGATTTCGGTACCTAGGTAGTGCGTTCCGTGATTTTTTATGGTATTATAGAAAATAAACATATATTTTTTTGCCAACAAATTTGTCACAAAGTTTTTTTTTTGCTATTAATTATTGCAATTTCAGTCATTTTGGAAAAATGTAGTAATAACAATTATGGGGTTTACATGTCATTTTAATGATGTTTATAACTAAGGACCGTTCACATCGTAAATTTATTAGTTTCTAAGAAATCGATGAAATGAAACAATGGCAAAAGGTCACCCGAGGATGTTTCTGTGTAAAATCTTTACTTGTAACATGTTGAAGTTTTGTTCGATCAATGATGAAACTTTTTTTTTGTTTTCTTAACTGGCCCTAAATAGGTCGAAAATTATTTTTAATTCAGGAATAATTTTTTTTTCATGCAATTCTGTGCGCAAAGTGTGACTACGTGCGGTAATATTACTTTGCGCAGAGCTTTCGCAAATTTGCGGCAAAATTTTCTTTGCGCATTGAAATTTTCGGGCGCAAATTAACACGTTGCACAATGTAGAATTGCGTAAAATATTGTAAGTAACGCATGCCCAACTTCATCTCACTCGCGCGACAACTTCGCACTCATCGCCGACTAGGTAAAATGCACTTTGCGCACTTGTTGCATAATATACTATTATATTATATTACGTCGACTTTTTTGAACTCATATGGGATTAAATCGGGACGGGACCTTCAGTTTATGAAGGTGGAATCCGAACCACGTGAGCTTTGGCGGTATTAGGCACTTATAAACAAATACAGAGGTGTCCCGTTGGCAGATGGCAGAGGCCGGGATCGAACCAGGGTTTTCTAATTACGAAGCCGGTACTCTACCAAATGAGTCACCGCCGCTTGCCAGTGAATCATTTGTATTTATTCGTTGAATTTAGTTCAGCCTTAAAATCTACTTCTGCTTTCATGAAATAAAAAAAATTGACTTTTCTAATATGAATAAATAATTTTATGCAATATGTTAATTTCACTATATTGTACGCATGTTGTTATAATTTAATTAATATATATATTGTAACACAAATTAGACAGTCCGTCTCTAATATACTGACCTCAAGAAAGAAGAATGAAGATTGGTGCATCGTCCCGTCAGAATCCACTTAATTATCTCCAGGAACCTTTCCCCAATAGTGGTGTTCGTCCTGTCAACTCGTTTGGTGTCTTCGTCCCATCTCGTCCAGCTGTCCACGAAATCGATATACCTGTAAGCATAGAAATTATTAGTTATTATGTTTTAAATAAATAATCTGTCAGTGTCGTGAAGTAATAGAGTCATCGTGCAAGGAAGAGGAATATTTGGAAGAAAAGTAAACACCATACTTACATTTTCAATCAGCTGTTGTGATGGTCTGCTTCCTCGTGCCGGAACCGCTGCTGGCTGATGTCCTTACCCCGAAACACAAATTTACCAATCCTTACACAAAGAAATAATTCTTAATAATTAAAGTTAAAACTTAGCGTAACTGCTGCTCCTTTTTGAATTCCTCCAAAACTCCTTTTTCCGTTGCCGTCGAGAGGCTGACTCCGACTGCATTTTTCCTGCACCCGATCCTATGGGACTCGATCCCGGAGTGAACAGCACAGAAAACGCACACAAACTTTAACTTAATCACTCCAAAACACTGGAAAATCCCGAAAACCGAGACGACCTGTCACTTTGGTCGTCGTTCACCGTGGACTGGCTATCGCGCAGTTTTACGCGCAACTCGTCGGCCATCTTGATCAAACTCAGTCCCTATTGGTTAATTCAGTTGTACAGCGTCTCTATCTACCTTCCACATTCGCGTAGTCGACGTTCGTCGCACTCATGCATGGAATAGACTATTGCTGTCGCGCTCATCGAGCCGACGTTCGTCGCACTCATGGCCCAATATAGAATACTAATTCGTCATCAATATTGTTTGCGATTGTCGCACTCGTTACATGTATCATTACCCCTTCCAGTGCCGAGTAAATGTTCGTCGCACTCGTGCAGAGAATTAATTCAGTCGCCCACCCCTTTTTGAAAATTTAGACTTACCCTGCTATTCCCACCATTGCCAAAATTATGTTCCCCATCTTTGACCTTACCTTGTCATAAATTCGTCCTTATTAATAATTGTTTTTCCTTTTTGTTTATTCCCTGAAAGTTAATACCCAGGACTGACGCTGTGGCGTGATGATAACGGGCCAGACCATCTTCAAGACCTTCATTTTTTTGTAAACCGTCAAGGCGAGCAAATCGATATTAATATTCATTTGCGAAAAAAATTAATTATATTGTAGTGCGTATATCATTTTTTTTTTGTGAATCTCGAGATACTGCAGATTAACGTAAGTTCTATGCACAGTGCGCGGCGTATTATTTTTTATTTATTATATTTAGTAAAGTCCTCCCCCAATAATTGTATTTTCCCCTCAAAAATATAGATCGATATAAACATATTCCCCTTTAATAATTTTTATTTTTATTCCCTTCTTTTAGTGTATTTTTTAGTGAAAACCAGAGTCCCCGTGTCGTCGGGACTCAGTACGGTTATAATATATGTGTATATACAGGGTGTCCGAAAAGTATGGAAACACTCAAATATCTCGGAAAATCGACATCGAATCGTAAAAGTAAAAATACACGTATTCAATGGTTTCAAGAGAGCTATCCAGTGACACCTAACACAACCCCCCACCCCCACCCGCTGGGGGTGATAGAGGGGGTAACTTAAAAATTTTAAATGGGAACCCCCAATTTTTATTGCAGATTTTGCTTCCTCAGAAAAAGTTACGTAAATTTTGCCTACCATTATAATTGTTTTTGTTGACAGATGGCGCTGTAATCAACGAAATTAAAAAATTATTCTAAAAAGTTTTAAAAATCTCGCGAAAAACACAACGGATCAAAAAAGTAAAAACACACGTATTTAATGGTTTCAAGAGAGCTATCCAGTGACACCTAACACGACCCCCCACCCCCACAGGCTGGGGGTGATGGAGGGGGAAACTTAAAAATTTTAAATGGGAACTCCCAAATTTTATTGCAGATTTCTCTTCTTCAGAAAAAGTTACGTAAATTTTACCTATTATAATTATTTTTGTTAACAGATGGAGCTGCAATCAGCGAACCACGTACCTGGAATAGCGGACCACGTTTCCAAAATTTTAAATGACGTCTTTTGCCTTTAAATATTTCAAAGTTCACCGATTCTTACCGCGAGGAGGTAGACGATTTTGAGAATCTTTTTTTTTTATTTTTGTATATTTTTTTTTTGTTTTTACCTTTTATTTGTTTTTTTTTTATTTTTTTAATTTTTTTTCTATTTTAAAGTTTAAATTTTCCTTCGCTTCTATTTTCTTTACTGGATTTTTAACATGTCTATGCCCACTAATTTATAAGATGTTCGAATTGAAGTCCTTCAGCAACTTGACAATATCCCAATCGTGCATAGAAGTTATCATAAACTTTTTGCAGCATTTCTTGAGATACTGTATTAGAACCTTGAATTATTTTTTCTTTCAACTCATCAATGTCTTTTGGTTTCGTTTCGTAGACCTTGTTCTTCAAGAAACCCCAGTAAAAATAGTCCAGAGGAGTTAGATCAGGTGACCTCGGTGGCCACTCGATCGAACCCCTCCTACCAATCCAACGTCGGGGGAAAATATTATTTAATAGATTGCGTACAATCAAACCAAAATGACAAGGAGCTCCATCCTGTTGAAACCAGACATTATCAAACGCTATACCAGCAATATTTCGTATTGCCGGTATAATCTGGTTATTTAACAAATTACAGTACCTTTCAGCCGTGAAATTCTCTTCAACGAAGAAAGGCCCAACAATTTGATTGCACAAAATGCCAGCCCAAACATTGATTTTCTGTGGATGTTGTGTGTGAGTATCTCTCATCCAATGAGGATTTTCGTCCGACCAATATCGTAGGTTGTGCCTATTAACTTCTCCACTCAACTGAAACGTAGCTTCATCAGAGAAGCATATCCAGAAAGGAAATAATTCATTTTCGTCACAACGTCTCATCATTTCCTCACAAAATTCTAATCTCCGATCGAAGTCATCTTCCGAAAGTTCTTGTACATATTTTATTTTATATGGATGGAACTTATTTGCTTTTAATATTTCATGGACAGACGATTTGCCGATACCAGTGGCTTGCGCAATCTTTCTTACCGAAGTATGGACGTCCTCAACGACACTTGCACAGACCGCTAAACTGTTGTCTTCGTTCGTGGACGTTTTTGGTCTTCCTGATTTTGGTCGATCATTGACAGAGCCAGTATCTTGAAACCGAGAAACAGTCTTACAAACAGTTGATTTGCAAATAGGTAGACGATCAGGATGGGTATCATTAAATTGGCGGACGACTTGTTCGTATGTTCTTTTTTTATCGCCGCATCCTCGCAGAATAAGGATTTCGATCCTTTCTTTTTGTGTCAAAGACATAGTATGCCAAATTACAACAGGAGGCAGAATACAGAATGTATCGAAATGGAAGAAATATGAAGCAAAGAATGAAGAAATAAAAGAAATATAAAAAATTAGAAGAAATTCAAATGTTAGAGAAACATTACATTAAGTATCAAATAGCGAGAACGAAGAGAATTGCGATTTTTTGCGGTACGAATTTGACCAAGTTTTCGACAAGAGTGACGCTCGCATGTGTAATTTTCACAAAGCTGAAAAATAACCGAGACCTTGACTCATTCAAACAATAGAGCTTAACTAATACTAAGACGTGCTGTTTTGATTTGGACGCTGACGATGTTCGATTATTGACTACTTTCTCTGTAACACTGGCAGTTGAAAAAATCGACCGAGTGTATGCAATGGGTTTCCGCAAGCGATACCTACAGTACTTTCACACAAGTATACAAAATCACAGTCATGCAAGAAAGCCATAACACCATATGCGGATTTGGACACCATTTACGCTATTCGGATACACGACATTCACTTCCTCGTAGAATAAGGATGTCGATTCTTCATTTTTCTGTCAAAAACTTTGTATGCACAATTACAAGGGGGGAGCGAATAAAGAATTTTAATATCTGGAAGAAAAGGTAAGCAAATACATTAAAAAAAAACATAAAAAAATTTAATAGTGAAGAATAAAAAAAAGGTAAAAAACAGAAATCAAATAAAAAAAAAAGTAAAACAGAAGATTCTCAAAATCGTCTACCTCCTCGCGGTGAGAATCGGTAAACTAGAAATATTTAAAGGCAAAAGACGTTATTTAAAATTCTGAAAACGTGGTATGCTATTCCATGTACGTCAAGTTAAATATTTTTTAGTAATTTTTTAATTTCGCAGATTGCAGCTCCATCTGTTAACAAAAATAATTATAATAGGTAAAATTTACGTAACTTTTTCTGAAGAAGAGAAATCTGCAATAAAATTTGGGAGTTCCCATTTAAAATTTTTAAGTTTCCCCCTCCATCACCCCCAGCCTGTGGGGGTGGGGGGTCGTGTTAGGTGTCACTGGATAGCTCTCTTGAAACCATTAAATACGTGTGTTTTTACTTTTTTGATCCGTTGTGTTTTTCGCGAGATTTTTAAAACTTTTTAGAATAATTTTTTAATTTCGTTGATTACAGCGCCATCTGTCAACAAAAACAATTATAATGGTAGGCAAAATTTACGTAACTTTTTCTGAGGAAGCAAAATCTGCAATAAAAATTGGGGGTTCCCATTTAAAATTTTGAAGTTACCCCCTCTATCACCCCCAGCGGGTGGGGGTGGGGGGTTGTGTTAGGTGTCACTGGATAGCTCTCTTGAAACCATTGAATACGTGTGTTTTTACTTTTTTGATCCGTTGTGTTTTTCGCGAGATTTTTAAAACTTTTTAGAATAATTTTTTAATTTCGTTGATTACAGCGCCATCTGTCAACAAAAACAATTATAATGGTAGGCAAAATTTACGTAACTTTTTCTGAGGAAGCAAAATCTGCAATAAAAATTGGGGGTTCCCATTTAAAATTTTGAAGTTACCCCCTCTATCACCCCCAGCGGGTGGGGGTGGGGGGTTGTGTTAGGTGTCACTGGATAGCTCTCTTGAAACCATTGAATACGTGTGTTTTTACTTTTTTGATCCGTTGTGTTTTTCGCGAGATTTTTAAAACTTTTTAGAATAATTTTTTAATTTCGTTGATTACAGCGCCATCTGTCAACAAAAACAATTATAATGGTAGGCAAAATTTACGTAACTTTTTCTGAGGAAGCAAAATCTGCAATAAAAATTGGGGGTTCCCATTTAAAATTTTTAAGTTACCCCCTCTATCACCCCCAGCGGGTGGGGGTGGGGGGTTGTGTTAGGTGTCACTGGATAGCTCTCTTGAAACCATTGAATACGTGTATTTTTACTTTTTCGATTCGATGTCGATTTTCCGAGATATTTGAGTGTTTCCATACTTTTCGGACACCCTGTATATATATATATATATATATATACATTCGAACGGTGGGCTGCCGTCCTTTAGTACGAAACGGAAGTGCAATCTTGTTGCGCAATAAAACCCAGTCACGAAAGTGACATTGTACCACCTACTGCATAGAGAGAACATTCGAGCGGATACTGTTTTAGTAAACATAGCTACTGCTCGAAATTTGTGGCCTTTCTTGTTCTGCGAATCCTATAGCTTTTGTTCGTGTCTAGCACGGCAGCCTTACTACACCGCGACAAGTGTCGTACAAAAGTCTGGCATCGCTGCCGTTGGAAGAGAGTAATACGGCAATGCTGCTAGATGTACGTATGACATTTGTCGCGAGTCTAGCAAGGTTACCAAGCTAGAAGGCAAGCGTGCGCGCTCTGCTATAGCTTTGGCGACAGTTGTCTGCAAGTTCTCTCCGTGTGGAGCGAAAATCAACTAAAACACTGAGCCACTGTGCTACACTGTAGCACTGGGCCGCGCCACCGGTCGCGGACGAATCTTCGTACCGTATTGCCGGTTGAACGAAACAAATCTTGCTGAATCTCAGGTTTATTTCGCGTTTGTAATAGAAGATACGACAAAAATGCATATAACCTTTTTATAGAGAATTTTCCGCTCTACAATGTTTGAAACACTTTTTCGTACGATTTGTATTTTTCGAAATAAATGCAAGAAACTAAGAAAAATCACGTTTTTTTTTAATTTTTTCGAGATAGCGGCCAAGATATGTTCGACCGCCAATTTTTATTGTCAGATTCGTAATCAACAACCCAAAATACGTCGGAAACCATATCAAAAATATTTTTTCCAGATTACGTAGTCTTTCCGAACTTTTACAAATTTTTTCATATTTACAAAATTAGTTTGGCAATTTCTATTTTTACAATCATTCTCTTTATATAATTCAAGCAAACTCAGTCATATGTTTCTTAATTAAGACAAAATTTGAGATTCTCAAAAAATATCAACGCCATCATCGTTTTAGTGTAAATCATATGGTATGTTAAAAAGTATGTTTCGGTTTCTCCCCGTTTCGGTTTAAATCTAAATCTAAGTACCCGTAACAAAGTGTTTTTAATGGTCCACTGAAAATATGCCTCTGAAATACATATGTATATGCATACAATAATAAAATGAAGAGGCCTTCAAGTAACTATTTTAAATGAATTAATTCAAATAACTAATTTTGCTTTTAAAATTATTAATTCAAAAATTCTATCCCAAAAGTGAAAATTAAATTCCAGCATACAATCACCTTGAAGCAAGTAATTCCTTCCTTTTCACAACTTTATTATTAGTAAATCATAATGATGTTTTTTAAAATAACCCTGGTGAAAGTATCTGATTACATCCGATTCGGCAATCCGATATTTGTCCCGGACCTAATCCGTTGTAAACGGACTTAATCTGACATTTATGAACCCGCTCGTAACGGACCTAATCCAACCTAAACGGACCTAATCCGACCGAAACGGACTCAATCCGTTGTAAACGGACTTAATCCGACACTTATGAACCCACTCGTAACGGACCAAATCCGACCGAAACGGACTCAATCCGTTATAAACGGACTTAATCCGAGACCTTTGCATCTGCTCGAAAAGAATCTAATACGACCTAAACGGACCAAATCCGACCGAAATGGACTCAATCCGTCCTAAACGGACTAAATCCGACACCTTTGCATCTGCTCGAAACGGGCCTAATGCGACCGAAACGGACCTAATCCGACTGAAACGGACTCAATCTGTTCTAAACGGACTTAACCCGATACTTTTGCATCCGCTCGAAACGGAACTAATCCGACCGAAACGGACCCAATGCGTCCTAAACGGACCTATTCCGACACATTTGCATCCGCTCCAAACGGACCTAATCCGAGCGAAACGGACACAATCTGTTCTAAACGGAGGTAATCGGACACCTTTGCAGCCGCTCGAAACGGACCGAATCCGACCTAAACAGAGTTAGTTAATCCGATAATTTAAATTCGGACTAAATAGAATTAAAGCGACGCAATCGCAATGTACAGAATATTCAATAGCGACCTAGTCGGCGTAACACGACTTAATCCGACGATTTCGATCAGACCGAAAATGACTGGTGTCGACCTTATCCGATTTCAATCAGATCGAAACTAACTATATAAGATCATGATTTAATAATGATATTAACTTGTTTTTTTGTTATTTATTTCTTAACTCTAATCTGCATTTTCTTTATTTTGATCTACTCTTTCCACATCTAACTGTTCTTCATCTATGATATCTTCTTCGTCACTTTCTTCTCCATCTCCTTCGACATGTTTTCTATCATTTTCTTCATCATTTTTTTCAGCATCTTCTTCATCATCTTCTTTATCATGTTTTTCTTCACTCTTTTTTTCGTCTTTTCGTGTCATCTTTCCTCGTTTTTTTGAAGACTTTTTTTTGCTTGTAGGAAAATTATCATTGTGAAAAGCAGCCAAATTCAGATTTGTGTCTTAAGGTGGTTCTACTGTTTCTTCAAAAATCTAAAAAATACTGTATACTTTGTGACAGTACAATGAAAGACCTATAGAAACTGTCTGTCAAATTTGAGGGTATCGACTAAGAAAAGGAGAAATTAAGTAATGAAATGTGTACTTTTACATTGGTTCTTATGTCAGGGTCTCTTCGAGAGACAGAAAATGAAATATATTTTGGTTGATAACTAAGGTAAATGTAGCTATAATGAAACGTGCCCTATTTATGAAACAATATTATTTGCAATGCATTTTCCAAAAGAAATAATGTTCGTTTGCTTTTGAAAAAAATTATATTAATAAGTGTATATCCTCAACTTTTAAAGTACGTAAAATTTGAAATGTTCCGGAAACTAATTTATACGTGAAAGAAAATATTGAATAAATTCAGTTCAAAAATGATGAAAATCACTATAGTGGAGTCAAATTACCTGAGATTGAAGAAAAATGGGAACTACTCTGGAGGAGCAGTTTTTTTGCGAGATTCGGTCAAGGGAAATGAGAATAAAGATATCCTGAAGTTTCCATATTGTGCGAGGTCTGGAACATCTTTTTTTTTTTGCATGTTTTAAAAAAATGCCGTTTTTCGCGATTTCTTTTCCGTTTTTTTGCGAATATCTCCGGTTCTATGTATCGTACAGAAACCAAAAAAAATACCAATTTCTTCGTTATGAAATTGCCTACAAAACATTCTTGCATCGCAAGTCGAAATTCCTGCAACATAACCTCAAAAAAAAATAAAAACCGCATAGTATGGGAAATTTTGGTTTTTATTTTTTTATTTTCGTTCCTAAGTAGTCAATTGCTTTACTATTCTGGAAAAATGCACTTCTTATAGCCAGAAATAAGCAAAAAAAAATTTCATGTAAAAATATTCATTAATGCGGATTTTATACTAATTTGAAGTTCAAAATTCCCGCTCTAGTAACTTTGGTGCAACACACCCAAGGGACTTTTTTTTTTAAATTGTTCGTTTTTTCATGCTCTTCAAGATGACTATAAATAATATTGTCGAAATACAAATACAAAATTTATAACAACGATATACAAATTTAAAAAATTTTTTTATCGATTTTGCACGTAATGTATTATTTATACCATCTTTACCCATTGAATCATGGTTTTTTTGTAATTGGATAAATTATACAATATATTACAATGTTTTTTACGTATTACGGCATTTAAAAAAATGGATGTGAATCCTTATCGTATTATTGTCGCAAGAATTGCAGGCTCCACGTAGGTCGCTTCTCCCAAAAGTGTACGTTAAACGACGTAGGCCTTGAATTCTAGAGTCTCAATCCCTAAGTTGAACAAATTGAAAGTGGCATATAATGATGCCATTTAAAAAAAATCAAATATTCACAATTAAGAAAGAAGAAGCTCAAAATTTATACCTTATATGGTCTGTATAAGACGTCGCCGTTTCGCCACTACCAAGTCGTCCGAGAAATCCGTGTCACTCGTATCGCATGAATAAAGACGAGATTCGCGTTCATCAAGGTTTGTACATATGTCTGATCCCAGATGCGATGAAATTTCGCTGTCGTTGTCGAACGTATCGTTGCTCGCTTCAGAACTGGCATCAGACATGCTGGATATTCCGATCTTTTCATCATCTTCTTCAAGTTCGTCCTCGTCTTCTATTCTTGGTCTTTCATACACAGCAGTCTTACAGTTAGCAAAATTCATTCCCTCGCAGTAGTGACAAGTGATGGAACATTTAAAGCCGTGTTTGTGGCATGTGCACAGCTTCGTTTGACAACCCGTCTTGCACGAACAAGAGATAGACTGCAGCAAGCTGTCGGGAAGTAGTTTCGCACCTTGGGTGATCGTAATAGGTACACGGAGAAAAAATTTCCTGAAAAATTACCGTGCTAGTCACCTGAAAACGGGTGCAACTTGATTTTTCGGAAATATTTATAGCAACAGACAAGAAATATTGCTTTTCTGGACACGAATATTTGTAATAACGGCTAGATATTTTTATGTACGAGGTAGTCGAAATGTTCAGTGTAGCACAGTAAAATTTACAGGACAGCAAGTTTTTAAGTTAGTGCAAGTCAAATAATCCCCAATATTTGAAGAATTTATAATATGTTGCTTCATTATTTTTACTAGGCCACTTCTCGAATTGGAAGCGAAAGTTTCCGAACATATTCGAATGCTACCGAGTCCAACTGCGGTGAAAACAAAAGAGCACCGATATGGCGGCCGAGTAGTCCGACGTACGGGTCTGAACTGGTCCGAACTGAGTAAACTGTTTTTGTTTTTGTTGCAGTAATTTCTTTTGAAATAGTTCGGCCAATTTATACAGGGTAATAGGAATATGTGAATCAGTTATTAATAGTCCTTTTCCTATTGCTTTAAATTTTTTTTTTTTTTATTTTTTTATTTATTAATTTACGGGCGGAATCGCCCTTTTTACTTATTTTTTGCCATATTTTTTATTAATCGTGAGATTTTTGCGAGAGCTGCAGATCGACTTACGAAGATGGCGCCATACTTCACATTTGTGTATGAAATGTAGGACTGCAGAAACCTACACCAAGTACAGCAGCGGTCATGAGTCGATTTCCGCCAGATAAACAATATTTTCGAAACGTAAACAAACAACGTGGCTCGTCTTACCAACAGCGAGCTGCTGCTTGAAAACGAAATCGAAAAATTGTTCACCGGACGGGGATCGAACTCACGACCTACGACTCCGTAGTCCAGTGCGTTAACCGCCTGAACCACGAACCCGATTATTTTTAATAAAATATAAATATTACTTTTTCAAGTTGAAAGTAAAATAGAAATTTTTTGTTCGTGCATACAAATAATATACAACAAACATTGATATATCTTGTCAGCTGAAAGTAAATGTCGATAAGGCTTTTACGATTTTAAGAACTATTGATATTACTTGTAGGCTTGCAATTTGTTTCATCTATACCCAATAAACTATATCGT
Source organism: Trichopria drosophilae (assembly GCA_030407085.1). Lineage (NCBI taxonomy): Eukaryota > Metazoa > Arthropoda > Insecta > Hymenoptera > Diapriidae > Trichopria > Trichopria drosophilae. The sequence continues at coordinate 138,303,512 of CM059584.1, read as the reverse complement.
GTGCAAAATTTTCACGTATTTTCTGTTTGCATTCGATTTGTTTCCATTTTGAAATGAACTGTGAGCCAAAAACGTTTACTATGCTATGACCTAGGAAATTCTACTGTATTGTGGCACAGGAATTTTTGCTGTATTGTGGCACAGGAATTTTTACTGTGCTCTTGATCCGAAATTTTACATATTACTTTGGAAAAATTCAGCATAGCAATGTAAATTTTACTTTGCCAACAACATGCACTGCGTTTATGGGACAGCACGGTAATTTTTCAGGAAATTTCCGTACAATAATTCTGGGATTTTTTTCTCCGTGTACTAAACCAGTTGTTGTCATCTCCCAACCATAATCGCATGCAGTTATTATTGACGTATTATCCAACCATTTCTGGACCTGGAGATACACTCGCAATGAATGTTGATTGGCTGCAGCAGTTGTAGGTGGTAAGTCAAGAAGTTTGCACACGGTTTTGTTGGTTTTCTTTTGGAAACATGCAAAACGAAGTTCGTGCAATTCGACGTTTTTTTATGGATCGGAATTGTATAGAGCTTCTATGCAAGATTTTCGTGCTGCGCACAATGTTATCTTTGATTCACCTGCTGTATAAAATTTTTTGACGTCTCCACGAAGATTTGCGTATTTCCTTAGAACCTCACAAATTTTTTTTTTGCCGGTTCCGAAGAATGCGGAAGTCGTATCACACCCGGAAAAGGCATGTATAAATAAAATACAGTCGAGCAATTCACAAGCTTTAAACGAGAACTGATTGTAGTACTTTTGTTTCTATTTACCTATAGCAGGTTTAAGCATATAAATGCTGTGCGTACATGTCATACTATTTAAAATAACTAGTAGGTCAATGTCTTGACCGACAATAATGACGTCGTTTTGTACATTTTCAATTTTTTTTTGATTTTGCAGCCTTAATAATGTCGAGATCAGCATCTTCTTTGCATATTTTACTTTGAATCCCTACTTTGTTGAAGTGATGATGTAAGCGTGAAATAAAATTTTGTTTATTTGTGCTGTGTGATAAAAATATCTTTTGATTGACTGGAATAACAGTGTTAACCCTAGAACACGCACAGGGGTCTCTGTGACCCCCTTGTGATTTTCAAATTGATTTCCCATGGATTCCGCGAAAGTTGGCGGTGCTGCTGTGCGGGGGGAAAAATGTTTATAACCTTTATTAAGACCTCCCATTATTAACATTGTTCATTTGTGTTGCAAACTCGAACAGGAATCGTTTCGTTTTCTAGACGGGGTCACCCAGACCCCTGTGCGGGTTTATCGGAGGTTTTCGTCGGTCGATTGAAAATTGATTTAATCATAATATTTATTACTTTTAGTATTTAACTCAATATTTTCGTAACCTAACCTATTAAAACAATTTAAATCCTCGCAACAACAAAATTAAGCGCGATACCTTTTTAGAAAATTTAGCAGTAGATTTAGCTACACCACACATGCAACGACGTTTGACAAAACCGCTTAACTTGTATGTACGTATGACGATACAAAACTTTCTAGACGATTCCGATTTTGAAGACGATAACGGTGATTACGTTAACCCAGTCAACATTTTGCCTAAAAGAAAAAGATTTCAATTATGTGACCACGATAAAGATAAAAAAATAAACATGTTTTGTTTGAAATGCAAGCGCAATATGTGTGCTGACCACCGCGCATAAGTATCTGCTGGCTGTAATCGTCATCTTCCGTAATGCTTGTTCCCCAGATGTACCACAAATTATCTTTTCTATACATTTATAATGTAATAATGATTAAAATAAACATGTATTTATGATCTAACAATTACTTATTTGTGTCATAGCCGAAACAAAATTCTAAGCTACGTGTTTAGAGGAAATTGAAATTACGAAAATTTATGAATTTCATATGTCAAAATAATTATACTTTTTGAAAAATCTTGATATATCGCCATGATACTCTTAAAGTTTAAGCTATTGACTTGACGAAATGATCGATTAAAGTTATTAAATATTATATTATCATTGTTTTTGCGAAATTTGAAAAAAATCATATTTTTCCAATTTTTTCGTAAATTTTGTTTGATATTTTTAATTCTAATGTTTTTTCATTTATTCAGAATAAATTTTTAATAAATTCTGCTTAAAGTTGAGACCATAACGTAGAAAAAAGTCTTATAAAACTTTTCAATCTGATCATGATTGACGGAAATATAGTGATATTAAAAACCTAATGGGTCGCAGTGACCCCTGTGCGTGTTTACCAAAGTTTTTTCGCGTGCGTGTTCTAGGATGACACTGTTTTCAAGAAAAAAGTTACGAAATTTGCATAATGCAATGATAAGACTCAAATTATGTACACTTATGCAAACTGTTCTTCAGTTTGTTCCTTCGTTTTTTCTTTAATTATTTTGTATATACTGTAATTATAAAGACGCTGGGTTACTAAATACACCGCTAAATTATTATTTATTATAAACTTTTGTAATATGAATAAAAATGCCATTTGGTTCCCGTGTTATAAAAAGACTTTTTTGGGTATATTTATGTATTTGAATTGTGGGACTTTTTAAAACATTTTTCAAAATAATATGCATTACAATTTTTGCAAAATTTTCGTGTTCTAATTCTGCATATGTTTTCAGAGCAGTAATTTACGTTTTACGTTTTACATTTAATTTATGTTAAATTAATTTTCAGCAAGTTTCGTAAATTTTTCTCTGGGAAATAGTATCATTTAGATAACATTTGCAAGAGGCACTTTTTCTTGAAAATATTATATACAGTAAGAAGACATTTTTTTATATGAGTAATTTGAAATTTTAGATGTAATGTCCGCTATTTTTAAGCCGCCATTTTTAATTTTGAAAATCTGACTATAAATTCTTTATCAGCGACCCAAAAAATAGACGGATATTAAAGATCACAAAAATTGATTAATATTTAATATTCTCCGCCCGCCATATTGGATCCGCCATCTTGAATTTCCTCAATCTAATCATGAATTCGGACTCAACGACTCAAAAAACATAAGGATACTGAAAGCCACACAAAAAATGATGAATATTTAATACTTTAGGTCCGCCATATTAAATCTGCCATTTTGAGTTTAACAAAATCAACAACAGATTCGTAATCAGCAACCCTCCAGTAACGAGTTTTATTTAACTATAATTACTTTCGTGTCCGATGATGGGTAATTTTGAAAAACGCCGAAATATTTCGACGTATCGACCGCCAGTTTGTTAATAAGACAATAACAAAAAGTAAGTAGAATAGATTCTGTTACGGACGGAATCGATGTTTTATCAACTGCGGTACCCGGCGTAGGTTTTTTCCCACAGATGTGGTTTTCCCTACGCCATTGCACACCCGAATGGGGGTACCTCTCAAAATGAAGCAGGCCTGTTAGGTAAATTATGTAAAAGGCCCTTCAAAATGGTGACGATCTCGATAAAATTATTTGTAATTCGAATAGTATATTATCGATGTAAAGTATGACGTTGTAGTCTATTTAAATGTTCCAGAGTTTGAAAAGTCGAACTAAGATGAGAAAAAGTGACGATTGGGTTGGGAGAGAACGTTTCGGAACGTCGTCGGGGTTAGGATGTCCGGGTCGCGATCGGGTCGTCACCGGTTGATCGCGAATAAATTTTAAATAGTTTCTTGAGGCCGATCAAACCGCGTGTTTTATTTTGAGCCCTTCCACCAGTCGTTTATAAAATTGGTGCCGAAAACCCGGGAGTAATTACCGGTAATGGTGGAAGTGGCCTTTCGACTACTCGCGGCCGAAATTTGTGTCGGATATATATATATATATATATATATATATATATATATATATATATATATATATATATATATATATATATATATATATATATATATATATATATATATATATATGTCGCGTATATATGGTGAACTGTCGCGCCGGGTTTGAGAATCGGCGTCGTGGCATTTTAGTGACTGTTCGAGGATGTGAGTGCGAGGCACAGGATTTCTTGGATGTCGTTGCGTTGTTGAGAGGTTGAGAGGAGGTTTGAGGGGTGCGTCATCTGTGGCTGCTGTCTTGACAGGAGGCCTCCAGAAAGCAACGCCGACATCAATCTCCGTGGGCCGCATGTGGATTGCAGCGATCAGCTACCGGTACCAGTGAAAATGCAACATCGGTAAAATGGAGTTTGGCATGGTGAGCTGAACGTTTTCTCCGGTTCTGTAACGGAGTAATTTGCATTTTGTCAATTTCTGATTGCGCGTTCGTTTTGCGACTCCATTTCATGTTTGTGACGCGCGATCGGGTTTTGTCGTCCTACACGACGTTTCAATGACAGTTCGAAAATTCATGATCGTACTTAGTCGGTAGTTTGTCAACGCGAATATCTATTACTAAAAATTTACCTTTAAGAATGTACGATTATTAGTAGCGTATTAAGTGTGATGTAACCAAATAGGGTAATTGAAATGTAGTTAGTTCTGCGAGCTCTGTTTGAATTCACCAATATTGACGATGACTAATTTATTTAAATTACAGGTTGAATTAAATAATTTATATTAATAACAAATAAGAATTCGAACAAATTTTAGAATGGGGATAAATTTTAAATTCTAAATTCGACTTATTGAGAATCAAACATAAATACGTGCGTATATACAGGGAAATAGAACGACAAATTATTAAATCGATAATTGTAAATTTTAAGAATTAAAAGTGAGAATAGTACGAAGTTGGATGACGATATAATAGACATCCAATTACGTCAAAATCACTCAATGATACGTTTGGCAGAGTTTATTATTCAACGTTGTAATTCAGCAATTTAAGTCGATATTCCGATCTTTTCGAGTTTATTGAATATCGAAGAAATACAAAACGGCGTCTTTGACAGGTGTTCTGACGAACATCATCTTTCTCTAGATGTCCGTAAAAACATCGCGCCTTTATAAATGTTGAAGCGAAACTGTTGCGAACAGTTCGAATCGTTCTAAAGATATTACCCTGTTGCGTAGTTAAATTAAGAGACGAAATAATAATCGAGGCAAAAAGGAGGTTGATTAATTACCGTAAATTCAATACCAAAATTTAAGACGTGAAAAGCGTCGAAATGAATCTGGAAAGTGTTAACAGGGTTCGTTTCGTCGTCTGCATGATTCGCTTCTGGATGGAGAGTAAACATCGGGTTTCGAGCACGGAAAATCGGATAATCGATCTCGTGATCGCATGGCGACTCCGATTTTGTACCAGTGCTGGCCTTTGGTGAATAAGAAGTCGGGAGGTTTGGAACGCAGAAAAAGCACGCCTCATGATTCGCTTTTCGAAATGGTTTGAAACCGTTTGGTTTCGAGCACGGGGAATCGGATACGTCAACCTCGTGGTTGCACGGTGACACCGATTTCATACCAGTGCTGGCCTCTCGGCGTACATTTCGGAGGTTTGGAACGAGGGCTTTTTGAATTTGGAATTCGGTACTTAGTGGGGAGAAAATCCTTCCGCTGATTTTCGAGGAGTGAAAACCGTCGCCTAGCAACCAAAAATAACGACGCGGACGCCTCCTCTTTGCCGCGAGATCGAAGAGAGCAAATCTAGCTATCGAACGGAACGGTAGTTTTTGAAAGCTTGACCGCATGTTTTATTTTACCCGTTTTAAACAAAAATTTAGTGCATTGAAAGATAATCGAAATAACACCGCCTTAAATAGGTGTTATTAACACGTCATGTTTTGTCCGACGTTTGTGGAAACATCACCCCCACTTTCCCAAACAAGTTTGATGGAAGATAATATTTATTGGTACATATTCTAAAGAATGTCACATTTTGATCGGCGTTTCCAAAGTTCAGTATAGCAATTGACTTTCGAAAAAACATGAATGATTATTGACTTTTCATGTAGAACAAAAGAATTTCATTTGTTTGTAAATATGGAAACAAAATAGCATGAATCTATAATGGGATTATGATTCTTATTACAAATGAGAAAGAAATGTTTAGGCCTTTTCGTGAACGGTTTGTTATCGATTTCATTTCAAGTTTTGTGCGCGTATGACAATTTGAATAATAGAAACGTAATTGTTCGTGTTGTGCAGGTCGTGATAGGCGTCGATGTCGATCGTGCACGGTTCCCGGTGTGGACAGTGGATCGCAGGCCTGACGTATTTGCATTGGCACTTGTCTTGAACGATAAGTCCAATTATTGGAATGGCAATGACGACGAGATGAATCGAGTTGGAATCGATTCATATAATAAAGATAAGCCCTTTAATCTTATTATTATTTGTTAGAAGGATGAGCCTTCTTTTGTTTCTTATGGAATGGTTTGAAAACCATCGAGGCAGTCGATCGAAAGAATCGACGATCACGAGCTGATCCCCTACGTAGGGCGACGGTTGTATTTGGTAAAAATCGAAAGCGGAATCGTTGGTTTATGACGACCTTTACAGAAAGGCATTTTGAATATCTACGGATTTGTTAGTGTCGAGTCAGCCGCCGTATGGTGAAATGAAACTTCATATGAAATTGATACCAAACCTGAGTGTGTTTGAAACACAGTATTTGTTCTATTCGTGAGTCCAGAACAACCCGTCGATGTAATATTTCGATGGCGATATAATATAAACAGAGCTTGCAGATCTGCGATGTGAACTATTTTAAGTAAATGTAAACATTGCTGGATGTTCAAAACGAATGGCGAGCATTGAATGTATAAGTTGAGGCAGGAAGGAAAACAATCGTTCGCGAAAAGGAAAAACAAAATTTCGTGGCAGACGCACAGAAGTGTGCCTGTAGGATTTATGTACGGGCCCTTCAACTGCGGCGACGATATCGGGCGACATGCGTTGAAACATTTAAAATACCGATTTGTTACTTTCGAGGCAATAGAGAAGTCTCGATTATTACACCGGTGCGAGTCAATTATTCAAGAACCCCTTTGAATCTGATCCATCTAAAAGCGTGTGGATAGTCGAATATCTATCATTTCGGCCGCATGATTCGCTTCTGGATGGATAGTAGCCATTTGGTTCCGAGCACGGGGAATTGGATCGCTTCGACCTTGTGGTCTACAGTGGACTCCAATTTCGTACCAGTGCTGGCCTTTTGGTGAACAAGAAGTCCGGAGGTTCGGAACGCGCCATGAGCCTCCTCATGATTCGCCTCAGAATGGATAGTAGCCATTTGGTTCCGAGCACGGGGAATTGGATCCCTTTGACCTTGTGGTCTACCGTGGACGCCAATTTCGTACCAGTGCTGGCCTTTTGGTGAACAAGAAGTTCGAAGGTTCGGAACGAGGGCCGTTTGAACGATTTTCGAATACCGCCAGGAAAGATGGCGTTCCCCACGATATTCGACTACTCGATGGTAAATTCTAGATCAAAACGAGTGAGGTAAAATCTCTCCCCTAGGTTTGTGTTGCTTAGGGTTTACCGAATAAATTATTCGTTTTTATTTGGAGCTGACTAAAATCGCGTGTTTCATTTCTCCACCGCTCATAGATCCTTAATAAATGTGAAATCTTTTTAAAAGATGCCAACAAAAAAAATATATCGATAACAATTGTTTTAACAATCGACGGAGACGAAATGTTTGCATTCCTAGCTCCTTAACTTTCGTTTTGTGATATTTATAAACACCATGTGTGACATGGAATGATTTCGTCGAAAATCCATGTAGTCATCAGAGTTATTATGCAACTTGTAAATAAATAATTCTTATAGTTGAATGCTTAAGATGTGGCGAATTTTACATGTTCATGGCGCAATGTGTCCGTACTGATTGCGAATATGTGTGGTTGCTGTGTGCGAATTTGTCGATGATGTTCCCTTAACGGGGGAAGCAGTAATACCGTATGCAGTACGAGGTCTTGTGTGAATGTACATCTTCGTTATGAGACTGACTTGAATGACTTACAACGCTACTATGAAAATCTCGACTTGTTTATCGTAGTGTGGTTTCATAGACTATGAATAGTATTTGACGACCTTGAGTAGTATTACAGGCATCTGTAAGCCTCTTGCATGGATAGCGAACATTCTTTGGCACGATATATGCCTTGTTCTGACTTTGCTTTATGATCACTAAGTTTGCCTTTGTTTTTGATATTATTTAAGTAATATTGTAGTAGTTAGTGGATCTACCTGCCTTGTACTTTTTACTGACTTTGGACACAAATACTGATGATCAGGACAGAACGGTGATGTGAAATGTCACGTAATGTTGTGGTGAGTTTTAGTTTATGGAAAGCTAATTGGAAGCTATATTGATGGAATCGAATGGAATAATATTAGAGAATTGGAAATTAATGAGCAAGATATTGTAGTTGGTTGCTAAGTTATGATGATGGTACTATCTGATAGTACCATGCGAGTTGAAAAATGTTAATGCGAAGTGCGTGACGTGTGAAAACTTCGAAGATGATTTGAATGGGTTATGAAAACATCGATTCTAGTGAAGTGTACGAGTCCGTGGACTTCGTACAGGGGGGAGAATGTTACGGACGGAATCGATGTTTTATCAACTGCGGTACCCGGCGTAGGTTTTTTCCCACAGATGTGATTTTCCCTAGGCCATTGCACACCCGAATGGGGGTACCTCTCAAAATGAAGCAGGCCTGTTAGGTAAATTATGTAAAAGGCCATTCAAAATGGTGACGATCTCGATAAAATTATTTGTAATTCGAATAGTATATTATCGATGTAAAGTATGACGTTGTAGTCTATTTAAATGTTCGAGAGTTTGCAAAGTCGAACTAAGATGAGAAAAAGTGACGATCGGGTTGAGAGAGAACGTTTCGGAACGTCGTCGGGGTTAGGATGTCCGGGTCTCGATCGGGTCGTCACCGGTTGATCGCGAATAAATTTTAAATAGTTTCTTGAGGCCGATCAAACCGCGTGTTTTATTTTGAGCCCTTCCACCAGTCGATTATAGATTCCTTCAGTGGGCACGTCGTGGGGTACACGTTTATGACTTATTTTAAGTCGATACAATTACGTTTTGACAAAAAAATGTAAGAGAAACGAAAAAAATGAGTCTGCAAATCAAGATTTTTTTACGTATTTTTGCAAAAGAATAATGGAAATTATAATTTTTTGGTAAAAAGCGCCCGTTTTGTACATCGGATAAGTACCGTTATTTTTAACGCAACAGGTGAATGGACATAACCAACTCTTTTATACGTGTAGAATGCACCAAACAATGGTTTGTTCATATCTCTGTTGCGAAAGATATCACTTCTGTATAGTGCGCGTGGCTACCATTATTCGTGCTCATAAATTTAGGTTTTCAAACGTCAAACCAATGGATTAGTTCGTATGGAGAAAAAATCAATTTGCTTCCCGCCTACATTTTGTATAATTTTGTACAAGCACTTGACAAAATTAAATCTAGACAGTTTTTCTACACCCAGTAGCACACTACGTATTACAGCAAACTAATTGAAAACTATCAGGTGTTCTGAATCATTCCAGGGCATTTGTTGGAAACTTCCCGGTGCTCTAATTATAATGGTTATGAGTACTAGCAGTGTCGATAGAATACGCCGAAAGAACAGAGGTATGCAATACACGAGTAGAATACAATATTGATATTCCAGAAATTTGTACATGCTCAAATGCACGCATTGAGTTATTCGTAATTTATTTCAATACGTTTAAATACTGGGATTCTTATGTACTTCATTTAATTTACATCAATTAATTCAATCGTTGCGTTTCTTCAAAAATTCAGGGGGATGTAATCACTGGCGGCGCCAAAATGTTTCGTATTAATCTATTATTTAAAGAAATAAAAAAATGGCCAACACGGTTCAAACCTATTGGTTGATAAAAGGGCCAAACAGGTCTTTTTATTTCACGCCCAACGTTTCGACCACTCTTGGAGGTCCTCCTCAGGGGCATCTATTAATAGATACATATTTTCAATATATGTAATGATTTCGTTCATGGCCCAGACCAGCGGCGAATTATCAACGAGGGAGTCAGCCCGCGCGCCGTTCTCGGTATCCGTATCTAGTGAAATAGTACTTTTCGGTCCTTGGCCGTCATTTTACGGACCGAGTGGAGATTGTGCTTCCAAGGATCGCACAATTTCCAAACGTGGTCCGAAATTTTTACGGCCGATGAGCGAACACTATTTCTTGATACACTGTTCGCAAAGTAGGCACTTTACCGACTGTTAAAGTACATAGTCCGTAAAGTGCTGAGATCAGTCCGTAAAATCACACTATACGGACTAAAAGGATTCCGTAAAGTGTCTACTTTACGGACACGTGTATCAAATAGTATATTGTAACCTAAGGCGCAAGGGAAGAGATTGGTGACACGAGTGCTCTGCAGGACGAGGGGGAGGGACGGGAGTTCCGACGCCGCGGCCGAGGACTGCAACTGCGGACTTTTCTCGATCCCTTCATTTTCGCCCGCGACATACATGATATTTTGTGTCGCGTCTTTATATAAAAAGCTATTATGCCAATGAAGTAAATGGTCGCGAAATCGAGAAACAGGCGCGAAAGAGTGATAAACGCCCGGTGAAGTGGGCGCAAAAATGCGAAAAGCGCCCGCCGCACCGCAGAAGGCATACTGAATGCGTTTAAAGCTTGGAATGTATACATTAATATAGGACACCATAATACTAGAGTAAAAATAAACATTAATGTGTTATATTAGTTAATGAAGCACAGCATGTGAATGTCGTATGACGAAATGCAAATCTACGCGCTACTGAAAACAGCGATAATAAAAAAATGTAGTTATAACTATTCTTTTTGAATGTTGAGCAAAATAATACGAAATTCGTTTTCAGCGACCTAGAAAACATAAGCACATATACTTCCAATGACAAGTTTCATTACCTTCTGGGGATACTGAATTATAAACATAAAAAATTGATTTTTTTCAAGATTTGAAGGGTTTCAAAAAGCGCACATATTTATGGGCTAAACACTTTTTCAAATACCCATCAGAACATAATCTAGAAGATTTCGTTAAAATCGTTGCTGCGAGGAATTATTCCTTAATTAGTGCCATTATCCGGCTAATTATAGTTAACTAAATTGTTTTTCGTACAATTGGCGCGTTACTTAAACTTTTATATGAGTCATTCAAATTTGACTTTCTTTTTGCTCACTGGACGAGACAAGCCTCAAAGTATATGACTCATTCCATGTCAACAATATCAAAGTTGTGGTCGATGTCGCGGAATTCAACGAAAATTAAATATTTGTTAGGTATAGGCGTGGAAAATAACGTGGTAAAATATTTGTTTAAAATTTTTAAAATAGCGGCCGTGAGGTCATATTCACTGAATTTCTTTAAATTACGATATCTATTTTTATAATTATCGCATTTAAATGGGACTACGCGCATTTTGTTCACAAAAATGAGTACTTTTATCTAAGGGTAAGACAATTTTTTTCTTCTTCTTAATTTGACAAAAAAAACGGTCCAAAAAAATTTTCAACTTAAATTTTTGCACAAAACTCATATTTTTTTTCAAATTCGACATCTCATTTTGTGGAAAAACCTTCCAGCTTTCATTAAAAAAAAAAAAGTTGATGGAAACTCTTTTCGTTTTCGAGATATGATTTTTTAAAGAGCGCGACTCGTGCTTCAGGTGCAGTTCGGAGCGCTATCACTACTCCTCCCATTACACATTATAGATATTGGTTATTTATATTATGTTCAGTTTTTAAACAATACGGGACGTTAAATTCCTTCTGAATACGTCGAGCTTTCCATGATTTTGGTACCATGGTTAAAAGTGTTACTTTCTCTGAATTACGATCCGCTAATGCGATTTTTTCTTTTAATTCATCAACTATGACTTTTATATCATCATCAGCAGGACGTACTTTAGTAAAAACTTTTCTTAATTCGCGATCAAGGCTCTGTTTTAATTCAATTATTTTACTCCTTTCGGCAGCTTCTGACCTGCGATCTTTCCAACTTGAAATCGGAGAAACGTGTAAAAGTTCGAGAATTTTATTTAAATCTGTTAGAGCAGCTTCATCACTAATTATTTTATCCATACTGTCTATTCATACTCCATTTATATTTCCCCTATTTCATTCTCAGTCTCATAAGGCTGAGTAGAATTTCCAGAACCCTGAGATATTTCGGTTCTTGACAATGAAGTATCATCGATCGGAACCCTCAAAAGTTTAGATGATGTCATTAATCGACACGAATTGCAAATTACTTTGCCTAACCATATATCAGATTTTAGATTAAGCCTATTACATAACTCGTGAGTAATATGACGAAATTCTTTATTCTAAAGTATTGACGCATGACCCTTTTTCTTAAAAGGATTGCAGCAATGAATCAGAGAAGCCATAGTAATTGGAAGGTAATGTTAGTGCAAAACTTAACAGATTTAAAAATGACTTGCCGAACCATTCAAATAAATATCCAACTTACTGGAGTGTTAATAATGCATTCTTTTATACAAACCGAATCACACTTTACTTACGAGAAAAAAACGGTCCCTCGATAGCGCTTCGAAGGGCCCGACCGTTTTTGGGTCAAATTAAGAAGAAAAAAATTATCTTGTCTTTAGATAAAAGTACTCATTTCTGTGAACAAAATGCGCGTAGTCCCATTTTAATGCGATGATTAGAAAAATAGATATCGTAATTTAAAGAAATTCAGTGAATATGACCTCACGGCCGCCATTTTGAAAATTTTGGAAACATATTTTACCACGTTATTTTCCACGCCTATACCTATCAAATATTTTAGTTTCGTTGAATTCCGCGACATCGACCACAACTTTGATATTGTTGACATGGAATGACTCATATACTTTGAGGCTTGTCTCGTCCAGTGAGCAAAAAGAAAGTCAAATTTTTCTTAAAATGTGTATTCATTTCACTTTCATGGAAAATACTGATTATTACGCATTTCAACGTGTAGAAATGGGTCTTTATTAAACCTATTAAACTCGCACTTTTTGAATGAATCTCGTGATTTTAAATTATAAGCATTTACAGATAAACGTCCATTTTGAACAGCTGCGTACAAAGACGACTTAAACTTATAATTCCTAAAAAGAGAAAACGTTTATACTAAATAGTATTCTCTGACATACGGTAGAAGGCATGTAGAACATGACTCTTGTAATCTTTACGCTATTTCACTGAATAATCGTAAGTTGGTTAATACCAAAATCAAGAAAGGTTTCGATGAAATTGTGAGCTTACCATTATCATCCAATTAACTAACGGATTCAGATACACATATCAATTAGATTCCGATGAAGGAGCGTGCATTCTTTAACTCGTTATTATGAATAACGTCGACATTATGACATTTCATTCTTTTTCAATCCAAAATATTGTAATTATTAACATTAACGTCGTTATGCGTTATAATGAATTACATAATCTGCATGCAGGCCACACAATAAACAACCTCCACTCGCAAGTAGTTAAGTGTGGTATCAGAAAAAATTCATATATACATCATTATTTTTCAAATCAATTTCAGTAAGGACACCTTGTACTAACGGCGTTAAGCGATGCTATGAATGCTTTCAGTCTGGAAAAGATTTAGAGGCATATAACAAACTGGACAAAGTTATCAGATGTAAGCGGGACTCTACGCATTGTGTTTCATATGTCGGAAAATGGAGTAAGTTATTTTTTAAATTCTAAATCTTTATTTAAACAGTAACTGACGAAGTACAAGATTTCCTTCATAACGTTTTCCGGGTAACGTTTTTACAGAGAACACAATATTTCCGACTAACATTCAAATCTATTCAGGAATTATAAAAGTAGTTTTAGTCACTAATATTGCATTGCATAACACCAATATTTAAAAAAATGTCACAATATTACTGTACACTTTTGTGTACGAAACTCGGGTATGTTTTCGTGTCAGTAGATACCATTACGTAATAAATTATGTGCGTCGATTAGAAATATCACAGTGAAAACTGGTGACAAGGTAATTTTCAAGGTCAAAACGATAAAAAAAAAAGATTTTTGGCTATTTTTTTGGATTTACTTCAGAAAATACGAATCTAATAAATAAATGAAATTCTCTACATAAATGGTTGTATGCACATTTGCCCTGCAAGCAGCCCTTTAAAAGAAGGATAATGTTGCGGGTAGAGAAAACCAAGGTACCTCGTTGTTATCGATATCACATGACCTTATATAATCCTGTGCGCTGATTACGAATATTGCAGCGAAATGTAACGATAAATTTATGTTCAACGTCCAATCTCACAAATTGCATTTGCGCCAGTGTGTAACTTAAACGGCTAATAAATGTGCTATTTTAATTAGAATAAAATAAGAAAATTCTTCTAGAAGACTGATACCCCATAGATGCGTACATTATAATGCAATTCAAACTATAATTACACAAATTTTTTTATTTTAAAAGCTTAAATCTAGGTGAGCTTGCGTAGGGGGGTTCGCTCTGAGATTCCAACCAACAGACGTTAGGTACAATCGAGCTCAAATGCCGTATAGGGTCCTATAACTCCCAATTTGCGGAGGCCTTTGTGTTATAAACATGTTACCTGTTGCAACGCACACCGAGCCAATTATCCTTAAGACGTTACGGCGCTCTTTCCTTTTCTACCTTTTTCGACATTATCGTCATCGAGGAAATAATGTATGCAGCTTTTTTTTGTAGAAAATTTCACGGTCTATATTTTTCTCTGAAATACATTTTTGTTAGATTTACATCTGTCGAAGTAAGTTCAGAAAACACAAAAATAAGAGGATTATGACGTTTTGACGTTGAAGATAACCTCGTCGCCAATTTTCGATATGATATTCCTATTCAGCATACAAAAATACGTAAAGATACGTAATCACAACTAAATCGACAATACCCCGCTCTCGGAACAACAACCAAACTTTTACGATAATAACACTGATTTAAAACCAAACATTATTACATGTTGCCGACTAATTAAAATACAGTCGACTATATTGAGTTAAATATATTTGCACTTCAACGAAATTCAACAATAATTTTAATTCTTTATTACAAAACATTACATTAAGCCTTTAATAAAATAATGTGCAATTGACTAATTGTTGTTTAATTTTCAGAAAAAGATGCTATCGAATTTGGACTAACAAGTTAATGGAAGCTTGCCGTCTTCCTTATGTCGTGATCCTCTGACCACCATCCTAAGCGCCCAATTCAAAAATAATACAACAACCTCGCCGGGTATACTTTTCTTCTCCTATCTTAATTTGCTTTCCTTTTCTTATCCGAACACAACCATTTTAATCTCAGTTTAGTTTCAAGGTTGTACTGAGTTGTTATAATAAAGTACAATCTTTCTTACTTACTAATATAATTAGCTCACATGAAAATAATCGCATGCTAGTAATATTTGTATAACGTGTAAGCAAAGTCTTTGAAAAATAGCTAGGAAATTCCCTTAAATGTCTCAGAATTCATATAACACGTCTTGTTGACTAATCCATCAAATGGCGCAAGATCCATAAGTGAAAACTACAGTACGATTAAAGAAAATAGTAACATATCTTTATTCATATCTATTGATTGGGCGTTAGGCTGGATTAAAAGGAGTGGTCATTACTCTCATCAGTTGGCTGGAGGTTTTTTTTTAAACAGGTAGTTGTTCAAAACCTGGATAATCTATTCCTCAAGCATGCAAGAAACTTAACGGAAGGGATATCAAAGTTCCCCTAGAGACCACAACGTTTCGGATTTATTTTGATCCCTCTTCAGGAGGTAATGATTAACAAGAAGAATTAATGTTAAAAGAACTTACTATTATTACTTCGACCCAGACAAAGTCTGGACGAAGTATTGAATTTGGTCACTTCGGGCATAACAATTACCCTATAGTTTTTCATCAAATGTCGACGTTTCAGACCCTAAGGAACCCAAATCAACAAACAATAAAAAAATTTGTGTCCGTGATCTTGTACGTACGTACGTCCGTACGTCCGTACGTCCCGTTTTTTTGTCTCGCGATAACTCGCGAACGGATGAGCGTATTGACATAAATTTTTTGTTAAAATGCGCGTCTTGGCATACCTTAGATCTGATTAGATTTTGGCGCAGATCCATCCATCCATTACTAAAAAAAATTAGCCCCAATTAAGTTACTTCGTAGTTTTTTGCACTTATTTTGAAAAATACAAATTTTATTAAACAATCTTTCAAACAAAAAAGATAGAGCATGAAATTGTCTATAAAAAAGGTTTTATACATTTTCTTCTTAAAATCAATCATCATGCCATAAAAACTGGTTTAAAAGGTTTATGACTATTGTCTGAAAAAGTATTGAATTTGGTCACTACGGCAAAAAATTACCCTATATTTTTCATCAAATTTCGATGTTTCGACCCCTAACCCACCAGCGGTAGTCTTCGCCAGCCCCTCTCGGGCTCGGTGATCACCTACGGGTGCAAAGTTCTTTTACGCCCTTTGATACGAAAATAACTATTTCGATATATCTAAAAGATGTCTTATAGTATCTAAAAGATATCCATCAGAGATCTTTTCGACACTTTCAAGATATCTTTGACGAATTATATGTATATATATTGTATAAATAAGATCATAATGATACAGACAGTAATTAGTAAAACACTGTAAACATGTAATATGCATCGAATAGTCTATTGCAAAACAAGTGTTTGAAGTGTTTTGCAACTTTTATTTATTAAGAGTTCGGCTGGCCTGTTGTCGGGGTCGAAGTTTTGAAAATGCTCATTTTCAATTTTCATACATATAAAAAAACACTATATTGTTGTAATATATCTATCGAGGCCACTTGGACCTAAATATGATTGGACCCCCAAATATCAATATAATTTTATAATATAATTGAAAGCTGTTAGTAAACAAACGAGTATTAAGGAATAGCCGACTCACCACCGAAAAACTGATATACTAAGTTTAAGGATATCCCACTTATTTTGAGAATACGTGACTCTTAAATAGGCGCCCAGAATATATTCTTAAATTGAGAGGCGGTCCTTCTTATGACTAAGAATAGTTTCTTAAGTGCGAGTAGCAAACATCGTGTACAATTTGTAAGAAAATATTCTTGATTTTGGATAAGAATATTTTCTAAAAACAATACGCGTTGTTATTCGTAAATTACTTCTGATTTTTACTTATTTTTCCTTTTCACACTCTCTCATTCTCCCTCTCTCTCTCTCTCTCTCTCTCTCTCTCCATTTAATATTTTCATAACTGACCATACTACGATTAATATGATCACAAACTAATATATCACTCACACACACACACACACACACACACACACACACACAATATAATAAATACATTAACGATAATATGTTTCGAATTTATACGTATGCGCACGTAGGACTGCCGCTATAGGTATATGTATATATATATCGCAGTGTCGTACACGTACGTGTACTCTCAGGCTTATATACGTATCGCGCCACCGTGTGTCTACTTGCGCGAAAAATGTCAAACATGAGAGACCTCTTCCATAGCTTGTCGGAATGAACTTTATAAAAGTCAACATATTGGTGCGCCGTCGGTAAAGTAGATAACGGCGTGACCGATAGAAAATTAAATTCGCCATGTTAAATTCCTGTTGGTGACAGGTAGAAGCGGTAGAAGTTATTATAAGAAAATTATTCTTTCTTTGCTAAGAAATCGTTTATCTTTTCTGTCGCATCACCATTACGATCGGCAACGAAGAATCGAAAATTATTTGAACCTATGTTAGAATAAAAGCTGGTTGCAAAAAATAATACTCTAAATCAATTTTCTAAAATCAAGCATGTTCAATTGGATATTACAACAAATATGCAATAAG
Organism: Trichopria drosophilae; assembly: GCA_030407085.1. Classification (NCBI taxonomy): domain Eukaryota; kingdom Metazoa; phylum Arthropoda; class Insecta; order Hymenoptera; family Diapriidae; genus Trichopria; species Trichopria drosophilae. Next base: position 138,285,733 of record CM059584.1, on the reverse strand, counting down.
AAATCGTTTACTGTATGAACGTGAATGCTTTATTTGATAAATGCAAAAACAGTTTAAAAAGTCTCCGTTTTGGCTGGTTTCTCGAGATGGCGGCCAAAATATAGCCGAGCCTCCACTGCTATCATCTTATTTGTGTTTAGGAGCAAAAAATTCATCGAAAATGTTTACTGTTTTTCATTCTTTTGAACATGTATCTTTTCCCAAGATTGCCTAAATTAATTTTCTTGTCTGACGTATAACTCTTACGGCATTAGAATGAAACGAATCACGCAAGAAGAAAATTGCTCTTAAATAAATTTCTAATAAAATAGTCTATGGATAAAGAGTGTGCATGACATTTGAAAATCTGTATCTTTATAAGATAAAATCGACCGGTTCTGTTGATTTCCCCGTGTATGTGTTTATAGTGTCTACTCCGGGCATTCTTCAAGTCATAGATGAAAGGTAAAATACGTTTCACAATAGTATATAGTCTTTCACTTTTGAATTAATGCCGTTCAATTTGTTTGACAAAACATGCTTTCGTTTCAACACACATGTGGCCATTTCGGGAGACCACGCAAGTTGTCTTTTCGTCATACTCGTTTACATCCAAACTGTGGAGTATGCGACGATAAAGCTGGCCATTGAATATTTTATAATCTGAATTGTCGTCTGGACATTCGTGAGAACCGAAAAATATTCAGTTGTACCATGGGCATTGGTATTTTCAATTCACCGTGTGTACTTGCAGCGGATTACTCGAGAGTGCCTCGGCGAAGACATTTTCGGTTCCTGTACGGCATTGTAGAGAAAAGCCCCATTGGCTGATTTCGATGGCACATCGTGCAAATCAGCCGAATAGACTTTCTATACTCGCGCATCTTCCATACCCCTCATTTGACAGTGAGACTCTCGAGCTCAGTCGTTCAGTATTCTGCTCAGTTTTATTTATCGTGGACCGACTAGATCGACAGATATGGTTTCCCATGCGTCGCCTGTTTCGACGACTTGTTGTTTTGAAAGCTATGGTGATTATTCTCTCGTCACCATCACATGCCTGCGTAAGAGCTACGCCGAGGCCCACTATACAGGGAGACAAGATTAAAACAGAAGTTGTATCGTAAGAGACAATTGCTATACAAAAGCAATAGATCTATTTTATATTCTCTTTCCACACTGTGTTTCTCTTAGTTTGATATGACTGTCGTCTCAAAATAATACAAAGTTGTCTCAATGTTTACATGCGACAGTACTCTCACTAGTTAAAATGACCCGGGATTAATATTTGTATTATGGTTTAGAACGACAGTTCGCTTCCAATCTGAGCCACCGTTGTCTCTAATTTGGCGCTACTGTACTACAATAGGCGATACCGGTGTTCTTTTAAACTTCTCTCAGTGTACACTAGGGGGAGCTAACCCAATAGGGAAAGGAGGTTCCAGTTACAGTCTAGTTCCAAGGATTCGAATTAGATAGGTGGCGTTGCGTCGATGAAAGGAAAGTGCGGCCTTGTCTATTCATATTTTGAAGTTGCCGCAGGATATACGGAAACATAAATTCCGCAATTTCCGTGTTTCCGATCTATGCGAACGCAACCGGTGTCGTGTTACGCTAGTGTTGACAACACCGCACACGTGGCGGGATAGCAGGCTCAGGTGCAGCTTTTTCCGACCCAGCAGCAGTTTCCATGGATAAAAGCCGGTAAACATTCGGTATATAGGTTATAAATGTGTGTATAACTTTGTGAAAGATGGATGACTTTACAAAAGAAAAAAAGAGATATTTAACCTTTAGAGGACGGGGAATATGGAATTTTCAATTTTTCAGAATTTTTTATAAAAAACACGTAATATATGTCTCTTATATTGGGAAATACTCATATGTAAAGTATCTATCCATGGTCGAGCCACTATCGCGGCTTTCAGGTCCGCAGGGGTAAGGCTAATTTTAACACTGAAAGAATTGTTTCATTTGACTTAAACTTGTTATAATAAAATGAAAAAAAATTCTACGAGCTAACCTTGATATTATTATTCATAAACCAATGATAAGGTTGTTAGAATTAAAAATGGCGCATCCACAATGGCGGATACAAGTCGGTATTACCTTCGTGAGGGAAAAAAACGCCTATCAATTTTAATAAACGCGTTTAGATAGATGTGATTTCATAAAGTTTCTAGTAGTTAGACCCATGACATCAGCTTATCCGCTCACCGATAGGTGGCGCTTTTCCATCCATAAGCGGAGCATCACCATGGAATTACATAGGGTAGTATAGGGGTAGTTTGTGGTTAATTTTTGGTAATTTTTTACTAATCACATAAAACTCGTCATCAGTATGTCCAAAAACCCTAGAATGAACCTATTTTACAAACTAACATGAGAAATTTTATTGAGCCATTATAGTGGTTTTCCCGTCCTCTAAAGGTTAATGAAATAAATGACAGTGTGTTGGATAAGCTATTTTTATGCAAAACTGTGTGCAAACTGTGACTGTGTCGGCGACTCGTGCTTGCTCTCGCTGCTCGTGCGGTAAAATGCACTTTGCGCACTTGTTTCATAATATACTATTATGTACCGAATGTGGATTTCGAAGCAGGTCTAAAAGAAGAATGAGAGAGGGGAAAACGAATCTGAATATCAGTAAGTGTTCAATATCACCCGTTCTTGAATTACTAGAACAACATCCTTGTATCGCAAACGATAACACGCTTCCTTTTTTTCGCTTTGCCTTCGCGAGCGAGGCATGCCTACATTTTCTTCTTTCTAAATATCTCCTGGACAATATTCCTGAAATCAGGGTAAGGCTGGGTGCCAATTGGTGCTTGATTTTCCTGCAAGTTGAGTAATTAATAATCGGATGTTCTAAATATGGTTGTGAAACAAAGTTTCCCGCGCCTAGTCCAAGGCCCGGAAACAGAAATCCGTCCTGCCCTCTACACCATGACAGTCGGCAGGCTGCGAGAAGCGCCATGTATGCCGCACATCCGGTAGGAGGAGCAGCAGCGCGCGCCACATGGGCACCAGAGAGGCGCAGGTCCTGGAGGAGCATCAGACGCGTAAAAATTGACGCGCAAACCAAGGATCAGACACTGAAGTTGCCCGTACATCCAGCGGACAACTATCCCGGCCTCCTGGTGGTATCGCCGCCAGAGACATCCTTTCCATCCGCTGCCCTGGGTATCGCCCTTGACAGGTACCGCCGCCCGGCTTCTTAGCGGTATCGCTGCTAGAAGCATCCATCCAGTCTCTTGGTGGTATCGCCGCCGGAGGCATCCATCCCATCCGCTGTCCTGGGTATCGCCCTTGACAGGTACCGCAGCCCGGCTTCTTAGCGGTATCGCTGCTAGAAGTATCCGTCCAGACTTCCCAGGGATATTGCCACTGGAGGCACCGTTCCAGTCGCCATCTTGGGTATCACCCTCGAAGGCGCCGCCGTCAAGCCTCACGGTGGTATCGTCACCCAGAAGTACGCATTCCAGCCGCCATCTTGGGTATCGCCCTCGACGACGTATTTCTTCACAGGTTACTACAGATCATCAGCAGCTCTGTATTCTAAATCATCTTCATATACGTATTCTCTTTACACGGCTAAAACAAGCCACACTTGTATACAAGCTCAAATACAATTCTATTTACAAATCCACTGAGTTCTCGCTCATTGATCCTTCCTGGCAGCTAGTACTAAAAACCCCGTTGCTAACCCTGGGCTACCGATGCGAGCAGGGCACGGGGCAGCGGAAAAAACTCCGTTACAGTTGTATTGTCGATCAAAAGTCGTTCAAATTCCGGGAACCATGGCTGCGCAGTCCGGAATGGGACTACAGTATTCCAGTTGAACCTTCATCTTTAATTTTTTTAATGACCTTTGCAATTAAAGAAAAGGGTGGGAAAGCGAACCAAAACCAAGGTTCCCAGTTAATCGTTAACGAATTAATAGCCATAGCCATGGATCCCTTTCCCAAGAACAATACTTCTTACATTTCGTATTGATTCTTGTTGCAAACAGGTCTATTTTCGGAGTACCAAATACTTTAAATATTTTTTAAAAAGGCAAATCCAGCTAATTCCCATTCCGTATCAATATTATTGATTCTGGATCCTTCATCTGCCTTATTTGCTTTAGAGCGACATATTTAGCAAATATCCAGATTTCCCTGTCTTCGCACCATTCCCACATTTTTTTTGGCTAAGAAATTCAAATATTTAAATTTTGTACCACCTATTTTATTAATATATGCTAGTGCTGTCCCATTGTCTGTACTAAGCAGTAGGGTGCACTTCCGAACAGGACGCTCCGGATATCCTTAGCGGACATATGTTTTATGACGTATTTTGATGTGCTGAATTCGATATCGTCATGAAAATTGGCGCAAATGCGATTATCATGGTGACAACCACGAAAAACTTGTAAAAATAGATATTTTTTTTAGTTTCTTGCGTTTATTTCGAAAGCTACAAATTGTACAGAAAAATGTTTTCAACAAAAAATGTAGAGCATGAAATTCTATGCATTTTTTCCGTATTATCAACGGAAACCGCGTAAAAGACGTCTAAGTACAGGGCTTCCTAAATAGCAGTTTCCAATTTTCATTATGATATTCGAATTCAGCACATCAAAATACGTCAGAAAACATATGTCCCCTAAGGATATCCGGAGCGTCCATTTTGGAAGTATAACCAAGCAGTATTTGTTCATTTGTGACATATGAAGCAAAGCATTTTCGAGCTAAAAAGGCTGCTTCAAGTTCGAGAGAAATTGATACGCATCTCAAGTCCATTGGCATTGTTTTCTACCCAAGTGGCTCCCCAGACATTTCTGGAAGCATCTTAGAAGATTTCCTTATCGTATTTATGTGACCGAAATTTATTTTTACTAATCATGACTTTGTTTTTCCACCATTTTAGCTCCTTTAAATCTTCCGTAGACAATTCTACCATCTGCATCGTATCCATATTATGGTTAGTTAGTTTTAATGCGCTTTGCTTCAAAGTTTCCAAATTTTTATAGTCTAGCCATCTAAAGCTGATCGCAGGGCACGCAGCTACTAAAACACCTGTATACTTAGCAAGGTAATGTATGTTAATACTTTTTGAATTTAACAATTCTGTCATATATATCTCTCCAATTTTGACTCTGTTTATCCACGGTAATTCCAACGTTAGGTCAACTGAATTAATAATCACTCGTAAGAATTTGAATTCTTGTGTCGGTTTAGTATCTGATTTTTCTCAATTAATAAACAAGCCTAAACATGATAATAGAAACGTTGTTAAATTGACATTTTCATCATACTCTTTTTTTGAACTGCCTAAAATCAAAAAGTCGCCGAAGTAATCAACCGTTCTAAATCCTTTCGTATCCAATTGGCGATAGGTTTGATCAATTTAGTCAAAATTATTGGAGCTGAAGAGAAGCCGAAGGGTAATACATTAAACTGAAAAGTTTCTTCAGTATGTTTAAACCTCCAATATTTTTAAAAATCTTGGAATTAACCACTAAGCATCTTTGAGGTATAACGTACACATGTAGTCGTTTCTATTTAATAAGTCATTGGCCCATCTAATCTCCTCTATTTTGAAATGTTCGGTACGGACGAAATAATTAACATTTTTTAAATATAATATAAAACGACTCGTACCATCTGCTTTTGAAACTAAAATAACCTAGGATAGAAATTCTCCTTCAATAATTTTCAAAACATTTCCTGTTCGTATCTTTGGATATCTAAAGAAGTAAATTGACCACTTAATAACAGGTTTACAGATATTGTATCTACCGTTCTCGTCTTTAAAATCGAGAATCAGTGATTTAATATCTTAGCATATGGTAACAATTCTAGGATTGGACTCAGCTTTTAAGGTATTGTGAAATAAAAAATTATTTTCTGACGCCTGAAATAAATGCGGGTTATCGAACTCCATTCCCCGATCTTCATTTGTTTGTTTTGTGACCCATGATTCCAATGTTAAACTTTTCAATATAAACTAGATACCTTCGACCCGGGTGCCTACAATTTTGGCTAAATTCGTATTGCAGTTCCCTGACGAAAGGCTGATGCTTCCGGGAATATTCCCATTTTAACCCTGCCAGGAAAGAAGGCGGCAGAGGGTAGTTCTAGCATCGTATAGGTTCGAGTAGTTTCTATACATATATTGTAACAATATATTGTTCCTTAAATAGGGTGAATATGTTAATGAATGGACGGTTAAGCATTTTTCACACTTTGATCGATTGTAACTTTTGAATTCTTTTATGAAAATGTAATTATGATACCACCATTAGAATCGTTAGACTCTGCTCTTTATCACCGCGTAGTTCAACCTTTGATTTTATTTAATTATTAACCTCGTCTTCATACGTTTGAAAAAAAACCCGCTAAACCCCACTGAATAGACGGGTTAAATCAAATTGGACGTTTTCAGTACTAGTTTTGGATGGCTTTAAAACTTTGCTTTTATTTTACAAAATAATAAACACTGGAAGTAGAAGATCAGTAGTACTGTAAATATTGTTTTGAATGTTCAAAGAACATAAAAATATGTATTTTGTTGCATGTTGTGCATCATACATTCATAAGAAATAGAAATATGTAGAAAATCGTCCATTCATTGGCATATTCACCCTATATTAAAATTGAAAATGAGCATTTTCAAAACTTCGACCTCGACCGCAGGTCAGCCGAAGCACTGATAAATGAGCACGTCTTGTTCACAATGATGCTTAAAAAAACGCGGTTTAGTGGAGTTTTTGATAGGTCGGGTTGCAGGAAATAAATTTTTTTATATGTGGGATACTTCGGTTTCCGTTTTTACGGCATTATCGTTGATTTTACGAAGAAATGAATACAAACTTTTTTGTAGAGAATTCGATGTTCTATATTTTTTGTTTGAAACATTTTTTGGTACGATTTGTATTTTTTGTTAAAAAAAGGAAAAAGCGCGTTTTTTGAGCGTTTTTTTGTTAAACCTCCCCATAATCTAGTATGCATTGTCTCCAAAAACTAATCAGATCTAAGTTTGGCCATGAGAAACCCAAATTCGTTTGTACTTTTTAAATTCGTCCTGCCAGTCGCGTGATATCGCGTATACAAAATTTTGCTCACGGACGGACGGACGGACGTACAACCGCTTGACACTTGGTATGATCGGTACAATAGATTTCGCCATCGATACATACGCGAACAACATGCACTTGACAAAATTAAATCTAGACATTTATTCTATACCTAATAGCACACTAATTATTTTAGCAAACTAATTATTTTAGCAATCTAATTGAATACTATCGGCTATTATGAAACAGTACATGGCATTTGTTGGAAAATTCCGGGCGCTCACATTATAATGGTGATGAGTACCAGCAGTATCGATAGAATACGCCGGAAGAACGCAGGTATGTAATATATTCGTAATTTATTGTAATACTTCTAAGTACTGAAATTGCTATAGATTTGTATTATACTATGACTTGATTTAATTTGTATCAATTAATTAAATCGTTGCATTTTCTCAAACATTCAGGGGGATTATAATAATCACTGGCAGTGTTAAAATGCTACAACTATTTCGTATTAATCGATAATCAATATGCAACGGTATGGAACAGAAACTAGAAATAGTATTCCCTGTCATTTATTTATGTTTGCGTAAGTATATTTAGAAAAAATAACATAGGTTTTGTTCGATGGCTTAATACTTTTCTCATTTTGCTTTGCCCCAAAACCCTGGATTGATAAAAACATTTGTTGAAACTGAAATGGGAAGTTTGACTGGAAACAAAGTGACGTATTGTAATAGTGTGTGACCCATAGATAAAAGTACAACCGTTACAGTATTAATACTAGCTCAAAATGCGAATATTAAAGTGCGGTCAGAGATATCGGAAATGAACAGGCCATTATCTAATACCATGGATGGACTAAAACCTGTACTCTACGAATCTGTACATGGTATTCCGCGTTACACACATGTTATATTTAAATGCTAAATTATCTATTCCACCCAATTTTGAGGCCATTATACATTTCAGCAATTTTATTAATTTAATTCCGCGTTTGAGTATTTCTTTGGCGGTCCCTAGTGCGTTCGATTAATTGTACGGTCGGCCACTTGTTTTTCATACAATGGACGGTGTTAAACTTTTACATTAATTTAGGCTTGCCTCATCCAGTGAACGAAAAATAATTAAAATTTTATTTTTATTAAAATGTGCATTCATTTGTTGAAAAATACTGACTATTACGCATTTCAATCTGTAGAAATCAATTGACATGAATGATTTTATCGAGGAAGAAGGTTCGAATTTAACGCGAAAATCGTAATTTACTGGATCAAGGGAATTTTATTCGATTACACATTGAACTGAAAAATACTGATTGAATCTCTTTAATTAGAAGTTATAAGAATTTCCCGATAAGGTCCAGTTCGAACCGCTACACTTAAAGAAATAACGCACGGTTCCTGGCATACGCATGGCTATATCAGGCATAATTATGGTCAGATCGGCTTTCATATAGCTGATCTACCATCCGTATACCAGGAACCTTGCATTATTTCTTTCAGTGTACGTACAAAAATGAGTTAAACTTATAAATCATAAGAAGGGGAATGTTGGGTATACGAAATCTTATTCCCTATATCATACGGGAGAGGCAAGTAGAGCATGATTCATATAAGTTTTACACTATTTCACTAAATATTCGTAACGTTTGGTTTTTCTGAATTGCATAAATTACTGAGTCAAATAGTAATGTGGACTTTAATCTGATGATAAAGAGAAATCGCTTGAATACAAATTGCTAAGAGCAACATCATATAGGTTTATACAAAAATAAGAAAGGTTTCATGATGAAATTGTGAGTTTACCATTTTCAAACAATTAACTAACGGTTTCAGCTAGAAATATCAATTACATTCCGGTGAAGGAGATAGGGCGATTAAAAAAGACAATTACACAATATCAATACTGAGCGCGCTTTTTTCAAATCGTTATAATGAAGAACATCGACGTTATGGCATTTCATCCTTTGTCAATTCGAAATATTGTCGTTATCGACCTTAACATCGTTATTCATTATAACGAGTTACATAATCTGAGTACTAGATACATAGTAAACAATTGCCATTCGCAAGTAATTTAAGTGTAATATCAGAAAAAAATGTATATATATACATCATTATTTTTCAATACCATATAAATTTAATATTAATTTCAGTATTGACACCTTGTACTAATGGCGTTAACCGATGTTATGAATGCTATACATATGGAAAAGATTTAGAGGAATGTAACAAGAACAAAGTTATCAAATGTGACCGGGGTCAAACGCATTGTATTTCATATGTCGGAAAATGGAGTAAGTTATTATTTTATTTCTACATCTTTATTTAAACGCGAACTGAAGAAATATAAGATTTCCTTTTATAATATCGGCAAAATTATCATACGGGTTATCGGTATCGATATAAATTTATGGTATTCAATGCTTTATTAAATGATTGAACGAACATATTAGTAAACCTAGTTCTATCAAAACTAACCCTGATGACGTTCGCAGGAAATAAGCTCCCATCCTAAGGACATCTTGCGACCGTCCTGGAATTTCTTGAGAACGTCCAAATGTCCGCTTTTCCCGTCCATAGGACACCCTCGGAACTTTCCGGTGGGATACTCTCAGGACCCAGAAAATATTCTCAAGCGACCCGAGGACATCTCTATTAGGAAAAATGTCCACTTTTTTCTTCTCAGTACATCCTCATACACATAAATATTGTACTTTTCTTAACATTTATTTTCTTACGCATCTAAATACACTCAGACATTCTTATTTTACAACGTTTTGACACGCAATTAAATAATAAGAAAAAATGTCTGATCTTGAAGAAGCTTTTAGCACGTTCGGCCACCGTCGGTGTAAGTACATATAAACGATAAATTAGGCCACTGCTACTTCGCAATTGAAAATTTTAATGTTGATGTATAAAATATATTAAAAATGTATATATAAGGTATGAAAGGAAGCATCATGGCTCATTTCCTAAATCCATTTATTTCTCAATGGATATTGTCAAGACCTAGGTCCAATATCAGACGCTCGGGAACGATTTCAGGATTTCGTAGAAGTAGTACACATTTTATGATGTACGGGTCAATTATTTATAAAAGTATAATGAAATCAGAAAAAAAATTAGAGAATTTTGTCGCTGATTTCGGAAAAATACTTTTGTCCAGACGAGTCACTCTCATTAATTGATTCAGGAGCTACCCTCTTATTTTTAGGTTTAGCTTGCGTCCAAATGATTTCTCCTTTCCGTCGGGAAGCCGATGAATACGGTCGAGTTCCCAATGCCGAGGCAGTCCAATTAAATGGCGTAGTAACCTTCCGATTAGCCCTACATAATGAGACAAAATAGATAAAATTTAAAATTGCCCCGTAGAGTTACCCTGGACTTTTCGCGTCTCTTGGATTATTTAGAAGTCAAATATGGACAGAAGATCGTGAGAGTACGCACTGGTCCGCTCCAAGCTGGGGTGGGGGGGGGGGGGGGTGGGGGGGGGGGGGGGTGGGGGGGGGGGGGGGTGGGGGGGGGGGGGGGTGGGGGGGGGGGGGGGTGGGGGGGGGGGGGGGTGGGGGGGGGGGGGGGTGGGGGGGGGGGGGGGTGGGGGGGGGGGGGGGTGGGGGGGGGGGGGGGTGGGGGGGGGGGGGGGTGGGGGGGGGGGGGGGTGGGGGGGGGGGGGGGTGGGGGGGGGGGGGGGTGGGGGGGGGGGGGGGTGGGGGGGGGGGGGGGTGGGGGGGGGGGGGGGTGGGGGGGGGGGGGGGTGGGGGGGGGGGGGGGTGGGGGGGGGGGGGGGTGGGGGGGGGGGGGGGTGGGGGGGGGGGGGGGTGGGGGGGGGGGGGGGTGGGGGGGGGGGGGGGTGGGGGGGGGGGGGGGTGGGGGGGGGGGGGGGTGGGGGGGGGGGGGGGTGGGGGGGGGGGGGGGTGGGGGGGGGGGGGGGTGGGGGGGGGGGGGGGTGGGGGGGGGGGGGGAATGAATTACAAAATCCTCCCGTCTCTCTACACAAATAAATTGGCGTCTATCGCCACTCTTTTGGCTGCACACTTTGTGCATGAGAACTTCTTCAGTTTAAAGGAGATTTTATAATTCTTTATACTATAATAAATATGGCAGTCGGCTACGGATATTATATAGCTCAACAAATTGTAAGTTTTTTTCCAGGGTATTACATGTTAGATTTATAAATTGTCCAATTGCAGAGCATATATTTTAACTAATAAGGCGATGAGTAATATAAGTCAATCAACGAAACTTGATAACATATGTTTTTATACATTTCGTTATTAATTAGTCAATTTGGAATTTGATTTAGAATATAATTTTCTACATTCCTAACCTAACCTAACTCAAAAGGAAGACTTCAAAGGCGGTGCTAATTTATTCAATTGGCTTTATTTACAAATGTTGGAACTGAACATTACAATATTTATATAAAATTACTATTCAATTATCGCACACAATGTTAACAAGTAGTAGAACCGCATGTACATAGCTGTTTATTTTCAGACGCACTTAGAATCTATTGTAGGCTCTTCCAATTTAGAGATGACTTGAACGATACCATCGTCTACGGGCTTTGGAGTCATCGCCTCTGGTTTCGACAAGCAAAATCTCTTCGATCGTTGAGTAAAAAACCGAACACCTGTTCTGGGTCTTGCTTCGCTGTCTTCCATCTTTCTTTTCGCCGGCCGTGGACTGAGTATCGACGTACTCTCCGGAGTAAAGTAGGCAACTTCCGTAACAGGGTTGAAAGTCACGCGTTTTCGGGAATCCATGAGGAACTTCAGTAGCTGTTGTTAGCGCCATACGTTGAACTATCCTCTTCTGTTGTATACGAGTGACTGCTGCCGACAAACAACCTCCAGTTTTATGTAAACAGATCAGCTCCTTCCCACCCTTACCGAAACTGCAGCCATATACTTGGGAAAAAAATACTACCTGAACCGATAGTCCCTTTCGGACCGGATCTATTTTCATGACGTCAGCCTGTTTTCCACTTATCTTCAAAACATTCTCGGTGAGTTGCATCATTTTGTATTTGTTCTTATGCGATATTTTAAACTGGTAAGGATGTGACGGTATACTAGTGAAGCATAGCATAGGCTTATATTAATCGTTTGTAATATGCGAAAAATCAATTATCTCTTTGAAAATTATTTATTCGATTGCAATGCTTAATGCATTACAGGTAGAAAATGTTGAACATTGGAATCTCAATAAACTCAATAAACCTTTCGAATGCTCCTGTAAGGATATTGAAAATCAAAAAAAGATAAAAAAATGCTCCAAGTATGCAGGTTGTGTGTGAGATACTGCTATGAAACGTTGAAACGACATCTGCTCTCTATAAAAACTGAAAAAATGAATTACAAAATCCTCCCGTCTCTCTACACAAATAAATTGGCGTCTATCGCCACTCTTTTGGCTGCACACTTTGTGCATGAGAACTTCTTCAGTTTAAAGGAGATTTTATAATTCTTTATACTATAATAAATATGGCAGTCGGCTACGGATATTATATAGCTCAACAAATTGTAAGTTTTTTTCCAGGGTATTACAGGTTAGATTTATAAATTGTCCAATTGCAGAGCATATATTTTAACTAATAAGGCGATGAGTAATATAAGTCAATCAACGAAACTTGATAACATTTATTTTTATACATTTCCTTATTCATTAGTCAATTTGGAATTTGATTTAGAATATAATTTTCTACATTCCTAACCTAACCTAACTCAAAAGGAAGACTTCAAAGGCGGTGCTAATTTATTCAATTGGCTTTATTTACAAATGTTGGAACTGAACATTACAATATTTATATAAAATTACTATTCAATTATCGCACACAATGTTAACAAAAAGTAGAACCGCATGTACAATGCTGTTTATTTTCAGACGCACTTAGAATCTATTGTAGGCTCTTCCAATTTAGAGATGACTTGAACGATACCATCGTCTACGGGCTTTGGAGTCATCGCCTCTGGTTTCGACAAGCAAAATCTCTTCGATCGTTGAGTAAAAAACCGAACACCTGTTCTGGGTCTTGCTTCGCTGTCTTCCATCTTTCTTTTCGCCGGCCGTGGACTGAGTATCGACGTACTCTCCGGAGTAAAGTAGGCAACTTCCGTAACAGGGTTGAAAGTCACGCGTTTTCGGGAATCCATGAGGAACTTCAGTAGCTGTTGTTAGCGCCGTACGTTGAACTATCCTCTTCTGTTGTATACGAGTGACTGCTGCCGACAAACAACCTCCAGTTTTATGTGAACAGGTCAGCTCCTTCCCACCCTTACCGAAACTGCAGCCATATACTTGGGAAAAAAATACTACCTGAACCGATAGTCCCTTTCGGACCTGATCTATTTTCATGGCGTCAGCCTGTTTTCCACTTATCTTCAAAACATTCTGGATGAGTTGCATCATTTTGTATTTGTTCTTATGCGATATTTTAAACTGGTAAGGATGTGACGGTATACTAGTGAAGCATAGCATAGGCTTATATTAATTGTTTGTAATATGCGAAAAATCGATTATCTCGTTGAAAATTATTTATTCGATTGCAATGCTTAATGCATTACAGGTAGAAAATGTTGAACATTGGAATCTCAATAAACTCAATAAACTTATCGAATGCCCATGTAAGGATATTGAAAATCAAAAAAAGATAAAAAAATGCTCCAAGTATGCAGGTTGTGTGTGAGATACTGCTATGAAACGTTGAAACGACATCTGCTCTCTATAAGAACTGAAAAAATGAATTACAAAATCCTCCCGTCTCTCTACACAAATAAATTGGCGTCTATCGCCACTCTTTTGGCTGCACACTTTGTGCATGAGAACTTCTTCAGTTTAAAGGAGATTTTATAATTCTTTATACTATAATAAATATGGCAGTCGGCTACGGATATTATATAGCTCAACAAATTGTAAGTTTTTTTCCAGGGTATTACATGTTAGATTTATAAACTGTCCAATTGCAGAGCATATATTTTAACTAATAAGGCGATGAGTAATGTATGTCAATCAACGAAACTTGATAACATTTATTTTTATACATTTCTTTATTAATTAGTCAATTTGGAATTTGATTTAGAATATAATTTTCTACATTCCTAACCTAACGTAACTCAAAAGGAAGACTTCAAAGGCGGTGCTAATTTATTCAATTGGCTTTATTTACAAATGTTGGAACTGAACATTACAATATTTATATAAAATTACTATTCAATTATCGCACACAATGTTAACAAGTAGTAGAACCGCATGTACAATGCTGTTTATTTTCAGACGCACTTAGAATCTATTGTAGGCTCTTCCAATTTAGAGATGACTTGAACGATACCATCGTCTACGGGCTTTGGAGTCATCGCCTCTGGTTTCGACAAGCAAAATCTCTTCGATCGTTGAGTAAAAAATCGAACACCTGTTCTGGGTCTTGCTTCGCTGTCTTCCATCTTTCTTTTCGCCGGCCGTGGACTGAGTATCGACGTACTCTCCGGAGTAAAGTAGGCAACTTCCGTAACAGGGTTGAAAGTCACGCGTTTTCGGGAATCCATGAGGAACTTCAGTAGCTGTTGTTAGCGCCGTACGTTGAACTATCCTCTTCTGTTGTATACGAGTGACTGCTGCCGACAAACAACCTCCAGTTTTATGTGAACAGATCAGCTCCTTCCCACCCTTACCGAAACTGCAGCCATATACTTGGGAAAAAAATACTACCTGAACCGATAGTCCCTTTCGGACCGGATCTATTTTCATGACGTCAGCCTGTTTTCCACTTATCTTCAAAACATTCTCGATGAGTTGCATCATTTTGTATTTGTTCTTATGCGATATTTTAAACTGGTAAGGATGTGACGGTATTCTAGTGAAGCATAGCATAGGCTTATATTAATCGTTTGTAATATGCGAAAAATCGATTATCTCGTTGAAAATTATTTATTCGATTACAATGCTTAATGCATTACAGGTAGAAAATGTTGAACATTGGAATCTCAATAAACTCAATAAACTTTTCGTATGCCCATGTAAGGATATTGAAAATCCAAAAAAAGATAAAAAAATGCTCCAAGTATGCAGGTTGTGTGTGAGATACTGCTATGAAACGTTGAAACGACATCTGCTCTCTATAAAAACTGAAAAAATGAATTACAAAATCCTCCCGTCTCTCTACACAAATAAATTGGCGTCTATCGCCACTCTTTTCGCTGCACACTTTGTGCATGAGAACTTCTTCAGTTTAAAGGAGATTTTATAATTCTTTATACTATAATAAATATGGCAGTCGGCTACGGATATTATATAGCTCAGCAAATTGTAAGTTTTTTTTCCAGGGTATTACATGTTAGATTTATAAATTGTCCAATTGCAGAGCATATATTTTAAATAATAAGGCGATGAGTAATATAAGTCAATCAACGAAACTTGATAACATTTATTTTGATACATTTCGTTATTAATTAGTCAATTTTGAATTTGATTTAGAATATAATTTTCTACATTCCTAACCTAACCTAACTCAAAAGGAAGACTTCAAAGGCGGTGCTAATTTATTCAATTGGCTTTATTTACAAATGTTGGAACTGAACATTACAATATTTATATAAAATTACTATTCAATTATCGCACACAATGTTAACAAGTAGTAGAACCGCATGTACATAGCTGTTTATTTTCAGACGCACTTAGAATCTATTGTAGGCTCTTCCAATTTAGAGATGACTTGAACGATACCATCGTCTACGGGCTTTGGAGTCATCGCCTCTGGTTTCGACAAGCAAAATCTCTTCGATCGTTGAATAAAAAACCGAACACCTGTTCTGGGTCTTGCTTCGCTGTCTTCCATCTTTCTTTTCGCCGGCCGTGGACTGAGTATCGACGTACTCTCCGGAGTAAAGTAGGCAACTTCCGTAACAGGGTTGAAAGTCACGCGTTTTCGGGAATCCATGAGGAACTTCAGTAGCTGTTGTTAGCGCCGTACGTTGAATTATCCTCTTCTGTTGTATACGAGTGACTGCTGCCGACGAACAACCTCCAGTTTTATGTGAACAGATCAGCTCCTTCCCACCCTTACCGAAACTGCAGCCATATACTTGGGAAAAAATACTACCTGAACCGATAGTCCCTTTCGGACCGGATCTATTTTTAGGACGTCAGCCTGTTTTTTACTGATCTTCAAAACTTTCTCGATTAGTTGCATCATTTTGTATTTGTTCTTATGCGATATTTTAAACTGGTAAGGATATGACGGTATTCTGGTGAAGCATAGCATGGGCTTATATTAATCGTTTGTGTTGAGGATAAGGGTTAAATAGCACAAATAGATTTTTATTTTGAGCCTGAAACGGCAACAATTTATTTGAGAGAGTTTTCAGTTTGAAATACACTCGCGAGGGAGACGAGGCGTCGTTTTCGGTATGGCGGATTTCGAGTGTAGCGTCCCTATCTAATTTGATTCGCGCCGTTAACTCTAAGCTCGCGCGACCTTACTTATTAAAATAATAAAAATGTTCACATCACCAATTGCAATATTTTTAATGCTTGATTTGGATGCTTTTGATTCAGAGTATCGGCGCGGATATCAGAAGAGTCTCTCTTCGCTAGACGGAAGGAGCTTTCTTTCCAGACTAAATAACTTTCGGAAGCGTCGGATTGAACAACAATTCAGAACATGAGTCGCTATCAATGTGTACATCACTCATACACTTCCGCAGTGACGAAGAACTCCGAGTTTAAACAAGTGACGTCACGAAAGAAGAACCGCGAACTCCAAATATTGAGTTGTACTTATCGCAGTCGAATAATTTTCGATTTTTAATTGGAACAACCGCCCGCCTCGTATTGGACTCCCCAATATGAATGAACCATCATTGATGAACTGCTCAATCAGACGCTTTAACAATTTTAGCACTCCTTGAATTACAAACAGCAGAACTTAACTTAAGGATTATAACGTATTTAAAACTATGGCGCCGCCCGCCCTGAGCAAATGATAAGACACGAGTTACTCGAATGAAAGAGTTGAACTGTCCGCCCTGATTCAAAAACTTACGACTCGGGGAAAGGTTCAGTCGGTAACTTACACAACTGTGTTACCGGTCGTTGATACGACGAACGCGCGGTTTTAACATCGACGACTCGGACCCGTTCATCCGAGCCAGGATATGTCCGAGTTACACGTGCCAATTCCCATTTCGTGGGCGCAAGAAGCGGATTCTTAACGATCACTATGTCGTTTACATTTATATTATCGCGTGGCGTCCGCCATTTATGTCTCTGTTGCACGGTATGCAAATAATCCTGTGACCAAATCCGCCAAAAGCCCTCAACCACATGACGAACACGCTGCCATCGAGATATACAATTTTCGGATTTGTCACGAACGGATGGCTCAGGTACGCCGACTAGTGGAGCACCGATCAGGAAATGGCCTGGAGTTAAGGCCAAAGAATCGGAAGGGTCATCAGTCATAGGCCAAATCGGCCTAGAATTCAGGCAAGCCTCTACTTGAGTCAGGAACGTGGTCATCTCCTCATAAGAAAGGGTCTTGTCACCAATCACGCGACGTAGGTGGTGTTTACAACTTTTGACCCCGGCCTCCCAGATTCCGCCATGGTGGGGAGCAGCAGGATGTATAAATTCCCATTTTACCTCATGGATCTCCATATGTGCCAGTAACTTTGGATCGCTTTTCAATACACGAAAAGTATTGCGAAGTTCGCGATCAGCACCTTGAAAATTCGTGCCGTTATCGCTCATAACGGTGCTAGGTAAGCCTCTTCTCGAAACAAACCTCTTGAACGCAGCCAAAAACCTTTCAGAGCTATACCCTAGTACTAGCTCCAAATGGACTGCTCGGGTACACAGGCAGACAAATACGGCAATGTAAGATTTATGAGACTTTTGCCCACGGCCTACGACTGCAAGCACCTGGATGGGACCAGCGTAGTCCACGCCACAGTGGGTAAAGGGTCTTGAAGGAGTTACGCGACGCTCAGGCAGATTACCCATTAGTTGGGTAACGGGCGTCGCGCGAGCACGTGCACACGAGACATATTGGTTGATGGACGTTTTGACCATGGTACGAGCCCGAAGAAGCCAGTATTGTTGACGGAGGACTCGTAACGTCAGCTGAAGCCCACCGTGAAGGCATAGCAAATGGGTATGCCGTATTACCAGATAGCTTATGCGATGAGGCGGCAGAATGATTGGGTGCTGCTCATCATATGATAGTGCCGAGTTACATAATCTCCCACACTGAAAGAAATTTCCCAGCGTAGCGCCTTGACGCTTTCGAAACATTCCGTTAGGATCTGTGTTACGAGCGCTGCGATTAGATTGTTCGAGCCTATCGCTTTGATACCCAAGACAATACGGTATGGATTCTGGTCCAATCGCTGCGTCTCGGCGATCACGGCCTGGTGTCGCGATCGCCGAGACGCTGTCTATCGAAGCTGGTCGAAACGTACAGCCTTATGTATATCCCGGCCGTCGGGCGCGCGAATGTAGTAAACAAATGACGGGGGGTTGAACTTTATCAGATACTTCAAAAATTAAAATTGTGTATAATCGTCGTAGTCGAGTGGTACAAGCGCATGAGTTGAAGTGTGGCGCGTTATTTTTTTAGTTCGATTTCGATGCCGGGGATTTTTTTTTTTTTTTTTTTTTTTTGTTTATTTACTCAACATTTGTAACGAAAACAATTTTTTAGTTGTTCACTATTAGTTATTTTATTTACAAAAATGAATTGTGAAAATAAATTTTAAAAACATTAAACAATATGTTTTTGCAGAATGACATTTGTAAGAATCGAATTCGCTGTAATATTAAAACAAATAAATGTACAATATTTTATTGTAATTTCCGAAATAATATACAAAAATTACAAGTCGTACATTTTTTCTAAAAAACTTATTGTAGTTAAAATAAGCTTGTAATTCATTTTTTTTATATGTTTCAAATATAAGGTAGACCTTCCATCTAATTCCTAATATCGGGCGGTATCTTTATTTATATATACGGCAACAGTTTATATTGCATTTACGGTAAATGGAAACATCTTGTACAGAAAAAGGAAGAAACGGAAGTATCGTGGAAACAAATTTAGGAAACAAATATTTGGAACACTCGATTAATATAATATTAAAATAAAAAGATGTTTTTTTACTTCTGCAATGAAATTGTATTAAATTACTAACTGCTTTTTTGAAATATTTCAATACTACTAGACAATAATATATTTATCCCGTTAGAAAACTTTTATGATTACACTAACAGCATTCTGTAAATCAGTATATCTATATAGTATAAAATCTTATTTAAATTAGTTATAGATTTTCACCAATATTTTTTTAAATATTTAAACCCTTTCACGACAATTTTACTTACTTTTAATTAAATTGATTTTAAGGATATATCATTCAGCATGATCGTTATTCGTCATTCTTTATTTACTTTGTTTTGCCTACATTATGCTATTATTTATAGCTGTGGGTTTTCTTTTACGTATTAATTAATTAAATAAATATATTATACTAATGTTATTGTAATACACCGATTAAGATATAAAAAATTAGTACATTATGTTTCAGATACTCATTTTCGTTAACCTATTAAAAAACCACCTGTTTGGCACAAGACTGGCTATATGGTCTATTATTTATCAACAAATCGTCCAATTTCATTCCCGACTGGAAAAGGTGATAAATAATTGATAATATACAATAAATTTCGTTTACTATATTTATAACAAAATAGTAAAGAAACGTTCGCAAAATCCTTTTCACAAATGTATAAAGTGATAATTAAACTATAAAACATTGGCAGATTTGAGGTTCAATACTCTACATCATATTTAACTATCGGCCGGAACTCTTCTTTCTTGCGACTGATACCACCGCGCCATCTAGGTGGGGGGAGTTTGTAAAAGGGACCAATTAAAAAAGGGAATTGGATCGTTTGGTAAGGGGCGGGAAACTATAGAGGGCACTTGTTGTATAGAGGGAGATAAGTTCGTTGATGCTATTGGTCGATTGATGATGATGAAATTGGACGATTTGTTGATAAATAATAGACCATATAGCCAGTCTTGTGCCAAACAGGTGGTTTTTTAATAGGTTAACGAAAATCAGTATCTGAAACATAATGTACTAATTTTTTATATCTTAATCGGTGTATTACAATAACATTAGTATAATATATTTATTTAATTAATTAATACGTAAAAGAAAACCCACAGCTATAAATAATAGCATAATGCAGGCAAAACAAAGTAAATAATGAATGACGAATAACGATCTTGCTGAATGATATATCCTTAAAATCAATTTAATTAAAAGTAAGTAAAATTGTCGTGAAAGGGTTTAAATATTTAAAAAAATATTGGTGAAAATCTATAACTAATTTAAATAAGATTTTATACTATATAGATATACTGATTAACAGAATGCTGTTAGTGTAATCATAAAAGTTTTCTAACGGGATAAAAATATTATTGTCTAGTAGTATTGAAATATTTCAAAAAAGCAGTTAGTAATTTAATACAATTTCATTGCAGAAGTAAAAAAACATCTTTTTATTTTAATATTATATTAATCGAGTGTTCCAAATATTTGTTTCCTAAATTTGTTTCCACGATACTTTCGTTTCTTCCTTTTTCTGTACAAGATGTTTCCATTTACCGTAAATGCAATATAAACTGTTGCCGTATATATAAATAAAGATACCGCCCGATATTAGGAATTAGATGGAAGGTCTACCTTATATTTGAAACATATAAAAAAAATGAATTACAAGCTTATTTTAACTACAATAAGTTTTTTAGAAAAAATGTACGACTTGTAATTTTTGTATATTATTTCGGAAATTACAATAAAATATTGTACATTTATTTGTTTTAATATTACAGCGAATTCGATTCTTACAAATGTCATTCTGCAAAAACATATTGTTTAATGTTTTTAAAATTTATTTTCACAATTCATTTTTGTAAATAAAATAACTAATAGTGAACAACTAAAAAATTGTTTTCGTTACAAATGTTGAGTAAATGAACAAAAAAAAAAAAAAAAAAAAAAATCCCCGGCATCGAAATCGAACTAAAAAAATAACGCGCCACACTTCAACTCATGCGCTTGTACCACTCGACTACGACGATTATACACAATTTTAATTTTTGAAGTATCCGATAAAGTTCACACGGGGGCACGTCTTCAAATCTGCGCATGCGACGTTATGGTGGGGATTGTTTACTCAGCGTCTCGACGATCACGACTCCACGCCGTGATAGCCGAGACGCAGCTCTGCGGATACCGATCCCGACCGAATGCTGGGATTTCCGAAGGAGCACGATTGGAAAGTCTCCGTAACGACGGGCTGGGATGTAGCCTCCCAACGTTACGTTCGGAAATTTCTTTCAGTGCACCTACCCGTAAGGTGCCAACCGAGTCAATGAAGGGATTTAGTGATGAAATGCGACTCCGAGAATGTAAAGATCGTGACTGTGCGAGTTCTTGTAACTCATTGTGAAATGCAGAACGTTGTACACACTGAATCCAAAAGTTACGAGCTTCTGCTATCTCGCTTGAAAATTGGTACTGTTTGGTCATGTGGGGCCTACAGTTTCGAACGAAACGTAGAACGTACATGGTTACGCGCAAGAGTCGAGGCCATGACGAGATCTTTTCCGGAAGGTCCCACTCTTCACTGGCAACTTGCACATGTATGTATGTATAATATTTATTAATGTCTTGGGCAACTAGCCCCTAGACATATAAAGAAATACAATTTGTACAATAATAAATAAACGAATGAACATTTTAAGAAATTACAAAAATTACAGATATAAAAATCATATAAATATAAGTGGAACGCTGTTCAACTCGCTTCGCTACTTAGTGAAATATTCTAGAAATCTATTTTAATTTATATAATAACAATTTTAAACTCGCGCAATAATAATTAAGATCTAAGGACATCAATTATATATACAATAATTAACACATCACATTAGCCTAGCAGAAGACACTTGCGATTCATTAAAAAGTAAACTAAATAACCCTGCACGAAAAATAGCTATAGATGCTGACTGTTTTAAAGCATCTGGAATGGTGTTCCAGAAATAAATCGCAGATATCCAAAAAGAATTCCTATATCGATCTGTGCGACAATAAGGAATCATAAAAGTAGATGTGGCATTTCGCATTGATCTACGTAAGCCTGTTAGGTTGATAAATCTAGACCGTAGATAAGATGGTTTGGACGTAGCTAATATCTGATACATCATGGTACCCAAAAAGTATTTGCGACGATCAGAACTCTTTAACCAACGAGCAGATAAATAAAAGGACGAGAGATTTTGATCTCGTCGTAAATTATAAACGAAACGAAGAGCACTATTTAATAAACGCTGCAACTTTAGATTTAAATAGCCAGAAAGATCTGAAAATACTATGCACGCATAATCAAAGTGTGGAATGACTAAGGCATTCACGAGTACTAATTTTATTTTGGAAGATAGTTGTGCGCCACGGTACCGTAAACGATACAAGGTGTAGTGAACTTTTGAGGATATTGCAGCAATATGACGATTCCAAGATAAGTCCGATGAAATATAAACTCCTAGGTCTTTAACTACATCAGAGAATTCTATAGCTTTACCATTGAGTGATAAAGATGGGAGCTTCATTGATCTTGCTACTGATAGGTGATGTTTTGATCCCAGCATAATCGCTTGAGTCTTTTGACCATTTAACATTAATCCAAATTCTTGAGCCCAGGTAACTAAGGTTGATATTTCAGAGTTTAAATTTTGTATAGTTCGCTCCATACCATCCAAAGGCGTTTGCAAATAAAATTGGACATCATCCGCAAAAATAATAGTAGTGTTTTTACAAAAGTTAAGCCTCTGGAAAAGGGTATTAATAACGATGATGAATAAGATTGGACCAAGACTTGAGCCTTGCGGGACCCCAGATGACGTGGCAAGAGGCTCCGATACTTTTCCATTCTTATCTACAATAGATTGAGAGCGTCCTGAGAGGTATGAGTAAATCCATCGAATAGCCATATCCTGGAACCCAATATCACGCAAGCATTGGAGAATAACGGCATGAGATAATGAGTCAAAGGCTTTAGTGAAGTCGAATAGAATTAAAATGGTTATAAAACCATTCTCAACTCCAAAACGGACATCATCTAAAACCTTGAGCAAAGCTGTTTGTGTACTATGAAAACGCCGAAAATATACCAGTGGAAAGTGAGAAGTTAAATATATCTGTAAGAGGCCCACTAATATTTCGAAGAGAATCATGTAAGTAAGCTAACTGTACTCCATCAGGGCTGCGTCCTTTAGATTTTGGTAGGGCTAATTTCAATACTGCATAGGTTTCATTGGAATGTAATATCGGGAAGTTAAATGAAGGCTGATTTATATCTAAAGGCTGGCTCAATATACTTTCCAACTGACTAATTGAACAATTTGGATGGCAGGAGGCAATACTACTATAATATGAATTCAATTCAGTTGCCGTAAAATGGTGAATCGCAGATCTGGAAACTTCACGAACTAGACCCATCTTATTCAAAACGGTCCATAAACCATTTGGTGAAGTTTGACTTTCTATCAGCGATAATCTATAGCTATCCTTCGCTGCTTTTAGGTTACGCTTAACTTCGCTGCGCAGAGATCTATAACGCGACATTAAATCTATCGAGTGACTACGTTTCGCATGCTTATAAGTTAAATTACGCATATGTACTTGACGACGAATTTCAGGAGTAATCCAGGGCGCAAGCGGTTTTTTCGGAGTACGCGTGATAAGCGGAGCATTACAATCTAGCACATTATTTACAATATCATAAAATTCGCGTACAATACAAGATAAATCACTAGACGTACAATTTTCATTCACGACCGAGCGCAAAGTTTCTATCCTGGGTGTCAACGAGAAATTTAAGGTACTTTGCAATTGATTATTCATGAGCTCTATGTTACAGTTACGAAAATCACGATATGTCACGCATCTCGGTTGGTAGTGAAATGAACAGATATCATATTTAATGGTGATAAGATCATGACCAGCTGCAAAAGGTGAAGTGGATTTATCAAAGAAAAGTAACTTATCACTAGAATCAACAATAAAAACATCCAGTTGAGTATCAGAGTGAGACGTATGATGTGTAGCTCCAAAAGGAACTAAAAAAAGGGATAAATCTGAGCTTAAATTACGGACGTAATTTGATTCGAAGTTATTACTCAATAAATTGCAATTTAAATCTCCGGTTATAATAATATTCTTATAGCAGGTGTGGTACTGCGAAAATTTACTTAAAAATTCTGCAAACAAGTGTCCTTGAGGACGACGATAAATCACAATTAACAAAAGTTTGACTGTGGTAGGCATTGTAATATCTAGAAATATATACTCAGGACTGTTTAATGTAATATTAGATGAGCAATCTAATACTACATATGAAAGAGATTCGTGTAAGTAGCATGCCACTCCGCCTCCTTGCGTATACCGAGAATTTTCGTCTGAAAACATGCCGCGATCATGACGTACTAAGTTATAGCCAGCAATATATACACAGATAGAAGAAATATCCGGAGTAAGCCACGATTCGGAAATAGCAAAAATATGGGTCTGACGATCAGCTAAATAATCTTCGACTTCGCACAAATGGGCACGTAGAGAATTAACATTTACATGAGAAACATTTAAATATTGTGTGGATGAGGATTGATGAAAAGAACCATCTTCAATGGCATTTTCGGCGACATCGCGCAGTCATGCGATTTGGTTTAAATCCGACTCGGTAACAATCGGGATTTCAGAGCTATTATTATTTTTACGCACAAATACACAGCCGTTTCGATGCCACACAAACTGAAAACCAGCAGTTTTTGCAGCTATTTTAGCTTTATTTAGTAAAGTGTATAGACAATTTGGTAGAAACTCATTGACAAAAATGGTTCTATCAGGCGATTCATTTGTAGAAAGTTCCGGAAAGACTTCAGTAATAGTAATTCTACCTATCTTCCTTTTCTTTTCAATAATGAAATTTCGGATATCACATGATTTCAGTCGCACTATTAATGAAAAATAGGCTGATGTACGTGCAACGCTAGATGAAGTCGGGAGTTGCATGGCTACCTTACTGTTAATACGCCGAATATCCATCACATCAGACGTTAATGACTCAACAGAAAGACGTTTAAAAATCCGCGAGACGATATCTTCCGGGGACAATTGACAACATACAGGTATACCATTTATAATCAACTCCGGGGTAGGAATTGCATAAGACCACCGTTTTTTAAGCTCAGCAATATTAGATGCCACAGCAGTGCAAACGGATGTATTTTTTTCCACGGCAGTCGAAAGCGTACGCAATTCTGCCGTATTATTCTGAACTAGCGTAGAAAGCGATCGAAGTTCTTCTTTAATGCTAGTTACTTCATTTTTAATAACACGGGATTCTTGTGTGTTATCCACGACAGCAGACATAATGCGTTGTAGTTGCTGTGATAAATTTAAGGAATTCCAATCCGCCGGGAGCGAATTAGCTTGCGATGACATTTCGACATTCATAATAGATGCAAGAGTAGGGACAGCTGACACGATGGAACAAGAAGAGACAGGAGCAAGGGGGGAAACGATAGGCTGAGGATCTAGCGTAGATTTACGAAACGGAGAGAGGGACTGTATATGCAGCGAAGGTAGAGGATCAGGAATAGGGGAAGGAGGGGATAACGTAGTCGAAGAAACTAAGTGCGAGAGGGAACGAACACAACACTTGTTTCTCACTTTACGCGAAATGTGTAACTTAGCACATGAACGATGATATGACGAATCGCAAAATTTACAAGTGTAGCGACTAAACACTGGCTTTTTACACCGGGCGCAAAATGTCAACGCTGAGCGACGTCGATGAATTAGTTTAGACATAAGCCGGCACGAACTTCGTGCTTACATTTATACGAATAAACAAAAATAAAAACAAAAGCTGTACAATTAAATACTTGCTTACAGTAGAAATATCACGAGACAAATTAAAGACAGTTTGACGTGTCGTGGCGCTTTATGACGTTGACGTTGATTTGATGACGTATGCCGATAACACTAGTCACGTGATGTCAAGACTGGTAATGGAATACTTCAACGGTTGAAATTTTCCAAAGAAATCACTTTTAACATCAAAGCAATGACTCAAAAAGAAAGCACTCAGGGAGCAGTATCCGAGTCACTCCGGAGATGCATCACTTGAGAACATCCTCTCTTGATGCAAGTTATTGCCACTCTTGAATCTGGTGAGCCGCAACATTTCTTCGGTGCGACGACTCTCCACACGATCCTTCTATGATCTGGTGTTTTTCCTTTTCTCACGGTCTGGTACAAACTTTCTGTCTAATCTGCCTTATGAGTGATTCATTCACAGAATTCCTCGTATCGAGCGTGTCAAAGTTAGTCGTAGAAATTGAAACTATATATTCAATTATAGCGTAATCATAGCGTAATTACGCGAGCGAATGTAAACGCGACCGCGCTCGACCGAAGCTCTTTCAATGAATGTAACACTGTAGCACGCCGCGAGATTTCGTCATCAGTAGTAACGATTGTGGGGTTTCTTGGCCACTCAGGTGGTTCAAGCGATAACAATTTCGGCCCTGTCCACCATAATGGATGATCGACTAGTTCAGCACCGGATATCCCCCTAGAAGCTATGTCTGCGGGATTGTCGGCGCTGGGAACATGTCTCCACATTGCTGAGGGCAATCTGGTTTGGATATCTGACACCCGGTTAGCCACAAATGTCTTCCACCTTGAAGCGTGTTGGTTGAGCCAACTTAGAACCACCGTGGAGTCCGTCCAGCAATAGAGAGATACATTCTCGCACAACAGTGTGTACGGGAGGGAAGTCATCAGCTTGGCGAGTAGGAACGTTCCGCAAAGTTCCAGACGGGGTATGCTCTGCTTTCTAATTGGGGCTACCTTTGCTTTGCTGATCAATAGTGAAACTACGGGAGGGTCCGGAGGATGAATCACGCGAATGTAAATAACGGCGGCGTACGCACGCTCCGATGCGTCGGCGAAACCGTAGAGGTCCCAGAGAGGACGAGCGCTACACTGGCCGGTCCACCTAGGGATTGAAACATGAGACAGTTTCCTGAGGTCGCGACAGTAAGAATACCACTGAGACGCCAAATCGGCTGATAAGGGATCGTCCCAATCGCACTTCCGAAGCTATAATTCTTGCATGAGAATCTTGGCTCTGATCACGACCGGGGCTACCCATCCCAAAGGATCGAAAAGTTTGGCGATCTCCGAGAGTACGCGACGTTTTGTTGGCGGAACCGTAGAATCAATTGTAACCTCGAACCGAAACGAGTCAGAGTCAGAATGCCAACTAACACCGAGCACCTTAGTACGTCCATCCTGATCAAGCGGGAGTACCACCGACGGGTCTGATGACGCGTTCGGTACATCTTTGAGCAGCACTGGGTCATTCGAAGCCCATTTTTTGAGGATGAAACCCCCTTTACCCATAAGAGCGACGAGATCGTCGCGCAGGTCACGCAAGGAATTAATGTCTTCGGAACCGAAGAATAAGTCATCTACGTAGGAATTCTTGTCGATGATATCGATGACGCTAGGGAATCTATCCTGCTCATCATGAGCAAGTTGTTTTAACACACGTATCGCTAGATACGGGGCGCTAGACGTACCGTACGTCACGGTGGTCAAGTGATAATCTAAAATGATATGGGAGACAGGGTCTCTCCACAAAACTCTCTGACAGTCTCTGTCTTCGGGATGCACTAATATCTGACGGAACATCTTCTCGATATCCGTTGTGTATACGTAGCGGTGTTGCCTCCATCGCATGATTATAGAGGGCAGATCGCTTTGTAGTTTAGGACCACAGAGCATGTGGTCGTTAAGGCTGCTGCCGTCACTCGACTTTTGTGACGCGTTGAAAACGACCCTGATTTTGGTTGCCAAATCGTGCAGTTTAAAAACGGGATGGTGTGGTAAGTATACCGGAGGGTTTACCGAGGGAACGGATTTAGGTGGTACTACCACCATGTGACCGAGATCGCGATACTCTGACATAAACGCGGTGTACTTTCTTCTTACATCCGGTTTTCGGGCTAATTGACCCTCGGATCTCTCGAGGAGTCGCAATGCCGCAAAGCGAGTAAAATCAATCTTCAACGGCGTCTCTTTTAATGGGAGCCTTACCATATAGCGTCCATCTGGTAGGCGTTCGTGAGTCGCGTTGAAGTGTTGCTCGCAGCGTAAATCGTCCTCGGAGAGAATAGGGCACGACGCGATTTCCTCAACTTCCCAAAACGTACGGAGAAGCGAGTCGAGATTAGAGGCGGTCGAGCAATGCAAACTCGACGTGCTCGTTCGCAGCGTTTTGGAATTTGATGTAGGGCCTACTAACAGCCAGCCAAAAATCGATCGAAGCGCAGTGGGGGAACCTACCGGTCCTTGACGCAGTCCGTCAAGGAGAGTGTGCCCGTAAAGATCGACACCTATTAATAAATCGATAGGAGACGGATCTGAAGGATCTTAATCCGCCTATGTCAAACCTGCTAAATGCGGCCATTGGCCGGGTACTAGATGTGCAGTCGGCTTATAAGAGGTTAACTTGCTTAAAATTAGTGCTCGCACTGGAAGCTTTGGACCCTTGCCAGCGCGAGGTTCGATTGTAATATCGGTAGTGGCACGGACAATCCCTTGAGCCCGTGCCCCCACTCCTGTGATTGCTATGTTCGTTTTGCTCTTTTTTGCGCGCAATGCCTGCACGGCATGTTCCGAAATAAATGTAGATTCGGAACCCGAATCAAGTAACGCCCGAGCGTGGAAGGTCCGACCTTCAGGTGACTCAATAATTACCGTGGCAGTTGCGAGAAAAATAACACCATTGCTATTAGTGGTGTTACACGAGCCACATGATTGAGAGCCTAAGGCCTCAGGATAGGTCGACGCAACGGCAGAGTGTCTTAGTCGGGACGATGATACATCAACTTCGAAAGGAGCAGAACTAGATGTGGTATTTCCTAAAAAGGATGGAGCAGTTGAGTCGAATCTAGTTCCCGCGTGGTTTATCGACTGTACCATTGCACCTGAAGGCTCTTGATGCAACAGCGTATGATGCATCCCCTTGCAACGCGCACATTTAAATCTGCTGCGACATTTCGAAATTGCGTGTCCGATTCGTAAACAATTAGCGCATCGATTATTCTCGCGTACGAAGTTCACTCGATTTTCGACTGTGAGATTTTTAAAATTAGAACAATGATACAGTTGGTGCTCACTGTTACATAGTACGCATTATTCACGCGAATCAGTTGCGACAAATACGCGAGTCTGTTTTGACAGCTGGTTGGACTGCGACTGTTTGCTCGATTTATTCGACATTTTCATGGAAGTCCCTGCCCATTTAATGGATTCTAATGCTCGGATTCGTGCAGATAGAAACTCATCTAAGTCCTTATATGTAGGAAGTTCAGCAGAATTGCCGAGTTTGAATTCCCACTCTTTTCGCGATTGATTATCAAGTCGTCTGATAGTAATAAAAACGAGCAAGTCGTCCCACTCCAACACAGGTCGATTTAAATTTTTAAGAGCCGCGATCGCGTCATTTGTTCGGTCGCGCAAAAACGGCAATTTAGATGCATTTTCCGATTTTATCGGCGAGAGATCAAATAAATCGGTTAAATACGCATTTACAATCGCGCGAGGATTATTGTATCACAAATTAAGAGTTTCCCATGCGGTAGGATAATTAGCGTCCGTAATCGAAACATTCTTTAGGATCAATGCTGCGTCTCCAACTAAGCTTGATTTCAAATGATGAAATCGTTCAATATTAGTAATCCTTTGGTTACTATGTACTAAAGATTCAAAAATGTCCCGAAAATTAATCCAATCTGTATAAATTCCCGAGAATTTTGGTAAATTTATTCGCGGCAATGTAACGGCTTTATTTTGCAAAACCTCTTCCATAAAAGTGGAGTTATGTATTGGAGAAGCAACATTAGAGGTGGATGGAATTAACTTATCTAAGTACGTCGTTATGAAGTCCGAAGCTCCTAAGTATGTCTGGACATCTCATTCGTTACGGTCGTGTTTTTCTATTCTCCGATTTTTGGTCTTCTTAAATTCCGTTTCCATCGATTTGAATCCAAAAAGGTGTCAAATAAACGCGCGATAACGTTTTTATGGATTTGGTGTTAGTGAAAAGTGATTTTTCGGTTTACAAACTGTGTTATCGAGGAATAAATTTTTCGATTTCATCGTTTGCTAAAATCGCAGAGACCACGTTGCCATAAATTGGATTATTTGACTGTTTACGCAGGCGTGTGACTCGTATACATATGACAGCAGTTCATATGTGATAGTGCTCCGTTTGTTGGTTGTGGTGGGAAAACAAATCTTCAAGTTGATATTATCAAAGTGCGAAAACTTAACTAGCCCCACTGCTCTTTGGCTGCGCAAAGCAGTAACGCGTACGGTTCACGGACCTCTCTCTTTAGTTTCTCAGTCTTCTTAGATATTATTTTTCACGCATACTGCGCTTGCTGTATCATTAATAGCCGTAATTATTAAGAGTGTGCGTGAATATTGGTCTATACTATTGCCGTTGTGTGTACGTGTAAATCTTATAGCTATCTTTGACTATATATCGACTAACTTTTCAGTTTAATTTATTCTGATCTTTCTTTATTTTACTCTTATTTTTTCACTGAACTTAATTAAAATGATGAGAAATGATGAAACGTGTGGAACATGCAAAAAGGTTTTCAGTGGTAAATCAAGGCCAATTGAATGCCAAAATTGTCTTAAACCTCATCATACAAATTGTACGAAGAATTTCATCACTGTCAAGAACACTGTTGGCGCTACTACAAAAATTTGTGAGAAATGTAGAGAATTATTGGGAGCAACAGTTCAAGAAGTGAGCTCTCGCTATAACTCTGTTACATCAGAAATTGGTCAAGCTGATCTTTTAAATTTGAATCTTCCATTCTTCAATCCCATAGTGGAGACCTCTGGGACTTCATTGGAAGCAGCATCTGCGATACCAACCCTTGATCCAGTCTCTAATATGATTTTAAAGAAACTTGAAGGCCTTGCTAGCGATGTTAATGGTCTTACGACAAATATTGGTACACTTCAAACGAACACTGACGAATCTCTTAAAAATGTCGAGTACCAGATATCATTACTTAATGAAAGGGTTGCTCCGTTGGACCAGTTGCCATCATTGATAAATCGAGTTGATATAGTTGAGGAAGAAATTAAATCGCTTAAAACAAATCAGCAGTCCCTGCGTGACTTGGTAAATAGTCAAGTTTCCCAGGACACGACTGTCGATCATGCTATGACCGAAAAGGTAAAAAAACTAGAAGAGCAAAATAAAAAACTTTCCTCCATGATCTCTAAGCTCAATACAAGTCGTCACTCCCCTGGTTCTAACATAGTTATCAGTGGAATTGACTACGGGAAAGCTACTGACTATGAGAAAATCGCTTTCGCAGTTCTAAATGCGGTTCGACCTTCAATTATACCACATGATATAATTTCCGCCAGACAATTAATATCTAAAAAAGCAGGCAATTCCTTAGAAAAATCATCGATCACCGACACAACTCTACAAGTATCTGATGGAAGTATGGGTCATAGTTCATTGATGAATGTAAATTTTGGTACAATGAAGAAAATAAGGTCTCCTTCTATTTTAGTAACTCTAAACTCGCTGGCTCTTGCTCAGTCTATTATTCAGGCCAAAATCAAAATGAGAAAGCTCCACTCTTCTAGTCTGGATGAAAATATACTTACTCAAGCTGGTTGTACTTTACCATTAACACCTACTCTCATCAACATAAATGAATTTCTTGAAGGGGCCGAGTGGGAGCTCAAGAAAGAAGTCTTGCAGAAGTCTAAGCAAGATGAAAACAAGTTTACGTTTTTTACAAGAAATGGACAAATCTTTGTTAAACGCAAGAAAGAAGATATACCACTTCTCATCACTACGAAGGAGGATCTCAATTCTTTTTTATGTTAGACATAAGTGATCTCAACACTGCCTCGCGAGTTCTCATTAATTCTCATATCTCATCTACATCACATCATTCCATTTCACTATCACCTCCTCTATCTCATCTTCAGCCCTCTTCTTCTACTCTATCTCATTCTAACCAATCTCAAGATCTACATTCTGCGTATAAAAAGAAAAGAACAGAAGATAACTTTATAGTTTGTCATATTAACGTTAATTCCCTTAGAGCCCGAATTGAGATGATTAAATTTTACTTAGCCGACAAACCGCACTTTCACGTAATAGATGTGACTGAAACTAAATTGGATAAACATATCGACACATCTCTGATAAGTCTTTCAAATTATACTCTCCTTGGACATGATCGTCATATTCATGGCGGCGGGGTTGCACTCTTTATTCACAATTCTCTCTTTTCTAAAGTTTATCAAACACAGTATGGCGGGGACAGCCTGGTTTTCCAGAGTACATTTTTTGTGAAGTGTCTTTTGCAGGCGGAAATCCTATCTTTGTAGCTGTAGTCTATAGACCTCCGCATGCTCCTTTTACCAAAGATAATGACTTCATTGACAAGCTATTGACCTGTATGCATTGTTACTCTTCCAAAGTTGTACTTGATGATTTCAATGCAAATCAGCTATCAAACTCTGAAGATGCTCGGTTTATTAGAAACTTTATTGACGAAAACTCCTTGCAACTCATTCCACATGGAGCAACATTTCATACAAAGTCATCACATTCCTGGCTCGATTTATGTATAGTGGACTCTCAAGACAAGGTGACTGGACATTCTAAGACAGATACTATCAACAAATACGTTACGAGATTCTCTAAAACTGAAGTGCCCTTTTCTGATGGACATGACCTTATAGCTGCTACTCTTTCTATACCGGTACCGATAGTTGATCAGAAATCTTTTTCCTTTCGCGACTATAAGAACTTAAATTTAGCAGGTTTTCTTAGCTATTTAAATGCTTGTGACTGGACTCTACTTGATGACATAAAATCTTTAGATGCTTCCATAGACTTGCTATATTCAAATTTACATAAAGCTATGGAACTTTTTATTCCACTTAAAACAATAAATGCATCAAAAAATAAGCATCCCTGGTTCACTTCTTTCCATCGAAATTTAATCACTGATAGAGACAGACTGTACAGGCGATTTCGACGCACAAGACACCCCTTTGACCTGCATAACTATAGACATGCTAGAGATACTGCTCATTCAGCCATTGAGTCTGCTCGCCTTGATTACTATTATGATAGACTGTCCGACTGACTGATCCGTCGCAGCTATGGAAAGAACTCAAACATCTAGGTATTTGTTCAAGTGCGGATGATATGCCTGATCAGTTTACGGTGGAACAACTAAACGAATATTTCACAAAGGTATCTTTCGACCCCTATACCCCTTCTGTCTCCGATTACCTTTCGTCACTCTTACATAATAGACCAAATCAGAAATTCGAGTTGAAAAATATTTCAATTCTAGATATTTCACTCGCAATAAAGAGTCTTGGATCTCAGGCTAGAGGAATTTACTCCGTTCCACAGTGCGTCGTTCAGGCTGCTCTGCCAGAAATCGGAAAATATTTGTGTAACATCTTCAACTCTTCTATAAACCAGTCTTACTTTCCTGCAATATGGAAAAAATCGCTCGTCAAGTCCCTAAACAAGGTTACAGTCCCTACATGTCTTGGCGACTACAGACCGATCTCTCTCCTATGCTTTCTCTCTAAAGTACTAGAGAAACTAGTCTGTCATCAGTTCTCAGATTTTATTGAATCAAATGGACTTATGGACGAATATCAGTCCGGTTTTCGTTCTGGTTATAGCACTCAAACTGCCCTTATTAAGCTAACCGATGACATCAGAAAAGGCATTGATCGAAGTAGAGTGACATTTCTCCTGTTGTTTGATTTTAGTAAAGCCTTTGATAAGGTTTGTCATGCCACTCTTCTTCGAAAACTGGCAACACTGGGACTATCAAACAATGCTTTGCACTGGTTTGGTTCGTATCTCTCGGGTAGAACCCAGGCAGTGATAGGAAAGGATGGAACCAAATCCAATTTCAGAGAACTAAATACAGGTGTTCCACAAGGCTCGGTACTTGGCCCATTACTATTTGCTGTCTATATAAATGACATAGCTTTAGGTCTAGATAGTGAAATTAAACACGTTATATTTGCCGACGATCTACAAATATACGCGCATTGTCATATTAATGATATAAATGAGACAAAAACCAAATTAAGCGTCGCTTCTGCTCATATTATAAGTTGGGCCACACGCAACAATCTATCTCTAAATATCTCTAAAACAAAAGCTATATTTTTCGGGTCAAACTCTTATGTTCGTGAACTATCTCGCGGGAAAAATAGTTTCATCGAAATTAATAACACCAAGGTATTTTTTGGGTCCTCTGTGCGCAGTCTGGGAGTTATACTAGACTCTGAACTTACGTGGAAGGAACATGTCAAGATGACATGCAAAAAGATTAATTTTTTAATGTACCGTCTACGTTTTTTCAGACGAAGTACAAATTTCCCCCTGCGTAAGCATCTTGTTGAAATGCTGCTGTTTCCCCTTGTTGACTACTGTTCTGTGTTATTTACGAACATGTCTGGGGAGCAGGAATTAAAACTTGAACGTAAAGTTAATGATGGAATTAGATACGTATATGTTTTAAACAAATTTGAACACGTAACATCCTACAGGAAGAAACTAGGGTGGTTGACTGTGGGAATGCGCAGATGTCATTTCGCAGCCTGCCTTACCCACAAAATATTGGGTACAATGACGCCTAATTACCTAGCTAGATTCTTTACTGCTTATATCTCAAATAGACCAGTAAGAGGCGATGTAAAACCTCTGGCCATTCCCAAATTCAACACGGAATCTTTAAGATTTTCATTTCACATCGTTGCATCTTACTGTTACGTCTCACGTAACTAGGATATTGCGACCAAATACATTTTTGGGAATCCCCGAATATTTGGGAATTTAGTAACAGCGCCGATATACAACACACTAACCGAACTACAATGTATTTTCATGATTTGTAAAACCTACCATACCGGCCTCAAAAGATAACCGAAACCGTAGAAAATCGACCTCCTCTCTAGGTAAAACGACGCCACCATAAAAACTTAAAGATCGGAAAAGAACAGGTCTTTCTCTGCCCACAAATAAGTAAGATTCCTATATTATCAGCAAAAATTAAAATTAAGTAAAATATACAAAATTGCATCAATTTGTTTGTTAAATTTTTCTTTAATATATTTTCATAAAAACAGATTCCTATTTCAATATCAATAATTTTTTCCACACACGAAAACTTTTCTATGTTAAAATATAAAAGTCTAAAAAAAGGCATTCTCAATCCGTACACGCACTGACACCCAAAAGTCATAAACTTAAAAAAGAGGAAATTCGAGAAAACACTTTCTCAAGGAAAAGAGAATGACCTTCTTTTCCTATTTTTAGTTGTTGTCCTCGATAAATTAGAACATTTAGAATTACGCAACAATATTAATTATTATTTCAAAATGTAACAATATTTTCAATAAAACAAAAATATCATTAAATTAAATCATTTTAAATATAAAAAAAAAACATAATGAGTGAATAAATAGAGAAATCAATTAAAGTCAATAAATACAAATTACAACATTAATATCATTGCGTAATTGAAATGTTAATAAATAAGCGTAAAAACCAAACCATTATTTAGTAATACCATTTATCAACATTAAAATATGTACACAAAAATGTAAATGAAAAACAATATCTTAATAATATTTTTTTTTAAACAATTGTACACAATCATTATTTTAAATAATACAATGTATAATATATATATATATATATAATACTCAAATCAATTCTACACAACCAAGTACACAAAATTGTAAAGTTGATACAAACAACGAACGAATAATTCTAGCAATAAATAACTGACATATAATTAATAAAAAATTAAAGGCGAACTCAAATACCAACATTACAAAATTCCTTTTATAACAAAAACATTTCTTTTACAAAATATTGAAAGTTTGAACAAATAATTAATACAAAAATTAATAATTTTTTTTGTTACTTTAGTTCTAATTATGCTAGAACTTTCGTTCATGTTTGTAAAAACTACTTTAACTTTGTAAGCAAATAGTTTGTTAAGAATTTATTGTTATAAACAAAACAAGAACAGTTTTTTATAATTACACAAAAAATAGTACAAATTTTCCCACCAAACTTAACATTCCCACGCCTGGTCCGACCCACGAATTTTCCTGGAGGGGAGAACTAATATAAAAAGGGCGACTTTCCAACGAATCTTCCTACTCTTCTCTAACTCTACTACTCGACTTCTGCGGAGACTCCGGCTTCGGCTTCGACCCAGATTTTGGTATCGTCTTTTTGGACCAGCTCTTCAAATTTTGGTTGGGCTTCCGTGAATCATCGAGGTCTCTGCTGCCGTTCCCATATCGGCAGTTTCCAACGGTCTTGCATCGTCACCTCGGGTCTTCCACGTGGACCCTCTACAGCACCAACCAGGTCGAGTCCATTTGGCTGGACCGGAACACGGCCCACCAGCACTGTCAACCGGAGTTCGCCTCGCAACCGGACTTGGCTCTTCCTAACTCCCTTTTTTATACAGGTCCAGGTGACCGTATCCTCACCCCCAAAAAGGGAATATTCAGGTCCAGGTGACCGAATATCAACCCACTTTCCCTCGAAAACAGGTCCAGGCGACCGTTTTTGTTTCCTCTTCCTACCAAACTTCCTAAGGAGCCGAGTTCCACGCGAAATAAATCTCGGAGGATTTCAACTCGAGTCCGACATCTAATTACTAGTAAGTATAAATTTTTTTTTATATACACTAAAATAATAATCCCTCTAACCACCCTTTTCTTTTCCACTCCCTCTTTTCATGCCCGATATGAGCCGATAAAAATGCAATGCTTCAGGCATTAAATTTATTTTATATTTTTTATTTTTATGAGACGAATGTGTCGGACTTCTTTGCAATTTTTTTGAGCACCACTTTTTTTGAATACATAAATAAAGAAGCCGACACCTTAGGGATTCTTTTTGTTTATTAGCGACTCTAGTGCGTTTAACTGGAGCCCCTTCGGGTGACCAGATGCAACCACGAGAGTCAGTAGGGACTGTAGTGACCTCCGCGTTATTTTTTTAATTCAAATTTATTATTTATATTTTTGGTTTTATTTTTTTCTTATAATTAAATAAATTCTTAAACGCACACACATATTTATATATATATCCATCCCACTTCTTTGTCCTACTAATTCCTCATAGAAATCACCAATTACATACATTAATTCTCGTCCTCTGTTTGTTTTTTTAGTGCCGGTATTCAAAAAAGATAGGGCCTACTTCCGTCGTCAGCGACGCCTCCGCGAGCGAGCCGCCAGGGAAAAAATGACGAACCTTAGTTCGTTCCCCGACCCTCAATTCCCTCAGAAACCTCCACTACAACCTCCTCCAGTCGAACCTCTCCCTTCCACTATTCAAGAACATTCACTCACCCGCTCTGACTCCCCGATCACTTTTATTCCTCCCCTTCCTCTCGAACCTCTTCCGCCTCCTCACGAACTCTTTGCACCCACCAATCCACCCACTTTAAACAGAATTTGTATTAAATAAAAAAAAAGAGCACAATAAAAATCACTTATTTTTCTGGTAAAAGAGCTATCTTTATTTTTCCTTCCATTCTTTTCTTCTGAAGCAGGCCGCCTCCATTCGCCAACCCGAATCAACCTGTGTGGTTGAACGCCCTTTCACGATTCTGGGCACAACATACTTCGAGTAAGTATGTTAAATCAGGTCGTAACATTACATTTGGAATTTCATGCCATCCTCACTTCGTACTTCATCATCATTCACCATCTTCAAAAAGAAATCTTTTTCATTTTTCGCGAATCTTGACGGCAGATTAAAACTAAAAGACTTTTTAAACAAAAACTAAATGCTAAATCAAACTTAATTTTTCTTAACGTCTGTATTTATATTCTCTTTGTCAAGTACTGATCACATAACTATGTAATACTATAAGAATATTCTTATAGGTATATATTGTACAACAAAATGTACAGAAATAAATATCTATCTATCTATCTATGTCTCCTTAACAGCGTAAAATCGGCATTCAGTAAAGTACGGCTCAGAATTGCGATCTTCGTCCAGAACCAATTTTTCTAGTTGAACGTTGATTTCCATACATCGTTCCCAATAATTACTCAAATTTGTAAGCCGGCTACGGACAATGTCAGCAGCCAGGTTCTTGGCGCCAATCTTCTTAAAATTTTCCACAGCACGTTCCAATAGACCGATGATTTGCTTCTGCTGGACCAGCGCAGATTCGTACGTGTCACTCATATTGGACAATATAACACATATAAAATATAACTTTAAAGTTGACGTTCGAAAGTTAATTTCAAAACGTGCGCGCCGTCGATCGATGGCGTCGATTTCGTGCAGTGTCCACTTATGCTTTTGCGATTCAACGTGTCGCGGGAATTGGTAAGATTGCCCTCTTCAGGAGGGAGAGAGGGGACGGTGACGACACTGCCTTGCCGTGGACCCTCGTTGACGAGGCGCGTAGAGGGGTGAGAGGGCTACCTCAAGCGTCCTGGAGAATCCCAATAAAGCACGCTCCCGTGCTTGATGGTGTGCATATAGCGTTAAATGTATGCACACGTACACTGGCGGACTGGAAGGGGAAAATCCTCTTCTTGAGCGCGAAATTGCTTGCACAATTGACGGATTTTTTTTTGTTTAATTTGAAACAATACTCCTTATATGCACTTTCTCCACGGCACTCTCTCACCTTTCACTTAGTTTTTAATAATTTCTTGACCAGTATCCGGCTCGAAGGACCAATTTTTTGTTGAGGATAAGGGTTAAATAGCACAAATAGATTTTTATTTTGAGCCTGAAAAGGCAACAATTTATTTGAGAGAGTTTTCAATTTGAA
The DNA here is from genome assembly GCA_030407085.1 of Trichopria drosophilae. Taxonomy (NCBI): domain Eukaryota; kingdom Metazoa; phylum Arthropoda; class Insecta; order Hymenoptera; family Diapriidae; genus Trichopria; species Trichopria drosophilae. Next base: position 138,246,621 of record CM059584.1, on the reverse strand, counting down.
ATACACTCGCGAGGGACACGAGGCGTCGTTTTCGGTATGGCGGATTTCGAGTTTAGCGTCCCTATCTAATTTGATTCGCGCCGTTAACTCTAAGCTCGCGCGACCTTACTTATTACAATAATAAAAATGTTCAAATCACCAATTGCAATATTTTTAATGCTTGATTTGGATGCTTTTGAATCAGAGTATCGGCGCGGATATCAGAAGAGTCTCTCTTCGCTAGACGGAAGGAGCTTTCTTTCCAGACTAAATAACTTTCGGAAGCGTCGGATTGAACAACAATTCAGAACATGAGTCGCTATCAATGTGTACATCACTCATACACTTCCGCAGTGACGACGAACTCCGAGTTTAAACAAGTGACGTCACGAAAGAAGAACCGCGAACTCCAAATATTGAGTTGTACTTATCGCAGTCGAATAATTTTCGATTTTTAATTGGAACAGTTTGTAATACGTGAAAAATCGATTATCTTGTTAAAAATTATTTATTCGATTACAGTGCTTAATGTATTACAGGCAGAAAATGTTGAACATTGGAATCTCAATTAAATCCATAAACTTTTCGAATACCCATGTAAGGATATTGAGTCAGCGTGATGGTCGTGCGGGCTAAGGCGTCAGTCTTAGTCCGCCCGAACTGAACGTCGCGAAGGGCCCGAGTTCGAATCCCCGTCCTGCAATTTTCTCTGCTTATGTCCAGTGTGGAATAACCGGGGAACTTTGCTGGGCGAAGGTACGAATTTGGGACCGCTGCCGACCCCCGTCGGCAGTTATCGGTACCGTCAGCGTCTTATCCGCGGTCGGTACGTCGTGGGTCTTATCTCGGATAAATATGGGATAAGCCCCGCGTCGTACTCGCTAAGGCACAGACCGTCGAATCTGCTGGTGGTACCGATATTGGGGTAGGGGGGACTGGCTCTGGGTGGGTGTTGTGTGTGCCTATAGTTCTGTCTTGTACTGTCTGTCTCTGTCCTGTACCTCTCCACCCGAGAGCCGACCCGCAAACAGACATATTCGTCATTAACGCGGGGGAAAATTTCCTGTCCTTTGTCCTTTGTCCTTGTAAGGATATTGAAAATCAAAAAAAGATAAAAACTGCTCCAAGTATGCAGGTTGTGTGTGAGATACTGCTATGAAACGTTGAAACGACATCTGCTCTCTATAAAAACTGAAAAAATGAATTACAAAATCCTCCAGTCTCTCTACACAAATAAATTGGCGTCTATCGCCACTCTTTTCGCTGCACACTTTGTGCATGTCAACTTCTTCAGTTTAAAGGAGAATTTTGAATTCTTTATACTATAATAAATATGGCAGTCGGCTACAGATATTCTATAGCTCAACAAATTGCAAGTTTTTTTCCAGGGTATTACATGTTAGATTAGTAAATTGTCCAATTGCAGAGTATATATTCCAACTAATAAGGCAATGAGTAATGTAAGTCAATCAACGAAATTTGATAACATTTATTTTTATACATTCCTTTATATTTCAGTCAATTTGGAATTTGATTTAGAATATAATCTTCTACATTCCTAACCTAACTAAAAAGGAAGACTTCAAAGGCGGTGCTAATTTATTCAGTTGGCTTTATTTACAAATGTTGGAACTGAACATTACAATATTTATATAAAATTACTATTCAATTATCGCACACAATGTTAACAAGTAGTAGAACCGCATGTACATAGCTGTTTATTTTCAGACGGACTTAGAATCTATTGAAGGCACTTCCAATTTAGAGATGACTTGAACGATACCATCGTCTACGGGCTTTGGAGTCATCGTCTCTGGTTTCGGCAAGCAAAATCTCTTCGATATTTCAGTAAAAAACCGAACTCCTCTTCTGGGTCTTGCTTCGCTGTCTTCAATCTTTCTTTTCGCCGACCGTGGACTGAGTATCGACGTACTCTCCGGAGTATAGTAAGCAACTTCCGTAACAGGGTTGAAAGTCACGCGTTTTCGGGAATCCATGTGGCGTCTATCGCCACTCTTTTCGCTGCGCACTTTGTGCATGTGAACGTCTTTATTTTAAAGGCTATTTTCGAATTCTTTATAGTATAATAAATATGGCAGTCGACTACGGTTATTGTATAGCTCAACAAAATGTAAGTTTATTTCCAGGGTATTACCCGTTCGATTTGTAAATTGTCCAATTTCAGAGTATGTATTTTAACTAATAAGGTGATTTGTAATGTAAGTCAATCAACGATATTTGATAAAATTAATATTTTTTCACATTTCATTATTAATTAGTCAATTTGGAATTTTATTTAGAATATAATCTTCCACATTCTTAACCTAATCTAACTCAAAAGGCAGACTTCAAACGCAAATCTAATTTATTCAATTGGCTTTATTCACAAATGCTGATACGGAACATTACAATATTTATATAAAATTACTATTTAATTATCGCACTGAATGTTAACAAGTAACAAATAATTTGTAGTAAAAGAGCAGAGTGCATAGAAGCCAGATTGGAGATACCATTTCATTCGGATCACAGCTTCATTTCGAGAATGTTTCTCATAAAGAAAAGTTCAGGTGGAACCCGACCGATCTTCAATTTAAGAGGACTAAACCAGCATGTTTAGGTAAAGAAATTCAAACTAATTTCTCAATTCCAAATTCCAATCTTTCTACCAGACGAAAATTGGATGGCAAACATACACTTATCTCAAGCCTATTTTCATATTCCAATCGCAAAATTTCACCGCAATCTTCTTCGTCAGGTCTACAACGCGAGGATGATAGTGTATCTCGACGATTTTCTTTTGGCCTCTCAGAACAGACTACATTCTCAAAGAATCGACGTATTGATAACAGCAGATAATTTCCCAGGAAGATACAACGGGATAGCCGATCGAGGAGAAAACCGTTATCCGAATGGCATCGTATAACAGAGGCAAGAAACGAAATCTTCAAGCAGTATGGGGCAAACCAGAGATCGATCTCTTTGCTTCAAAGAGATCTGTTATGGTCGAACGTTATGTGACTCTAGATTCCAGGGATCATCGAGCAAAGTTCATCGATGCTTTCAGTCGCATTTGAAATTATCAACGAGCGTGAGTACCCCCCCCCCCCCCGAGTTTAATCCCGAAAGCACTTTCGCATCTAAATAAATGCCAAGGTCAGTACGTGATAATTGCACCCAAGTGGGATCGGACGTTTTCGATAACAAACCTGGCCAACAGGATCCCCCAAACAAGGAGCCCCCCTTAATGATCATGGAATTAAACAAGTACCCGCGCAGAAAAAATAATGGGAGAGACTATCTGATATATTTTGGGAGACAGTATGGGCAAAACTACTGGCCAGTGTGTTGCATGTTCAATCCCAGTGTCTCGCCCAGAGACACCCCATAGTTTTGGACAAAGTATGAGAGAGGCTTCTTATGAAAGCCGATGAAAAAATTAGAATACGGGTACTACGAGGAAATAGTTTCGTACACAGTATGGGAGACTTCTCTGGGAAGTTTTGTAAAAATTAATTGTAAATATTTACTGAAGGATTTCCAAGTCATGTGCGACAGTATGGGCTCTCACTGAGCAAAACCTTGGGTGATACTATTTTATAGACTGCCCAATAGTTTCTCTCATACTGTGTCTGAAATTATTTCCTCGTAGTACCCGTATTCTAATTTTTTCATCGGATTTCATAACAAACCTCTGCAATATTTTGTCCAAAACTATGGGGTGTCTCTGGGCGAGACACTGGGATTGACTATGCAACATACTGGCCAGTAGTTTTGCCCATACTCTCTCCCAAAATATATCAGATAGTCTCTCCCATTCTGATTTTTTCTACGCGGGTATCTAATCGATCTTTCGACAGAACTTTCTCCAAGTCAAATAGAAAACCTATTTTGGAAGTCTCCATCGTGAAATTCAAATTAGAACACGGTACGTTTTAATCCTAAGGGTCCATGGATCGATATTTTCACCCTAGACATGTTTCCCAATGCAATTTCGAGATGAAAGTAATGTTAGAATAAAAAATAAATTTTTAAAAACCAGGTTTAAAAAAAAAAAACGATTATAACTATTTTGCTTTTCTTTTTATCGAAATTTTATTGAAAGATTCTGAAAGAGTTTCTTTTATATGCGAAATATCGACGTTTAAACTGATGCTCAAAATGTGTCCGTTTAGGCCTTAATGGGTTAGTTCATTAGGTTGATGTTATTTTACACTTCCATTATCTTACACTTTATTAATTTATATATAGTAATAAAAATACATAATTTAATTTTAATTAATTTATTTATCACATAGCATTATATTTACACTTCTATTCAGTAAATAACATACACGTCTCTCATGGGATGCCGTGTATCGGCCTATAGCATATAATACGTATTTTGTATAATGCAAAAGACCAATAATATATCAGTCAACCATCTTGGATCTACCAATTTGAATTTTCAAAATTCATCACATCCATAATAAGGATGCACCTCTAAATATCACGGGACAAAATATTATTGGACAAAATATTATGCCAAAATATTATTTTACAGAATATTATAATCAAAAATATTACATTTCAAAATATTATATGTTATTATATATGGGGCATTCCTTGTGAAATCGACGATGTAAATGCGTCATCCTCTTAATTTTTGTTGCAAATTTTTTAGACTATAGTATATCTTTCTTAAATTTTTTCCGATTATTATCTTTCCATGTTCATGAGTTATGAATTTAAAAAAAAACATCAAAAAATTGTCAACTGGCTGTAACTCAGCAACAAACATAGATAAAAAATCGTTCGAAGCGCCATTTTCTTAAGTTTACCATGTAGTTTCTTTAAAAAATATACACAAAATTATTGCTCAATTATTTGGTAAAAAAGTTCGCATTTTTAGAATAAAATCAAATTTTTTAAGATGATAATCATAATTGATTTTTTTTTTAAATTCCACAAAAAACTGTCATAAATTTGACGAATTTTACAGAGCCCTTAATAAAAAAAGCACCCAACCTATAGTAAGCATAGTTCAAAGTATAGCTAAATTCAATAATGTTTATTATTATGAAGAATAAAAGTATAAAACAGATAAAATATTTTTAAAATTAATTAATTACATAATTATTTTATTTATTTTTTTTAGTAGACAGAAACTCGTGCCCCCAACAGGACTCGGCTTAAAATTCGTCAAATTTATGACAGTTTTTTGTAGAATTTTTTCCAAAAATTAATTATGATTTTATTCTAAAAATGCGAAATTTTTTACCAAATAATTGAGCAATAATTTTGTGTATATTTTTTAAAGAAACTACGTAGTAAACTGAAGAAAATGGCGCTTCCATTGATTTTTTATCTCTTTTTGTTGCTGAGTTACAGCCAGTTGAAAATTTTTTTATGTTTTTTTTTTTAAATTCATAACTCGTGAACATGGAAAGATAAAAATCGGAAAAAATTCAAGAAAGATTTTTTCGATGAATACTATAGCCTAAAAAATTTGCAGCAAAAAATAAGAGGGTGACGCATTTTCATCGTCGATTTTACTTGGAATGCCACATACGTGTTATATATTATTTTAAAATAATATAATTTTAATATATATTATTAATTTAATATTGTATAGTTTTCATCGAAAATGTGATATTACTTGCGATTTGCAAATACGAATTTGTTTGATGACACTATGTACATTTATTATATTCCTTGAATTTGATTGCTGTTTAGGTTAGGTTAGGTTAGTTTAGGTTAGGTTAGGTTAGATTAGGATAGGTTAGGTTCCCTTGTGGGGAGTCTGCCCCCCATCGGGCGCGTCCCCAGATGGCGGATAGGGGAACGCTCGTCTGTCAGAAGGGTAGGAGGAAAATAAAATACCTCCCGTGGACCAACAGACAATACAAAAAGATATGGAGGATGAAAATAAAAATATACCGTCTACGGTGCAGAGGAGGGATACCTCAGTACCGGCGCTTATTGGGAGTCAGCAAGCGGGCTCCCGGGCGTCGATATCCGGCGACCGCAGTGCTACTGAGGTTGGCCACTTGGCCTCAGTAGCATCTAATGCTACTAGTGGAGTTAGAACATCGAGTCGTAAAAAGGAGCCATCGGGCACAGCTACTACGACCGAGGGGAACGCGGCACTTGCCGAAACCTTTACCAACCTGGGAAGTTCCCCGCCTGTTTTCGGAGCAAGTCGCTTGGTGTCCCCACCACTGTTTGACAGCGACGACGAAGCGACGGTTATGCGACACCGGTCGGGAAGCAATTCGTGGAGGAGCGCATTAACCCTTTCGCTAAGAGCGGGAAGGTGCTAAGGTCACCGGTGATGGGGAAAAAGGGCGAGGCTACACCCACGGGTAAGACGCAAGTACGCAGGAGGACGGGAAGTGTAATCGGTTCCCCGTTAAAGCACTGCACCACTGCACCAAATCTGGCCAGCCGCGACTCCCAGCCTGAGAAAGAAGAGGAAACAGCACTGGTCATGGTCATTGACCAAGTCAATCGGGTCAATGAGACGATCCGCGGCACATACAATGTGCATAAAGAAATCAAGGCGGCGATGGTCCTAATAAACATAGGAATGAAGCGCTTGCTGGATGCCAGGAAGCAGCTAGCGGAGAAAAAGAGGCGGAAAGCTGACCTAGCTTCCATTCGGGGTTGCCTGAAGTTGGCACCGGTGACAACAGGGACGCAAACTGGCCCGTCCCCGTCGCCGACGACCGCGATGAGGGGGACTAGGAACGATGGCCTAGGAATAACGGAGCCGCTGTCAACAGCGACGGCGAAGCGGAAGGTGCATTCCCCTCCAGAGATGTTGCCTGGGAAAAAAATCAGGGGTGAAGAAGCACGGTCTGAAGACAACCGGCGCGAGCAGTTTGGAAAGAAGAGAGAAAACGGCAAGGTGGATGAAGAAGATGGGGAGCAAGAGGCCAGTGAGCTGGAACGCGATGAATCGACGTGGAAAACAATCGCGAGGCGAAGGCCCAAAGCCACATCGAGTAAGGCTACTAAGCCACCACCGGAGCCCTCGTCGAAAACCGCCCCAAGGCGCAGAATGTGGGCAAAGCCCGAGGCAGTAGTTATCCGCTGCAACGAGTCTACTAGCCTAAGCTACGCGGGCATACTCAGAAAGATCCGAGCTGACGTGGAGCCAAAAAAAATCGGGGTTGAGATCACGGGGGTGAGGAGAACGAGGGGGGCGACCGGCTTCTGGAGGTAGGCAAGGAGGGGAAAGAGCAGTAGTTGGAGAGGAGGTTATCGTCAAAGCGCTTGTACCTACTACCACCCTATAGATCAGGGGCATGGACGAAGCGACGACGATAGACGAGGTCTCATCTGCGATCGCCCGCGATATTGGAGAAGAAGAGGCGAGGAAGGCCAGAGTGGGAGCCCTGAGGGACACTTTTGGAGGCACGCTAAAAGTTGCTCTCACCATGCCGAGTACAACAGCTGGCAAACTACTAGAAAAGGGCAAACTGCGGGTTGGGTTCCTGATGTGCAGAGTTGTACAGAAGGTGGAGATAGGGAGGTGCTATCGGTGCCATGGGTTTGGCCATATAGCGGCCAAATGCCGGTCTGACACAGATCGGAGTAAAAGTTGCTACACCTGCGGGGCAGAGGGACATGAAGCAGCCAGGTGCACTCAACAACCGCATTGCCTACCCTGCGAGGACTTGGGGTTTCCCGAAACCAAGCATTATCCGGGGAGCGCAAGATGCGTGGCGTATCAGAGAGCAAGGGGGGGGGGGGACTCAACCCTGAAACTCCTACAGGTGAAACTGAACCACTTCGCAGCGGCCCAGGACCTCGCGCTGCACATGGTGTCGGAGAGAGGTGACGACATCTTACTGGCTTCCGAACAACATCCTAACCCGAAGGGGACAACGTGGGTCAGCGATGAGAGCAGAACCGCGGCTATCTTTGTGCGAAATGGGCTGGCAATACAGGAGATAGGGAGTATCGGCAGGGGCTTTGCGTGGGTACGTGTGAAGGGCACGCGTATCTACTCCTGCTACTGCTCGCCGAACTGCTCTGTCGAAGAGTATCAGTTGGCACTGGATGAGTTAGAAGATAGTATCAGCGGTGGTAGGGGAGAACTTGTGGTTGCTGGGGACTTCAACGCGAGGTCGCCGTTGTGGAGCGAAGGAAGAGCTAAGGAGGACGAAAGAGGAAGGAGGCTGGCAGACCTTGCTGCGCGGCAAGGGCTCGTAGTATTAAACCGAGGTAGAAAACCAACCTTTGAGCGTCGGCAGGGGGGAGGAACATCATTCCCCGACGTTACGCTAGTGAAAAAAAAAAAAAAGAGGTTAGGATATTTAGCTTCTGATATTTAGTGGTAGAATCCATAATAAAGACCTTCAAAACACACCTAGGCAGCAGATACTATGTTTTCAATTTATGGAAAAATACATGCATGGAAAGATCAACAGGAAAATAAGTTCTGAATTTTATTTTGTTTCGATATTTTTATTGTTCGTTGTGACAGGTTGTAGTTTACAAAAATAGTTTCGGTTAGGTTAGGTTAGTTTAGGTTAGGTTAGGTGAGGTTAGATTATAATAATTTGTCTAAATAATATTTTTTTCCAATATTTTGGATTATGATATTTTGGCATGATATTTTGTCCAATAATATCTTGTCTTATGATATTTAATGGTAGAATCCATAATAAAGACCTTCAAAACACACCTAGACAGCAGATGTTTTCGATATACGGAAAAATACACACATGAAAAGGTCAACAGGAAAATAAGTTCTAAATTTTATTTTGTTTCGATATTTTTATTTTTCAGGTTGTAGTTTACAAAAATACTTGTACAAACTTAACTGTACAGCGTACAAATTTATAGACTATTATCTTCTTCACGTTTTCGTTGCAACAGAGAACACGTCGAGTTGCCACTGACAGGACTTTGGTTCCGGTGGCTGAAGCATATGTGGTTCTACGAAAAGAAGTGGAATACTTAGCGTCTTTTAGCGTGACAGAAAAGTTTAAACTCACCAATTATCGATGTGATATTTTTCTGTAGTTCATTATTGTCAATTTCTTTAGGAGGTTCTTTTTTCCAAATCTGCGACTTACTTCTCTCGATTAAAATCAAAAAGTCCGATAGACTTTTCTGCAATTGCTCTGCGATCTCATCACGATTAAAAGTTAGTAGCATTTCCGATACTACACGAACTTCATCTACAAAATGTTCATAACGGTAAAAATATTAAAATTCTTTATTCAAGGTGTTAAGGGGTTGATTGAAGTGCCACCATGGATCAAAGCGGTAAAATGGTGAGGCTCTGAAATAGGGTGACATTTAAATTTTTATATGTACATACTGGTCGAAAATATAAATTTATTAAGTTTTTCCGATATTATTGAGTACGTAGGACCTGGTTCACGTTGTTACGTTGAAGAAGAAGCAGTGCTTAATGCAAAACAACTAATGTTTTGTAGCTTCACGAAAAAATCGGCTAAAAGATTCGAAATAGGACTTTGTTTACAGACTTCTTGTCTATCCGGACCGCCTCATGAAATGAATATTGTTATTAATGAAAATAATGAGCCAAGAATATTTTGCAAATGTTCTTGTAAAGCTGGGGCTTCCGGAAAATGCAAGCATATGTATTTAAATTGGTAAGTATATACAGTCATCGAAGTGTACATACTTGACATCCATATACGTCTATTTGTCTAACAGGTCCTTTTTTTTAAATAAAGTAAAACAAATAGATAAATAAAGAAATATATAAGCGTGTACACCTTTGTTTAGAATTCCTACTTGCGAAATAGAGAGTGCAAGTTGTACGGATGTGAAACAAAAATGGGGTAAGTTGAAAACAGAAGCGAAAATAATGTAAGGACACGTTCTTTTCATTTGACCACTTACAATTTGGTACGCAACACTATTGTCTTGATATTTTCGATTTAAATGCGTTTTCTTCCATGTTCGACATGTTGTTTTTCCCTATTTCCGAGCTTTCCCGTTTCACCACTTGAGCGCTTCGAACGCCTCCGAATTGTATTTAAGAACATACCTCTTTGCAAGTAAGCTTGAGTTACGATCTGGTACAATGCTCGTATCAATGCTAAATCCTCAAACGCGCTTCCTTCTTTAATACTGTGAAGCTTTCTCTCGTGTTTCCTACGATTTTTACTTGACCTGTACGATCTACCCGATGATCGTGAACTCTGGGAACTTCTTGTCGTCGTCGATCCAGCAATACTTGACGTATCACTCAGTAAGTCGCTGATTCCTCGATCATCAGTCGATTCAAAATTGAAATTTAGTTGATTCTTAGCTTCCATCTCCTTCGCAGCTAACAATGTCCTAACTACTTCCAATCTTGTTCTGTACTTTTCAAAATTTTCACTATTTTGCTTTATTTGCGATATCAAATGCTCGGCATGTTCGCATACACCAGGTGTCACATGAGTCTCTGTAAAATTAAAAATTCAGATTTTGTTTATGAAATATTGTATATAACTTACGTATCAAATCTTCGCGTTTCATGTGACAAGAATTGGCCCATGCGTCTCGCCATTTTCTCCCCTCGCACAACGCAGCAACAGCATCCTCTGGACTGTTCAAATACTTTGCCAAAATCGTTGCAGCTTCTTCGAACCTCTTGTCGTTCTTGAGTCTCGAAACCAAATCTTCGTACAGATCGAACAAGTTTCTTTGGCTGCAAATAATTTTGTTATATTTCTGAAAAACATTTGACGACTTCATACTCACTTTAAATTTATTTTTAGAGCAAGAACAATAGCATTTTGCCAGCAACCGGCTGCTTTGTACGCGTCGATAGCTTCCTGGAAGTCTCCGCTCTTCGCGAACATTATTCCAGCTTCCGTGTGCTTCGATGCCTCCGCCAGGTACTTGCCGTACGCTCCAGCGATCATCTTGTAAGAATCGCTGCTGCTTTCGAACAGTTTCAAACCATGCGAATACAATTCGTGATCACAGATAAAAGTAAGGCACTCGTCGAATTTTTCTGGAAGTTTCACGATGTGATTCAATGCCGACTTGAACCTTTTCAAATGCTTGTCGATGCTAAATTTCATATAATTTTCTTCCAAGTTTTTTAGTTCGTTTAAAAATGCAATGTATTCTTTCGGATCCTTCTGAGACTCTTGAGCTACGAACATAACCAGTTCGAAATCATACATTCCCAGCGCAACGTCATACAACACATTTTCGTCCACCATGTACAATAAATACGTCAAAGCTTCTTTCGCATCGGTAGAATTTGCCTTCGTTTGAATTTGTTTCAATCTGCGTAAAGCGTCTTCCAAACCACTTTTTTCTTCATTTTTCACTAAACTAATAAGAATCGGCTGAATAAAATAGTCGGCATTTTCTTTCGCTTCTAAAATCTCTCGGAGAAGTTCGCAAACCAATTCCACTTTCGACACAGCCGATTCTTGAGTTTCGACAGCACGATGTGTGTAACTACTGTAAAAGGTCGTCTTGGTGATGTCTTTTTCATTGAGATCCGTCAAAAATAAACTTAACCAACTGGGATTGTCGATATCTGTCACAAACTTTTTAGCATTTGTTACAAATAATTGTGGATCGTGATCGTACACAAGATTCAGATCGATCCGTTGTTTTCGCATGAGGTCGAATGCTTCGTAAAACTGAAGTTTATCGAGTAGCGATCCAATGATGGCCAACGACAGAGCTCTGGGTTGTATGCACTCTAAATTACCTCGAGGCATTTGGAAAATTGTTCGAGCATCCTGAGAAACTGCGGTTATCAGTATAGAACCTCTCTCGACTCTTCTAACGCACAATTCTAAAAATAATAACAATTTAATTACACTCGACTTTACAATAACTTTAAAACTTACCAGAAATTTCTTGTTTCGCTCCGGTAACCCACAGTTGAATAGTCAAATCGTTGGTCTCCAACTGTTTAATTCCAGAACTGACGAGTTTGAAACTAAGCAACGTATGTTGTAACGTAGTCAATAACAAAAAGTCAGAATGAACAAAAAACGAGGTTATGTTGCTCGCTACTTGTTTACCATCGACGTATAATTGATTTTTCCTAGTAAGCGCAATCATCGTCTCTTTTCCTTCTACGTCTACCATTTCAACCTTCACCGTAGCTCTGGATTCTGAGTTTATGCAATCCTTCGCTGCCATTTTAGATTCGACTAAAGTTAATTTCGAATCTAACGACCACGAGTAAACTTGGCCTGCAATTATGATGTAAGCTGCTTCTTTATTTACGGACGGGATTATATGTTCTATTTTTCCTGTTGTTTCTTCAATAATTCTGAAAAAAGTTGTATTATTATGTTGGGTGACGCGACTATTCAACACATAACCTTTCAACACAAGTACGTTTACACCACAAGATAACTTCATCATAAACATTTCAACACACAAACATTTCATCATAAAATTTTTCTACAAATCACTATTTCAACATAATATATGAAACATTTTAACAAAATAGATTAAGTTAGCTTAGAATAAGTTGTAAGGTTAGGTTATGTTAGAGTATGTTAGGTTAGGTTAGATTAAGTTAGGTTAGGTTAGGTTAAGTTCCCGTGTGGGGAGTCTGTCCCCTATCGGGCGCGTCTCCAGGTGGCGGATAGGGGAACGCTCGTCTGTCAGGAAAGTGCCTGCCAGAAAGGTAGGAGGAAAATAAAATACCTCCCGTGGACCAACAGACAATACAAAAAGATATGGAGGATGAATATAAAAATATACCGTCTACGGTGCAGAGGAGGGATACCTCAGTACCGGCGCTTATTGGGAGTGAGCAAGCGGGCTCCCGGGCGTCGATATCCGGCGACCGCAGTGCTACTGAGGTTGGCCACTTGGTCTCAGTAGCATCTAATGCTACTAGTGGGGCGAAAACACCGAGTCGCGAAAAAGTGCCAAAACTTGGTGAAGGCCACCCTAGCCTTCAAAGCAAAAATGAGCCGCGGTACCGCATAAGCGGGACTGTGGATAATGGAGCTGAGCCTTCGGGGACTGCCATTGGGACCGGGGAACATACCCCGCCTGCCGAAACCTACCTTGAGTTGGGGGGATGCCCCTCCGAAAACAAGGGGCATAAGCGACCTGAGGTGCTCGAAGATGCTTGTGGGGTCGCTAAAACAGACCTTACAGGAAGCGATAGGTATAACGGGCGTTGGACGCCGCCAACAGCGAATGTTAGCGACGATGAATTAGTGCTATACGCTACACCAGACGGTAAACAACATGCGCAGGAGCGTATCAACCCATTCGCTAAGAGTGCTAAGGTATTAAGAGCACCGATGCTAGGCAAAAAGAACGAAGCGACTCCCACAGGTAAGACGCAGGGGCGTAAACGGGTAGGAACCGTGATCGGCTCCCCGTTAAAGCACTGCGCCAGTGCACCAAATCTGTCCAGCAGCGACTCCCAGGCTGAGAAAGAAGAGGAAACAGCACTGGGCATGGTCATTGACCAAGTCAATCGGGTCAATGAGACGATCCGCGGCACATACAATGTGCATAAAGAAATCAAGGCGGCGATGGTCCTAATAAACATAGGAATGAAGCGCTTGCTGGATGCCAGGCAGCAACTAGCGGAGGAAAGGAGGCGGAAAGCTGACCTAGCTTCCATTCGGGGTTGCCTGAAGTTGGCAACGGTGACAACAGGGACGCAAACTGATCCGTCCCCGTCGCCGACGACCGCGATGAGGGGGACTAGGAACGATGGCCTAGGAATAACGGAGCCGCTGTCAACAGCGACGGCGAAGCGGAAGGTGCATTCCCCTCCAGAGATGCTGCCTGGGAAAAAATCAAGGGTGAAGAAGCACGGCCTAAAGACAACCGGCGCGAGCAGTTTGCAAAGAAGAGAGAGAACGGCAAGGTGGATGAAGAAGATGGGGAGCAAGAGACCAGTGAGCTGGAACGCTATGAATCGACGTGGCAAACAATCGCGAGGCGAAGGCCCACAGCCACATCGAGCAAGGCTACTAAGCCACCACCGGAGCCCTCGTCGAAAACCGCCCCAAGGGCAGAATGCGGGCAAAGCCCGAGGCAGTAGTTATCTGCTGCAACGAGTCTACTAGCCTGAGCTACGCGGGCATACTCAGAAAGATCCGAGCTGACGTGGAGCCAAACAAAATCGGGGTTGAGATCACGGGGGTGAGGAGAACGAGGGGGGCGACCTGCTTCTGGAGGTAGGCAAGGAGGGGAAAGAGCAGGCGGATACGCTGACCGCTGCAATCGCCAGGGTAGTTGGAGAGGAGGTTATCGTCAAAGCGCTTGTACCTACTACCACCCTAGAGATCAGGGGCATGGACGAAGCGACGACGATAGACGAGGTCTCATCTGCGATCGCCCGCGATATTGGAGAAGAAGAGGCGAGGAAGGCCAGAGTGGGAGCCCTGAGGGACACTTTTGGAGGCACGCTAAAAGTTGCTCTCACCATGCCGAGTACAACAGCTGGCAAACTACTAGAAAAGGGCAAACTGCGGGTTGGGTTCCTGATGTGCAGAGTTGTACAGAAGGTGGAGATAGGGAGGTGCTATCGGTGCCATGGGTTTGGCCATATAGCGGCCAAATGCCGGTCTGACACAGATCGGAGTAAAAGTTGCTACACCTGCGGGGCAGAGGGACATGAAGCAGCCAGGTGCACTCAACCACCGCATTGCCTACCCTGCGAGGACTTGGGGTTTCCCGAAACCAAGCATTATCCGGGGAGCGCAAGATGCGTGGCGTATCAGAGAGCAAAGGGGGGGACTCAACCCTGAAACTCCTACAGGTGAACCTGAACCACTGCGCAACGGCCCAGGACCTCGCTCTGCAGATGGTGTCGGAGAGAGGTGACGACATCTTACTGGCTTCCGAACAACATCGTAACCCGAAGGGGACAACGTTGGTCAGCGATGAGAGCAGAACCGCAGCTATCTTCGTGCGAAACGGGCTGGCAATACAGGATACAGGGAGTGTCGGCAGGGGCTTTGTGTGGGTACGTGTGAAGGGCACGTGTATCTACGCCTGCTACTTTTCGCCGAACTGCTCTGTCGAAGAGTATCAGTTGGCACTGGATGAGCTAGAAGATAGTATCAGCGGTGGTAGGGGAGAACTTGTGAATGCTGGGGACTTCAACGCGAGGTCGCCGTTGTGGAGCGAAGGAAGAGCTAAGGAGGACGAAAGAGGAAGGAGGCTGGCAGACCTTGCTGCGCGACAAGGGCTCGTAGTATTAAACCGAGGTAGAAAACCAACCTTTGAGCGTCGGCAGGGGGGAGGAACATCATTCCCCGACGTTACGCTAGTGACGGAGGGCTTGGCAGGGCGCGTAGCGGACTGGTCAGTCTTGGAGGAGGAGACCTTAAGCGATCACCACTATATTGCATTCGGCATAGGGGGAGTACGAAATCCACTCGGACCAGGGCGAAGAAAAGGATGGGCTCCGAAAAAAATGAATAGGAGGAAGTTGGAAAACTATCTCGGCGCCGAGGTGGAGATACAACTCCTCCTTAAGGAATGCGGACGCCGAGGGAGAGGAAATGCCGAAGACAGGGCGGGCAGGCTGGCGAGGGCAATGGTCGGAGCATGTGATGCGTCAATGCCGAGAAAGGGAAGGCTCCGTAGACCACCAACTTACTGGTGGAACCAGGAGGTGGCAGAAGCGAGGAAAGTATGCATCGCAGCAACGAGGGCGCAGCAGCGTGCAAGGCTGACAGAGGCGCATGCCCAACGAGTGGCAGAGCACAAGGAGGCTAGAAGGAAGCTCCGGGCGGAGATCAAAAGGAGTAAGGGAGAGTGCTGGGCTCGGCTTAATGCAGAGGTGGACACTGACGTCTGGGGTAGACCCTACAAGCTAGTTATGGGTAAGCTTGGAGGAGCGCGACGCCCGGCCGAGCTGGAAGATCCTGACTTTGTGGAGAGAGTGGTTGACACTCCCGTACTGCCCGGGTGATGAATAAACCGGGCAATGGAGGGGGTTTTAGTCGGTGAGAGTCAGACACTCTCCGAGGGAAGACGCGTGACGCACAGCGTTGCACGCCTCTAACCTCGGGTGCATAATGGATTTCCCCCTCTTAAAAAAAACTGTTAGATTAGGTTAAGTTAGATTAAAACTCCTAAACCTCCACCGGAGCCCCCGTTGCAGTCCGCCTTAAGGCGTAGAACGAAGGTAAAGCCTGAGGCAGTGATCATACACTGCAACGAACCCATGAATCCGAGTTACGCCGGCATACTCAGGCGGATCCGGACTGACCTAGACCCAGGAAAGATCGGTGTGGAGATCACGGGGGTTAGGAGAACGAGGACGGGTGAACTGCTCCTGGAAGTAAGCAAGGGGGGAAAAGAGCAGATAGATACACCTGCTGCTGCAATTGCCCGGGTGGTTGGAGATGAGGGGGTTATTAAAGCCCTTGTCCCCACTACTGCCATTGAGATCAGGGGCATGGACGAGGCGACGACAACTGAGGAAGTGGTGGCTGCGATTGCCCGCGATATTGGCGATGAACAGGCGAAGAAGGCCAGAGTAGGGGCCCTGAGGGGGTCTTTTGGAGGTGCACTGAAAACCATCATTACAATGCCTAGTGCGTTAGCTGGGAGGCTGCTAGAAAGGCTAAAGGTCGGATTCATGTCGTGCAGAGTCGTACGGAGGGTAGAGGTTGAGAGGTGCTATCGGTTCCATGGCTTTGGCCATATAGCTGCCAAATGTGGGGGTGCCGCAGATTGGGGTAAGAGCTGTTTTGTCTGCGGTACAGAGGGCCACGTAGCATCGGGGTGTACTCAACCACCGCACTGCCTACCTTGCGAGTACTTGGGGTATCAAGAAAGAGACCACTACCCGGGGAGCGGAAGATGCGCGGCGTACCTGAGAGCAAAGAGAGGGACTCAACTCTGACCCTCCTACAGGTAAACCTAAACCATTGTGCAGCGGCCCAGGACCTCGCGCTGCACGTGGCAACTGAGAGAGGCATTGACATCCTGTTGTTCTCAGAACAATATCGTAACCTGAAAGGTACTTCGTGGGTTAGCAACGCATGCGGAACAGCAGCAATATATGTCCGCAACGGGCTTGCTGTACAAGAGAAGAAGAGTGGGGGATATGGGTGGGCCCGAGTAAAGAATATACGCATTTACTCCTGCTACTTCTCGCCTAATACTAGGGTTGAGGAGTATCAGCATGCCCTCGACGACCTCGAAGATAGTATTAGGGAAGGCATAGGCGAAGTCATAATCACCGGAGACTTCAATGGCAGATCACCGCAATGGAGTGGTGGAGTCACCGGTGAGGACGAAAGGGGGAGGCGGCTCTTGGATCTCGCGGCAAGGCAGAGGCTGCTTGTACTTAATCGCGGGACCAAACCGACATTTGAACGACGGCAAGGGGGAGGAACCTCGGTCCCGGACGTAACGCTAGCGACGGAGAGCCTCTCTGGGCAAGTAGCGGAATGGACAGTACCACCATTACATCACTTCCTGGGTGGGAGGAACATGTAATCCATCTCTGCCTGCCGCAAGAAAAGGGTGGGCGGTAGCAAAACTAGACAGGATGAAGATGGAAGCATATCTCAAAGTGGAGATGGAGGTCCAGTTACTCCAAGGAGGCTTGGGGACGAAGAGCAAAATTAGCCGCTGAAGGCAAGGCTGACAGACTAGCCAAGTCCTTGGGTTGAGCCTGCAATGCGGCAATGCCTAGGATGGGCAGGGTGTATAGAATACCGACGTACTGGTGGAATCAGAGGATTGCCGAGGCGAGGAAAATCTGCCTGGCAGCAAGAAGGCAACAACAGCGTGCTAGAGGCACAGGAACGTCGGGTTGCGGAGTATAGGGAAGCCAGGAGAAGATTTGTTCTCGAAATCCGTAACAGCAAAGGGGAATGCTGGAAGCGGCTACAGGAAGAAGCGGACAAGGACATCTGGGGAAGGCCGTACATGCTCGTTATGGGCAAACTTGGCAGGTTACAACGACCGGTCGAACTGGGCGACAATGCGTTTGTGGAGAGCATAGTAGATACTCTCTTCCCAACGCACGAACGCAGAGCATGGACCCAGAACGAAGGAGTTGGTGATGACATTCAGCAGGAACCACCCCAGTTTACGGAGATAGAGCTAAAGGCAGCGACGGACAGACTCCGTATGGGTAAGGCACCAGGCCCAAGCTGGGTGCCTAGCGAGGCATTGAAGATAACTACAGCGACAGTACCGTCCATGCTGCTTGAAGTATATACTGCTTGTATCAACGAGGGACTATTCCCGGCTAGGTGGAAGAGGCAGAGGTTGGTCCTGATACCGAAACCGGGGAAGCCAGCCGGGGTACCCTCGTCATACAGGCCTCTGGTCATGATGGACGTGGATGGAAAGCTTCTGGAGACCTTGATATTGAACAGGCTGCAGACAGCATGGGATGAAAGTGGTGGGTTTACCCCGAACCAGTACAGGTTCCAGAAAGGCAGATCCACTATTGATGCTATCAGGCATGTGCTTAACATCGCTGAAGCAGCAGGCAAGGGTAAGGGACGTTACGCCGATTTCTGTATGGTAATTACGGTGGACGTCCGGAATGCCTTTAACTCGGCGCGATGGGCAGACATCATTTCGGCATTACAGATGCGGTCGGGGATACCATCTTATCTGCGTAATATCGTGGGAAGGTATCTCTCTGACAGAGTCGCCTTGTATGATGGAGGGAATGATGTCGAAAACAGCCGACACATCACGGCTGGCGTTCCTCAGGGATCGGTCGTGGGCCCTTTCCTGTGGAACGTCCTATACGATGGACTACTCCGAGAGGAAATGCCGGAAACCACGGAATTAGTAGCTTTTGCCGATGACATTGCCATCGTCGCCAGATCCAGGACCATCATGAACCTGGAAATCATGGCTAACGAAGCCGTGAGAAGAGTAAGCCAGTGGATGCGGGGGATGGGGCTTGAGGTTGCGGCCCAAAAAACGGAGTGCCTCTTAGTAACAAGACGCAGGGCGTTCCAGGAACCCATCATCATGATGGAGGGGGTACAACTCTCAGTTGCGCGAGAAATTAAATACCTAGGCGTAAACCTGGACCGGCGACTTAGCTACTCCAGCCATATTGCGAGGGCTGCGCGCAGAGCCTCCGTGATTGAAGCAGCATTGGCCAGGCTAATGAGCAACATCGGCGGACCTAAACCGAGGAGACGTGCTGTGCTGCCCACAGTGGTTTAGTCGGTCCTGCTATACGCAGCGCCAATATGGGAGGCGGCGCTTCAAAGTATCAAGACCAGGAACATCATGGCTGCGGTACATCGTCGAAGCGCACTGCGGGTAATAAGCGCATATCGCACGGTTTCCCAAGAGGCGGCGCATGTGCTAGCGGGAATTCCACCGATTCACCTTCTGGTAGCAAAGAGAAAAGGTGATTATGAAGCGAAGAAGAAACGCGCAGGAGAGAACGGAGAGACCACGGGGCCAGAAGACGAACCCACCGTATCAACGGAGAGGCGTATGTACGCGGAGTGGCAAGAGGAGTGGGAAAAGAACGTAAAGGGCCGATGGACCAGACGAATCATCCCAAAGGTAGAAGAATGGTCCAGAAGAGGGTACGGAGATGTGAGTTACCACCTGACACAGGTACTAACAGGGCATGGATCATTCCAAGCGTACCTGATGAGGATAGGGAAGGAGACAAGCAGTCTGTGTAAGCACTGTGGGCTTGAAGAGGACGATGCTGAGCACACGCTGTTCAGATTCCCGGCGTAGATTGAGGAAAGAGTAAGAATGGAGCAGGCGGCCCGGGTTGAACTGACGGCAGACAACTTGGGAGAGGTGATGCTGAGTGGTGAGGTCGCGTGGAGGGCGGTAAACGAATATGCGGCGACCGTTCTAAAAAAGAAAGAGGAGGCACAGAGGCTGCGCGCAGTAGCAAATGCGCAGGGTGACGAAATTGAAGTGAGCCTGAGATGAGACTGAGCCAGTCATCACCCCGAAGTAATGCATTATGCAGGTTCCGGGGTGATGAGTTATCTGGCTGAGGGAGGGGGTTTTAGTCGGTGCGAGTCCGACACTCCCCGGTGGAAGACGCGCGTAGGTTATGTACCGCGCCTCTGACCCCGGGGGTCCATAACGGATTTCCCCCTCTTAAAAAAAAAAAAAGGTTAGATTAGGTTAGGTTAGGTTAGGTTAGGCTATACGGTTAAGTTTGTATTATTTTGCGTGTATAATATATTTTTCTACAAATCACTATTTCAACATAATATATGAAACATTTTAACAAAATAGATTAAGTTAGTTTAGAATAAGTTATAAGGTTAGGTTATGTTAGAGTATGTTATGTTAGGTTAGATTAGGTTAGGTTAGGGTAAGTTAGGTTAGGTTAGGTTAGATTAGGTTAGATTAGGTTAGCTTAGCTTAGGCTAGGTTAGGTTAGATTTTTGTATTATTTTGCGTGTATAATATATAACTGTTATTTCAATATTTCAATTATTTTATTGAAATGCATTGTTCTTAGTTCGCGTTGAAATGATCATGTGATGAAATATTTGTGTTGAAATGATTGTACGTTGAAAAGTCGTATGTTGAATTTCTGTGATGAAATATCGTATGTTTAAAAGTGGTGTGTTGTATAGTCGTAGTACGATTATTTTGTAATTAACATTTTTAACTTACTCTCCAGCGATACAATCTTCGTTAGAGTCTGGAACATTTAGTATGCAAAGTGCACTATTTTTACCCGTCGACAACGAACATAAAATTGTATTCGTTTGCAGCCACAAGAAATGATGTAATTCAAAATACGAATTTTTAGGTATTTCCACCATTTTCCAATTGATTTCGAATGTTTTTATGTGTTTGTATCTCATTTCCTTTAAAAAAAGTATCGATTTTATTAACCGTAAATTTAAAATTTAGAAAATTACCTTGTGTACGCATAACGCAAGTCTATTATCACGTAAAATACAGAATAAATCGTTTGTTGTAAAGTCGGAGTCGACAGGGGCGAAGATAACTTCATTGATCGGTACGTCAAATTCCAACTGTTGTTGACACATTGGCGGTGGGATGATGGCGTGTCGAAATCCTGTGATTAAGGCATTATTGCCGTCTATAACTCCTACGACGGCTTTATCGCTAGAATCTTTTCCGCGGCTACTATCGACTGCCCAATAAAAATTATGTACAGTGCTGCACTTTGCGGATAATATCCATAAATCGCTATTATTTTGCGAAGACCAAGTGACGTAAAGAATTGGATTGCTCTCCAAATATGTAATCGTTTGTTTCAGGTACCAGTGATAATTCTTTTCCGCCCATAAATGTACCGTAGAAATTTTCGTTTTGTCATCTTCGTACCAAATTACCAGCACGTCCGAATCCCTCGACCATAATATATCTCGAATCTTGAATTTACGTTTTCATGAAATAAAATTTTAGTATTGTAAGAAAAAATACTTACAGTTATATTCTCTGTTCCGAACGGGAGATCGAAGTGTCGGTGTACTAATCCGTTCTTTTCGAATAATGCAACTGCGCGTTTATTTGGTAGCTGTCGGGTGGATGCAATAACGTTGCCGGATGGTCTCCAAGCTAAAGATTGTTCTAAGCCTTCGAGTGATTCACTGGTGTATTGTAATACGCCTTCGCGATCAAAGACTTTAAATCTTCGTGGTCCGTTTTCATTTTCAACGAAACCGACTGCAAATAATGTACCGTCGCCACGCCAGGTGACGCGAACTAACCCGTCATCTGTGTCGGTTTTGGAGGCAATGGTAGGCTTTACTTTTGCTGCTGCCTTGCCTTCCGAGCCGTGAAATTGTGTTTCTTTCTTTCCCCAGCCAACAGTTACGAACTGCTTTGCTCCAAAGTCTGATGAAGTAATATCGACCTGATATTGAATAATTGTTTAGTCGAATACTGATAGTTAATTTGTTAAAACTAAAATAAAATTATATTTACCTCCGAAAACGTCTGGAAATCGTAAGACATAGTACCGACCAAATAATCTTTTGTGACATAAACAACGATCTCATGATCAGGACTAAGTTTTGTACAGTTCAACCCACTTCCGAAGAAAGTAGCGACTTCCATTGAGTCAATTTTGTATTTGTCATCCAATGTAATTTTGACCACATCGCCAGTGTCGAAACTGCAAAATATTTCTTCGCTGATGCTGCAGTATTCGATACTGACAGGTTTGGCTTCGATATCCACACAATCGACTGTTTGTTCCTGAATTTCATTTCGCAGTACATCGTGAACTGTGAGTATTTTTTCCTCTGCATCGATAAAACAAAACTTATTTATTTCTGCACAGTAACAAACAAGGCCAGGTTTTTGAAAATAATTAGGGTCGTCAAAATTGCATGTTTCTTGTGTTTCGAGTTTTAAATTCCTCATAGCGTTGTGCTGTTAAAAGTAATCACAAATATTGGTTTCTTTTCGGTATTCCAGAGAAAAGTGAATTTCACTGTTGATAGTATTGCAGGGACCAAACTCCGAAGTGCCGAAGCAAGTTTATATTTTGAGGTTATGTTGACCGGTGTCGTGTATGTGGCCTGCATATGTATGCACGTATATATACATGTGCATTATGCACTGTATAAAATCCCTTTGTAAAATCACTAGGGATTTGTAAAATTAAACCAAGGTTTTACTAGCAGCAGTGTAAAATCACAACTCTGAAAAATGTAATATCCCTACTTGGCTAGGTATTTTGCCAGTGCAATAGTAACATTACACAAAAGTTGTAGCGGATCTTAAAAATTACCTAATCTGAGAGCAGTAATTTTACTATTTTCAGAATTGTATTTTATAAAGTAAAATTCAACCGGAGATTGTAAATTTACGCTCGCAGTACACTGTAAAAAAAGATTGTGTGAAATTACTACTCTGAGAGTAGGTAATCTGTATAACCTAGTCTGAGAGTATTAAAATCCCTAGAAAGTTGTAAATATTAAAGCAAAGATGTAAATTTACAGCGATTGTCAACAGACTTGAAATTGCAGGTTAGAATTTACAATTTATGTAGTAAAATTACTGTGTTTATAGTAAAATCACAGCATTATAGTGAAATGACATTGCTGTAATAAAATTACAATATCGGTGAATTTTTCACATTTTTTAGGTTAAATACACATTTGGTGCGTGCAGTATTATATAATATAATATATGCATTGCAATGTTT
This sequence comes from Trichopria drosophilae, assembly GCA_030407085.1. Taxonomy (NCBI): domain Eukaryota; kingdom Metazoa; phylum Arthropoda; class Insecta; order Hymenoptera; family Diapriidae; genus Trichopria; species Trichopria drosophilae. The sequence continues at coordinate 138,223,553 of CM059584.1, read as the reverse complement.
TTTTTGTGAATGTAAAAAATACTGCAATTTGTTTAAGAATTAATTAAATAGTTTTTAGGAATGTTTTAATATTTATTATTTATCATACAATAGCATTTGTAATATAAAATTCAACCTGACAAACAACGATTCGTATATAGTTTTGCATTTAACGACAATAAACAATACATGTAAATAGTCACTTTACAATAAATTTGGTTCATAAAACTTCACTCGCTTTAACAGTTTGTAGTTTACGAAGTAACGTGTACACTTTTTCGGTGACCGCTTGATTTTTACCCCTGCTTGCGTCTTCTGAATAGATTTCGAGCCACTTCATTTGTGCATATTCAAAAAAGTGGGCAACATTGTCTGGCCACGTTTTATTAAATACAAAATGCGATGCCAAACTAGTATATAAACATCAATGATGGCTGCCCGGGTCACGCGCGGAATGGAAAATATTTCTAGGAAATTGTATTTTTCACATTGTCAGATGTAATTTTACATTCAAACAGTAATTTCAAAAAGTGTAAAATTACTGCTCTCAGAAGTGGTAATTTATAGAACCTACTCTCAGAGTGACAATTTCACAATATTTGTAGTGCTATTACAGTTTTTGTGTAAAAATACTAGTGATTTTGTACTTATACACCATTGAGAGTGGTAACTCGGGTGTGTAATTTCACACTTGTGTTGTGATTTTACGAAACCATTTTTTACAGCGTAGCAAAACTGCTATAGAGACTCAAAGCGCAACGAGACTGAATCAAATAAGAAAAGAGTTGTACAAAATTAAAGTTCGAAAGTTTAATTGCAAGATTTGAAACTGATGATAATGTATTTATTTATTTACTTATTAATAAACGGCTTTTATACAAAAAAGTAAAACAAAAACATGCCATGAAAGAGAAATAAAATAAAGTATTTAATACAATTCTTACACACTATATAATTTTATTAACCATGATATCCTTTTCGCAACAATATTTTTTAAAATTTACAGGTCAACCGTGAAAATACTGAAATATACAAAAGATTAGATAACCTAAACTCGCCTGAAATTCCCGAAAATATAAAATGTGTAAAATTACAAGGCAAATTGTAATTTTACTCAAGCGCTTGTTAATTACAACCAGAAAACTGTAATTTTACAACGCTGTTGTAAATTTTCACCTGGTATTTCAAGCTATGTAAAATTACTATCCGCCTATGTTAATTTACAAGTGCGGTAGTAATTTCACAAATTTCCTAGGGATTTTATTACTCTCAGAGCTCTCAGAGTGGGTCGGAAAAATTACCTACTCTCGGAGTACTCGAGAGTAGTAATTTTACAACGCGATTTTTTATGGTGTGGATGTGCACTGTCGTCGTCAATTCTCACGGGGAACCCCCACTTTTGTCCTTGTTCTTGTCCTTTAGAAACGAAGAAAACCACGGGGATTCCCCGTGAGAATTAATGGCAGTGGGTGTACGTAATTAAAATCACTGAAATCATCCACTTTGGGTGGACTTCCATGGAACAAAATCTTTCCGTACGGATGTCTCGGATTCCGTTATATTATATTATGTATTACATCTATATATTGTAACGGCCTTTGTTTGTTTGTTTGATTTGATAATGTTTATCATTAATAAAACAAATCTCGATTTCGGTAACCGTTCAACTTCGGGATTAGTATGTTCAACCGGTAGAAATGAGATACTTTTTGTCACTCAATGTTAGTTGAGGTATCAAAATATAATATAGACGAAACGAGACAAAACAACGAATACACAATCAATAATAAAATATAGAGACTTGAAATAAGTAAAACCCCTCTTACTTGAACAGAGTCGAGCCGGTATTTCCCCTCCGACCCCGTTTATTTGAACGCTTACAGTTGTCCCCACTCCTCGCGCAATATACCCGTCTGGCGTGAGTAGCGCATGCGCATTGGAATTTGTAGCCGCGAAAAAGCGAGTAGTGGGGGTAAGGGGAAGTAGAAATCGTTCAAATAAACGAGGTTATTTTGTTCAAATAGACGGGGTGTTTAAGAAAGCGAGTGTTCAAGTAAGAGGAGTTTTACTGTAATTAGAATTTTCTATTCATATTGTGGAAAAACCGAATTTTACAATAGATATAAAAAATTAAAAGAATTAGGTATTCATTCATCTAATAACAAAAATACTTACATATAATATTATAATACGCAGTCGGTAGCATGGAGAATAAATTTTCTTAAGTGTTTAGCTTTCTTTACTTCAAATGAAAAAGAAAAGATAAATAAAATCGTAAGAAGAAAAATATGTCATCTCTTAATTTTTACCAAATGAAGGAACCAATAGTAAAATAAACAAATACATTACTCGGTAGATGTACGAAAATTGTAGAATTTTTAACAGAGCAACGTAAAAGAAAGTTGATCCTCCTAAGATGACACAAAATGGACACTATCGGGCGACGGTAAAGACTTCGTCGATTTCACGACTCGGTATTTTCTATCCCGGTAGATAGAAGATACGGAGAATAGATACGAATTAATTACTATTCATTATTGAAATTGAATATACTCATCCGGTATGAGTCTTTACAAAATAATCCGAAAAACCAATCTTTAGGTTCTTCGCGAGAACAGAGAATGCCGTTGATTGAGAAAGATCGACAGATTCGGACCCGCGCGACGAATCGGTAAAGATCGGACGGTTTCGTGTCCTATAACACGAGTCGAAAATGTTGTCGTTTACTACGATGCACATATTGGTTTTTGGCAATAAGCGTTGACGGTAAAATTGATTCCTGCAGTCAGATTTTCTTTTGCTTGATAGTATAATATCACATGTGGAATATATTTAACGAAGTCAGCCAAATGGATGTATCCAAGGTACTCCAAGACGGCGGTACAGCCAGAATATTACTAATTTGACAGATGTAGTGTAATCTGAATAAGATTAGTAAAATAGGTGTAGTAGTCTCGAGTTCGCCAAGTCCGAACTGCTCCCTGTCTCGGGCCAAGTAGCACTATATGTGATGTATCTCTTAGTGTGTCTCCCAGAATATCATACCAACAACAACAAAAAATAAGAAAAACCAAATGAAATATATTTAGATGATAAAATATGAACAAAAGTAATACAGGTCATCTAGATCGCCATAAGGTGTAAATCTCATAATAATTCCTTAATACGAAAGAAAAAAAAACTCCGAAAGTAAAAATCACTCTCCATAATTCCGTAAGATTCTCTGCTCTTTGTGACTTTACATTACCTTCGGTAATTTGTAACGGAGAACATCGAAATAAACCCGTTACAATACGTAGGTACAGTAGTCCTTCCCTTATTCTAATGTCTTTCCTTATGCCAATTTTTTCTTTTCTCCTAATAACCATGGTATAATAATGCTAATAACTAAGCCCTGGTAAAACTGGAAGCGTACACGAAGAGTACAGTAAGAGTGAAATTAAAGGTAAATACATGAAGAGTACATACGCTTCGTGTACGTTACGATAAGAGTACACGAAAAGTACGTACACTTAAATACCGCTTCCCAAAGAGTACAATAAGAGATTTCAATAAAATATGTTATTTTTTTCTTGTTTTTAGTTTATTATTTAATTTTAATACTTTTTAAACGTTCTTTAAGCTAAATAAATTATCTTAAAAAAAGCTGATCTGAAGCAGTCACCTATTCAAGTATTGTTCCTCAACAAGGATGCTTTACGAGATCAACGACCGCTGGCGACACGAACCACTGTTGATCATTATTTATAACGTCATATGATATTTGTGTTATATGTTAGCATTTTAAAAAATTCTTAATTATCTCGAAAACGACAAGAGATACGCGAAATATGATAAAATTTCGGGAGTTATTGAAAGGGGGATGACCTCAAGTCGATTAATACATATAAATGAATTTTGAAAATTTCCAAACCTTAAGAAAGAATAATTTTTTCGAAATGTGACCATACCGAATGTCTTCGAATTTTCGCACAATTTACAAATGTGCGTACGTATTATGTATTTATAGTGTACAGAAAAAATGCATTTTGATGTGAAATAGCAAACATGATTGTAAATATAAGTATGCCACACTTCGCCTGGACATATATATTATATATATATATATATATATATATATATATATATATATATATATATATATATATATATATATATATATATATATATATTTATAACGTAAGTACCCTTAAATATATACAGGGTCATCGAAAAGTATCGGACCCCTCTAATATCTTCAGTTAAAATGCACTTAGGAGAAAATGTCCAATAGCAAAGTTGTATGGTTTCAAGCGGAGAGTAAGATGATGACCTTGAATTTGACCTTGACCATGTCCTTCAAGGTCATTTCAAGGTCAGTCTTATTTTTTTAAATAGAACCCCCTACATTTTATTGCATATGAGCAATTCCACGTGAAGCGGATCAGTCATGTCTCAGAAAATGTTCCAATTTTGCTCATCGATAGTTCTCAGTGAGATAAAATGTTCTACCAAACATTTTTTTTTTAAATTCAAAACTCGTCGACTTATACACAATTAAAAATTTCGGGTCTTTTTATTTTAAAAATTCGTAACTATATCGTGTTTTCGTTTTAAGAAAAGTTATTAAATAGAAGTTGTGAGGAAATGTCTATAGTTTAAAGTGAAATTATACTCAATGCAAAAAAAAATTATTTTCCCATTATTTATTCAACAATATATTTTTAAATAATTTTGTTAACTACCAAGAGTATCATCGAAAAATACAAAAAAAATACCTTCATAAACTTTGAACCTTACTGCATGCTACAAAAAAATTTGAAAGACGTGTTTTGCTTCGTTTGCGAGAAAATGATTTTTGAATTTTTTCCGTCCCGACAAGATGTATTCCGCAAGCGGTCGTTTATTAGGAATGAAATTCTTGATAAAGTAAAATAATTATAATAATTGTTTCCTATTGTTAAATATGAACTTGGCCAGAGCTACACTGCTCTTAGCGTTATCCAGGGTTAACGGCGGGGACGTGGCAGAATTCTAACCCCGTGTGTGAGTGCGTGCGCGCGTACGTGCCACACCAGAGATCAGGACCCCGTGGTTCGTCATTTCCACAGTATTTACTGACTCCACACCCGCTCCGGTGTGCGTGCGTGCGTGCGTGCGTGCGCGCGTGCGTGCGTGTGTGCGTGTGTGTGTGTGTTCGGAATGCTTTATTAAAAACGCGTGACTTGTCGTGTAACAGTTTTTTCAGAATTAGAAAAGATTTTGCATGTCATCAACTGCACAGATTCAGGAATATAACAGTGGAACTGCCTTGTACCTTGAATTGTTAAAGCGTTTTCGAATCGTGGATCTAAATATTTTTTTACTTCAATATACTCTGCAGTGGTACAGTAGTTAAAAAACATTGTTTTTATAGACGTCTTTGCCCATTCATATAAAACCATTGCTGTTAAAATATGATTCGCATTCGTTCTTTGCAGGCTTGCACGCGCTGCTAATCTCTTTTCCATGTGATGTTGCAAAAAAATTCCACTCGATTTCAATATCGAAATCCTGTTTATCGTTTGTGATGTTTACAAAATTACTTTTATTTTTGTACTGCGCCGCAGAACCATCAGTGAAATAGATCAATTTTTTTATATTTTCGTTTCCGAATAATCCCTTCAATTGCTGAATGAGCTTTTTTTGAAATAAATACACGGCTACGGTATCATGATGCAGATCCTCCGATATTATTACAAAGCTTATGTGTTTTAAGTCATCGTTTTCTTTATAATAAATTACGACGGGATGTACAGTAGCTTGATTATTATTCCATCGAAAGCTTTGAATGGAATCTTGCACCAAGAATGCATAATTTTCTGCAAAATCTGCAATTACAAGGAACTCGCCATGTTGCAGAGAAGATTTTATATGCTGCAAATATGCATTTTGCGCTTTAGCAATGAAGTCGTGAACTTTCAGCTTAACAAGTTCTTCGCCCAACTTTTCTAAAAACTCTTCTATCGGCATTGTCACGTTTTCCAAGGTAGAACGGTCTGTATTCGTCCACCTGCTAAACGTAACATTTTCTACGTAATTTTCATCGAATATATCGGCGATTTCTCTAATTGCAGAATTTGAACCCGGACAGTTCTGACATTCGTTAAGGTGACAAGAGAAAGTTACCGGAACACACATTGTTTTCTGAAGTAACTCTTGGTATGTAAATGAAGTTGAATGTGATATTGAATTGATTCCTGCTAACATCAATTTCACATTTTGATGTATTTTGCATACACATACAGTATGTGTTCCTGCAGGTCCCGCTAAAATACATTCTTTCGGACGCAGTTCAGCGAATTTTGAAAAGCCGATTTTATCGTCAGGGTGTCGTGATTTAAATTCAACATAGGCTTCTTTTAAATTACACAAAATAAGTCGTTTTTGAATTTGATGCTTCACGCCATTTGCATCCCTAATAGTTATGTAGTCCTTTTTCCCCCGCAGTACGCGACTGATATCGTCAGAATTGTAAAAGTCAATTACATTTTTCACGACTGATTCAGAAAGAGTACGTGATGGCCTTGGATCTGGAGATGATCCAAATCCACATTCACTCTGAAGTTGTTTTGCTTTTCTGGCCATTCTGAATAAGGTTTTAAAATTTCGCTCCAACTCTCTTATTGGCCAACTGCGGGGAGTCATGGTTAAATATCTAATTTTTTCACCTACTGAATTTGCCTCATTATACAGCTTTTTAATGTCGTTTAATAATTCTTGACCAACGTCACCTACATATGATGGGTCATTTTCTGAATTGCCACTGTGTGGACTTGATGGCATGTCGTCACACTCTTCTTCATCTTTTGTTGATTGATTAGAGTTTAAAATTAAATCTTCAAACTCTTCATCGGAAGCCTCCTCATTACGTTCGTTTTCTGGTTCTATTATTGGCAGCGTGGGTGGTAAATTGCCTGGATTAAGTTTCATACGGCAGGTGAAACAGATGTAGTCACCTAAATTGGGAAATTTTTCACGCATGGGTTGTGTTACTGAAGCTACTCCTTTTTTAATCCAATTGTGATTAGTTAAATGAAAAGGATTACAACACAATTTATCCGGCATTTTTTTTGTTGAAATAACGGTTTTTATAATAAAAGAATTAAAACAAAAAAAGTAAGTAAATTATCTTGAAGATTAATTCTACGCTTCTATTTCAAATCAGCCTAAACACATCCAAAATGGAAAGCAGCGAAATAACAGCTGCGGGTCGCGCGAAGGTGGAATGTAGTCATCGGCGGCCCGTCTGCGCGACCGCGGTATATCGCGTTCAATGCTTACGGCGGGAGAACGCCGCCAATGGCCCGCCGCGGCGCGACCGCTCGCGGAATACATCTTGCCGGGACGGAAAAAATTCAAAAATCATTTTCTCGCGAACGAAGCAAAACACGTCTTTCAAATTTTTTTGTAGCATGCAGTAGGGTTCAAAGTTTATGAAGGTATTTTTTTTGTATTTTTCGATGATACTCTTGGTAGTTAAAAAAATTATTTAAAAATATATTGTTGAATAAATAATGGGAAAATAATTTTTTTTGCATTGAGTATAATTTCACTTTAAACTATAGATATTTCCTCACAACTTCTATTTAATAACTTTTCTTAAAACGAAAACACGATATAGTTACGAATTTTTTAAAAAAAAAGACCCGAAATTTTTAATTGTGTATAAGTCGACGAGTTTTGAATTTAAAAAAAAATGTTTGGTAGAACATTTTATCTCACTGAGAACTATCGATGAGCAAAATTGGAACATTTTCTGATACATGACTGATCCGCTTCACGTGGAATTGCTCATATTCTTATAGCTTATCTCGAGAGCTTTCCAAAACACTATAATAAAATATTTTTTTATTAAGTACTTTTTGAGTTATAAAGGTTTGAAGTTAACAATTTTTTGACACAAAATGTAGAATATCTTGCCTTAACTGGTCGGACTCGCACACCACTTAACAAATTGTTATCTTCAAACCTTTATAATTCAAAAAGTACTTAATAAAAAAATATTTTATTATAGTGTTTTGGAAAGCTCTCTAGATAAGCTATAAGAATATGCAATAAAATGTGGGGAGTTCTATTTAAAAAAATAAGATTGACCTTGAAATGACTTGAAGGACATGGTCAAGGTCAAAGTCAAGGTCATCACCTTACTCCCCGCTTGAAACCATACAACTTTGCTATTGGACATTTTCTCCTAAGTGCATTCTAACTGAAGATATTAGGGGGGTCCGATACTTTTCGATGACCCTGTATATATACAGTCGAGCCTCCGTATCATGGACTCATCGGGAATGCTCCGATCCCAAATATGGTCAATGAAGGGAAGAGAGCGCTTCCCCTACTTCGTCGCCTTTCGTTCTGACTAACGCGCATGCGCTACAAGTACGAGTGAAAGGCGGCACATGTACATATGTATTGTATGTATGTATATGTATGTATTTATGTATGTTTGTACATACATACAACCGATTTGCCGAACCGAACCCAAAGAACCTCGGTAAGCACAAAAGTGGGGGAAGGCGATAAACAGCGACAGAGGGAAAAGTCCATAATTGGGGGAGAAAAAAGTCCATAAAACAGATAGTCCATAAGAGGGAAGTCCATACGGAGGCTCGACTGTATAACGTAATTATTGTTAAATATTGTTGATATTTCATTTGTTACATTCCTGCCCTCTAACCTTGCTTCAGGTATTCGACGAGACTTGTTGTATTCCTCATGTGTTTATATTTTTATATTAAGATCACTTGAACATGCTCCAATTTACAAAGCTTTAAAGTATAAAGTTCTGAGTCATTTCTTTTTATAAAGGCGTACTGAACGCTTTATTTAGCATATGAATGTATTCATTAATTCTTAACAAAAGGTGTGCACTTACATCCTATTAGAAACTTGAACTATCGAAACAAAAATATTCGTGCGCTTTATTTCATCTCGAATAACGCTTCATTAAATACACTCCCGTACGCCTTGTTTCATTCCTAATAAGAATATAGTACACTTAAATATGATTATCGAAAGTGTACTCTTAAAAATCTACCCGTACCTTTCATTCACTCTCGAAGTACTTTCCATGAGGTGTACGCGAATACCCTTAAAATGTCCAAATTCACTCCTGTACTCTCGTCAAGCGAAAGGGAACTTAAAAGTACATGAAGGGTACGTACCCTTCGTGTACATTTCCTGTACATTTAAAGTGTACGCTTCATTTTTACCAGGGAGGTCATAGACCGAAATCGAGTATTTCGAAGCCGAATTATACGATTTTTATTCCAGACATACTTTAAAAAAAAAATTAGGCAAAAGGGAAGTGATTGTGATTTTTGCGGTATATCTTTTAAAAAAAGTATTTTTAACCGGCAAAACCGTCTGCTTTTTATTATTTACTTTTTTGCGTCAAGTAAAGTTAACAAAAAAATCCTAACTATGTCGGGAATGTCAACATTACTTTACGTTCATGTAAAAGGTGTAAAAATAGAATTCCTCACAATGGTTCAAATATTTATTATTTTATCCGTTCATATAGAAAAGGCGCATTCCATGTTATTCCAGAACCACTTTAAAAGGAATCTGTCAATTATTAAGAAAATTGGACTCGACTAGTCGAAGTTACAAGAAAAATTCCAGCTGAACAGAATATGACATAAAAAAGACTCTGAAGTCGTCTTTTCCCCAGCTGTCGGCAAATTTTGAAACTAAGAGAGAACCTGATTATTCCCATTGATCCGCGTTAAAATTGAGCCACAGATCGCCTACGCCAGCACTTTCCAGTAATTGAAAGCATCATTAGGTGTCATAGTTGATGCCAGCTCCTTCAAGCGGAGCAAAAGTAATTTGGGGAGCCTGGAATCCGGCAGCTTGAGTGTTTTGATTATCCATTTGACCGTTCCCGAGAGGATTTCTACCGCTATGGACGGGAATGCCGAGTTCGAGACGCGCCAGATAAGCCGGGGTGCTTCTGGGCAAGTTAAAAAGTTTTTTATTTTAAAATCCTATCTGCACGGATTCCAACCTGTCCAAGTTACGTAGAGCCCAAAACGGTGCCGCGTACAGTAAAACAGAAATGATCATTGTGTTATACAGCTTCCAAAACGAGTCCCATACGTCTATCTTGGCCGAGTGCACTATCGACAAGACTACAGCTGCCGCAGCGTTTGTCCTAACTTTGGCATCCTCCGTGAGCAGGAGACCCCGCGTTAAGGAGGATAACACAACCCCCATGAATCGGTAGTCGGTCACAACTTCGACCGGACTATCCTTATATAAAAACTATTTGGAATACGCATCCTGTTGACCTGCTTTCCTAAAACAAACGATCTTGGTTTTGTTAGTGTTTACTATAAGGTGGTTTTGGAGACAATATTCCGAGAGCAAATATAACTTTCTTCTAAGATCCGCTGGAGAGAATGTAAAGTTAGCTAGATCGTCGGCATAAAGCAACAACATCAAATCGCAAGAGGGGGAAACATCCACCCCACGCGCGTCCCTCTCCCGGAAGATTGCCACAATATCAGAAATGTACAATATAAACAGCAGCCGGCTTAAAATTTCCCCCTGATGAACCCCTCGCGTTACATTGAATTCAGAAGTTGGAGGGTTACCCGAGTAAAAAAATTTAGCGCTGACGCCAAGACCGAGCTTTCGCCAGAGGAGCTCATGCGAGATCGAATAGAAGGCTTTTTTAAAATCGACAAAAAGGCCAAATACTTTGGCTTTTTGCCGTCTAAGCAAGATTTGAGTGGTGCACTGGAGTGGTGGCGAGAAGCGCGAAGATATTGTCTTCCGTGTTTCTCCCGCTGCGAAAACCGGCTTGTTCTTCTGGCAACAGTTCCCTTAACAAAGTCCATTCAGTCAGGCGTTTACATAGAATCTGTGAAAAGACTTTAGCATTAGCATTCGTTATCGCGATTTGACGATAAGTTACCGGCTCATCCCGTGCTCCTTTTTCAAATAGCGAAAATAACGAAGCGCGAGCCCAGCCCGTGGGGCAGGTCTCGGCGGACAGAATTTTCTTAAAGAGAAGCAGAAGGTGGGAGAATCACGCATCATGAAAAAGCCTAAGAAGCTCAGCTGGAATTTCGTCCGAGCCAATTGCCTTTCCCACCTTCAACTTCCTAATATTATCTCTAATTTCCGACAAGGTGATAGGTGAGTCTAAGGCAGGGTCGAAAGTGCTGTAGAACGTCTCCGTAGTGGACCCTTCCGGGGGAAATATCTCCGCAATGTATGCCCTCCAGGCATCCCCCGACACCTGCCCCCGCATTGGGCTTCTTCCGGAAAAGGCGACAGGCATTCTAAAGGTCCGCTGAATTGTCTACTTCAGCGAACCTATAGGAAATTGTGGCGCTATAGGGGAGACTGGGGTTAATTGGCGGCTGGGGCACATTGACGGTTTGCACTTTTCTCGAATTCTGCACATTAGAAAATTCTATGCATCATATAGTATATTCATTGTGTCCAGCTTCATCGCCTTGCCATAGTAACCCCTCGTTTATCGAACTAAATTTGGTTATAGTTCGGTTTGATTGATTTGGCATACGAATTGTAACTATTTATTTTCGATTATACAGGGTGAATTTCTAACGGCGGAATATCAGTCGACCAATCATGTGGATTGAATCTGTATGGAGTCAATTGTCAAAACACAGAGGATAGGTATCGTTACAAAAATTGTTTGCTGTTTTTATTGTTACATCTGTAAGATAGAGAATTTTGAAAAATGAACTAATCGTTAATTATAGCATCATTCAACGGGAAATTTTAAAACAATTCTGTGAAACAGAATTCGGATTTTTTCTTACATTCGGAATCAAGTGTGATGTGTAACACGATTAGGTAAGATCTGTTTTAAAAAATATTTATTAATAAATTAAATTATTTTCAGATTTTATTCAGAAATTGGCTGCTCATATGAGAGGAAGGGATAAAGGTTTTATCGTGTCGTGTCTTGTTTCTGGATTGCAGTTATGTTCCATGGGGCGTGTTATAGTGCAAAGAAACAACTGTGCTTTCCTCATCAGAAAGTTGTATCAAATATCAGTTCATTCTACTGCAACGTTTCAAATTTATTCGACTACATTTTTATGGGAGGACATGTCAAGAAGCAGAACTACTATACGACGTTGGAAAATGCAGCTTCAGATAAGTTTAACAGTTTTTATAATTTTCATATTACAATAATTAATTAATTAAATAAGAATTTATCTTATGGCACATTCTTTTTTTGAGATGCTGATATAACTGTTATTCATTGGCAACAATATAGAAATAATTCAGCCATGGATGTTAAGGACCTACTCGATACCGGCATGAATTTACGTTATTGATAACGTTACCTATTTGTGACGCATTATCAATTATTGGCAGGTTAACAATAAACACACTGTTCAGCAGTGATATCTGCCATACATCGTGCAAGTGCCAAAGAAGTTTATTATTAATTAGTGCAGAAATGAAAAGTGAATGTGAAACAGTGAAAAATTAATGTGAAAAAGTGAAAAATTAATGTTTTAAAATTATGTGTTTACTTGTACAAGGTGTAACTTTTAAAAAAATACCATACATTTTATTGAAAATAAATAACGTTTTATAATCATTCAGAATTTGTTTTTACGCATAAATGAGCTAATAAATATAAACATTTAATAAAAACTACTTAATCAAGTGTTCAAATAGCTGCCCTTCAGCAGCTGCACAATATCCTAAACGATCATAAAATTCTTTATAAACGTTCTGCATTACATGTAAGGTGATGGAGTTTAATATATGGATAATTTCGGTCTGCAATTCCTATGTTTTGTTCGTATAATTTATTTTTAACATAACCCCATAAAAAAAATCGAGCGGAGTTAGGTCTGGTGAACGTGCAGGCCAGCGTATTGGCCCATATCGACCTATCCAATAATTCGGAAAATGTTCGTTTAGATGTGCCGTTACTTGTGCTACACTATGTGGCGGGGTACCATCTGGCTGAAAATAAATTCTATTTCCATCCTAGAAAAAATTTTCCTAGTTATCTGAAATAATTATATTACGAAAACTATAATATATTTTTAATATTTACCTCCTCTTCGAATTGTTTAAGGGTTGGTGTTACAATGTCTTCGAGCATTTTTAAATACATTTCACCATTTAAATTGTCTTTTATAAAAATAAGTCCAACAATATGTGTACCAACTAAGCCTACCCAGACCATTATTTTTCTTTGATATTGGGTGCGTAAGCCTTGCACTTTACGAGGATTTGTAGTAGCCCAATGCCTTGTATTTTGACGATTTGGTGCACATTTGACGTGAAAAATACACTCATCGCTAAAACATATAGTGTTTACTTTTTGATTATCTTCGTTTATTAAATTTATCATATGATCACAAAAAATCATTCTGCATTCTTCATCCCCAGGCCGCAATTCTTGATGCACGTGTATTTTGTAGGGAAAATATCCATGTTTATGGAGAACTTTTAAACCAGTTGATTGCGACACACCTAACTGACGAGCCAGTGTCCTGGAGGAAGTAGGTGGTTCGGCCTCAATCATTGCGCAAATGTTAATTTGTGTTTCCTCGTCTACTATACGAGCTGGACGGCGTATTACTACAGGAACATTTTCTACTCGTCCATGGTCTTCAAAGTATTGGACAATCCTTGAAATTGTGCTGATGCTAGGAATTTGAGTATTTTCAAATTCAACAGCAAAGTGATCTCTTACTTCACGTAAACTTTGTCCACTATAACACAATTGTATTATCCTAGTCTTTTCTCGTACAGAGAAAGTTGACATTTTTACTTTTTACCAATATTCTTCAAATCTGTTCTTAATTTTGCTTATTAACAACCATCTTACGTTTTAAAATTTTAGTCGAAAATGCATATGGCGGAAAAAGACGAGGAATTTTGAACCTTTAAAATTTAGCATAAAAATGTAACCCACATGATTGGTTGACTGATCTAGTTACATTACCAAAGCTCAATCGCCATTGGATGAACAGAATAACATAGGATGCCCTATGTTCCATCGTAAGAAATTCACCCTGTATATGCGTTTTTCTCCGTGTACACCAAGTACAGCAGCGGTCATGAGTCGATTTCCGCCAGATAAACAATACTTTCGAAACGTAAACACAAACAACGTGGCTCGTCTTACCAACAGCGAGCTGCTGCTTGAAAACGAAATCGAAAAATTGTTCACCAGACGGGGATCGAACTCACGACCTACGACTTCGTAGTCCAGTGCGTTAACCGCCTGAGCCACGAAGCCGAGTTTTAACTTATAAACTAGGGATGGAGCAGGTTGGCGGGTTTTGCATGGGGCACATTGGCGGTGTCATTATTGCTTGTAAAATATGTTCTTATTGCAGAGAATGGTTCGAAACTGATAAGACAGGCAAAGAGGCGGTAGAAAAAATACTAAATTATAAAGAAACATTTAAGAAAATAGTATTTTTCGTCACTAGGCCGTAAAACCCGATTTTACGGCCCGAATGCGATAGCAGCGTACGAGGACCGGCGAAGCCGGTCCAAGTATCGCTGGATCGCATGAGGCCGTAAAATCTTACGGCCGTGTGACGAACATTATTTTTTGGTACCATAGCCGTAAAATTCGTAACCTATTTGGAAAAGGGGAAGGGGACTATTTGGATGTACAATGAGCTACATTATTCAGGACGCAAGTGGAAGGTATGTTCGAAGATAAGTTCATAATAAAGCAAGAACCGCACACGCACACGCACACACACACACACACATACATTCTAAGTAAGTCGTAGTAAAATGTTCTTCGATGTGAGTTTGAGCGAGCGGTGGGGTGGGGCGGGAAACGGGGGGGTTCGATATCAAAATAGTTCTGGCTTTTAAAGAACAGATTCGTCTTTTAGTCAATAATATTTAGAAATTCGATATTATTAGAAAATGTTTATTTTACGGATATAAGTCCGTAAAATTTTTTTTTTACGGACAAATCCGTAAAATTTGATTTTACGGACTAAAAACAGGCCGTAAAATCGAATTTTACGGCTCTGGTACCAAAATAGTTATATATTAGTTTAATACAAAAATTGTTCAAAAATATTGTTTAATGGATGAAAAAGTAATGACATATAATATATATATAATATACTACAAAATTGTTTTTTCTGTAAAAGTGCAAAATGTATGTTTTATTTATAAACGAATGGATAGTCGACAATAGCCACAAGAGAGAGTGGCGGTATTCTTACAAAAAACATCTCCGTTAACGTATTTTTATTGCAAGAAAGGAAACTAAGCGAAAACCAGAGATTTGATTTAATTATTACATCATGCCGGAGTATTATAAATTCATTTATTCAATAAAACACAAGTTTTTATCAACCGCCAATTAGCCCCATTGCACCCGTCAATGTGCCCCACGTGTGGGGTGTATTGGCGGTTTTTGAACTTGCCGATTATTTGGTGATTTTTTCTCTTTTTAACAATATTTATGAAATATTACAAAAGGCATTTTATTGCTAGACCTTATACCTTCAAAATGCTGTATTGTATTAATTGAATTATACTGTACACCATTTTATAGAAATAGAGTAACTATTTTACCGCCAACTAACCCCAGTCTCCCCTATTGCGAATTTTTGCACTTCAGAATATCCAGATAAACCCTTTTCGCTGATTTGAAAGTGCGCACGGTATTAAGCTTTTCTTCTCATTGATCTTAATGAGCGAAGGAAAAGCCTCCTTGCAAAGACGCATTCCCCGTTGAACCATACTTTTCCCGATACAGGGCGCTTACGAACTTTACATGAAACAGTTTTAGAGATAATACCGGAATTTAGGGCAGCTGCATGTATAGAGCCAACGAAGCTCTCATAGAAACCATCTAGCGACTCACTACCAACTATTATGAACGCACACGGTGCCTGATTTAACGCGTTTCGAAATTTACCCACAATGTCATTAGACCTCACATATTTTACTAATACGTGACGCACTTCCGTATCTTCTGACACTGTTGGGTTTGTCTTTTCTGGATATAAAAACAACGATAAAAATATCGAAAGGTGGTTGGAGCCGAGGAGGTCGTCGCCGGTTGTAAAGACGGCAATAAAAGGTAGGTGTATATCTGAGACCCAAATAAGGTCGACGACACTAAACCCCCTCTGTCCGAGAAAAATGAAATGCGCTGGGTAGTGACCAGCGCAACGCCCATTTAAAAGTTCAAAATGATTTGATCGTATGAATTATGACAGTAGGGAGCCATGGTTATTACTTATGTCGTCATGTGACTTCCTCAACATATGAACTGACGAGTTTTCGAAAATTTGATAAAAATCGATATAAGAATCTGAGGGGCCAATTCTACAGTTGAAGTCACCATCGAGAACAAAAATGCACTCAGGGCACTGGGCCTTCAGGGAATCGATTACTATTTGAAGGGCCGAAAGTTGTGTGGACAGATCAGAATTAGGCGAAAAGTAGAAAGAGCTTACTATGAGATTAATAGGTGCCGTTTTTGCATGAACAACAAATCCAATAGGGAGCTATATCAAGTTGTTTATAACTAAATTCAGAATTGATCAGCGACATTAAGCTACCGCTGTAGCGACCATAGTTACTGTAGCGGATAGCAGGGGAAACGATTCCGGAGTGACCAGTGCCCAAAGTTTCTACATCAAATTCGCGATCGAACCACGTTTCCGAAAAGGGTTCGGAAAGAATGGGTCACCTGGCAAAAATTTTATTGACATGTTTTCCGACGTATTTTGGATCGCTGAACACGAATCTGAAGTCAAAATTTGTCGCTCGGACATATCTTGGCCGCTGCATTGAAAAAACATCGAAAAATGTCATTTTTACCAATTTTTTGCATTTATCTTGAAAACTCGAAGTCGCGCGAAAAAGAGTTGCAATATAAAAATGTACAGCACGAAATTCTCTACAAAAAAGGTCCTACACATTTTCTTCGTAAAGTCAAAAATAACGCTGTAAATGGAGGTTGAATATGAGAACAATTGACGTGTTTTTAGCATAATGCCCATACTCGGCTGCCTACTCGGTTTCTTAATATTACGGGTGATACAAGAGAGAGAGACGCACAAGGGGTACTGTTGGGCGGCAAGACGGCACAATGTTGAGGCTGACTGAGAGAGTTCAAAAATACCTTTATTCACATATTACCACAATTACTTTGCTACGTCGGCAAAATATTCGTTTTGATCATCAGTTATTTCTATCGGTGTATATTGGTAAAATATATAACTAAAACACGTTTAATAGCACGGTCAACAAAACAATCATCGCTAATGAAGCCCGAGTTTCACAGGTCCCATCCTCATCCATTGCATCCTCATCTGATTCAACATCACCAAAATTAAATTTTTTTGTATTACATTTATCTTGCTTGCAAACAATGCAATCGTTTTTAGCCACGGCTCCTTCATATCCGTAGCATTTTCTTATACGTTCACATGTCGAATGAGAAGTGCAGTCTCTCCATACATATCCTTCTCCGTTTTCTGAAAAATAAACGTAACTGAAAAAAGGCTGGAACTACACAATGCGTCAGTTATCTCAAATAACTGAAATATATTCAATTTTTGAAAATACGCAAATATTTGTTGTAAGAAGTGGAAGTATAAACGTTTGGGACTTCCGGAATACAATTATCAAAGAAACTTAGGAATGTTACAAAGTGTTGAAAACTACGATAAACATAAAACATATGTACAAGGAAGCAGGAAACGTGCAAAATTACGGTCCTCAGAGAGACATCGTGGTATGATCCTTTTTCATTCCTTTTTACAGATTATTTCGACTTAATATAATACATATCAAATCAAATAAACGTATTTATATGCTCATAAATATTAAATAATAACTAAATATTTGATGGACGTATTTGACGGGCAAATCACGATGTTTTCGTGATGCACACTTCTAATTCTACTTTGAGCCTCTTCCTCTAAGATCAAATGACAGTACTCTTTCCCGCGCCAAAATGATCACGCATTTAGTGCTGAAATAGCAGAAAAAATACACCTGCTCTATTCTGCTCTTCGAACCGCCGTCAACTTCAGTTAATTCGTTTTCTTTGTGTCAAAGTTACCACTCATTTTTGTGAAAAGAATTTGTTTTCTTGACATTCATCGATGTCGGAGGAGGATTCGTACATAGCGCAACTGGATTTCTTGTGCAGTTTACGAGGTTTGCTACAAGCTTTGCAAAGGGACGTAAACGGAGTAAGCATACGTAATTGTTTCTCTCACTTTCTCTATTTTTTTGTTGTTTTTTTCTATTATTATATTTTATCGGGCGATATCGGCCTTTTTAAGTTTCCTTTAGTGTTATATACTGTATACTTTCCCTTTGCGAGAGCTGCGATCGACTTGAGAAATGGCAAAAAAGCGCGCAAATTTTACGCATAGTATGTCGAAAAATAACGTTTCACACACGGGCGTAAGAATTCGATTTTAAGCACCGCTGCTATCTAATCGCATGTTAAATAGCGATGCGTAAAATCGCATTTTATACCCTTTTATCGAAAAATACTATTATGGCATTAACTGATCAACATGCAACAGTAAATTATCACTCCAGATTATATTTTCAACAAATTGACACCTGATGCAGTTAGTAATTGCTTATTTGCACCTTACTCTGCAGTCCCTAACCTGCAAGAGGTAGTTATGGCTACGGACTGCGATAATATACCTCGATCTAACTTTTTGGATTCTAACCTGAAAAAGGATATTATCGCAATGAATCTGTTTTAGATGTGCTTCTTCAGGATCTATCCTAGGAAATGCAGCTATTTAATCCTGCCAACTATGAAATATTTAATTGCATTTTTAACTCCCTTTTCTGCAAGATCTTACAGATCACATATGACGGTTCTGCAGTTGGATGCAATTCTTTGGTCTAATCGACAAGAGGATGTCATTACCATGGAATACGCTTGTGTAATTTATCACTCTTCAGGCCCTAACGCATAAATGGCAGTTGTTACTGAACATTATATTTATCGTTTTCGATAAAGCAAGCTGTACATCTTTGTGATAGAGTACTCGTAACAAGGACCATAAACTTTGTTTCTTGGTTACGTTATTCAGTGGTTCATTCTTTAGAATTAAGCTAAGAAATTATTTAAAGTTATTTCTTTTCTAGGAGATATTCGATCATTCTTTCTAATTTGAATGAAATGTCTTTGTCCAGTCTGTGATATTTCAGTTCTAAAATATTTTATTCTGCAGTTATACGTACGATAACCCTTTTTTATTTTTATCACAAATATTCGCTGAACTGATTCTTGACAAAGCTGTGAAGAATGTTGTAGAAAATATTTATGGGAACAGACTTCTGGAAAAAAATCTTAGAATGCTGGAAAAAAATGTGAAAGTGTTGACGAAGACGACTTTTCCAAGAAATCTTTGGAACAAAGGACATTTTAAACCCCCCTGTGCGCCAGGACGAGTATACTCGTCCAAACTACATTGTTCCCTTATGTGAAAAGAAAAACTGGTGCACAGGAGGGTTAAGAGCCGATTTTTAGAATGAATCATATATTATCCACGGCTTTGAAAATTCTGGGTAAATCCATGATATAATACGAGAGGTATAGCAAGGCACATGTTGGGAAAGGGGATATACAAATTTAGATCAACGCTAATTGGTTGCTTCTATACCTAAAAAATTGCTGGGTCATCTAACAAATCAACATACGGAGAGAACTGTACAAGTTTGAAACTGCAGGGATTCCTTTGCCACCAAATTAAGATTCGGTTCGGAGCTAATTTTGCACCATGTGCCGCGCATGAGGGGCTTCCCCCATATCCCCCTTTTTTTATACTAGCCTAACCTGTAACCATGCAGGCACAGATAAACCGAGGTAATCATCTAATAGTCGGAGTCGTTTTCTACAAATTTCGTTTCATTCATTTTTCAGAAGAACGCTGTTTTTGCCAACGTATACCTTTAAGAAACTCATTATAGGCTATTTCGTACGTTACGAAAAAAAATCTATAGAGCCTTTTTTGTACAGAATTTTCCGATCTACAACTTTTATTGAAAACATGTTGTCATCCGATTTTTACTTTCCTAAATAAATGCAAAAAACTGAAAAAAAATGTTTGGCTATTTTTTAAAGGTAGCGGCCAAGATACGGCTGAGCGCCAATTTCTATTGTCATATTCGTTTTCAGGAGTAAAAAATACATCAAAAGTACCGTAAATTGGGGTAAAGTCTGCTATTTTTCATGGTTTTGCTTAAATCCTCATGAGAAAACTTAAAATAATTATTGGTATTTTTAATAAGTAATCTTTAACTCCTGTTTTAAGATCTATGTAATGGAAAAGAAAATTACTTCTTAGAATTAACTGTATATACTATTTTGTCATCGCCGACTTTTACCTATTGTCATACATCGCAAAAGTAAGCTATTGTAATAAAACAAAACAATTTTCCAACACCATAGGAAATAAACTATGGCCATCTCATAAATTTCTAAGTGTGAAAACCGCTCTTTAACCCTTTGAGGCATAGTAGGACTGTCAGTGCCCCACCTGTAAATAATTTTCTTCATGTAGGTAAATCGATATCTATTTCAATGGTGGATTGAAATTTTGTACTCGGGGGTTTACGAGCCTGCTAATTAGGAATATGTTGTCGAAATTCAAAATGGCTGATCCAATATGACAGACGAAAATCCGAAGCTTAATTCGATTTCGATGAAACTCTGTACTTGGGGGTTTTTGGGGTCGCTGATTAAGAATAGGTCGTCAGATTCAAAGTGGCGGATGAAATATGGCCAGGCCAAAATCTGAAATTTGATCCGATTTACATGAAAATTGGTACTGGGGGGTTTTCAATGCCGCTGATTATGTATCCGTTCTCAGATTTTCGAAATTCGAAATGTCGGACCCGATATAGCACCATGTTGATTCAGCCATTTTTAATTTTGAAATTTGTAACATTGATTTTTGACGTTTCTCTGCTTCTCGTATTGCATTCTGTAATTGTTCCGTTGAATCTTGAACAAACTAGAAGAATCCGCCTTTGTTTTATAAATTTCCCCCATGGCCGACTTTTCGCTAAAAATGTTACATTTTTAGAGAAACCGATATTTTGCGATATCTAATGATCTTATTGAGGTCATTTTTGATCGTAAATTAGGTTAGAGATATAGACTATGCGATACATAGTTTTATTTTACATTAAAAAAAATTGTACAATTAAAATGAAAGTTTGACATTCCTACTAACTAAGACAATTGCGCTTCTTCGAGTTTTCACTCTAGAAAAAGGATAATTAAATATTTTAAAATAGGTTATCGAATGGCCGACTTTTCATGTCAAGCCGACTTTACACCAATTTACGGTACCTTGTCGATTTTTGGATTTCGAACGGGCTGCTCATCCCAAGGTCTACCTTGTGCCATGTGCTTCTTGAACTTTTTTTATCGCTTCCCAAACTAGTAAATATCTGATATAAATAAACTAAATTTGCCGGCGGTTGGAGGAGCAGGATCGCGCAGGCATGTTTTTTCTATTATTTCAGCTTTTAATGTGTAGTCTTTTTGGCGCTATAGCGTGACTGCGATTTGATTTCTACTAGGGTTCGTTGATTTATTTTAACTTATTCTCAACTAAAGTCTACAATGCAGAAATAAGACGTTCGACTAATTTTAATTATTTAAAAATGTAAAAGTTTATTAGTTCTTTGTCTCACTCAGAAATAACGAGCTGTGCAGAGTGTTTATGAGAAGGAATAAGGAATGATGATTTTAATTATAAATGATATAATAGATTCGCATAAATGTTACTTTCATAATATATCCAATTGAAAAATGAACATTAACTTACGCCATGCTCCATAAAATGAAGTGCAATATTTTTCATCAGATGGACATTCCACGACATCTTCCAATTTATTGCACTTCTCCTGACTTGATCCATATGCGAAACACTTATAGCATTTTCTACTATATATATTAGGTGCACATACTAAAATGCAAAGGTAATTTTTATCACATTTAAAAATACATACATAACGTAAGAAAAAATAAAATCTGGTAGTACTTGTTTTGTTGAATTTTTATATGACTCTCATAGAAAAGTATAAGTATGCCCATAATACAACATTTGACTAAATGCGTTAGTGGTAAGCTAGCAACTATAAAACTTACAAGGATATTTTAATTGTATACATCTTAGGGCGAAACGGCGCATCGTATGAGGCTTTGGATTGTCAACTTCTCGAACAGCATAAATCATAATATTTGATTATTTTTTCTTTCAGTTTTTCACTTGCATTCTCTAATCATTTTCGCAAATAATGTAAACATTGAAACTCTATCAATTGTTAAAATTGAATAACAAACGTGTCCTCACATACGTATTTAGAGATACAATAAGTTAAGAAATCAGCAAGTTCGTGTTATTACTTTATAACGGTTATTTTTCCGGCTGGAAAAAGGTTATAAAAAAAATCAAAATAATCTACGCAATTAGCTCGAACAACATAATATATTTCTCAACATAAAGGGGCTGTACATAGAAGCGGGGGGGGGGGCGATTAACAAAGAAACTCGATAGCAAAAAGGGGTGGATTCGGAATCACGCGAAGGGAAAAATTTCTTTTGAAATGACCGGTTATAAAAGGGAAGAGCGAAGGGAGTGACAAAATTATAAGCGGGGCGGCCGGCGGTACTCACGAATTCGGCTCAGTGAGACGTGGTGACGGTCCACTCGGGACGGCAAAGTTCTCTTCCTGGTGTCTGCACGGAAAAAAGTCCGCGCATATACAGTCAGGGCAGCGAGTGCGCTGGTAATAGGGATCCCGCCTTTCCGTAACAACAATGGTGCACCGACCATGAGAGTACGGCGCTGTGAGCGCCACTGGAAAGGACGAACCCTCTCCATTTAAATACGAGGCTGAGTGAGCATCAGTTTTTTGAGTGCACACGAGCATCAAGATTCACATTAGGGTTACACGGAAAAACTTTTGGGAGCGCTGCTCACCCAAACCGGGCGAGTAGCGCGGCACTTTTAACTTTTCAAATGATGATTAAAAATATAAGAGCGTAAAAATAAATCTTTTTCTGAATAAATATGGATTCATACAATCATTAAGAAAGTTTATGCACTATTTTTAGACCATCAAATTACTTATATGGTTTATAAAGATCGTTAAACGCGTAAAAATCGGCACTTTTTCCATTTTAACGCTTACGTATCAAAAACAGAGCAAAATAGAGTAAAATTGCACTAAGCTTTTCTGTAGAGCATGAAATTTCCTACAAAAAAGTCAGTGGCAGCCCTAGTCTAATATTAATAGTTTAGCCAGAAATAACACTGGAACGTCAACTTGCAGTTTGATCGATAACCAATGTAAAATATTCGGAATATTCTGTTTAAATTCGTGTTTTCTTTCTGGCCAAACTATTAATATTACACTATCGCTGTCCCTGACTTTTTTGTAGGAAATTTCACGCTCTACAGAAAAGCTTCAGTGCAATTTTACTCTTTTTTGCTCTGTTTTTGATACGGAAGCGTTAAAATGGCGGCGGAGATGGCGTTCCTCCTTGAGGTAGTTTTTCCTCCAAAACGGTGGACTTCACTTCCAATTCAATCATTGGCTCGCTTTCTTTTAAACGTATTTGATCACTCGGATTTAGATACGCCCAGGTTGACGTTAGCACGACGAAAATGTTTTACCGCTCGATTTCAAGTCCGCACGGCGAATGTGTCGGGGACTCGGGGCTCTCGCCAGGCTGCAACAAAAGGGAGAACGCGGCATCAGGTCTGCCGTTGAGTTTTGCCGAGGGACGACTGTCGACTCGGGCCTGAAATGGTGGAGGCAACGAGAGTTGCCGTACGTACAAGGAGGCACGCACGAAAAGAGGGGGAGAGAGTGAGACGGACGCAGCGACGGCAGCCTGAGTCCGACAGAGAGAGGGGCCTGCGAATTACAGGCGTACGAAAGAAGGGGCATCGGCACGCGGGCGCGCTGTATATGGAACGTCCGGTTGTCGTTCGAACGACTTGGGACTGCTTAGGACGGCTGGCGAGAGCATAGCCGTGGTGGGGAAACGGAAGCGAGCATCGGTTCCTTGCGTGTCGCTGTTGCGACGAACGTCGAGGCGAAGACGCCGCATGGAAAAATCCAGCGAGGGGAGAGGGCTCGTGGCTCGTGCGTCGAGAACGTGCGATGGACGCATGCAGAGGAAAAGCGGTCGTCCCGGGCGGCCAATTTGATTTTTTCGTTTTCCGGACTCGGCGAATCGTAGTTTTTGAACCGTTGTTAATTGTTGAATCGTAGTCGGACAACAAAGTTAATAAAAAGGAATATTTCAGAAGAAATTAAAAGTGTTTTCGAAATCCGATCAAGTGACCTCGCAACTTACAGTGTCTCAGAAATGGGATAGAATCATGCGCGCTTTGGGTTGGATCAGTTTGGATCAGTGTTGGATTAATTCCGAAAAAGAAGAGGAAAATAATTTATTCGGAAAATTATTTTGAAATAACCGTTAATACTAATGTTTTCATTTCGAAAAGGACAGTTTATCATTTCCTGGAAACGTTGACCTTGTTTTGTTTCGGTGTGTGACCTTCACTTTAAAAAATGAAAATGAAATTTACACAGCAGTGGTAAATTTCATTCATGAAAGTTTGGTAATATCACTACATTGAGCGTTGATATTTTACCGAAGTGAGGTTAGAGTTTTACCGCCGGTAATTTTTCGAGCCCACGATAAACGCAGTAATTTTACAATCGGAAGGAAATATACAAGAATACATACAACATTACATTTTCCTAGTAAAAATAGGAAACGTGTCGTAATATTAATACTTTAACATTGCGATTCTACAGGTGTAAATTATAAAATTATTTAGTGGATGGTAAAAATGTCCTGTCAATCTGTGATTTTATGCTCCGTGATGTAACCACTGATTAGTAGTGCCACAATGACATAAAATCGAACCGAAAGCTTGCCAAACAAACCGGCATCAATTCATTCGTCGCGTAACGTGCCTCGAAGGTGTTTGTACGATTGGAAAATAGAAATCCACCATTACGATTATTGTTTATTGTTAGTTATTGTTATTCATTGTTGTTGATTGTTATTTTCAATTTTTAAAATTTAAGACCGGATTGTTAATCAGTGACCCCCAAAACCCCCCAGTAAGAAATTTCAGCTGTTTTCCATATAAGGAAAAATGTATGCTTCAAAGGGTTAATTGCATGTCACGTTTTTTCTTTGGAAAATTATCATTAATTATTTATGTTTTCACCCATTAAGTTTTTTTTAACATTGGACGCCGGAAAATTAATGCATCCTATAAATAGGCCTTTTCATTTAAGGATTTAAGGCTCTTTCGATTCTAGTTGTTTTAAGCACATTTCATACTGTATAAAAGTAATGTATTACGTATATAAGCTCGGAAGAAACAAATTACAATCCTGAAATGAGGATGCCTATTAAAACTAGAATTAATGTGTAAATTTCATCGTTGGGTTGAAATTTTACAACGCGAGCCGGAAAATTGCCCATAACCTGTAAAAACTACGGTTAACCTACAAATTTAATCGTTCGATTGGAATTTTACAACACGGGCTGGAAAATCGCCCATAACCTGTAAAATGTTGTTGTCCGAAAATAAAAGTTTGAGACTAGGTAGTGATTTTACATTCCGGTTGTAAAATCACTGCGTTAGAGGTTGATAATTTTCGAGCCCACGCTCCACGTTGTAAATTTACACGATTTTTTTTACAGTGTTGTTTGTTTTGGTGCGTCACCTTGTTGATTGTTTACCGCTTGGGTTGTGAAGCTCCTTTGTTTAATTTGGGGTGTTCAAAGTTTAAATATTTTGAGAACGGTTGCTGACTATTTCAACTGAAAATGGATAACTTATTTGAAGCATATAGAAAAAGACTGTTTGCTTTGTCGGAAGCACAATTGCGAGCAGAAGCAAGAGAAATGGAAATCAACGAGGAGGGACCACGTGATCGGATTTTTTATGCACTTCTGGATAATTTTGCAAGGAATGGGTTAGGAAGAGGATCATTGGGTCAAGATGAAGGTGTTTCAAGACCGGTTTCAGAGGATGTTCAACCGCAACCCCAAGACGAAAGTGGACAACCGTATGCAAATGGTCAAGAGATCCGGCAGATGATGCGATTGATGCAACAACAGATGGAAACCCAGAACCAGTGGATGGCTCAGCTCACGAGAGTTATGACAGCGACGATGGGAACAGCAGCGTCTACTTCTTCATCTGGTGGATTTACTGAAAGGCGATCAGGTTCAATAGAAAACGGTACACTAAATGGAGGTAACTTAGTGAAAATTATATGTCCACAAATTCCTATTTTTTATGGGACAGAAAAAGAAAATGTTATAAAATGGACTGAGCGAGTTGACTTTATTAGAGAGCTCTATAGGGTCTCATCCGAGGCACTATTATTGGCTGCCACGAGTCGGTTGGCTGGAGTAACTGAGCGGTGGTATGCTCGACAACCCGCAGATGTAATTGTGTCTTCGGTACAAGTTAAAACAGGACTCATTAATTATTTTCGACGTAGATTGTCTTTTACTGCGGCCATGGCTAAGATTAATGAGCGAGTGTGGCATAACGCACGAGAAAAGTTTATTGACTATGTTAACGATAAACTCACTATTATGCAATTTGTAGATTTACTATGTTGGATTTACGTGATGGGTTTCATCAGATTAGCGTGCACCCTGAAAATACCAAATATTTTTCTTTCGCTACGTGTGATGGTTCGTAAAGTTGCCCTTTGGGTTTGCAGATGCGCCTGCAGAATTTCAAAAAAGGATTTTGCAAATTTTGCAACCCCTTATTCGAGCAGAGAAACTGCAGATTCACATGGATGATATGGTTATTGCAACGAAATCGGTGGAAGAAAATTTGCAGATCCTAGAAGAAGTTCTCATAACCCTTATAAGGTACAACTTCGAACTGAATTTGACTAAGTGTCGATTTTTGGAAGAACAAATTGAATATCTAGGATATCTTATTTCTGAAAGTGGAGTTACTATGAGTCAGCGCCATATCTCGGCAATTCATGATTTCCCTGTTCCAAAGTCGAAACGTGCATTACAAAGCTTTTTAGGTTTAGCTTCTTATTTCCGTCGGTTTATTAAAGACTTCTCTGTGAAGGCTGATCCTCTGCACCGTAAAGTTAGAGGCAAAGCAGATAAAATCGAGTGCGATGATGAATTTGTGAATGCGTTCAGGAATTTGAAAAAAGAGTTGACGACTTATCCTGTAGTGCGACTGTATAATCCGATGGCTGAGACCGAGCTTCATACAGACGCGAGTAGTTTAGGTTTTGGGGCCATTCTGCTCCAAAAGCAATCCGATGGAAAGTTTGCTCCCATAGCATATTTCAGTAAAGCTACTTCGGATGTTGAAAAACGCTACCATAGCTTCGAACTAGAAACGTTAGCGATAGTAAAAAAGCTTTGGAACGATTTCATGTGTATGTGCAAGGGATTAAGTTTAAATTAGTTACAGATTGTAATTCCTTAGTTTTAGCTTTAAAAAAAAATAAACATTAATCCTAGGATTGCTAGGTGGAATTTGGCGTTCCAAAACTACAGCTTCGAAACGGTGCATCGAGATGGAGCAAAGATGGCTCATGTTGACGCGTTAAGTAGAGTAGTCTACATGATAAATGTACTGTCATTTGAGGATGAGTTGTTGTTTAAACAATTATCCGATACATCCTTGCAAAAGTTGGCTGGGATAGTTGAAACCAAAGGTAGTGATAGTTTTACGTTAGTAAATGGTATGCTTTTTAGAGATGATCGACAATTATTTGTAGTGCCGGAGTGTATGATCAGTAATATATTGCGCATTTATCATGATGAGGTAGGTCATGTTGGTATTGAAAAGACAATTAAAGGGGTGTTTGGCCATTAATGGTTCCCCAACATGAAGCATCAAGTAAAAACTCATCTTGATAACTGTGTAAAATGTTTACAGTTCTCACTGTCTAATAATCGACGGGAAGGGGAAATTCAGGAAGTGGATAAGGGTACGATCCCTTTCGAAACATTACACCTTGATCATTTTGGTCCTCTGGAAGCATCCTCTGATGGATTTAAGCATATCTTGGTCATTGATGCTTATACAAAGTACGTGTGGTTATTCGCTACCAAGTCAACCGATGCTAAGGAATTGACACTGCATTTAACTTATTTGTTTAATCTATTTGGTTCACCACAGCGTGTTATTTCTGATAGAGGAGCAGCCTATATATCAGATGAGTTAGATCGGTTTTTATCACCGCGGAAAGTTGAACATAGCTTAGTAGCAGTGGCAGCTCCGTGGGCTAATGAAATCAACATTAGCTAAAATGGTCGATGAGTTACCAGATTGGAAAACACACGTTTAAGAATTTTTCCTTTGCTATTTAATGGCACCATAGAATTTGACCATGCACATGACCTTGAAAGTTATTCCAAGGTCAAGTTAATATTTTAAATAGAAACCCCTATTTTTTGTCACGGATTCGGAAAGAGCGGGAAATTTTTCGTCTGAATACGATTCAACCGATATTTTTTTCAAAGTCACTTCAAGGTGAAACTTAAAAGTTCACGTAACGGCGAATTACCTCAGCGGTAGTGCATTTTAGGAGAAAATGTTACAGACAAAAGTTCAAGGTGATATTAATGGTGATATTAATTTTGACCTCGACCATTATTTTGGAGTTCATTTCAAGGTCAACTTCAATTTTTCAATTTGGAACCACTTTTTAGAGCGGAGAACGCACCCGCACACTCACACACACATACAGGTGACGTCGAGGGGAACCACCTGAACAAAGCACCCCGAAGAGATGTAAACCCGACCGTGCAACCTCCACGCGATACATCTTGGGTAATACTAAAGCCGTCAGTGGCATTGAAAATAGTGTAAAAATGTTATACGGTATTTATAAACGTATCGGATTTAGACAATTTTTATATTTTTAGCCCGGAACTATGATATTGCATTGCACTCTGGAAACTCTTTTAACCGATCAGCAAATTCCTGTAGCTTCTATTTAGGATTTACTTGTGAATTTCAAAATGGCAGCTTCGCATTGTAGAAAATATTTCAATCGATGTTGGGAATCCCAAGCAGCTTTTAGAAATGTGCTCTTTCCGAATCCGTGACAAAAAATATTGGGTTTATGTTCAAGGTCAATTTCAATAGTACCATTGAATAGCCAGGGAGATATTCTTAAACTTTTGTCTGTAACATTTTCCCCAAAAATGCACTCCCGCTGAGGTAATTCCTCGTTATGGAAACTGTTAAGTTTCGCCTTGAAATGACCTTGATCAAAATATCGGTTGTATCTTATTCGGACGTAAAATTTTCCGCTCTTTCCGAATCCGTGACAAAAAATAGGGGTTTCCATTTAAAAAAACAAACTTGACCTTGAAATTACCTTCAAGGTCAAATTCAATATCATCGTTAAATAGCCAGGGAAAAATAATAAAACTCATGTCTGAAACTTTTTTTCGGCAAAAGCATTCCTTTCAAGATAATCAGTGGGGAAGTTAAAATGGGTCACCCTGTATATACAATATATATTAGTAAATCGCAGTTCTCGCGCTACCAGACGGAAATACAAGAAAACACGATCTCGTTATGTAAAATACAAAATATCTTTATTAAAGTGTGTGCAGCGACGACAATTTTTGATACGACCGACCGCGACGACCCGCTTTTGATGAATTTCGGAAAACGAAAGAGGGTGGGGCTTGAGTCTTGAGGAGACGCTCGTTTTTATAGAAGCTCGTTGCTAGGCACATAAACGGACGGTTGTCAAGGAACGTTTTTCATTTATTTTTTGTACTTTCCGATCCATGTAGGAATTTCGATCACGGAGCGAATTTAGATCATCGATTTTCATTTCTTTCATTCCATTTCTCCTTCGATTCCTCACTTTCTCTCTCTCTCTCTCTCTCTCTCTCTCTCTCTCTCTCTCTCTCTGTCACTCCTACGGAAGATAATAGACATCTATTCCTGGATGTGCTACCAAAATGTACCAAACCATAAATTCCTGCGTCAGTAAGTTACCGACTGTTAATCTCCGGGTTACGCACCTTTGGACTTCTTGTTTCCCGGGTTCCCAGCCATGGCAGATATTGCCGTCCCGAGTCGGGCGCTTTTCAGCATCCGAGTACTCTCCATCCGAAAGCGAATCGCCAGCAGCAAATGTACCATACTCCAAAATAGAGTCCTATGTCTTATTTCGAGTTGTACATGGTTGTACCCGTTGTACCAAACTCTTTACTCCAAAAATGAATGAAATCTCCGACTCCGAAACACGCCACGTTCCGACTCCGAATTTCGACCAAGTGCTGACTCCGAAATGCGCCCCCGTTCCGATTTCGAAATTCCTAGCTCCATTTAAATATGTCAATAGTTCAAGACGATTTGAGGATATTACATCGAATAGCGTCTCCTCAAGTCTCCAGGGGTGTTTACAATTATTTGATATTACTCCGTTTCGTCCATGTCGCTATACATGAAGGGCCCGTACATAGAACCTACAGGTACCCTTATTGCGGCTGCAGCCGACTTCTTTGTGGAGTACCCCCATTCGGGGGTGGGTAAACCTTCGGAAAAGCTACGACATCGAGAAAAAAAATTTCATCACACTAGTTTTGTATATTTTTGCCCCCTGATTACGAATATGACAAAAAAAATCGGCGCTCTGCTATAGAGAAGCCACGATCTTGAAAAAACACCTAAAAATTGTGTTTTTTTTTAGTTTTTTCCATTTATCTTAAAAAATATAAATCGGATGAAAAAATATTTCAAATAAAAAATGTAGAGCACAAAATTCTTAACAAAAAAGGTATGATACATAATTTTCGTAATCTTAACACAAAGCTCGCAAATGAGCAATGAAAGTGACCGTAATGGATTTCAGCGAGGTAAAGTCTCCGCAAATAACTAAATAACTTGTAACGGTTTGTTGTATAGACCCACATTTGCATGGTCGGAGGTTAGGTTAGTATAAAAGGGGGGTGTGGGGGGCGGAGCCCCCCAGCACGCAGGCACCCTCGTGTTTCACGCATTTGCTTTCGAACTGTAGGAGAATGCCAATTGTACATTCTGAACATAATTCTCGAAACTCGGGGGTGCTTGCGTGCTGGGGGGCTCCGCCCCCAGACCCCCCTTTTATGCTAACCTAACCTCTAACCATGTAAACATGGGTAACAATTGCTTTTATACATAATCGCTTTACCTTGCAGAAATCTATTACGGTCACTTTCATCGCTCATTTGCGAGCTTTCTGTTGAGATTACGAAAATTATGTACTTAACCTTTTTTGCAGAGAATTTTGTGCTCTACAATTTTTAATTGAAACATTTTTTCATCCGATTTGTATTTTTCATGATAAATGAAAAAAACTAAAAAAAAAACACGATTTTTAGGTGTTTTTTCAAGATAGCGGCTTCAGCGTAGCAGAGCGCCGATTTTTTTTGTCATATTCGTAATCAGAAGACAAAAATACACAAAACTAGTATGGCACAATTTTTTTTTGCGATGTCGTAGCTTTTTCGAAGGTTTACCGGGGGGTGTAGTGGCGTGGGGAAAACTGCAGAAAAACCCACGCCCAGGCACCGCAAATAATAATTTCGATTCAACTTTTAGTTTGTACACGCTCCACCCGCCGTTAAAATGTAAAACTTAATATAACATTTTTTTAACTCCGTGCGCGAAGTATCCATTTGCGCACTGCACTTCGCATACTCAAATCAGTGCGCGAAAAATTTCTCTCACGGAGTCAAAAAAAATAGTATACTTCGTGCACTTGTATCGTAATATACTATTTTTTCTTTTTAGCATACATACTTTTAAATCCAATAAGCCCCCAAGATGATCGATTCACTCCACATTTTGCATCGCAGGCTCCGCTACCATGATAGGAGTTTTGAGTTCGCCGCTTCGTCCTAGTTTCTACTATATACAGGGTCGACATCAGCCACCGGGTCCTAGGCTTTCCATGTGAAAGAAGTAATTACATCAGCCGACTAATCACGCGGTATTTAGGCCTTGTCGGCTTTGCTACAATTCTTAATTCTGTTTATTTATAAATTAGGAGTTAAAAGACCGTTGCAAAACCTAATTACCATGAGACTAATCGACTGAAGATCTAGTTACTTCTTTAACGTGGGGTGCCTATGACCCGCTGGCCGAGGTCCACTATGTATATAGTATCCCAATTTTGAACGTCTTTATAGGACGTAGCATTGGAAGTAACATTGAACGTCAGTTGACGTAACATTCGACGTCATTTAATGTAACATTCGATGTCGCATTACACGTCATTTTTTTTACTGGATAGGGAATCTTGATGCTATGAACTGTATACATAATTAATAAATAAGTTATTTTCGTAGAATGGGGATTACAGTTCACTTTATTTGTTACAAAAACAATATGGGCTTAACGTTCCAACCTCTTGATGTCCTCTACAGAGGCGTCTATTAAATATTTTTACAATACTAATTGTGGGTGCACAGTTGAGTAACTCTGCGCATTAAGT
Source organism: Trichopria drosophilae (assembly GCA_030407085.1). Classification (NCBI taxonomy): domain Eukaryota; kingdom Metazoa; phylum Arthropoda; class Insecta; order Hymenoptera; family Diapriidae; genus Trichopria; species Trichopria drosophilae. Next base: position 138,191,012 of record CM059584.1, on the reverse strand, counting down.
TAAATAAATATTTGTTTTCGATTGTAAATGATTTACCGTGATTTTTACAGATTTTTCTTATTCAACCATATGTACGAGTTGTGTAAATTAAAAAAATTGTTTTAATGTCTTAATTGTGAGTATTGCAGTTGTCTTTAAAAGAATGTTAATCAATGTAATGAAACGGCTGCAATGTTTTCGATGTGCAAGTACTTACATAAACATAAAAATATGCCTGCGATTAGGTTTGAGGAACTGCGTCCCATAGCGCCATGAAGTGTTGATAATACTATAGCCGTTTCCAATAGTTTTATAGGGCAATAAAATTAGCTTTTTGCCGCCAGAAATGTTATATTTAAATTCGATTTGTAGTTTTTATATTTTGCTACTACAATAGGCAACTGCAACTGCAATATAAAATGCAGTAAAATTGCAAATGTAAAATAATTTTAATACAGATTATATTACTCGTCACGGAGTTTATCTGATCTCAAACACGATTTATCATATATACCATATATACATATATAAATAAGTATCGAGATATATATATATATTTATTTATGACATATTGATATTAAGCTATGTTAAGTTGCAGCTATATTACCCAAGATTACGTGTAATACGATGTTAACTATTTTTGCTATTCCTATGTTATATTCCTATATTTACCGTACAAATGTCACGGGCTACATTTCGCATATAAGTGATCAATAGTTTCATTTTCTAAAGTATATTGCGTATGTCGTTGTAATTATTGCAAAAGTAATAACACAACCCAAGTTCAATACAAGTCTATATATAGATCTATATATCCATTTCAATACAAAAAGAAATCGATATATGACCCAAAGCATAGACCACGTGAGATTTTTAAGGGGTTTGGATAAAAAATTCTATGCAAATGAAGTTACAAATTGGAGGTTTCCTTTTTTTCGCGACAAATTACATGGGATGCAGCATTTTTCGATAAAAACAAGGTATATTAATAATAGTAATAAATTCAAATTTGGTGGGTTTTATCTGGCAACGCAATTGGTGGTGATTGCATGAATCAAACATTTCAACATGGTTGAAATATTTTCCGAGCGCCATCTGCCAGAATGATTTCGAATAGAATTCATTACAATTTTGCAAACTCAAAATTTATATAAAAAATTGTAAATTAGATATTACTGACTTTGATTTCTTACCCTTGGAATAACCCAGAGCTAACGACGAGGACGAAGTAAGTTGGTAGCTACACTTTTTTTATACTTTTGTATACCTTTTTTCGTTTTTTCTTTTTAATGAACAAATTATAAAACATTATTTTTCTTGGCGCCGTTACATAATGTTACATTGCAAGTTTCGCATATAAACCTTGTCTTTATAGGTTTTTCTTTCTTACTACAATGGGCGAGAAACGTCTTGTTGAGGCGACAATTACAGGCATGTGGGCTGCTTGATGCTTCTTAAAGAATAATCTTAAATCTTAAAGATACTTGAGGCTTCTTTGTATTTGAAGCAGGTGCGTTTCTTTTTCTTCCTTTGCTTGAAGGTAATTTATTGGCGACTAACTGATCTACAAGTTGTAATGGAAACCTTTTTTATGTCTTAGGCTTCAGAGGTCCTTGGACGTGCAATCTTTACTCATGACCTAAAATTCTAATCTTGGATCATTTTGAATATTGGAATTCCGACGCCATATTAGTAATCAGCGATGCCAACTCCTCCCCCCCCCCCCCTGTTCCCAATTTCAAGCAATATTTTCCTAATTTGGTTCGCCATCTTGGGCTCAGAAAGCTACCGAGTAATAAATTCCAACTGTTTTCCATGTAAAGAAAAATGTGTGCTTCAAAGAGTTAATCAGCATTTACATTGAATTGATGTTGTTGTTACTCTTGACTAACATGAAAATTTTCCTTTTTGCAGGTGACATGATCATATGATCATAATGATTTGAAAGAGACGAAGTGTTTCAGTGCATCGTAGATTATACAAGCCACCGATTGTCAATCGACGAAAAGAATTATGAAATAGTAAATATGTATTTTAACACTTAATCCCGACGTCAGGGTCGTTTTCGACCCATAGAAAATTCAATTTCTCTTATTGCTGTGGAAATTCAAAAATTCCTCTACATAATATTCGATTATTGAAAGGCCTTCAGAAATTTATGTAGGTACAACTTGAAATCAAATTCTGGACAAATCATATACAAATTGTCCTTTCTAAATTACAAAATCTGCTCTTTAGAGTTGACTTTAAGAATAATTCCTGAAAATGAAAATTTATAGATAAAAATGTGATGTCATTTTGCAACATAATTCTGTATTTTCTATGTTTTTTTACAAAATGAAAGTAATTTACTGAGATTAATGAAGATCATTTCCAGCTTCAACAATGATGCAGATTGATGGCAATAGCTTTCATAGATATATAGAATACACGGTCAGACTGTAAACCAGCTTAGTGGTGCTGTGTCTCGCCTTTTACTTATACATATTCAGTTAGTAAGTAAACTCTCCGATGTATATAGTGTATTCCTGATACAAGTAATAAAGTCGATTATTATTATTATTATTTTTTTTTTATGGAGGGGGGAAATGCATTAGGCACCATGAGGGGTTGAAGATGTTGTGTAACCTCCGTGTGTCGGACTCCCTCACCTTTGATGTTAACGGCAAGGTTTACCGACTAAAACCCTAACCTCCCTTGGCCCTCTATAATCCACTTGTGCAGTCTGCAGCAGAAAAGTGGCTCCGATATCCATCTCCTCCGCTGCAGATTGCACCGGACCATTTCTTTTGGAACTGTAACCACTCCCTCTACCATCGGGTTAGTGGTTACAGGATATCGTGTGACCTCAGTAGACGGACAGATCCCAGCAGCACTGCTTTCTGCATTCGGCCTGCGATGGAATTTGCATGTTCTCGACAGGCCGGAATGCTTCTAATGTTTTAGAGGAAAGTTGGTCTCATTCCTCCCAGCACTCCAATTATCAGCACGACGAGCTTGATTTTGAACCCTCGATACAGCTTGCGAATCTCGAACAGGAGTTCCTGATATTTCATCCGTTTTTCGTTCTCTTTGCTGACTATATTTGTTTCTGCTAGTGCAGAAAACTCGATGACGAAGATGGATTTGTCATCGAAGTCAACAAGGACGATGTCAGGCTTATTGGCTGATATTTGCCTGCTCGTCGGGAACGGGTAATTCCAGTATATTCGGTACGACTCATTCCCGACTACGGATTCAATATCAGTGGGGACGTACGGCAAAACTGGGGTTGCATCAATACCATAAGTGCTGCGAAGGTGGTAATACAGCACTCGAAGAGCCGCATTGTGACGTTCGATGTATGCTGAAACTGCATATATTGGGCATGCTGCCAAAAGATGCATTAGTGTCTCAGCATGACATCTACACAGTCTACAAAGCGTATTCTGTACCGCCTGGTGTAAGATGTTCTGGCGATACGCTAAGGTATTGATGACCCAATCCTGGCATGCGAAGATAAAACCCTCGGTCTCGGATTTCAAGCCGACTGATCTTAAGAAGGAGAAGATCATCTCTGCCGACAAGCCAAGTTGTTGGACATTTCGAAAGAATTGTCCATGCAATGGCTTGTCGATATGCCTTCCCTCCAACATACGGAGTTGTTCCTTCGGTATGCCCTGAGACGCACTGGGCACAGATTGATGACTGATTCAGCCTCCTGTGCACCACTACGTCCCACGTTGAAAACCAGACCGAGGTTTCGCGCCGCTCGTTCCGCTGCGTTGTACAAAAACGCCCCCTTCCCCTGAATTTCATGCTGATGTACTAGCATCATCAGGGGATCCTCCGTTCGATTAATCACGTCGCAAGCTGTCTCGAGGACCAATCGGTCATGCATACACTCCAGGCTTAAAAGGCCACGACCTCCCATATTTCGGAGCAAATACAGTCGTTCCACGGAAGATCTTGGATGCAAACTGCGTTGCATACAAATCATCTTCCGTGTGCTTCGGTCAAGATCCCTTAGCTCGTCAACGTTCCACTTCAGTGCTCCAAAAGAATAGAGCACTGGTGATACGGCCAACATATTCGTGGCTGCCACCTTATTTCTCCCGGTCAATTCTGATGACCAGATCTGACGGAGAATGCGCCGGTATTTCTTCATCATGGTGGTTTTAGCAGCCTGCACATCCTGGACATGCCTTTGAGGTACGCCCAGGTATGTGTAGGCTTCTTCGGCGCTAAGGTGGCGGATGACATTTCCGTTGACGAGCTCCATATCGTTGTTATGGGAGCCTGACCTTCCTCTGTGCAAATGAACGACTGCACACTTGTCCAATCAGAATTCCATGCCGATATCTATCGAGTATGTGAGGGCGATGTTCAGAGATCGATGTAATTGATCTTCGCCTGATGCGTATAATTTAAGATCGTCCATATAGAAAAGATGGGTGATCTTATGTACACGTTCACCAGGCGGTCCACACATGTACCCTTGAGATTTCCGGAGAGCAACGGATAGAGGCAATAGTGAGATGCAGAAGAGCAGAGAACTCAGAGAATCTCCTTGATAGACACCTCTTTGGAAGTGAACCAGTCTAGACATGGTTCGACGCTTGTCCGATGTCATGACAAAGCGTGTTTTCCAAAGAGGCATCAGGGCTTCTACAATTCTCACTATGTTTGGGTGGACATGGAGGCGTTTGAGCAACAAGCTTAAAAGCTCGTGCGATGTTGAGTCATACGCCTTCATGTAATCCAGCCAGGCTATCGACAGGTTACGCTTGTACTGGACTGCGCCCTGACAAACACTCCTGTCGATAAGCAAGTTGTCCTTGCAGCCGGATACACCCATTTTGCAGCCTCGTTGTTCTACTATCCGTTGCCACACCGGTTTCACGGATTTCTCAATACGTTCGTTCAAGATGTTAGTGAACAATTTGTATAACGTATTGAGACACGTGATCGGTCTATGGTTTTTCGGATCGGACAAGTCTCCCGATTTTGGGATCAGTGTCGTTCCGCCCTCCACCAGCCAGTGCGGAATGGGTTGGTCTCCATTTATGTAAGAGGTGAATATTCGGGCTAGGTGTTGATGGACAGAAGTGAACTTCTTCCACCAATAGTTGTTAATTCCATCCCAGCCCGGCGAGGAGAAATTCCTCGCTCCTATGATGGCATTTTTCACCTCTAAAGCACTGACGGGTGGGCAATCTTCACTTTGTTGTGTGACTTCGTCGCACAACTCGGTGAAGATTTCAATACCTGGAGTGTCTGCATTAAGCCTAGATGTTCTCTCGTAGATGCTCCCCCAGAATTCCTCAACTGCGGCCATCGACGGAAACTCGCTTGAGGCTGCGATGCGATGTTTGAAGAGGTTGGAAGGACTCGTCCAAAATATTGAGTTTTGTCGAACTCCTTCTTCCCGTCTTTGCAGCCTCTTTTTGGCATCGGCCAAAACCCGAATTTTATCCGCTAAACGTTGCTTGATGTTGAGCAACTTCAGCTTATTCAGTGTGTGATAGTACGTCCGCAGTTGTTGTGCGAACTTCTTGACTTTAGCCGTAAATGAACGGTCAGGTGTTAAATAGTCGATCACACACTGAATTCGGGAAGCGAGTTTCCGTGTCAGCCGAATCTTACCGTTCAATTGAGACATGCATTTTGTAATCTGCCGACTCCCCGATATTTGTGTCAGATTTCGCGGAGTCACCAGATCACTTGCAGCCTCGTAAACGGCACAATTGACCTGCCACAGGTCGCAGTCATCTGGAAGAGCATCCAGAAGTAGGCTATTTGCTCTGTCTAATTCTCGTTGTTTAGGCAAAATTTTCGTTGTCAAATTTTTCCTAAACACGAGTGTCGTGCTTTCATAATGTGGAGCATCTCTCTCAGCACCGCGTACGGGCTCAGTTGTTATTGCCCGCACATCCGGTACCGGTTGACAGCTGGGAACAACGAAACCTGTCCGCCTCAGATAGGCCACATAATCTCTCAGTTGTTGTTGAGAAAAGCGATCTGCCAGTTCGGGATGCATTCCTGCAAACCGACTATGCATTCACGCCATGTAGCCCCTCTGTTGCGGATAGCTCTCCTCGTAGCAGCGCATTAGATCTTGCCTGAGATCCTCCGTCCACTGAAATCGTCCGTGGGCATTCGTTGGTCGTTGTCCCGGGACACCCGTTTCGGCTCCTCCACCTCGGGACTGGGCTGCATCCGAAGCAGCCCGATGGTCAGGAGCCCTGCGCGTTCTATTCATAGTAACCGCAAATACAGGGAGTAGGGTGGTTAGCCCTACCCCCCGTTTTTATGCCTCTCTCGTTTGTTTCTTACCTCGCCATCCACTGGGGTTGGTTACCCAATCTCTGGCAAGGTTGCTAAGAGTTCAGGGCGCACACACGCACGCACGCACACACCGGTGATTGCAAGGGGAACCATCTGAACAAAGCACCCCGAAGAGATGTAAATCCGACCGAGCAACTTCCACGCGGTGCATCTTAAACTTTGAGGGCTCATAATTCAGGCAAATCTCATCGAAAAAGAGCTCATAATATGCGTTTTGAAAACGTCTCGACGTTATCTACAAGAATCTGTAATTCAAAATATGGGGTTCTATTTAAAAAAATGAAGTTGACCTGGACCTGACGTTTACAAGGTCATACAAGGTCAAATGATTAGTAGCGTCAAATGCGTCTTTTTAAACCTTATAACTTTTATTCAAAATATTTTCTTCTAAAATGCATTGTTTTCGATATATTTAGGTGTTTCCAGACATTTGGTACGCCCTGTATAACAACACTTCAATCTAGCCATTTCCCCACACTTTTACTGGTCACGGCATCTTTTGCGTGGCTTTTCTCAGTCAAATATTGTCCGATTTCAATAATTTTTTTTTAAAATTATACAGAATTTTGTGCTCTACAGCGTTGATAGTAACTATTTTTACCAGAAAATGACGCCGGAGCGAGATAATTCACAAAAACAATTTCAGAAATACGCATTCTTTACTTTTGAGCTCCTAATTTTTTTAAATATTCATTTTACGAAAAAAAGTTTCAAACAAAAGTTGTAGAAAATTTAATTCTGAACAAAATTTAAATCTCAATCGTCGATGATGAGTGCTTACTTCTTATTGCTATGTAAGTGGGTCCGGAATATGATACTGCATTAGGACACCCCATACAATCATTTTTTTTTTTATATTTATTCCTGCATAAACCGATGGAATGAGCTTATGGCCCGGGGCAACAACCCAGGGATATAAAGGCCACTTGTTCCATTCCCAGAATTGAGGAAATTGTTTCCAGACTTCTAATTGACGGAATGCAGAAAGGTTGATCTGTATGGCCCCTATGCAGATCAGATTCAGCTCTACAAAGTTTCACAGGAACCGTTGTGACATGTCTTCGACCTTCCAATGTACTCACATTTCTGGGTAATAATCGCAAATACGTTGCGCTTCTTGAAATAGTAAGACCCTGTTAAATAAGTTTCTCCTGAAGTTGAGTAAATGTTCTGCAGCTTCGCACTGACTCTTCACGTTGTCTGTCGTGGGCAGCAGCACCAAACAGAGCTATATCAGCTATTGTTTTTAAAAGAGCAGTGTGATGTTCTTCTAATCTAGGTCTACCACCTTCTTCCGAGCGTCGCTGCAAATCTGTTCTTACATGAGGATATTTCTCACATACGCGCGATAACGAGATTTTTAATTTGTCACGATACTTTTTTTGTCGGTCTGCAGATCCTTCGGTGCTCTTCAATCTTCTTTTTCATTACCCAACTGTTTACGCATTTCAATTATTTGCTTATCAATAGACTTTTTTGCAAGTCTGGTGTTTCGCGCTTCTGTCAGAGCATTCAACTGCTTTTTTAGGGAATTAATTTTTATATGTAATAATTTTTTAGCTGATTTTTCGTATTGATGATTGAGAACAGGTATGGGTTCATTACTCTCACTGTTAATATCGACACTAATGTTGTCATTTTTATTGGCATCAATATTCGAAGATATATCGTCAGTATCGTGATTAAGCTCAAACTCGCCGCCGTGCAAAATGTGATTTTCTGAGGTGCTATACGGTGCAGTAGGATTCGTGTCTAATTTTTGACGCTGGATAACAAAATTCATATTGTGACTTTTTTTATAAATAAAAAAATGTAAAGAATTTTCATGAAAATAAAAATATATACATAAAGTATAGGTAAATGGCGTCGACATTTACGGTTTATCAAATACGTTTATTTCGGACCCCCCCCCCCCCCAAGCGTTACGTGGTTTATGAACGACCCCCTTCGCGGATTACTGAGGCAGAAAACCGAGTTGACAGTGAAGATGGAATGAGTCGAAAGCCCGAGTAATCTCGGTGATACACTAGTACACGATATAACACACCGCAGGAGAAATGGTCGATTTCCTGGTGGTATTGGATGCAACACGCCTGGTTGTTTTCCGGAGGCTGCCGTAACCATAACACAATGAATACAACTTCTAATATGTTGCCTTACGTACCTACGTAAGCCCGGAAAATAGTATGTTCTAGAGATTAGTTCCGTTGTATGCTCGACTCCGGGGTGACTTTTCAAATCATGGAACCTTATCACTAAAGCTTTTCGAAGATTATTAGGTACTACGTAAAGTAAACTAGATTCTTGCCGCTTATATAAAATTCCTTCTCGTAATTCACAGTCCCTGACTTCATTTGTTTCGGAAGAACTTCTAGCCTTACCGTTCATTTTTGTTAAAATGTCTTTCTTTCGCTGTAATGCGTTGTCCATATATTGATACATACGAATCTCATCCGCTACATCGATAACGGTAAATACATTATGTTTGAAACTGGGCAGGTCAACTAAGTCTGTGCTATTTTCCACTGGTGCTTTACTGAGAGCATCTACATGTTCTAGTTTAATACCTGATCTGTGTTGAATATCGTAGTCGAATTCAGACAGTAAGCTACACCATCGAATAACTTGAGGGTTAGTCGTCTTTTTCGCATTAAGATATACGAGATCATTACAATTAGTGATGATCTTAAAGTGTAAGTTAATTAACCACATTCTAATCCGTGTAACTGCCCATATGCTAGCTAACAACTCTAGTTTACTCGAATGGTAATTCTTTTCCGGATCGCTTATTCGTCGACTAATGGCGTAGACGAGGTGCAGCTTATTATCCCTTTTTGCAAAAGCATCCGCCGGTGGCCATTTTCGTGGATATTGCATTGAAATCCTCTTAATCCCACTTCTGAACTGTTAAGGCTCAAAACACTAAAGGCACTAAATAAGTAATTTCACTGTTTATTTGGAGAATGAATCAGTTCCATACACATACAATTGTTTTTCTCACATTCGAAAGCGTTGGCACGCTTGCCTCACGTCACCACGTGGCCCGTCGCAAGTTCGTTCCGTATTCGTTACGGTTTCCGCGAAGCTTTAGACTCCCAGTGCAGCAACAATTATTAAGGACACTTGAGAACCTCTGAGATGTTTGTTTTTACTTTAAATAAAGATATGTTATTTTCCGACAACCTGCGTCAATCCGATTATTTTTTTTAAGTTAGCTTATAAGGCCGTACCTTTGATTTTGTTTGCCTCGAAGAAAAAGGGAATTAATGCGACATTTAAATTTAATGCGCCATAAGGCCGTTGGCGGAACGTAGCAGGCTCCGTGGGTCGACAGTCATGGGCCAACGAACGCCGGACGTCCTCTGAGCGGACTCGAGAGAGAAGATATCCCGGATTCCTTCACCACCGATAAATCGCAAAGCACCTCATCAAGCGGCTGAAGTACCGCTACGATTCAGGGCCGCACCTGAAGTGCTGTACGAGCAAAGGACACGGCTATACGCGCGCCACCTGTCCGCAGTATTCGGAAAACCCTTCCAAGAGTCAGTAGATGAGGTCACCATGCCTCCGGGGGAGATTTCACCGACCTCAGGATGAATCACCGGACTTAGACCCTGTATCTCTTCTCTCTCCCTCTGTCTCACTAATCGAGTGATCTGTCTCGGCGAGGCCGCAACACGTGTCATCGAGCACTCCGCGACGGGGACCGCAATCGACCGTGTGCGACGTGCATTTGGAACGGTCTCCCTTCAGAGTCTCAACGAAGATTGTCGACGGTTGTAGGTAGTGGGTTCAATCGCACTGCAGATCGTAGCGCACTGCAGAGTTGCGGTGAAAGCTTGATACCGTACATCCGTCGGGGGCAAACGTGTTTATAGGGAGCAAAATAGCATTTTGCCAACAGAGTGTATGAAAAGCCATTTTTGTAAGGAGGAGGTGAAATATCTCGGCGTTTTGGTGAACCACCAGAGATTCAGGCCGGATCCTGCCAAGATTGCTTCTATCATGGATTATCATGCACCTAGGAATTTAAAACATTTGCGAAGATTTATGGGAATGGCTTCGTGGTACAGGAAATTCCTTTGCGACTTCGCCACATCTGCAGAACCCCTGACGCCGTTGACGAAGAAGAATGTGCGCTATTTGTGGACGGACCAGTTTCGGAGATCATTCTACCAGATCAGGGAATGTTCATTACGGCACCAGTCCTGCAACGTCCATACTTCAAGGCCGAATTTATGATCCAAACGGATGCCAGCGGCAGTAAGCTCGGAGCCGTCCTCACCCAGGAAGCAGCTGGTTGCGAGCGGGTTCTTGTTTTTGCGACCCGCACGATGTCGCCTACGGAACGTAATTACTCCGTCACTGAGAGGTAATATCTCGCCGTCCTATGGCGATTCGAAAATTCCGTTCGCATGTGGAGGGGTACCACTTCAAGGTACTCACGTACCAAAGTAGCCTATTGTGGCTGTATAATCTTCGAAACACCGTTGGGAGATTGGCGAGATGGTCGCTGCAGCTGGAAAGCTATCACTTCGAAGTGAAGCATAGAAAAGGAGCGTTGAATTACGTTCCGGATGCCCTGTCCTGCATGTACGAGGACGATTCCCTGAAATTAATACCGTGAAGATAATGGATCCCGAAACCGTGTCGGATGAACGGTTCTGTCGACGACACGCCAAAATTCGGAAATATCCGAAAAACTATCTTAGGTGGAAGCTCACAGGGACACAAATATACTCGTACCGTCCAGATCCCACAATAGAAGACGTGATCGACGATGATGACGTGTGGAAGCTAGAGCTTCCGAAAGAGAAGCGACACGGCGCCCTGAGGGACTGCCATGAAGTACCGACCGCAGGTCACCTTGGCCAGAAAAAGACGTACGATCGTCTAGCACCATGGACCATCTGTGCATAAAAATGTTGCACTTTCCGTGCAGAATTGTCCGATCTCTCAGCAGCGCAAAGTCTCGCAGTCAGCTCCGGCTGGGCTCCTGGGACGTCGGAACGTGAAACGTCCATGGCAGAACGTCGCAGGCGACCTGATGGGCCCACTTCCATGTAGTAAACGCGGATATGAGTACATAGTCGTTGTTAACGACTGGTGGAAGGGCTTTAAATAAAACACGCGATTTGATCGGCCACACGAAAATATTAATTATTTATTCCGATCAGTGCCGGTGACGATCCGATCGCGACGCGGACTTCCTAATCCCCCGACGTTCCGGAACGTTCTCTCTCAACCCGATCGTCACTTTTTCACATCTTAGTTCGATCTTTCAAACTCTCGAACATTTAAATAGACTACGGCGTCGTATTACACATCGATATCATACTATTCGAATTACAAATAATTGTATCGCGATCGTCACCATTTCGAAGGGCCTTTTACATAATTACCTAACAAGCCAGCTTTATTTTGAGAGGTACCCCCATTCGGATGTGCAATGGCGTAGGGAAAACCACCTTTGTGGGAAAAAACCTACGCCGGGTACCGTAGTCGATAAAACATCGATTCTGTCCGTAACAGTCGTATTCGAGGATCTTTTTACCCGATGGGCAGAAGTCCTACCCTTAAGGAAGGCGACCAGCCATACGATTACATCGGCCCTGGATGAAAAAGTCATCCTAAGATTTGGATCCCCGGAGATATTTTTAACTGATAATGGCCCGGAATTTAAGAATGTCATAGTAGATCGCTGCCAATCAGATCGCGGAATACGGAAAAAGTTTATTCCGAAATATCACCCTCAGGCTAACCCTGTAGAACGGATGAACCGCACCCTGAAGGGTATGATTAGGACATATATTGAGAAAAACCATCGCACCTGGGATCAGCACATAGCGGAGATTACTTTCGCCTACTATACGGCGACACAAGAGTCGACCGGATTCAGCCAGCTATTCTGAATTAATGACGTCACCCATTAGCGCCAAACTCGTTGCGTCGAGTATCAGACGAGGCCGCTTTAGAAGAGGAAATCCGGGGAATACGCATATCGCACCTGCGTGCCCTACATCGCTGTATAATTCGGGATAGGCGCAGCTGAGGCAAGCTCACTATTATGACGAGCGCGATCGTGATGTCAAATTCGAAGTCGGTGAACGTGTTTGGAAGCGGAACCGCATCCTCTCCTCGGCCAGGCAGGAAAATGCGGCCAAATTAACACCGAAATTCGTCGGGAACTATAATGTCGCTGCAAAGGTAGGCGCCGGCAGAAAAACTTCATACAGAAGACGAAATTGATCCGCCCTCCCAAAAGGCAGAAGAACCGCCGTCGGAACGTAGACCTGGAGGGCGACTGCGAGGGTCGAGAGCGCCAACCTTGCCCTCGGCGAACGTATCGTCACCAAACACCCCATCGAAACTATCTCGCTAATTGAGCGATCTGTCTCGGTCCTACGGCGAGGCCGCAACACGTGCCATCAGGCACTCCGCAACGGCGACCGGAACCAATCGCGCGCGACGTGCATTTGTAAAGACCCCCCTTCAGGAATTTCAATAAATGTCCTTGTGGGAAGATTTTATCTTTTATTTTTGCACTTTCTATTGCTTATATTTTGTTTGTATATGACCTTCAGGGAAGTTCGCCGCACCAAGCCAGCCGGTGGGCTATTTCGCCGTGGGTTACGTCTTGGGGACGTCGGTTAAAGATTTTCCGTCGTGGAGTAGTCTGGGCAAATAAGACATTATAATGTTTTTTACATACAAGCAATTTATAGAGACAGTTTTCTTCGAACATCTCCGTTTCATTAATTGTGGGGAAAAGGAAAAAACTCAAAAATGGTGAAAAATGTTTCAAACAAAAGTTGTAGAGAATTAAATTCTATACTTTTGATGTCCCTAGGCCATTACTCAGATGTTCCAACAAAGATATTCATTACATGAGATTTTTGAAAAAATAATAAAAACATTAATTCTTTTCCAATTCCAAATTATATTATTCCTTTGCGCCTTAGATGTACAATATACTATATTGTAGCCACGCGTTCTGCGGAGCATATTTTCTCGAAATTACTGGCCACGTACTTTGTAGTATATTAATTTATTACAATACCTATTGCATTATTAAGCTTTATTAAAGGCTAACCATTAATTGTACACTGTAAAAGAATTTTATTTATATTTTTTAGCAATTCGAATATGTATAATATTACATGAATGACATCATAGTAATTATAATTACTTAATTTATATTATTAATTAGTTGAAGCGCTCTGTCGAAGAAAGCATCCGTAGGATTAAAACTGTGATATATGTATACATTACAATATTAGTACAATCATGTTCGGGTTCATACAAAAAAAAAACCGCTCATGGTGAACTTGAAGTAACTTTTCGACATACTAGTCGTAATGGATATTAATTATTATCATGACTATTTTGTTTCGTTGTTATATTTATAATTAATAAACGCTTAATTTCTTGTTGGGCACTTTATCAAATAATATAGAAAGACTGGTTTTCTTGGAAGAACGGTCTAATTATAGAATATAATATCAACTTTTATGTGTGATTTGTATTGTTGATAAAATTATAGTCTGTTCCCAAAAGACAAGTTTTTCTATTTAATTACGTTTATTTGTTCATTATTTGTATTAAAGCACATTGGTTCCGTTAATGGATAAATAATAAGAAACTAAGAACTGAAAAGCCTCCCACACGCGATCCCATTTCCAGTTCATTGTATTGTTCTTATAACTCTAATTCTAGAATATACTGGACACGTCAAGTTGATTATTTTCATTGCCATCGATTTTACGTAGAAAATGCAACTTTGTTGAAAATTTTATTCTGTACCTTTTCTTTTGGAGAGAAATTTCGAATGCACTGTAATGCATTTCGTAAATAGAAATTTTTTATTTCTACGATTTTGATTTAATATTTTTTGTACTATTTATAGTCTATAGCAAAGAGTTATTACTAAAATTTTCATCGGCATAACGACTTAACTTTTTTGTAGTTCCAGCTCACCGTGATACGATTATGAGGGTTGCTGCCCGATTGTACGGCGATCCCTTTCGCATGAAAAACATGCTGCACACATGTGCAGAAAATGCAATTGTTGAAAATAAATTATCAGTTTAATGTTCATCTGTATATTGCCTCTCCCTATTCAACTATTTTGTTTATTCTCTAATTTTACTTGAGAAAGTAACTTTTTGAAAAACCATCCTACCGATTCTGTTTGTTATTAAGATATTCAGAAAAGTCACCGGTACCAGAACCGACCAGAAAATCCCATTTCGGAAGACTAGATTTAAAGTTGGTTTAAGCCCACCACGCGCTATGAGCAGGAATGTAAATATACGCGACGCGGACATGAGTACAACCACGATCGTGTTCATGAATTGAAAGAAATTAACACAAATACATTAGCATGCAAGACAAAACAGTAAACACTAATGAAGCCCGGGTCGTAGAGGTCTCATCTTCATCATCTTCAGCCATTTCCTCATCATCAAAATGAAATTCATCTCGATTACATTTATGTTGATCGCAAACCTTGCATTCAGTAAGTATTACATCTTCGTAATATTCCGTCAGCTTCTGACATGTCGAAAATGCGACGCAATCTCTCCATGTATATTTAGGACCGGTTTCTGCAAAATAAACATATGTGAGAATACGTCGGGAACTATGCAATACGCCCGAATTTTAGCTCAGATCTTATAATGTATAACACTGTGTGACAAAAATTTGTCGTAGAATGATTAGCAGTTAAATGATTAATCAATTCTAATCTGAAGCGAAACTATGTCAAAGCATGTTCCACATTTATTTTTCAGTGAATAATGAACGCATTTGTTATAGATGAACACCATGTCCAGTGACACCATTTCTTTGATTTTCTATCAATTTTATAACTTGATAAAAGATGGTCGGATCTATAATTCCTCGAGCACATAATTAGGCAATTTATAGTTTTAGCTGAACCATTTTTTGTGTTCTTTTTGTTTCAGTAACTTCGCTAGGATCATGCCAGTTTGATAAAAAGAGGATAGCTTCGACTAAGAGACGTTTGCATCAACAAATTCCATTACTCCAAGTACGGTAAGCATATTTCCCGGGATCCTTTTTTTTATCAGGAATCTCACTTTTTAGTCAACCTTTTATATTATTTCTATTATTAACTGTACCATACGCGAAAAAGTTACCTTTTTTCAAATCTTTCATCAGATCAAAACAGTGAAGTAAATATAAAAATAAACATGATGATTATTCCTCACTAACAATAAGTTACATGTCAAATCTTTGACAACACGTGCACCCAATAGTTTTTCAGAATTTTCAGCTTTACCCGTATACATTTGAAACTCGCATACGTATCGTGATAAATCTGCCCTCACCCGCAGTTTATATCCACGTTTTGCGGCCTTGTTTGGCATGTATTGTTTCAAACTACTACCGCCTTTAAACTCGATTATAGACTGGTCAACCGATTGATTTTCACTTGGGTTCCAACAGTTTTTGAAAGTTTCCATTGGTTTATCTAATAACGGTTAACCATGTACATAATTTATCGTAGTTATGATCTCCTTTCCTTGGTTCCTGACGATTGTCGGATAAGTGTAAATGGTTCAGGAAGGAACCGAATCGATTTACTGCCATGCTTACGTACGCATCATTCAATTTCGGATCTGTTGACCAAAAATGACGATAAGAGGGGTATTTTTTAACACCCATCAAAATATTAATTGCAAAAAATATTAATAGTTCCTCTTTGGTTATCGATTTACCTTTACTTTTCGGTTGCCTAAGGCCGTTTGCTCAATAATTAAATCTGATAGATCATTAGGAAACAAACATAAATATACATCCAAAGCTGTGGTTGCATTGTCTGGAATATTTGGACCGAATGGTTCAGTCAATGGAAAATAATCTCTGGTTTTTCCATTCTTAATCCGCTTATCATTATCTCTAAAATCTACAGAATCATCCTCATCAAAACATGTCGAATCGGAATCATTTGAATAATCCGATTTACTGTGTGAATCATCTTCAGGGTCAGAATTACATAATCCATCAACTCATTTAGAGTCACTGTGCATTTCAGCGATTTCAACCATATTTGACAGATCTATTGCAAGTGCGTTTTTTTTAAACTCTATAAATATGTAAAAGACAATAAATAATATTGACTAATCGTAAAAATAAAAGGCGGAGAATTATGCGATGAACACAAAAGAAGCAATGAAAACCGTTCCTATTTTCGATTCCACTAGCCCGCCACCCAAACGTGATCTCTAACATAAAAAATGTATTTTGCACTCGAAAGCCGAAAAGATCTAACTGGTCGACGCCTCTCTACTCATACTATCGCTTGACCCATTTCGGATGCGAGAAACGAAATTCAGAGTGCGGGTAATGTCAGTAGCGTAATCGTACACGCACTACCGATTAGAATTATTCATGAAATTGGGTACTCAGGGGTTCTTGGGGTCGCTGATTACGAATCTGAACTCAGATTTTGGAAATTCAAAGTGGCGGGTCCAATATGGCCGACCTAAAGACAAAAGATATATGTAGAAAAACTGCCTCACCCCAAAAATGAAATATGCCAGATGTTTTCGATGTATTTTGGGCTGCTGATAGCGAATATCGCAATAAAATTTGGCGCTCGGACGTATTGAAGCCGCTATCACAAAAACAAAACGCTTTTACGAGCTTACTTTTCATATTAAAAAGAAAATGTATAAAACATTTTTTGTAGAGAATCGCGTGCTCTTCATTTTTTGTTTGGCGCATTTTAACTTTAGGAAAAACGATATTACAGGGATTACAAAATAATTGTATAACCATATGACGCGATTGCATGTAGTTAATCAGAGGACGCTCGTCTCGAACTGAACTGAACTGAAGCGCGAGGTTCGCAATCAAAGCCGTTACGCGGGAGCGTAAACGGCGCCATCAAGGTGATATCGACGCATAGCGTTACAGTAGACTGGTGGTGGCAGAGAATTATCGACCACAACATGTTATTTTTCAGATTTTTATTTTCCGGTTCATCAGAAAAATGTGTGCCGCAAAGGATTAACCCGGGTTAAGCGAGGCTACTCGAATTTAAAAGCAATTATTATTGTTGAGAAATAAAAAAGGTGAAAAATCTTGGTGGGCAGGGCAGCAGCAGAACGGTATTGACGGGTACGACCTATAAGGAGATACGCGCGGTTTTTTCCGAGTAAATTTATGCCGGGAAATTTTTTTCCGTGGGAATTCTGACCATGACAATTCGAAAAAAGGCACAACTCTGTGTGACGTACGGTAAAATTGGGAACCCCCGCCAATACTACGTGCTGTGAACATAGTAGTGCGGCACTCGGAGAGCCGCATTGTGCCGTTCGTGTATGCTGAGACTGTATATCTTGGACATGATGCCAAGTAATGAATTAGTGTTTCTACATGACATCTAAATGATCTACAAAGCGCACTCGGCATTGCATGGTGTGAGATGTTCTGGCGGTAAACTAAGTTATTCACGGTCTAAGCAACGAAATTTATTTTCAAAACGGAATTTATTCGTTTAAAACTACATTCTCAGGGGTTGTTAGGCGATGGGCAAGTTCAGGATTCATTACTGTAAACCGACTATACACTATCGCCGTGTTGGTTACTGCAATACTTGGTTATTGCGATACTTCGCGCCCGGAGTGTTAAAAATTTTATTTATTAATATTTCGGCTGACATATGGTGAGGGCCCAAGTTTTGAAAATACTCATTTCTACTTTTTACACATTTAAAGAACCCCCTCCTCCACTCCCCTTCTTCCCTATCTAAGTTACATAGGGAATGTTTTCATAAGCGCCACTCTTTCTTCCAGTTTCTGATTATATGTTATATTGGGAATGTTCTCGTAAGCGTAAATTTTCACTCAAAAAACTACAATACGAACTCGTTTTATATTGTAACTATAAGCTGTTAGTAAACGAAAGAGTATTAAGAAATAACAAATTCGCCACAGGGTCGAAGTTTCTGAGCGAGCGATGAGAACGAGGCACCACACCAACATTAGTTTGAATTGCATCTTTCAGATTATGAGATGGTCGGTCTTTACACTTTGTTTTTTACGTCTTTTTCGTTTGTATCACAGCCTGTTAGCGATTGGGGTTGAATACTCACTCTATAGCAATGTTCCTGGGAGTTCAGGGTTCACGGTCTTTTTTCAGTTTCTCATAGAAATGAGAATAGTTAATTGGGGGAAAGGCATGAAAAGTCTTCTTCCATAGTCTCAATGTAATCGTTTCATCCCCTCTGAACTTTATTATTCGAGACTTCCAGCAGAGAACGATCTGATATTTTGTTAGTGTGGGATTTCCGTCGATGTTATTAATAATAATGAACATTATTAGTAAATTCTATAAATAGTTGTACAGTTTTTCTTGTTTCCCTCAAAATTGGCTTTTCGGACGGCCATTTTCCACCCAGCCCCTCAATAAATATCACAATGTAATTCTTGCATTATTTTAACTTTTTCGCAACCAAAGTCTTGTCTACAAATTTAAATATGAACATTTTTAAAATTTTTATCATTGTCTATATACAAACAGTATATCTTAAATGAGAGATATCGAATTGATAATGATCCTTTCAGACTGTATATGCAACGCAATAAAAAAAATTGTTATCTGAAAAATGGTATCCTAACAAAAAATTGCCTACATGCTTTCGAGTATTAATAATGAGTTCACAAGTCAAACTAAACTTACTCCAAATTCCGACGTATGACATACAATAATGTCCATCTTCACTGCATGTCGTAGTCTCTTCTAATTTGTTGCACCTCTCCATACCAGTCCCATATTCGAAACACTTGTAGCATTCTTTACTAGTTATATCAGGAGCCCACACTGAAATTTAAATGTAATTTGCATGATGTTAAAAATGAACGTGCAGTTTAAGAAAAAAAATATGTAACCAATAGTACATTATGTATCAAGGACGTGAAATATCATTCACGACGAGGGTGAGCTTTGGTGCCGAGCGAAGCGAGGCCTCCAAAGTCACACAAGCGAGGATGGTACATTCGCGTTCGCGGTACATATACTATTTTCTCGCCCAAAGGCCACCGAATTCGAATTTTAGATATTAAATGTTGTTATAATAAATAATACATATACATACATAATATGTGTGTTCATGACAATTTTCAAATTTCTGTTCGCCATTTAGGATCGGCCATATTGCATTTTGACAATCAGACAACGAATTCGTAATCTGTGATCCAAAAAACCTCTTGTGCATAATGGCATGAAAAACGACGGTAATTTTCAAATTTCTATCCGCAATTTTGGAGCCACCATTTTGTATTTTGAAAATCGGGCAATGGATTGTTATCTGTGATTTCAAAAACCCTCTTGTGCACAATGTCATAAAAATCGATGCAAATGTTCAATATAAGCCCGCCATTTTTAATTTTGAAAATCGGAACGGATTCGTAATCTGCGACCCAAAAACATCCTACACTGATTTTCATAAAAAATTATTCATTTGCAAAAGCGGTACATACAGAAAGGTACAATTTTCGTCATGATGGCTCCGTATTGCATCCGCCATTGTGAATTTTTGATCGGACGTCACGTCTTCATAATTTACAAGTCATTATGTCATTGGATCTAGAAGCACGATCCGATTGGACAACGCTTTCACATAGAAAACTAACTTTTAAAAAAAGTTTATAACTTTTTTCCTAGTATTTTCCTTCTTAAGACGCCACGTTGAAAAAAACGGCTAAATTTATGAGAAAATGGACGTCAGTTTAGAAAATAATACACTCGAAAACAGTAGGATATGAGGATTGACTCATTCTATGTTAACTATCGACATGCTAAACTGTGACAATTTTGTTGCTCCCAGCGTTATCGGGTTAAACAGAGTAGAACATGTTAGTTTAAACCGCGTAGAGGAGCATTTTCCCCGAACGGTTGGCGGAAACGTTTAAATTTAAACCTTATCAATTTTATATACAAACGGATGATGTTATGTACTGTTACCTTTGTATGTGAACATGTGTAAGTACACGTACGCACAAGCATGCGGTGCCGATATTTGAAAAAAACTGCCCTTTTTTATACTTTGATAATTGGTTTCAAGTTAAGAGAATTGTAAAAAAATCCTTTTTCTATTTATGCTTGTCTGATAATGTGTCAGAATTTTTCCATTGCTAGAAATTGTAATTTGTCGATGTTTAATGACTGTATTAGCTGACTCACTGGAATGTATTAGTGACTCTTGCATCATGCTTAAGGCTGAAAATTAATCAAATGATTATCGAATAATAGCCTCAGTAATTGCTCACGTCTGCATACTTGGATATGTCACATTACCCCATGCAATAGTAATCTAGTTGCGGGAAAATTAGTGTGGTTATGAGTTTTCTCCTAAGCTCAGTGGATAACAGGTTTTTGTTGAAGTGTCATTGATATTACGGGTCATTTCAGATACTAGCCCCTGCTAGATACCACGCAATCAATTTTATTGATGTAAAACTATCGGCTTCGTAGCTCAGGCGGTAACGTACTGGACTACGAAGTCGTAGGTCGTGAGTTCGATCCCCGGCTGGGCAATTTTTCGAAATTGTTTACAGGCAGCAGTTCGCTATGTGTAAGACGAACCACGCTGTCTGTTTAGCATTTTCGAGGTATTGTCTTCAGGCGGAAATCGAGCCATGGCCGATGCTGTACTTAATGTGGGTTTCTGCAGTTTCCTACATTCTCGACAAATGTGAGTATGGCGCCATCTAAGACGACCTGCAGCTCTCGCAAGGATACTCACCTGTACCCGGACAAGCTCCCTGGGAGCTTTTGGGACACCTCGATCGAGGTGGAAGGTAGAGGATAAAAAATAAAAATAAAAAAAAAATAAAAAAACGAGGAACCTAATATTATTGCACAAGATTTAATAGGATTGGGAGTGAGACCCATCTGTTTCGGAGATTGTGAAATGGTATTTATATTTTCATTAAGATGGTCGATTGCTGCTGACATTGAGTCATGATTTGTAAATCGTCAGCGTACAATATGTAGGAGGAGAATTTAAGTACAGAGAATATGTCATAAAATAATTGAAACAAGCAGAGGTCCAAGAACCGATCCTTGCGGAACCCCGGCGAAAAATTCCATCCAACTTGACTTCGTTGGACCCTCACCAATTACGGACTGTTGCCGACCAAGGAGGTAGAAAGCTAACCAATGAAGTTCGGTACCAACGACACCTAGACATTTAAGTTTATACAGAAGAAGTTCATAAAATACTTTTGAGAAATGCCTTGTGGATGTTTTGGCGATCCGTGTAGGGTGTAGTGGTAGATTCAATGCAGATGCCAATTTAATAACACCTTTAATATCATCGTGATGATCATTTTCTATTAATCCAAGTACTACAGCCATGTGTCCCGCCAACATCTAAAGTTTGTGAATTTCCGCTGTTTGTTGGCTCATTAAAGCTTTCAGGGTTGCATTCTAATCCTCTACGGCTGTATATATATCAGCTAATAATTTATGGGAGCTTTTGAGTTCCTCATAGTTTGATTGCATTTCAGCTTTAATGTCAGACATTTGAAATATTAATGATGGCATTTTCCCGACGATATCCACATTATCCTTATCCTTATCTTAACTTCCTTTAAAATGATCAACTTTGATTTAAAAAACAGTTTCAGTTCTTCGATCGCTTTTAAATGATATTATCACTTCCTGGCATTGGTGTTTTATCAACATTTGTAATTGAGTTTGTAGAAGAGGTGGAAGAAGTGTTCTCGGATTACATGAGTCAATACATACTGCGCAAACGTTAATCTTTGCCACCCTTAGACACTTTGTAAAATTTAATGCATTTCGGATTATATGGAAGATTGCATTCCTCACAGAAAACAGACGTTTTCACATCCTGTTTACAGATATCTCAGCAGAGGATCGTTTGCTTTCCCGACATAGGCATGTTGTGAATATTAATTTTCACTAGACGTTGGAAACGTGGTTATATGCTTCATTAACTGAAATAAGCGTCGATGATTATATCTGGATAAAGCCAATATTAGGTGACAGATAGGCTAATATTGTTGTTACACAGATTTTAAAAATTGATAGGAAGTGCATTGCCATCTGCAGTTCTTTAGCTGGCGATAAGTTACCGACTGCAGATAATTTGCAAAGTACTAATGGGGATACCAGCAGTAAATAATTCCAAACTTAACCAAACCTCAAACTTGCAATCTTGGTATTGTGTAATGTTTTATAATGGTAAAAATATAACTGATAAATAAAAATTAATGCCACTTTCATTAATTATAGGATTATATTGAACATTCATAGATTATTATAATAATGAATAAGAGTATTGCACCCGAGAGAAAGAGAAGGTATTAACTTCAACATAAAAAAAAACTGATTTTTGGCCCCAAAGGTTGATTGTTGAAAAAGATGTAGATTTCAGAGTCTGGTTCTGGTCGCCGAGAGATTCTCCATTTGAAATTGGCACTTTTCCACGTCGCCACACCATAATTTACAGCCACATTCATCTCATGATAATTTCAGGAAAGTAGTTGTAATTATTTTAATATTCTTCATATGTTGAGGAATTGAATTACTGAGTAATTTCTTACCAGAAAATAAGCCGAGGAGGATAGATGCCTCTCATGGCCCCGCGCAGGGTTCTCCTCGGTAAGCGCTATATCTTCAAACACAGTTTCACGAAAACCCGTGGACATCAATGGGACATTGGAAAAAAAAACTTCGTCAGACCATGGCCAGGAAATCTCTCCGAACTAATTGAGTGACGAAAGCTATTGAATAGACTGCCTTCGTTTTGAATAGTGACTCTGATCCCTCTCTTTTCCCAATACCAGGGCCGTATTTAGCATCATCAACCCATTTGAAACCTGCTCCTAATTTCGCGAATTTTCCGCTGCGCCATCTTTCGGCACTTTGTCACATTCCTTCTCCCTTCCTTCTCTTTCTCTTTACATTATACTTCTCTTTCTCTTTACATTCAGCGACATATAAATATACTTGTACACTACTACTATTGCGTATCATTTCATTCTCCCCCCAAATTGGTGTACATTCAAGAATAAGAAAACGAATTTCTCCCAGTTGTTTTATACACACTCTGAAGTCATTTTACAACAAACAAAAAATGCTTACACTTTATATTTGCATCCATTCATTTCACGATGCTCACATTACACACGCTCTTATTCACTCCGCTTACTATGATATTTTCTTAATGACCACCTATTGTAAATTCCCAAAATTTTTTTATCGTCATCCACATAACCTAATTTAAACGCGTTATTTCCAAGGTCGGTTATGATTTTATAAGGTCCTTCGAAAAGATGGAAGAACTTAGAGGTCGTTTTGTCAATAGCCTTTGATAAATGGGGCACACGAAGCAAAACCAAATCGCCTTTCTTTAATTCTACTTTCGTTATTTTTTGTTGTTTCATCTTTCACGTTTCAAACTTCGTCAACATATTTTCTCGTGCCAGTGCTATCAAATATTCTCGCTACTTACTATTTTCCTGAGGAAATGAAACCACCTTCGTTATTTCGTCATGCACAGTCCCTCCCAAATGCAACTCCAGCGGTAAAAAACCGGTAGAACAGTGCGTTGTCAGATTAAGTAATTTCTCCATTTTGGGGACAAATAAAGCCCACTTGCTATGTTGTTCCGCACATAATGTTCTAAAAAAGCGACCGATCTCCCTCATAACCCGCTCTGTTGGGTTGGACTGTGGATGACGAATTGAACTAAACAAAACCTCAATTCCCGCATCGGATATATCTCTTTTCCATGTTTTTGAATAAAACTGGGGCCCATGATCAGCTAATATGCGCGCCGGTTTACCACACTGATTTATGTATTTTTTCAAGATAACAGAAACGCTTGCTCTTGCAGTGGCCTTTTTCATTGGGTACAAACATACGTATTTCGTGAATGCATCTAAAACTACTAACAAAAATTGTACACCCCCACGCGATATAGGCAGGGGACCATAAAAATCAACGGTAACTAGATCGTTAGGAGCAGCCGAAGCAACTCCTTTGTAAGATCCCTGCATTGTAACATTCAGGGTCTTTACCCTTTGACAAAGGTCACAAGCCCGTACGAATCTTTTGGTATCTTTGGCCATACCTCTCAAATAATAAAATCGTTTAAGATGACTATAAGTTTTATAAATACCCACATGACCTAACTTGAGGTGAACAGACTCAATAACTCGGCCCCTCAAATCTTTTGGCAAAACAATTCTCCATCTCCCTGCAGGTTTATCAAAATTAAAGAGGATTTGATTATATATTGTAAAATTTAACCCATTTTCTTGGTTTAAATTATCTTGCCTTAATTTATCGATTTCTATGTCTTCACATTGCCATTTAATTAAGTTTTTAAACTCTTTCATCAAATTTTTATCTTCTTTTAACAAACACATAATTATTAATCACCAATTGGACTAACCCTGCAACAACTAAATCTTTTGCACACTGGTTTTCAAATTGTGCCCTCGGATTACGGCTAAAAAAATCTGCAACTACATTGTCAGAACCCTTACAATACTCTACTTCATAACTATACTGTGATAATAAAAGACTCCAGCGAATAAGCCTAGAATTATAATACACTGTCGAATTAAGGAAAATCAAACATTTATGATCCGTAACAATAGTAAAAGGGGTACCAATCAAATATGACCTAAGTTTTGTTACAGAATATATTATGGCCAGGAGCTCTTTCTTAGTCGTACTATACACTTTCTCACTCTCTGACAAGCATCGACTAACTAAAGAAATTACTCCATGAGACCGTCATCATATACCTGGTACAAAACACCACTAATTCCAACATCACTCCCATCTGTTTGTACTCGGAAAGGGACCCCCGGGATAATATGCTTAAGCTCTATCGATTTTACAAAATTTCTTTTTAATTCGTTAAACATTCGTTCATAATTTTCTTTCCATACCCATTTACTATCCTTTTTTAGTAAAGGTCGAAAATAATCAACATAATGGGAATGTTTCAGATTGAATTGCCGGTAATAATTGCATACCCTCAGAAATCTTTGAAGATCTCTCCGACTTTCTGGACTGTCAAAGGATGCTATTACCCCCAATTTATCTGGATCCGGACGAACACCACTATTTGATAAAACAAACCCTAAAAACTTAACACTCTTGCAAAAGAATTGACATTTTCCCAATTTTAATGTAAAATTAAATTCTTCCAAACGCTCAAAAACCAATCGCAAACTACAGAGATGCTCCGAAAATGTCATGGAACTAAATAAAATGTCATCGATGTATACTGTTATATTCATTATATCTTCTAGGGCATTGAACAAAGCTCGAATGAAACCACTACCTGCAGTTTTTAGGCCAAACGGTATCCTACAAAACTGATACATACGATTTTCAAAAAAGGAAAGCCGTGTATCTTCGTGCCTGTGGTTCCAATTCGATTTGCCAATAACCTGATGTTAAATCAACTTTCGAAAAGTACATTTTTCCATAGTGTTTTTGCAATAAATCATCTATAACAGGAGGAGCTTCATGGTCATCCTCAATATTACCATTTAAATATCGCGCATCCAGACAAATCCGTACATCTCCGTTTTCCTTTTTTACCACTCTAAGAGGATTACAAAAAGGGCTAGTTGTTCTCTCTATTACACCCGCCTCTAACATTTCTGTGATAACCTTACCAACAGCAGGTCGTAATGTATGCGGAATAGGATAAGTTTTCTTCACGATTGGAGCGGGATTCGTGAGTCGAATGGTATGTTTGTACCCTTTCGCGCACCCAGGTTTATCCGAAAACAAGGTTTGATGTCTAATTAATAACTTCAAAAACTGTTGTCGTTCATCTTCATTTAAATCAATTTCATTAACAATTTTTTTAAAAACTTCAGAACTTGCTTCATCTCCAAAACATCTATCATTATCATTTTCTTGGATAATCTTCATTTCATATACAAATTCATTTTCTTCGTCAACATTTACATTCTGAATATTATTTTCTTCATCACTCTTTTTGGTATGTATCATTTCAACCATATTTCCATTATCGCTATTCTCATCGCTTAAAACCTTATTTTTGTCGCATAAATTATTAGAATCAACATCATCTATAATTTCATCTAATTCATTATTTATCATAATCGCATTTACATTTTGATCTACAAGACGTGCAAGTTTCTTTCCGTTTTCATTGACTTCAACCCTTTTATTAATTTCCTTATTACTGCAATCAATTTTATTCATTATGTCATAAAACGAAATAACATAAATATTCATAATATCATCGTTACTCGAACAGACAACTCGTTCTCTTAAACCGGCTTCAAATACTACCGATGACCTTGGGACCTCCTTGCCCTTCATCACTACATTTCCACTACCATAGTCTAAAATAACTTGATTTTCTATTAACCAGTCGTGCCCAAAAATGATTTCCGAGGTCAAAAAGGGAACTACCAAAAATCTAAAATAATACTCATCTTTACCCAACTTAAACTGAAAGGCTGCTTGTTTATTTAAACTTATTCGCTTTTTTCCAATAGCTGTCATAACGCAAATATTACTGACCGGAAGTTCGTCAATCACTCTCAACAATCTGAGCCGATTATAAAAGACATCCGATATACACGTGATCTGGCTACCACTATCTATACATGCTTGCCCTTTAAGCCCATTTATTTCAATTTTTAGATGTACACATTTTATAATTGGATCATTTCTTTTTTCCCCTATCGATTTATTACAATTCAGAAATCCAGAGTCAAATTGTTCCGTAAAGTCATTAAATTTCTGACACGCCGATGGAACCTTACTCAACGTGTCAACAGTCAGTTTAAACGAGAATTTTGTTGGATCTGATTGGTAGCCACCTGTACCTTGAAACAAATCGGAGTCAGTTAGTTAAAACCTTTTCAGATTCGTCCAAACATCAAATTTAAATAGTCAATTATAGTCATACATACATCAAAATTATAGACTGGAATCATTGGGTGCTGAAATGAAAGTCATTATATTATATTTAGTCATTCAATCAAAAATATATTTCATAATTTGAATTCTATATATAATTGAACTCGTCATAGCAATAAATTATTACACACACTCATACCAACATTCTCGTCGTCGTTTCGCGAATAAAACAATAAGAGTCATGAGAAATAAAAATTGAAGTCACCGAGTCATTGGTACGTCGTGTGAGTCCATACATATATAAAAACTGTCATTTATCGTCAATTTCCGAAATAACTTACGCGGAATAAATTAAATGAACGACACGAAAACGCGAGCACACATACTTTGCATATAAACACACATACACATACATTAATACACATAAATAAGTTACCACGTATACATAAAATAAGCGCACATATTCATTATATTATTTTAATACGGACGGAAGAGAAAGAGGCTTACGTCACTTTTTCCTTTGGTGTCCATTCTCTTCTGGTTCCGTTTTTCCATCCGTCTCGTGCTTTTTTGGAAGTCGGCTGCAGTCACACTGGAGCAAATTCTCAGCAGCCTCGTGTTGATTTTTGACGGGACGAATGGAGTGCCGTCGTCAAATTATGAGGTCTTCTTCGTTAAATGATCCTCGCCGCCTTCATGAATTGTTGCTGGCTGTCGAATTGCGTGGGCCCACTTTTCGTCGTCGGAGCAGCCAGTACCTCCGGAAAATCGTTTAGCAGGCAGCGAGTCGTCCAGGCGAAGATGCCTGCAGGAAGTCCAGAAAGAAGACAGTTTGAGGGACACTTACCAGGTCTTATAATACCTCGGTAAGTATCCCTATGTCCAGTTATGTCGCCGAGTTCCATTTTTACTAAGAATTGGGACGGGAACTGTCAAACATTCAAATGTCATTTGATTGACTTGAATGTGACAGCCCGCCCCTCATTTGAATTTCGAGCGCATGCGCCCCATTGCGGCGACACATGCGGCTCCAGGCTTGGAACTCGGCCCGTCGTTCCTCACTCTTGATCCTGCGCGGCCAGGGCGCCGTTGCCCTTCTTCTGCGCAGGTAAAGGCGCAACAGCGCCAGCGCCTTGTCATTGTGCGCATGTCTGCATCGGAGCGCTGCTGATCCCACGTGGGTTTGGGACCAACATGGCCGACCGGCCGGCGAAAGCGCGCATCGCGTCCTCTGCATTTCTTCCTTTTTACGCGTTCCCGTCGTTATTTAGCTTGCCAGCGCATAATCCGCGAATTCTTCTGAAGCTGACAAGCACGTCCATACAATTTTCAACCCGGTCCTCTTTCTCTCCGTCGCTCTTTCTCTACGTCCGATGTCAAGTTAAACGACTCGTTACAACCTGATTACTGCGAACCTGATTTCCCATATATTGACCATTTCTACAGGGTCATCGAAAAGTATCGGACCCCCCTAATATCTTCAGTTAGAATGCACTTAGGAGAAAATGTCCAAGAGCAAAATTGTATGGTTTCAAGCGGGGAGTAAGATGATGACCTTGACATTGACCTTGACCATGTCCTTCAAGGTCCCTTCAAGGTCATTTCAAGGTCAATCTTATTTTTTTAAATAGAACCCCCTACATTTTATTGCATATTCTTATAGCTTATCTCGAGAGCTTTCCAAAACACTATAATAAAATATTTTTTTATTAAGTACTTTTTGAGTTATAAAGGGTTGAAGTTAACAATTTGTTAAGTGGTGTGCGAGTCTGACCAGTTTAGGCAAGAGTGGTGTGCGAGTCCGACCAGTTAAGGCAAGAGTGGTGTGCGAGTCCGACCAGTTAAGGCAAGAGTGGTGTGCAAGTACTGAAAACTAAATAATATTTTACAAGATATTCTACATTTTGTGTCAAAAAATTGTTAACTTCAAACCCTTATAACTCAAAAAGTACTTAATAAAAAAATATTTTATTATAGTGTTTTGGAAAGCTTTCGAGATAAGCTATAAGAATATGCAATAAAATGTAGGGGGTTCTATTTAAAAAAATAAGATTGACCTTGAAATGACCTTGAAGGACATGGTCAAGGTCAGCGTCAAGGTCATCATAAATGCATTCTAACTGAAGATATTAGGGGGGTCCGATACTTTTCGATGACCCTGTATAATCAGGAGGGGGATAACGGGTGTCCGGCAATTGATTACCCTGATCATTTCGATTAACATAACCTCGCTCATTATTCCTATAATAATTGTTATACCCGCGTGACCGATACTTTCGATTATAAGAGTGGGGTCTATATGCTTTTACTTCACTAACACGTCGATTCGGATTATCATGTTGATAACGCGAATCATCCCTATTTTCGCGATACCTCTGAAAATTACTTCCATTTTCGCGTTCTAACCGATGAGATTCCAGATTAGCCAATGCATGAGCAAGATGTTGAGTTGCATTGCAATCTATTGCAGCTAAATGAACACGAATCCAACTAGGATATTGCTGCACAATGGTATAATTAATTTCGAAAGTAGTTAACGCTGGCTGAAAATACGTGGCTTCTTTAACTTGTTTGTAGAAAAATTCCACCAGTGGCATACCCGGAATATGCTTTCGTGCACCCCATTCATTTTTTATCTTGACCCGTATCAGAATCGAATAGAATTCTTCTAAAAAAGCAGACTTAAATTCCTCAAATTCTTTAAAATTATTTTTTAACTCAAACCATAACCTTGCTTTACCGTCCAAACAATGCTCCAAAATTAATAAAGATTGTCTCTCATTTAAATTTTTTAGTTTACAAAAATTATCTAAATCGTTCAAAAATAATTGTGGATTTTTCGATTTTTCGTCAGAAAATTTGGGAATTTTTACATCAAGGTTTAAGGACGAGCGTACATTATTATCAGTCATTACATTATTGCGGTTCGATAAGACATTCACGGGGTCACTATTTTGCATGTTTCGTCTAAATCTTTGCAATTGATTTTCGCTGTCTTTCAATTGCTCACGCAAACGCACAATTACTTCGACCCAGACTAAGTCTGGACGAAGTATTGAATTTGGTCACTTTGGGCATAAAAATTACCCTATAGTTTTTCATCAAATGTCGACGTTTCAGACCATAAGGAACCCAAATCAACAATAACAAATTTGTGTCCGTGATCTTGTATGTACGTACGTCCGTACGTCCCGTTTTTTTTGTCTCGCGATAACTCG
Source organism: Trichopria drosophilae (assembly GCA_030407085.1). Lineage (NCBI taxonomy): Eukaryota > Metazoa > Arthropoda > Insecta > Hymenoptera > Diapriidae > Trichopria > Trichopria drosophilae. Next base: position 138,160,560 of record CM059584.1, on the reverse strand, counting down.
CGAACGGATAAGCGTATTGACATAAATTTTTTTTTAAATACGCGTCTTGGCATAACTTAGATCTGATTAGATTTTGGGGCAGATCCATCCGCCCATTACTAAAAAAAAATAGCCCCAATTAAGTTTCTTCGTAGTTTTTTGCATTTATTTTGAAAAATACAAATTTTATTAAAAAATGTTTCCAACAAAAAAGATAGAGCATGAAATTCTCTACAGAAAAGGTTGTATGCATTTTCTTCCTAAAGTCAACGATAATGCCATAAAAACTGGTTTAAAATTGTAACATATCTATCGAAGCCACTTGGACCTAAATATGATTGGACCCCCAAATATCAATATAATTTTATAATATAATTGAAAGCTGTTAGTAAACAAACGAGTCTTAAGGAATAGCCGACTCTCCATTGGGTCGAAGTTTCTGAGCGAGCGAGGCACCACGCCAACACTAGTTTCTTGTTCAAATTGTCTTTGATTTTCATCATCACCAATATTAGAATTATTCACAATTTGTGAGGTCTCTTCATCCCGCATTACAGGCATATTTGTTCGTTTTTCTATTTTTCTTGTTCAAATTATCGAATCGTTGTTGTATCAATTCGTCCTGATCTTGTTGTATGGACAGACTTCATATATTTCAATATTTAGGACAATTATACATCTTTATTTAATTCTTATTAAGTGAATATCTCAAATAAAACAATTTAAAATAAAGTCTAAGATTTGTTGAATTCAATTAACCGCGATCGAATTACTACCTACAGTATCAATTTCAAACTTAAACTAGCGTTGGCGTGGTGCCTCGCTCGCTTCGCTCGCTCAGAAGCTTCGACCCAGTAGAGAGTCGACTATTCCTTAATACTCGTTTGTTTACTAACATCTTTCAATTATATTATAAAATTATATTGATATTTGGGGGTCCAATCAAATTTAGGTCCAAGTGGCTTCGATAGATAGGTTACAACAATATAGTGTTTCTTATATGTACGAAAATTGAAAATGAGCATTTCCAAAACTTCGACCCCGACAACAGGCCAGCCGAAGTATTAATAAATAAAAGTTGCAAAACACTTACTTCAAGCACTTGTATTGTAATAGACTATTTGATGTATATTACATGTTTGCAGTGTTTTACTAATTACTGTATGTATCATTATGATCTTATATATACAGTATATATACATATAATTCGTCAAAGATATCTTGAAAGTGTCGAAAAGATCTCTGACGGATGTCTTTTAGATACTATAAGACATCTTTTAGATATATCAAAATAGTTATTTTCGTATCAAGGGTGTAAAAGAACGTATGCGTCCATAGGTGATCACCGCTCCCGAGAGGCTGGCGAAAACTACCTCTGGGGGTAGGGGGTCGAAACGTCAAAATTTGATGAAAAACTATAAGGTAATTTTTTTACCGAGGTGACCAAATTCAATACTTTTTCAGACAATAGTCATAAGCATTTTAAACCAGTTTTTATGGCATTATCGTTGACTTTAGGAAGAAAATGCATACAACCTTCTTTGTAGAGAATTTCATGCTCTATCTTTTTTGTTTGAAACATTTTTTAATAAAATTTGTATTTTTCAAAATAAATGCAAAAAACTACAAAGAAACTTAATTGGGGCTAATTTTTTGTAGTAATGGACGGATGGATCTGCGCCAAAATCTAATCAGATATAAGTTATGCCGAGACGCGTATTTTAAAAAAAAATGTATGTCAATACGCTTATCCGTTCGCGAGTTATCGCGAGAGAAAAAACGGGACGTACGTACGTACAAGATCACGGACACAAATTTTTTTATTGTTGATTTGGGTTCCTTAGGGTCTGAAACGTCGACATTTGATGAAAAACTATAGGGTCATTTTTATGCCCGAAGTGACCAAATTCAATACTTCGTCCAGACTTAGTCTGGGCCGAAGTAATTGTAACATATGAACCAGTGAATTCGCATAAAATAAAGAAAAAAAATTCACTTTCAATCAGCGAAATTGAAAATTAACAATCGTTATTGAATTCAACCAAAGATGTTTACAAACAGCTAAATCTAATTCTACAACTTTAAATCATATGTTTCATATTGGATATAATTATACGATCAGAGAATCGGACAATATTCATTTTCATAATAGAACAAATTAAGAGGCCTTTCACATTTTTATTCATAGATCATAATATTTACTTCACCTTATTTATCAAATAACACTCACTCATACTAGTAAACATAATAGATCCATGAAACAATACATTTATTTTCATACATTTAAATAATATTTACCTAATTCAAACTGTAAATTTTCCATAGAATTCATTCTTTAAAATTATTCATATTATATTTTAAAATGCCGATTTTACCATCTTAAAATTAATATAACAATTTTGAACAAAAGAAAAACTACATATTTCACCTAATTTAATTCAAAATATCTCGAAAATAAAATTACCTAAATTTCCACATATATATCATTTATATTAACAATCACTAATTCTGAATTCTTAAATTTCTAAATTCTAAAATAAATAAATCCTATAAAGTTATCACTGATTTCACTTCATTTGTTCAATTTTAATTTTATATTTATCATTATTTTTAACATTTCTTTAAATTGGTTAATGTATTGTTTCATGACTTTGTCGAAAATATTTTACATAGACAACACGCGTAATCATGTTATTGTTTTTCACACATCCCGATTTCCAAGTATTTCGCAATATAACAACTGTACATAATTTTCAAATTTTTTTTTTTTACGTTTATATTCTAGATTATTTTAACTTCAATATCATTTAATTAAAAAATAAGGGCAATTCGTGCCCACCAGTTAAGCGCCAATTGTAATGTTTTATAATGGTAAAAATTTAACTGATAAAATCTAATGGATAAAAATTAATGCCACTTTCATTAATTATAGGATTATATTGAACATTCATAGATTATTATAATAATGAATAAGAGTATTGCACCCGAGAGAAAGAGAAGGTATTAACTTCAACATAAAAAAAACCTGATTTTTGGCCCCAAAGGTTGATTGTTGAAAAAGATGTAGATTTCAGAGTCTGGTTCTGGTCGCCGAGAGATTCTCCATTTGAAATTGGCACTTTTCCACGTCGCCACACCATAATTTACAGCCACATTCATCTCATGATAATTTCAGGAAAGTAGTTGTAATTATTTTAATATTCTTCATATGTTGAGGAATTGAATTACTGAGTAATTTCTTACCAGAAAATAAGCCGAGGAGGATAGATGCCTCTCATGGCCCCGCGCAGGGCTCTCCTCGGTAAGCGCTATATCTTCAAACACAGTTTCACGAAAACCCGTGGACATCAATGGGACATTGGAAAAAAAAACTTCGTCAGACCATGGCCAGGAAATCTCTCCGAACTAATTGAGCGACGAAAGCTATTGAATAGACTGCCTTCGTTTTGAATAGTGACTCTGATCCCTCTCTTTTCCCAATACCAGGGCCGTATTTAGCATCATCAACCCATTTGAAACCTGCTCCTAATTTCGCGAATTTTCCGCTGCGCCATCTTTCGGCACTTTGTCACATTCCTTCTCCCTTCCTTCTCTTTCTCTTTACATTCAGCGACATATAAATATACTTGTACACTACTACTATTGCGTATCATTACAATTGTACTTGGCAGCGATACATGGCACCTCCTGATTCAAGCAGCAGTTGTTCCTTTTATTTTTCTTTGATTTTGCAGGTTATAATTCCTGTCAATGTAGCACCAGTAAACTGCTTGACAATTAGCCAAATCCCAGGCTTGCAAGGTAGATAGACAAATTCGGCATTAAATTCGCTTGCCGAATAGCAGATGAATAGATAACACTTCGATTATTCACCGGTACCGGACTCTGTGAGTAATCGTTTTATAATTTGTTATTTTAACATTCGAGTCTACTATAGTTTTTATTTTTGGAGCAAGTGTTATAATATCTTATTTTGTAATTATTTGTGTAGGACATTAATAAACTGGAAATGGTACACGTCAGGATGCCGAAAAGTTTAAAGTAAAATGGTGTTTTTAATACAGGAACGGACTTTATCAAGAAAAGATTCTGTAGGAATATTAAAAAATGTCCTTCATATATTTATACAAGTGAAGAATTATTTCCTTTGAGTCGGGATGATTCAAAATTCCTGTTATCTTTTATTAAAGGTATTTGATATAGGTAAAATCTGCTATGTTGTAGTGACAATTTCGGCAATGTGTAAATGTTTTATGGTATTTGTGTTATTGCGAGTGATCTAGAATGATTTTTGAAGGCAATTTTTGTTTTCATTTATTTCACGATACACATTGTCTGACATCTATTCATTATTTTAATGTGATGTGGATATACATAGGTGTCAATAACTTTTACTCTATATCATATTTTTTTTTTTTAAATAGATAGAAATAAATATTAATAATTTAATGATTTGGGTGCTATATTCTCTATATAATTGTACATACCTAACAATAAGAATACAGCTGTGAATAGTTTTACGTAACTGTATTCCATGCTGCCGTTCAATGTCGATCAATTGAAACGATGGTCGGTTCCAATAGTTGGACACGCTCTACGATTTTAATCTGCCTTACAGTCATATGGATACCGTAAAATTGCTGAAAGTGTCTATTCCGCTGGAAATTTTGTATTTAATTTGTTTAGCAAGTATGTTCTCATATTTTATTATATTAAAAGTTTAATAGTATATTAATATGTATTTCAGTAATCATCTATAACGAGTACATTACAATTAAATATTTTTGTGAAATATCAAATGTTGGGTATATTATACAAATTTTTATTTTAATAACCTTGGAACAAATAAACATTTCATCGAACACTTGCAACAAGTTTTTAATTAAAGGTATATTTTGCGGGCGGTTATAGCAGCTTTTTGAAAACTTCTTTTCAAAATTAACAATTTCTACAGTCGAATCGAAGAGTGATGGTAGCTCCATCTTTGATTAGTATTTTATATTCGTCTCGAAAAGACTTTTCAAATCGAGCCTCCACTCTGCCTATGTGATCCTCCGTATGTTCCACACGTGCCCCCTTGAGGGTGGGGACGCTACCCCTTCAAAAGATCAGTTTTTCGACAAATTGTTTTACGTATGTCAAAGTTTTTTTTATGGTTTTGGAAATATTTGGCCGATCCGGTACTTTTTTGTCACAATTTGACGCGTCCCTAATTTTGTCGTAAGTCCCCAATGATATTGAATTCCTACTCGGAAATGAGTCAGGAATCATTGCCGGTCTAATTTATCCTTCTTTGTTCTAGATACAACTAACCTCCGGTATCTTACCCCAGCCAGGCTGTTAGGGGAACGTCACACCCCAAAAACGCGTATGCCATTATTATTTTTACTCACCCACAATACGAATCCCAAATACGAGAAAAACGGATGGTTTTAAGAATATTCGCTTTCAGCTCGGCCCGCAATCCTCACATTTGTAGAAAAAACTTTTACGAACTTGTATCGAAAACTACTATTATTGCATACCGTTCAATGTCGATCAATTAATACGAAGGTTCTAGCAGTAGGCCATAATTCTGATATTTCAACTATTTTAATTTGGTTTACAGTTATATAAAGCGCAGAACAAACGTTTTTTGCTTGAAGTTTGACGTTTAATTTTAGCAGGTATTTTTGCATCTTCTATTATATTAAAAATTTAATATAATAATAATAATAATAATATATATTTCAGTAAGTGTTATAAAATTTGACTTATTTGAATCACAATTGTTAGCTTCTGATGTTATGTAATTTTAATATAATTATACATTTACATATTTCTGAAATACAGTGCATATCTACATATGACCTACGTTAATGACGCAATGCAGTATTATAATTTTTTTCTGCGTAATATATTTATATTGTTAGTACAAAATTCCACTGACCGTTTATTTACTAATGGCAAATATCGTGTAATATTTGCTACGGCTTAATCCCTGCTATCTCCACATCTATAACGTACATGTGTCTGCGCATTCAATTGATCGATAGTTCCATTCTGTTAAGTATATATCCATACTTACCAAAATGAAATATAAATAATATTCATGCCTTATGAAATAAATCACAATAGAATATTAAGTTATATATTTTCACAATTCTATCCTAATTTGCTCCATAAGGCATGAATATTATTTGTATTCCATTCATATGACTATCGAGCATAAAAATATTATTATTATTATTCCCGTATAACACAAAGCTCTGCTATTGAGCTCCACCGGAGTTGGTGCAATTGCGCTGGACGAGTCATGTTACAATAGTTTTACTTGATATATTATACATACAGGGTCGGATAGGCATACAAGGCACGTGTCTACGGCCCCACGTAAATGGGGCACCACATTTTAAGAATTCAAACAAAAAATTTCCCTAGAGAAATTAGGGGTTTAGGATTATTGCAATGGGTGATGTTTAATGTAAGCGAAGCTAAGCATCTCAGCCTAATAAACATTTACAGAAACAGTCATCTCTAAAATATACGTATGATATGCATCGACATTAATGCATATCAACATATCTTCTGGTGATCAAGTTGTTGTCAACTGTATTGGTCTGGATTTTCTGTAGCTTTCCCAGATCCCAGTGCAAATGCGATGCAGAGTTGATCAAGTCACTCTGCGGAACGCAATGGGGGGGGGGGGGCTGACCCTGGAAAATATCCTGCTATATTGCTATAAAGAGCGATTGATGAGGGTAGCGACTTTTAAGTTTTGTAGAGCTAGTAATTTGATCATGTTACTTTTTTCAGTTTTTTGATTGGAAAAAAACAAGCTATTTATCGGGATTATTTTTCGATGAAAACTTCCATTTAAGAGCAGATCCAGCAAAGAATTAAATTTCGATAAATCCTAAGATGTAATACAGTCTCCATTAGGCGGATTCTGGCAGATAAATTTTAATAAAAACAAGATTGTTCACCAATCCGAATTGAACGTGTTCAGCCAATTGCAGTATTTGTTTTTGTTAATATTTATCTGATAAAATTCGCCTATTGGAGACGCCTCGTCTGTGTTTACATATAATGGTCGTATATGTGTGCGTGTATGCACAAGCGTGCGCGGGTGCGTGTCCGTGCGCGTGTCTGTGCCCGTGTGTTATCTTTCCCGCCATAGCGCAGTCCGCCTGCCATTAAGACAGTATTCGTATAAATGCCAAAGAAATTTATGAAATCTAATTTAAAATTTTAATTATGCTTTTTAGGACGGGACTGGTTAATATATCGACCACTTCGGTATCATATTATTTTCGAATTGTTTCGAGGGTAATATTATATGTCGAATACAGAAAACATAGTGTTATCATTCTAAAAAGTATATTACTTCGACCAAGACTAAGTCTGGACGAAGTATTGAATTTGGTCACTTCGGGCATAAAAATTACCCTATAGTTTTTTTATCAAATGTCGACGTTTCAGACCCTAAGGAACCAAAATCAACAATCACAAAATTTCTGTCCGTGATCTTGTGCGTACGTACGTCCGTACGTCCCGTTTCTTTGTCTCGCGATAACTCGCGAACGGATAAGCGTATTGACATAAATTTTTTTGTAAATACGCGTCTTGACATAACTCAGATCTGATTAGATTTTGGCGCAGATCCATCCGTCCATTACTAAAAAACATTAGCCCCAATTAAGTTTCTTCGTAGTTTTTTGCATTTATTTTGAAAAATACAAATTTAATTTAAAAATGTTTCAAACAAAAAAGATAGTGCATGAAATTCGCTACAAAAAAGGTTTTATGCATTTTCTTCCTAAAGTTAACGATAATGCCATAAAAACTGGTTTAAAACGTTTATGACTATTTTTGAAAAAGTATTGAATTTGGTCACGTCGGCAAAAAAATTACCATATAGTTTTTCATCAAATTTCGACGTTTCGACCCCCTACCCCTCAGGGATAATCTTCGCAAGCCCCTCGGGCGCGGTGATCACCTACGGGCGCATAAGTTCTTTTACACTCATGATACGAAAATAACTATTTCGATATATCTAAAAGATGTCTTATAGTATCTAAAAGATATCCGTCAGAGATCTTTCCGACACTTTCAAGATATCTTTGACGAATTATATGTATATATTGTACATATAAGATCATAATGATAAAGACAGTAATTAGTAAAACACTGTAAACATGTAATATGCATCGAATCGTCTATTACAATACAAGTGCTTAAAGTAAGTGTTTTGAAACTTTTATTTATTAATACTTCGGCTGGCCTGTTGTCGGGGTCGAAGTTTTGAAAATGCTCATTTTCAATTTTCATACATATAAGAAACACTATATTGTTGTAAAATATCTATCGAAGCCACTTGGACCTAAATATGATTGGACCCCCAAATATCAATATAATTTTATAATATAATTGAAAGCTGTTGGTAAACAAACGAGTAGGAATAGCCGACTCTCTAGTGGGTCGAAGTTTCTGAGCGAGCGAGGCACCACGCCAACACTAGTTATACTTTTTAAATTTTGCCAAGCAAGAATTTATAATTGATTGTATTTAATTAACTAGCATTAATATGATATTGCAGTAATAATCGTATTAAACAAAAATGTAATGTGAATGAATAGAATTCCCTGAAAAACCGAAAAGCACTTACGTATCAAATCCAGATATTACATTAACATATCGTATATTGCACTTATCATTTTATATGTGCTAGATATTATGGAGTGAAGCAAAAATTGCTGAAAATGTTTGTGCCTGTACACGGAGAGAACTTTCAGATAACAGTCGCCAGGGCTATAGCAGAGCGCTCACCCCTGCCTTCTAGCACGGCAACCGTGCCAGACCCGCGACAAATGTCATACGTACATCTAGCAGCATTGCCGTACTTCTCTCTTTTCTAACGGCAGCGATGCCAGACTTTCGTACGACACTTGTCGCGCTCTAGCACGGCTGTGCCTTCATTCTGTAACTCGTTATTACGAATAACGTCGACGTTATGACAATTCCAACCAACCACGGTCCAGGATATTGTCGTTATCGACAGTAACGTTAACGTTATTGTTAATACCGACTTATAGAATACGGGCACTGCCGTGCTAGGCAAGAGCAAAAGCTATACGAATCGCAGAACAAGAGAGGCCACACATTTCGAGTAGCAGCTCTGTTTACAAACACAGTATACGCTCGAATGTTCTCTCCCATCGAATAACATCCTACATTCAAGTGGGGTTTTACCGAAGACCGCTGGATGGCGTCGAAATCCTTGAATAAAGTAGCACATCATTTGGTATAGATAGAGTCTTGCCTTTCATCTTCTTGCGTCAATTCTCCAATCGATGTATGCGTACATGTACCACAGGGAATGACTATTTTTTGTAGTCTGTAAATTATAATTTGCAAATATGAATAATAAAAATCAAAATAAAATAATTATTTTAATTAATTAAATAAATAAATATATATACAGGGTGAATCACGTAGAAGTGCGGATTGCGGATAGGGAAACCCACATTAAAGCTACGCACCTCCTCATTGGCCGCTTTCAATGTAACCCCGCTTGCTATTGGATTCAAAAATTGCAGTCAGCAGAAGAAAATTAGGAAGAGATATGGTGGGAGATACCTATGTATGTACAATGTATGTATACATTTTCTTCGGCTGACTGCAACTTTCGCAACCAATAGCAAGTGGCGTTACATTGAAAGCGGCCAATTCGGAGGTGCGTAGATTTAACATGGGTTTCCCTATCCGCACTTCTACGTCACTCACCCTGTATATAATCTAGCAGTATACACAGGTGCTCTATTTAATTTACGATTAAATAGTATGTAGATTGTGTAAAAAATGTGATATCAGATAACCAAATTTTATAGAAAATATAAATACCGCCGTATTCATTTCAAAGTGTAATTCCATACGTAATCCAAAAATTTGCTGTACTTTCTGCAATACTCACTGCTTACACTGGGATAGTCTCCCATAGTATGGGGAATGCTCATTAGTCATATATTGCCATACTGCGAACCATACCAATAGTATACTACAGCCGTACTTTTCCGAGCCATTAGCCATTCGCTATCCATACTCATTCAATACTGAACATTTTCACGCGTGATTCATACATCGCATTTTGTTTAATTTTTACCGTAGCTTCCAAGTGTATTGAAATCTGGTAATAAGCGAATAAACTTTTTTGTTTGTTCACAATAGGTGATTATTTAAATCAATGAACTTTTCATATTTCACATTTTTTTTAATTATAACTAGAGTTCTCAAATATATTTAATCGAGTCTGGTTACAAATCATTATTGACATTAATAGATATTTCATGTTCAGACATACGAAAATACATTGTTCGCGATTCATTAAATAAGTATTAATTTAAAATAGTGACGAATTAATTATGTGAGCTTTAAAACACAAAAGAAAGTTGACCTACAGTGAATCGCAGACTTCTGTAAATCAAGAAACCGATGTTATAAAGGAAAATAACAATAAAGTGGAGCCACTGAAAAAAGGGTTCGATTTTCTTTCGAACAAAAAATCAAATTATCCACAAAGCAAAAACTGTAATTAGTAGTGACATACGCGAAAAGTATAAAATTAATGAACGCACGTTAAGAAACTGGAAATCTAACAGAAAAAAATCGAAGAAGATGCCCGGAATGAAGGTGTGAAAAAAGTGCCAAAGTGGAGTCTAACACCTCTTAATTTGATAGTATTTTACATACCCATATGCACGGTGGGCAGGAAGGAACTACAGGTTGCATAAAACTGTCAACAAAAAGTACAAATATGGGGTTATTCGTTGATGATTACAGGTGAAAAATCCGTTCAAAATGAAATCGTAGCTGCTCCTATTCAAAAGATATCCGCGTTTTATGTATTCCTGATAAATCCAATTTTTACAAAAATAAAAGTCATGTTTCTCGGTCATTGGAATATATTTATGCTTCAAGAACGAATATTTTATACAGATATTTAAAGATATAAATATGAAAATTGGGGAAACTTACCATTTTTAAATATTATACTTCGAATCTTGATCGTCGGCTTTTTTTTTAACTGTAGGTAAAATTAAATAGTGCGCGACGTATACACGTGCGGTAGAGTGTAATCGGTTTGAACATATTTTTCATAAATGTATGTGTATCAATTTGTTTGTTTTATATTATATTTTTAAAAAGTAAACAACGGAAAATATATATACAAGTTCATACAAATCTATATGAAGTTCGTCCCAGGAGTGAAGACTTTTTTTTGAGAAGCAAAAATTTACCCTTGAGAGCAGTACTTTCGGCTGAAAACTACAAGGCTCATAAGTGTTTGAATATAAATGATGTTGAAGTTGTCCTCTTTCCACCAAATGTAACTTCACTAATCCAACGTTGTGATCAAGGAATTTTACATTATCTGAAAGTAAATTATCAACGAATTTTACTTCAAAGAATTATCGAATTATTATCAAACCATGTATTTCCCATCTTCAGTTTTTTGATACTTGGTCTTTCGTATCAAGGATATGCTGATTGTCCAACATTTGTAGAAAGTAATACTTGGTGGGAATCAATAGTTGGTGGAGATTGGGTAAAGGAAATTAAGGTGCAAGCAATAAAAGATCAAGGAGTTGATGGTTACTTTAATCCCAAAATTAGAGTATGTGCTTATGATGGACAAAGTTATTGTTATGACTTACAAAGTGGGGAATCCTGCCGCCAGATATATGGAACGCAAGGTACAGGAGCTGGAGTTTCTGCTGCAGCTTTTATCGACTGGGAAGGAGATAAAACAAAAGCTGGAGGAGAAATTGCTCGAGGTCTTAAATGGGAATGGTCAGACGGTGTTACTGATGAGGAAAAAAGAAGATTCGCTAATTCTCCTAAAATATGTGCTTGCAGTCAAAAAGGGGCTTGCATGTCAGGAATTTCTTCATGGGGTTCTAGAGTATTTTCGGGTGAGAATATTTTCCGTCCTGGGGAGATGGAAAAAGTCTGTGATACCTGCTACCAAACGGCAGTAAAATGTGCTCCTGTGCCACTTGCACTTAGCCCCCTTCCATTCTGTGAACAACTTGCGATGTCACCTCCACAAGTTAGAATTGTTCCTATAACAAATGAAGATAATGATTACTTCGATCCAAGAGTTGGGGTGATAATTAGCGGACTGAAGGAGAGAAAAGAGTTAGGTTTTCCACACGTTGTTTCAAATAATGAGAACATTCCAAATCACTCATATACTGTTACAGATAAGGATACTCACTATTACTTCAAAACCTATAGAAAAAAGGGCCAGCTCTGCGCTGAATACCATGGAACTCAAAGTATGGACAAAAAAAAATCCACAGTTCGTCCACTGTTTCTCGGCACCACCTGCTGCAGAGCCTGAGATAGTGAAGGTAGCAAATGAAAACACGCTAGAAATAAAAATGAAGATGAGCGAGAGCACTTGTACTTATAGAGCACATGGAGTCTACAGCAATGGTGTCTGTACTTTCAATGTTATCACTAATTCTACTAAGAACATCGGCGCTCTCTATCTTTAAAAGTAGTAAAACCAGCAATAGTAGCAAAAACGACTGACAGTAGTAACACAACAAGTTACATTGATAATATGATAGAAGATATATTAGATAGTAATCCGCAACAATTTAAAGTTCCGAAAGAATATGGCTATGTTCCTGATATTGAAACGGAATGTAAAGAGTTTCAGGGGAATAAGTGCAAATTGAACAACTTAGGACAACCAGAAATAGAAGTAAAGTATAAAGGAAATTCTAACAGTAAAATGCTTTGTCTTTCTGGATGGCAGCCAGAACCAGACGAGTTTGTTCTTGAAAGAGAAAATAAAATAATACCACTAAAATTAATGGGAACAAGATATACTAAATACAATGCTGTTTACTCCAAGGAATCAAATCAGTTCTATTATCTTCCAAGCAAGGAAATAGTTTACCCTTTGAAAGAAACTGAAGAGAGGTTGGGTAAAATAATATTTAATAAGCAAGAGTATGTTTTCTTCCCTGATGAAAATGACCAGAAGAAGGAAGAATGCTTTTATTGTGTGAAGAAAGATAGCAAAATAGACGAAAAATTAAAATCTGGTGAAGGACTGAAAGTAGTATACAAATTGACGGATGTAGAGCATAAAGAAGGATGTGAGCAAGGTGATGATGGTTGCATCTGCTTTGATGGAAAGTGTAGCCGTTCAAAACAATATTTGAATAAAAATGAAGATGATAAGCCATTCTACTTAAGGTACGAGGAAGTGGATTGTAAAGATAAGGAAGGCAAAGTATTAAGAGATGAAAAAAATGAAGCACGAAAGTGTATACAATTAAAAGATCAACTGATTAAAGCAAACAGAACAGAGGTTTTTTACGCTGATAAATTGTGTAGGTTCGATTTAGAAGGTCTCAAAGAGAAGTTCAAAGAGATAATCGAGAAACAACTGGAAAAAGAGAAACAAGTATAATATTCTTACACGTATTTTTACTTTGGGGGCAGACTTTCTTCAGTTCTTTACAATGATATTTTGTAAAACATTTTTGTATTATTAAAAAAATTAGCAAATTTTCTTACTATTGTTTATAACAATTAAATGCCTCCCAGCAGCGGATTCGCCATAAGGGGTGAAAAAAATTTCGAACAATTTCCTACTATTGATAATAACGAAGCACTGTCTCTCAGCATTTAATTCCACATAATAGGAGTCGGCTTTTCAAGACTTTGACTTTCGCTGCAAAATTTCCCAGCAAATCATTTGCGAATATCCGACATATTGGATTCATCAAATGTGTGGACTTGGCTTAAGCATAAGATACATGCCCATATAGACACATGAACTCCACAGTTCACGCCAATGCCAGATGATGAATGCTGTGTCGGTATATCTTTTGGGCAGAACAGTGACCAGTCTCTTCACTGGAATCGCCGTAAATTTTTTCTTAAGGAATGATTTTTCAATAAATCCGCATAGTCTGCGCATTAATGTGTTTGTAGGCGTACCATGCAGCGAGTCGAGATAAATAATTGTAATACCTGGGAATACAATTATTATTAGGGTCCACTGACGTTTTCGCATTTCGGCATGATCCATACTTTGTACTGCCATGCTTGCACTTTTTGAGCCCACGCTAAAAATCAAAAGCGTGGACTTTTATCAAGCAATGATACAACAAAATTAGTATCAAAAATAAGGTATCTCATTGTATCGTACTTATTCCTGCATATTTCGAAGAAGATATTTACAAAATTATCGTCTAACTCCATGTTGGGCATCAATGTTTGTAATAAATCACTATTAATTAAAATTGAACTAACATAGAATGACTCCTGTTTCCAATCAGACGGATATATTATGTTCTCTTCATTTTTCCATGGAGTTGAGACTTGTGTCATTTGCGATATTGTACTTACCGGCACAGATTTTACTAAACCAGGATCACACAGTGTCATTGGTTTTTTACCATCTTGTACATTTTTTTGAAAAGTTTGAAAACCCTGCATTATATGGCCTGGAATAATCTTTTCGCTGGCATTGCTGTGTTTCTAGATCAACGACTTTATCTTTTATTTTTTCCTTAATTAGTTGTTTCTGAACAGCCGCGGATACTCCTGGTCTCTTTTTGTACGAAGGTGTATTTGAATTTTGTGTTTCTAATTTTGTGTCAAATTTCTTATTTGCAAGTTTCTTTGGACGAGTTTGGTCTTCACAACTTTCATCTAGATCTTGAACAATTTTTCGTCTCAATTGTCTCGTCGTTTTTTGGCCGAAAGTTCTAAGCGCTATCCTTGTGCGGATGTTTTGTGACAACACTCGTATTGCCCATGTACATGAAGTTCTGAACGTTCAATAAACGAATCTTTAGAACAGACTTACTGTTATATGCTTTTAAAACATTATATTTATTATTTACAACTGCATAAGGTATAAAATTATTATTTATCAATGTTGCAAATATACAAGACCTTTGATTTACTCATATCGTTAGTAAATCAGCAATGGATTTTAGAAAACCGTTCAATGAACGTTCGGAACTTCAGGCACATTATTGCCCTAGGAATCAAATTTCTCATCTCGCTGTCGAAA
The DNA here is from genome assembly GCA_030407085.1 of Trichopria drosophilae. Classification (NCBI taxonomy): domain Eukaryota; kingdom Metazoa; phylum Arthropoda; class Insecta; order Hymenoptera; family Diapriidae; genus Trichopria; species Trichopria drosophilae. Next base: position 138,145,496 of record CM059584.1, on the reverse strand, counting down.
ACATAATGTTTGATTATCTTGTTCCAATTTTCCACGGGAGCATTTGGGTTTCGAGTTATTCCACATTTTTTTATTAATATCCCTGGCCACAAAGGATAGTAAGCCATTAATTCATTTAAAAGGTAGTCTGTGAATGATGGAATATACATTTCATTTATTTCCGAAGTAAGGGCGACTGATTTCACACGTCCCACGCATTTTTGGAAATGAATATAGAATTTGGAACTTTCTCTTTTTATTTTCGAAAACACTTGTGGTTCGCCGACTTCGTCATTTTCATCATCCAGTTCTGTTCTGCTGTATTCATTAGAAATTTCAAGATTTTGAAGTTGTTTTAAACTAGAATCATAATTATCAGATTGATACTTTCTTCCGAATATGTGCAAAATGTTTTCGAAAAGTTTTGTTTCATCTTCTAATTCAGTTTGGTGTATCAATAGACCTACTGCCCCTTCATTAGATTTTGAAACTCTGGATTTCTTGTGAATAATTTGATCCTTTTGATGGCCGCTTTAATTAAATGGTTGGAGCAAACATGTTAAAGGCATTTGTGGTGTTCCTAAAAAAGCGTTCACCTCAATCCAGACTTGATTTATATACATATATAAATCCATATTATTAAAAGCTTTACAAGTAGCTTGTAAGAGGGCCTTGCTAAAGTCTGTTTCGATGTGTGAAACGAGAGGTCTAATCGTGGTCATTTTTTTAAGCTGCATCACAAATATACCCACACGGAGAGACTAGAGGCAAGATTTTCGTCCGGCCCTCTACGCGCAATAAAGGTACTAGACCACCGGACGAAAAATCTAGGTAGGCGCGCATAAAGATCGTGCATACTCCGTGGCCAAATCGAACGTGCGGAGTATAAACATTCTCCCCACTCTGCCGCACGAAATTCCTCCAAGAGTCGGACGATTTTCAGACCTGGCTCGGACGATTTTCATGCGGCAGTCGGCAGTCTCAATAAATATGTATTTTATTTTTGTTTGCCTTATGCAAAGTGTCATTTCCGAATTATTTTTTGATGCTGAAAACAGTGGTGGCCTCAAAATTTCTTTATCATGCACAATTTTTTAAAGAAATGAGGTGAAATATGTCAAATTTTGTTTTTTACCACATGAATCATTTTTTTTGTAGCAAATAAATAATTGCCTTAAATTTATATGGTATCATTTTGGAAGTACTTTTTCGTGCAGACTTTTCCTATGACATCATGATAGGAAAGTGAAGTTAAGTGTGTATTTTTGCTTTATTTATATGGTGGAATATGGTCAAAAACAAAAATGTTGACATATTTAGTTTAAATTTTCACAAAATTGTGACATGATAAATAATTATGAGAGCACCATCGTTTTCAGCAAAAGTATTTACCATGTCAAAGATATAATCGACATTAGACAATGTTATACAGGGTCATCGAAAAGTATCGGACCCCCCTAATATCTTCAGTTAGAATGCACTTAGGAGAAAATGTCCAATAGCAAAGTTGTATGGTTTCAAGCGGGGAGTAAGATGATGACCTTGACTTAGACCTTGACCATGTCCTTCAAGGTCAATCTTATTTTTTTAAATAGAACCCCCTACATTTTATTGCATATTCTTATAGCTTATCTCGAGAGCTTTCCAAAACACTATAATAAAATATCTTTTTATTAAGTACTTTTTGAGTTATAAAGGTTTGAAGTTAACAATTTGTTCCTTCCAAAATGCATTCTTACTGAAAATATTAGGGGGAAATCCGATTAATGTATTTTCTTTAAACCAATTAGTCTCATTATTCCGCGCACAAAAGTATTAAGGTTATGATTACTGAAAACTAAATAATATTTTACAAGATATTCTACATTTTGTGTCAAAAAATTGTTAACTTCAAACCTTTATAACTCAAAAAGCACTTAATAAAAAAATATTTTATTATAGTGTTTTGGAAAGCTCTCGAGATAAGCTATAAGAATATGCAATAAAATGTAGGGGGTTCTATTTAAAAAAATAAGATTGACCTTGAAATGACCTTGAAGGACATGGTCAAGGTCTAAGTCAAGGTCATCATCTTACTCCCCGCTTGAAACCATACAACTTTGCTATTGGACATTTTCTCCTAAGTGCATTCTAACTGAAGATATTAGGGGGGTCCGATACTTTTCGATGACCCTGTATAACATTGTCTAATGTCGATTATATCTTTGACATGGTAAATACTTTTGCTGAAAACGATGGTGCTCTCATAATTATTTATCATGTCACAATTTTGTGAAAATTTAAACTAAATATGTCAACATTTTTGTTTTTGACCATATTCCACCATATAAATAAAGCAAAAATACACACTTAACTTCACTTTCCTATCATGATGTCATAGGAAAAGTCTGCACGAAAAAGTACTTCCAAAATGATACCATATAAATTTAAGGCAATTATTTATTTGCTACAAAAAAAATGATTCATGTGGTAAAAAACAAAATTTGACATATTTCACCTCATTTCTTTAAAAAATTGTGCATGATAAAGAAATTTTGAGGCCACCACTGTTTTCAGCATCAAAAAATAATTCGGAAATGACACTTTGCATAAGGCAAACAAAAATAAAATACATATTTATTGAGACTGCCGACTGCCGCATGAAAATCGTCCGAGCCAGGTCTGAAAATCGTCCGACTCTTGGAGGAATTTCGTGCGGCAGAGTGGGGAGAATGTTTATACTCCGCACGTTCGATTTGGCCACGGAGTATGCACGATCTTTATGCGCGCCTACCTAGATTTTTCGTCCGGTGGTCTAGTACCTTTATTGCGCGTAGAGGGCCGGACGAAAATCTTGCCTCTAGTCTCTCCGTGCAGACAACTTTCAATGCAATACACGTCGGGACCGCACGTAATAAATTCTATAACTGCAATGGGTACATTATCCTTTCCTCCTCGTACGACCGTACAGTAATAAAAAGGTATTTTATGACAATCTGGTGGAGCACGAATAAATTTACCGATGGCATCGAAATTTAAACAATCATAGCCATGTTCTTTCATCAGATCAATCACGATGCGAAGTTGCAGTTCTGAAAATAACATAACTGAAAAGGATGGATAAATACTATATCCTTGTATGTATCCCGCGTGGAAATTATTAGTATGGCAGTAGTATGGCTTTAATGTTGGAAAGAGTATGGCTATGATATGGTTGTTATATGCCTTTGGTATAGGTCAAAGATATGGGATTAGTTTGGCTTATGAGCGTTTCCCATACTCTTTATCTATACTATCGCCAGATAAATTTAAAACTTGTGCCAGATGCAAGAATTTATTTTGATGTAGAAAAAAATTAAATTTAATTCATTACATTTTTTTTATTTATAACTATTTTATATTAACCCTGACTTGACACACCTCCGTTGCGTAACATACTTGGCCTATCGGGGTGTACCGCACACCAGTGACAAAAATTGTTATAACAATTGAAGAATCGATAATTTTTATTTGTGATTTTTTGTAACTTCCGGAAACCTTATTTTTTAAGATAATATAGAACGAATGACATAAAATTCAAATTAAGTAACACAAAAAAATCAAGTTCAATAGTGGTTCCGCCAAAAATGGTATTCTGAAGAATGAAGGGAAGAATTTTTGAAAATATGAACACTTTGATACATTTAATGAATGCTCTTAGTTCTATTATATTACATGCAATTTTGTTGCTGTTATAAAGAGTACAATAAAGTGATTATTATTACATACAGAAAATTGCAAAAAGATCGTCTAATTCACAGTGTTGACATTTAACCATCTGCGCAGTAGTCGCAGATAATATAACTGTGCTCGTGACAGACAGGTCGACGGCAGCTCGAACAGCCTTTTTTCCTTTTCTGTATTCTTTGCGTTTGCAAAGCTCACACCTCATTTTTTTAGGCAGATGTACCTTTATGAGCGACCTTTCTGCAGCTATGTTCTTTTTTAAAATCGCAGCGATTTCAGTACGAATGTCTCTGCGGAGAGAACACAGTGTACCGATGCTCCAAATACGGCGTCGTGAGTTCATAGTAAACTTTCTCAAGACAATTCATTGCAGTTGTATTCTGTTCCACGTTTCTAAATTTACATTTCAGCGAAATTCTCGCATTAACGATTGCTTGATCTAAAATGCCATAAAAATATCTCATAGGCCGTCATTTGTTCTTCCAGAAAAGGTGTACGAATGGCAAAGTTTATCAAAGTTGTCTATTCCTCCTTTAGTCGCATTGTAGTGCCGGACGATATTTCGCTTATCGTCAGTTATTTCTTGTGTATATAAAAAAGAAGAAACTACGATAACTATTTTATTACATTTCTTCTTTTTCGGAGCGTACGAATAGTCAAATCTTTAGTGTGAATAATGTTGTCCTCGGATGTGTTTTCGGAGAAACTTTGAAATCAGCTGGGGTTTCTCTCTTGTTTTTTTTTTAATTGTTCCAGTAATTTGCATTTTTAATGAATCCTGGAGCATTCTGAATAGCAGAGGGATGGACGTATACCAATTATGGCACGTAACTGACCGATTGGTAGCGTAAATCGGTTCTATGACTAATCTCAAAATAATACTCCGGAACTGATTCATTTTCTCGTGAGATTTCTGTATTTTTACCAAAGTATGGTGAGATATATCTTTTTTTTTTCTTGTTTTATTTCTGGGTGGACGTATCATATGTGATCGGAAGAGAATCTAAAATAACAACCATAAGATTGTCATTACCGACTACGCATGGACCACGAGAACCCTAAAATCGTCATAAAAAATTATCATAAAATTTTATCTCAATCAGACAAATTCACACATTGACTCATACATTGAATAAAAACGCCTCATGAGGATCATTTTACAATATTCAAAATCATTAACTCACCTCCCTCTTTCCTTGCCTCTACACTTTCAAATACAAAACAATTTCTACTTTTTTTTTAAATAATGATATCCCGAAAACAGGTCTGTTTTGAACCATTCACTTCGATCGAGTGCGAGTCAATTCGGGTTTCGTCTAGCGACGCGTTTTCAAACACGCAATTTCGTCCCCCTCTTTCTTTATTACATTATACACACACGTCATTTCTAATATAAACTATAAAACTCGCCACACCTACATATGTCGGTAATATCGGAATTCTATTTATTGGCTCACTTTCTCGTACCAGCGTTACAACGGTATAGCATTGATCTGCAAAAGAAAATGAAAAATATATATTATTCCATATTTTAATATATATTTTTCAATATTTCAATGGAAAAATGTAATATAAATGTAAAAATAAATAAATACCATGTACGAAGTTTGCATTTAATTTTTACCTATTTTCTTACAATTATTAACGCTCGCAATTAAATTAAAAAATCTTTCGCTCACGTGGGATTTGAACTTGCCTCCCTAACATCGCAAAGCATGCACGCTAACCACTACTCTACGCTCTATGTTATGAAATAAAATTTCAGAACTTGTATATTATGATCGTAGATAGTCAATTTTTTATGTACACAAGCTTCCCGTATTCCTGAGCGTAGTTTAATAAGGTAATTAAACATTTTGAAAAATCCATTTGCAAAGTTGTATTTATTTGCTTGAGATCGTGCCGCCTATCGATACACTGTAACGTTTCTTTATGTTTTATATTTCACGTTAATTATTCTCTGTTTCAAAGAAATTAAATTCTGCTGGAACGGCGAATTGAGAAGTTAAAAAAAAGAAAAACTATTAGCCCTGACCGGCGTCAGTACGCAGAAAAATGCATCCGCGACCGCGGAGAGGGATCGGGATCGGAACGAAAGTTATCAGGCAATAATGAACCCGAATAATTTATAATATTTAAATATATTTTGTAAAATGCTAAGATAAGTTAATAGTACAAAAAAAGAACAACAAACGGCGGAACGAGATAGGAGGCGAATTTCCCGCGAGAGAGAGACTTATCGGAGGCCGGTACTTACATGTTTGCCGGGAAATCCTTTTTTTTTTAATCCTCACGACAGGTCTGACTGAAACCGCACAATAATGGCACAACCGTTACAAGTCTTTTTTTGTGGCGCGATTTTCGCAAAGGTCTGCCAGAAAAACAAATAAATAACGCGTGTCGCTAAGAAGGGACCGATATCTAGCGTGTTCGTCGCTCATCTGCCTGAACTTTCGGTAATTAACCGTGAGGGGACAGTTTCGCGCATCACGTGATTTCGCGGACCTATTAGAGGGTACGTCCACGGCTTCTCTCTCTCTCTCTCTCTCTCTCTCTCTCTCTCTCTCTCTCTCTCTCTCTCTCTCTCTCTATCTCTCTTTCTCTCTACGCAATGTTGAATTGCCTTGTCTCGTGCTCTATATACGTTAAAACAAATTATTGTTATTCTAATTAGCTATATATAACAAAAAAATAATACATTATTGTAAACGGCCCGAAGGAGGCCTGTAAAGTTCTCGTGAACGTTACAACACCCCCAATATTTTGTCAGATTTCGCATATCTCCTGCCGTTCTCCAGATATTCTAGAATTTTGCAAATTTTAAATTTAGCAAATTTATAATATTCTCTTGCATATCGACATTAACTAACTCATCATCCTCCTCCGCCGCTATATTTAACCTCTACAGTAAGTAGTGTGAAAAAAGCACTTGTAAATAATTGTACACATTTTTTTATGTAAAATCAAACTGTGCATCGCACAGCCTATATCTCTAACCTAATTTACGATAAAAAATGACCTCAATAAGATTATTAGATATCGCAAAATATTTCACTAAAAATGTAACATTTTTAGGGTAAAGTCGGTCATGGGGCGAATTTACAAAACAAAGGCGGATTCTTCTAGATTGTTCAAATATTCAACGGAATAATTACAGAATGCAATACGAGAAGCAGAGAAACGTGATTACGAATCCGCAGTCAAATTTTTCAAAATTAAAAATGGCTGAATCAATATGGCGCCATATCGGGTCCGCCATTTCGAATTTCGAAAATCTGAGAACGGATACATAATCAGCGGCATTGAAAAACCCCCAGTACCAATTTTCATGTAAATTGAATTAAATTTCAGATTTTGGCCCGGCCATATTTCATCCGTCATTTTGAATTACGAAAATTTGGCGACATATTCGTAATTAGCTGCCTCGAAAACCCCCGAGTACAAAATTTCAATCCATCGTTGGGATAGATATTGATTTACCTACATGAAAAAAATTATTTACTGGTGGGACACTGACAGTCCCACTATGCCTCAAAGGGTTAAAGAGCGGTTTTCACACTTACAAATTTATGAGATGGCCATATTTTATTTCTGATGGTGTTAGAAAATTCTTTTGTTTTATTATAATAACTTACTTTTACGATGTATGACGATAGCCGACTTTTCCCCGCATTTGGGTTAAAAGTCGGCGATGACAAAATAGTATATACCTTTAATTGTAAGAAGTAATTTTCTTTTCTATTACATAGATCTTAAAACAGAGGAGTTAGAGATTACATATTAAAAAAAAATACCAATAATTATTTTAAGTTTTAATCCTCATGACGATTTAATCAAAAAACCATGAAAAATAGCCGACTTTACACCAATTTACGGTACTCGATTTTACAAAATCCTCATTGAAACTAATCATGATGTGTATTAATTAATGTTCAAAATCACAAAAAATATACAATAAAATTAGTATCAAAATTTAAGGGAAAAGAACGCAGGCTGACAAATGATGAAACTAAGGAAAAATTCGGGAGAATAATGATAGCAGCTTCGATAATGATAACGAGCAAAAATCGTATGTGATCCAGCGGCGGCAATGCACTGCTCTTATACTTGGCAGCGAACAAATTACTTTCAAGAAATATTGAAAGTCATTTTTTATTAATCAAGAAAAAAGCGACTTAGAGCGGTGGTCATACGAAACATAATTTTAATGCGATTGGAAGCGAGGCGAGACGACTTGACGATGTTTTATATTGCAACGATACGTTCAGATCACCCTCATTACGGCCTTACCATAACAAAAATATAAAATTGTCATATAAAACTAGCATCATTTAAATCTTTCTGTAAACAAATACGCTAAGAATTCTTTAAATAATTAATTGAACAATATTTGATTCCAAAGATCTTATAAGAACTTCAGCTTGAAACGAGCACTTCTAGATCCCATAGGAAGAATCCGCTGCTGGGAGACATTTAATTGTTATAAACAATAGTAGGAAATTTTGTGAATTTTTGTTACAACGGCTATTGTGTTTTATATTTCAATGCGAGGATCTCACGCAAATTTCAATTTGAAACGAGGATTCTAGACCCTGTTATCTGTATTCGCTGCTCAGAAAGAGTTAATTGTTATAAACAACATATTTAAAAAAATAAACACACCGATGTGTAGAGTTGAACCATAAAAATAGTCCGGCCGCGGGCCAGTGAACAAAGTTCAGAAAATGAACGCACCGAAAGGCCAAAATTTCGATATAGCATGGCTCCAGTGTGATTTTCTTCACTTTATCTTTGAAAATTTGGCAAAAACAAAGCAAATTAAAATACCTTGAGAATCGTTCACCAACCGGGTAGGTGTAAATCGCATGAATTACAGTGGAAATATGGGACAAATTTCTTGGCAGTAGTTCATCCGCTCATCATTATCCTTGTTTACGGAAGAAGCGTGTACTAGCGCACGGGTTCCGTGCGCAAATGTCCCGGCAGCGGCGCTAGTATTTCACGGCGAGTTCGTTGCGATTGTGGCGCGTACAGGCCCATGAAAAAATCTCAACAGAGTTTTCTCCGTGCGGGATCAGAGGACTCGGGGCGGTTCGGGAATCGTCCGGTCCTTCCTTCCTTCTTGCGTGGCTCGATGCGGAAAAGAAAACTTGGGGATTTTGTAGTATTTTATTTCTCGCTCCCTGTAGTCCAATAGCCGATGTCCAATGGGGATAGAGCCGAGCGCTGGGAGATCGGCGTCGTTCGGGTGTCGAAGTCGTAATGAATCGTGTTCGCGACCTGACTTTATACGTAGCGATGGTGCGGCTGCGCACCAATTACAAAGGAGTTCGGTTTCGCGCGCTATGATTGGTCAAGGGAGGGTTTTGTGCAAAGTGTAATTTCTTAATCGCAAACAAGAGTTTTTAGGTGTTTATAACACCCTAAGTTTATTGGTGAATATTTTACCATCATTATCTTTAGTCTGATAATAAATTTTACAAGATTAACTATCACACTCAATATTTATAACATCATACGTTCAAGTCTTCCACCTGCTCAACTTCATACAAATGGAATCTCACATTTCTTGCTTTGCTGACAATATTTCCGTGTTCTTTTTTGCCAATAAAAATTACTCTCCGTATTACTTCTCATTTTCTTTATTCATAATACTGTCATCTTAACACTGTGTACAAATCTAGTAAATTGCACATATACGTTTGCAGGCCGATTGCATGCTCCAAAGCATCGATGGGACACCGAGTCATGTGAGGTGCTATAAGCTGGCCGACCCCTTAGGGCCGAATCGAACCAAACTAGTGTCATTAATTGTTGCTCAATTATTGCTCAAAAGTTGCTCTATTCCCGTATTTGTTGCTCCCATTTGTTTAAAAAAAATAGCAGGTTCGGCTAGCTTGCATAAGAGCCAGCCGACCCTAGCTCAAAAAGTGGGAAAAACAAATGCTTCCGGAAAAATGAGTACGCAGCTAATTGTTGCTCATTTGTTGCTCAAAGATTACCGCTGTAATATAGAATTCCAAAGTACCGGTTCTGATATTTAAAAAAAATAAGTAGGTTCGGCTGGCTTGCCTCAGAGATATCCGAACAAAACTCAAAAAGTGAAAAGAACAACTTGTATCGCAAAAACGAACATACAGCTAATTGTTGCTCATTTGTTGCTAACAAATAATGCTAAGATTTACAACAAATATGGTCCGACATGACTGACAAAATAAAAAATACACATATTTTTGAAAGAACCGTGAATGTGCGACTTCGACCAGGCTTATATTACTGCAAGTCCAATGCAGCAACAATCAGCCGACACTTGATGTTCGATTCCTTTGTGTTTTGGGGACATAAATGAAGAATACTATCATGGTCCGGACCGATTCGGCTAGTAAAATAAAAAATTACACGCGTTTAAAAGTGACTAAAAATGAGCGTTAAACTGTCAATAGTTATCAGCCAATATGAAGGTAGCAACAATTAGCCGACATTTGTTGCTCGATTCCTTTGTGTTTTAGGGGCATAAATGAAGGGTACTATCATGGTCCGGACCGATTCGGCAAGTAAAATAAAAATTTACACGCGTTTAAAAGTGACTAAAGAAGAGCGTTAAACGGTCAATAGTAATACGCCAATATGATGACAGCAACAATTAGCCGATATTTGTTGCTCGGTTCCTTTGTGTTTTAGGGGCATAAATGAAGGGTACTATCATGGTCCGGACCGATTCGGCTAATAAAATAAAAAATTACACGCGTTTGAAAGTGACTAAAGAAGAGCGTTAAACTGTAAATAGTAATCAGCCAATATGAAGGTAGCAACAGTTAGCCGATATTTGTTGCTCGATTCCTTTGTATTTTAGGGGCATAAGTGAAGGGTACTATCATGGTCCGGACCGATTCGGCTAGTAAAATAAAAATTTACACGCGTTTAAAAGCGACTAAAGAAGAGCGTTAAATTGTAAATAGTAATCAGCCAATATGAAGGTAGCAACAATTAGCCGACATTTGTTGCTCGATTCCTTTATGTTTTAGGGGCATAAGTTAAGGGTACTATCATGGTCCGGACCGATTCGGCTAGTAAAGTAAAAAATTACACGCGTTTAAAAGTGACAAAAAACAGACTTAATCTGTCAATAGTAATCGCCCAATATGACGGCAGCAATCATTAGCCGACAATTCTTGCTCCATTCCTTTGTGTTTTAGGGACGTAAATGAAGTATACTATCATGATCCGGACCGATTCGGCTAGTAAAATAAAAAATTACACGCGTTTAAAAGTGACCAAAAAACAGGCTTAATCTGTCAATAGTAATCAGCCAATATGAAGGTAGCAACAATTAGCCGACAATTGTTGCTCGATTCCTTTGTGTTTTAGGGGCGTAAAGGAAGAATACTATCATGGTCCGGACCGATTCGGCTAGTAAAATAAAAATTTACACGCGTTTAAAAGTGACAAAAAACAGACTTAATCTGTCAATAGTAATCGCCCAATATGACGGCAGCAACAATATATATATTTAAAAAAAGAGAACTTTTCGGATACCAGACTTATTTTAGAGAGAAAAATTGTTGTCTCTTAGTAAAACAAGATAAGATTGAGGTAGTACATGCAAAAATGATTGCGACACAGATCGTTTTATAATGTTCAATAACTCTAAATTATAGGAAAGAAATTATAATAGATACTTTCATATCTAGGGCAAACATTTCATTTTACGACCGAGATACGAACATAATTTTTTAATTAAAGTATGCGAAAAATGGCCATTTTTCATTGATTTTTAACAATGATTAGTCACCAAAATCCTTATCTTAATACATTGGTCGTTTTACCCCCCCCCCCCTTCCCCGAGAACAAATTACTGACTAAAAAAATAACAACTCTACTTTTGAGGAATCCCTAGTTCGTATTTTTAAACAAAAACTTATTCTAATATTGTTATATTAAATGTATTATGACATTAATTTTAGTTATAAAAGCCACATGTAATCGATTACTAAATAAATAGACTATAGTAAAATGTGAGATTTATGTAAATTTAATTTATTAACATTTACCATGTTAATACAGTGTTACCAATACATTTTATGATTAATGCCGAATCAAATTTTACGAATGATTAATTATATTTATTCGTCTCACTAAAATACATAGGAATCGAGCAACAAATGTCGGCTAATTGTTGCACTTCATATTGGCTGATTACTATTGACAGTTTAACGCTCTTCTTTAGTCACTTTTAAACGCGTGTAAATTTTTATTTTACTAGCCGAACCTGTCCGGACCATAATAGTATCCTTCATTTATGTCCCTAAAACACAAAGGAATCGAGCAAGAATTGTCGGCTAATTGTTGCTGCCGACATATTGGACGATAACTATTGACAGATTAAGTCTGTTTTTTTGTCACTTTTAAACGAGTGTAATTTTTTATTTTACTAGCCGAATCGGTCCGGACCATGATAGTATCCTTCATTTATGTCCCTAAAACACAAAGGAATGGAGCAAGAATTGTCGGCTAATTGTTGCTGCCATCATATTGGGCGATTACTATTGACAGATTAAGTCTGTTTTTTTGTCACTTTTAAACGCGTGTAATTTTTTATTTTACTAGCCGAATCGGTCCGGACCATGATAGTATCCTTCATTTATGCTCCTAAAACACAAAGGAATCGAGCAACAAATGTCGGCTAATTGTTGCTACCTTCATATTGGCTGATAACTATTGACAGTTTAACGCTCATTTTTAGTCACTTTTAAACGCGTGTAAATTTTTATTTTACTAGCCGAACCGGTCCGGACCATGATAGTATCCTTCATTTATGCTCCTAAAACACAAAGGAATCGAGCAAGAATTGTCGGCTAATTGTTGCTGCCGTCATATTGGGCGATAACTATTGACAGATTAAGTCTGTTTTTTAGTCACTTTTAAACGCGTGTAAATTTTTATTTTACTAGCCGAACCGGTCCGGACCATGATAGTATCCTTCATTTATGCTCCTAAAACACAAAGGAATGGAGCAAGAATTGTCGGCTAATTGTTGCTGCCGTCATATTGGCCGATTACTATTGACAGATTAAGTCTGTTTTTTGTCACTTTTAAACGCGTGTAATTTTTTATTTTACTAGCCGAATCGGTCCGGACCATGATAGTATCCTTCATTTATGCTCCTAAAACACAAAGGAATCGAGCAACAAATGTCGGCTAATTGTTGCTACCTTCATATTGGCTGATAACTATTGACAGTTTAACGCTCATTTTTAGTCACTTTTAAACGCGTGTAAATTTTTTTTTTTACTAGCCGAACCGGTCCGGACCATGATAGTATCCTTCATTTATGCTCCTAAAACACAAATGAATCGAGCAAGAATTGTCGGCTAATTGTTGCTGCCGTCATATTGGCCGATTACTATTGACAGATTAAGTCTGTTTTTTGTCACTTTTAAACGCGTGTAATTTTTTATTTTACTAGCCGAATCGGTCGGGACGATGATAGTATCCTTCATTTATGTCCTTAAAACATAAAGGAATGGAGCAACAAATGCTGGCTAATTGTTGCTGCCATCATATTGGCTGATTACTATTAAGGTGCTAAATATCAGAACCGGTACTTTGGAATTCTATATTACAGCGGTAATCTTTGAGCAACAAATGAGCAACAATTAGCTGCGTACTCATTTTTACGGAAGCATTTGTTTTCCCACTTTTTGAGCTAGGGTCGGCTGGCTCTTATGCATTTTTTTTAAACAAATGGGAGCAACAAATACGGGAATAGATCAACTTTTGAGCAACAATTGAGCAACAATTAATGGCACTAGTTTGGTTCGATTCGGCCCTAAGGGGTCGGCCAGCTTATAGCACCTGTATTAAGGAATAGCCGACTCTCTACTGGGTGGAAGTTTCTGAGCGAGCGAGGCATCACGCCAACACTAGTTTAATATTGAATTAGCCAAATTTATTTTTATCGAGAGCAGAGAATTAAGAGAAATTAGAATACCCTGATTCGAATGATGATGGTGTCCAAGGTATCGATTTTGGACATTCCATGGGGGTTAAATGATATATATATATTTATAATTTCTGGGGTTATTAAAAAAGAAAATGTCGAATTTCAAAAATTCAAAATAACGGATGCAATATGGCGGACGATTCTTCAGATATTTATGGCGTCGGCTTTAAAGTCGGTTTTCTTGAGTATCAGGGGTGCTGAGAAAGAATTTTAAGTCAGATTTCAAACATTGAAAATGGCGGCTCAATTGTAAGAACAGTGTTGGACAGGCTTAGTCGTTCCAGCTCGACGTTTTTATGCGATGAATAATAATCTAAACTCCGATTTTAGTTTAATTCTTAAATTGACATTTTTATATGGACAAACTTTTTAAATTCGTAATCCATTTTGGGAGCACTATTTTTAATGTTTGAAATCAAGCTTTATTTTTGTATTCAGTGACTCCACAAAATTTAAAGAACACGTCTTTACGCAATATATTCGTTCAGTTTTTCCTGCACGTTAATGGGTTATAAAAATAGCTAATCAACTGCTAAGAGCACCATCTTCCACAGATAAATGCTCAGAGACAAATCAGGTTTTGATTTACGTTTGAAAATGGATTTTGAAGCACAAAAGTAGGACTTTAAGAAACGGTGGATATTTAAAAAAAATAAAATTATCTCCTGATAATATATGACCTTCAATGTAACGAACATGCATATTTTTGCAGATTTACTTTAGAATGTCTAAAACCAGACGTCCTGGAGATTTTTTATGTCAGATTTGGATTCAGACCGTGAAAACCCTTCTGGAAAGTAGTTTCGACTTTTTGGTTTTGATAGTCAGTCAAATTTTATTGGCTTGTGTAAGTTGGGGCCATGGCATAAGTAGATATCTTGAAATTCTCATAAATAATACGTCGAAAATAGTTTCAGACCTTTTTCATGTCACAATCATGACGGAATGAAGAAGTGAATTGGAGACGTCTCATATATAAGATCCTCTTAACACTTCTCTTTGTGACATCTGAGAAGTAATGGACCTTTTCGTTTCGTGTTAACTGAGCAAATTGTTCCTTTATCAAATGTTTCTGAAAACTTATATTTTTATGCTTGTGAAGATTAAACTGAAGAAGTTGATAATCTGCTTGCAGAATCACTTTCCACTTCATGTTATTCTTCTTTTAAACATAACTTAGGCGGTAATGCACTAGACTACGAAGTCGTAGGTCGTGAGTTTGATCCCCGTCCGGTGAACAATTTTTCGATTTCGTTTTCAAGCAACAGCCTGCTGTTGGTAGGACGAGCCACGTTGTTTGTTTACGTTTCGAAAATATTGTTCATCTGGCGGAAATCGACTCATGGCCGCTGCAGTACTTGGTGTAGGTTTATGCAGTTCCTACATTTCATACAGACGAAAAAATGTCTTGGTTCTTTTAGCAAAAGAACATTCACTACAAATTGATTTGCTGAAATTGCGAAATATTGGTTATACCAGCGATTGCAAAATCAAACCTAGTAATAACAGTTTGCCAAACCAGCTAAATATTTGATATTCATACATTACGACAAATGTTTTGCTGGGCTAGCCAATTATTCGCTTCGGTGGCGAAATATTTCTACCCTAGTACAAATGTGAAGTATGGTTCCATCTTCTTAACCCATTAATGCCTGAAATGACAATTTTTATACTTCATTTTCAATCAAGTATTTCCTATCAAAATCAAAGTTGAAAACAATTGAGAGGTACGTATCCTACTGTTTTCGAGGTCGCTCTTCAAGATTCCGAGGTCAAAATTGAGTTTCAGCCATCAGAAATTCCAATATGGCGCCAAATTGGGCATTTTTTATTCTCATCAATTTTTTACGACCGATTAGAATATTGATATTTTATTGAAACCTTGCCTAATGGTGCATAAAATAGTTGAATTTTAAGAAAAAAAATTTTTTTTATACCCTACATCATTCTAACGACCTCAAAATGGAGTCGACAATGAAAATTTCTTTCAGAAATTTCTGGACGCTCTAACTCAAAAACTACGAACTTTTTCGTAGAAAAAATGCCTGGAATGAAAAGTTCTTAAAATTCGTCAAGCGATACAGTGGAATTTTTTCAAAATTTTTTGATGACATTTTGAGAAAGTTTTTTTCAAAATTTTTTTCAAAGTTGTAATTTATTTACACAAAATTATGAAAAAAATTTATGTATTCTCTGATGAATTCTAAGAGTTATTTGTTCTTTGCAATTTTTTAGCAAAGTTGATAGTTCCAATATTATAGTTTAGGATTTTTTCCCAAAAAAAAACTATCAACTTTTGGAATAAATTGCAAAAAACAAAAAACTCGTAGAATTCATAAGTGAATAGACCAAATTATTTTCAGAATTTTTCATAAATAAATTATAATTTTGAAAAAAATTTTGAAAAAAATTTCTCAAAATGTCATCACAAAAATCTGAAAAATTTCCACTATATTTCTCGATTAATTCTAAGAACTTCTCATTCTTAGAATTTTTTTACAACAGCACGTAGTTTTTGAGTTAGAACGTTCAGAAATTTTTCAAAGAAATTTTCATTGTTGACGCCATTTTGAGGTCGTTACAATAACGTGGGGTATAAAAGTAAAATTTTTTCTTAACATTCAACTGTTTTATGCACCATTATGCATGATTCCAATAGAATTCTACTATTCTAATAGCTCGAAATAAATTGATAGGAATAAATAATTCCCAATTTTTTGGAATTTTTTTATCATTCGGCGTCACATTGGAATTTCTGATGGCTGAAACTCAATCTTGACCTCGGAATCGTCCTATTGTTTTCAACTTCGAGTTTGATACGAAATACTTGATTGAAAATGAAGTATAAAAAATGCCATTTCAGGCGTTAATGGGTTAAGTCGATCTGCAGATCTCGCAAATATTATAATTGAATATCTATGTGTAAAATGGAAATTCCGCCGGTTAAATGAAAAAAAATATAACTAAGAAATCGTAATAAATACCGTAACGAGCGGTAAAAAAATTACTCCACGCTTCTTAACCATATTCCATTGTAACGTATATGCTCATCCATATAAAATAAAAATGATATCGTTGCAGAAAACTAGTGGAAACAATAAGGTACTTGTCCAAGGAAAAAAAGTAATGAAAAAAATTTCGCCCAGCAGTAGGACAAAAGAGAAGTAAAAAGCTTCGGTGATTGTGAGTAACGAAACTCGATATCCAGGAGGATTGGATATTCGGCTTTGGAGCGCGAGAAGAAAGAAGAGACCGTCGTACTCATAAGTACAGTGGATCCGGAGGATCCGCCGGAAGAAGAAAACGTAGGAAAATTCCCGCATCAGGATACGAAGCGGATATGAGACGCGGTAGTAATACAGTTCAAGAAGGGGGGTACGAAAGGGGTACCAGAAGTGAACGCGGAAAAGCGATGAGGAAAGATACAAATCTAAAGTTACAAATCGCAATTCTTCCGTGGCCGTGGTTCCGATTCTGTAAAGTTATGTTATGGCGCAAAGTAAGCGGGATTTATCAAGAAAGTTGGTATAACCCCGCTACGACTATTGATGCAATGAAACGATTGGCTTCGCCTCATTTACTACCCTTCTCCTGACTTTTCTCCTGTGCCGTCGTCTCTCCACCTCTCTAACAGTTTGTCTTTTACCCGTTCTGTCTTGCACTTTCTCGCAATTTACTCGCATCACCCCTTTATGTTTGGCTTTTTATTATATGGCCAAATTCTACTTAAAGATGGAATTTATTCTTTCCAGAATCCAAATTGTTACGACTTAAAGAAACATGACTTGGAATGACTTCTTTATATTAACCTGCAAGGTAATCCTGGAATACGTCCAACTCTGACTTTTTCGAACTTCCGACTTCCTTTTCGGAACTGATTACGGAACATTTGAAAAGCTTTTGCAATATATTTTCTAATAAAAGAATGAGCGCTTTTTTACAGGGATGTTATGTTAATTTACTTTTTTAATACAAGAATTTCCTACAAGTATACGAAATATTACTTAACCTATTGCGTCACAGTGGGTCTCTCAGAGACCCACCTTTTATTCGCTACGAATCTTATGTCGGTTTTTAAAAATGCAAAATGGCGGATCCAATATAGCGGATAGAAAATTGAAAATCGACACACCCTTGAAAAAAAAAAAGCTAAGTAAATACTTAGCGCACGGTGCACGAATGTTCTACTTTGCACACGGAAAACAGTGTGCTAAGTGAGCACTTAGCGCACGGAGTTAAAAAAAGTATATAATAAAATTTTAGTTATTGTAGTTTTGTTGACAAATCAAATAACTCTGTGTCTTAAAAATCGCTTTTTTATTAACCACATTTTTTCTACCCACTTTTTTGAGTATAAATTTATTTCCAGAGAAATGTATGTACTTCAAACAGAGCCAAGTTCATAAGAATTGTGGATCAATTAGCCAAGTCCAAAATTTTGCATCAAAACCTGCCAAGTCCACTTCTTAAACTTCAATATTTTTAATATTATAAAAAAAAATACTATAAGACTTTGATTTGCAGAAATCATGGAAATGTTTTCTTTTTTGCCAAGCAAGTAATCCTCATTATTGTAATATAATAATTTGTATTATTTTTCTTTGAACACGTTCTTCATTGCTTGGACTTGGCAGGTATACATATGCCTGTATGTGTTAAAAATTTAACAAAAGTAGGAGGTTATTGACAATGTATTATGTAAATAGAGGAAAACTTTAAATGCACTACGTATAGAACTACAAACAATATTTTGACAGATAGAAATTTAGACTTGATGACCGCTATGAAACAATACACGGACATTTTTAAATTTAAAATTAATCCTTGGAAACTTTCAAGATGAAAAGTTTTGGAGTTTGCTAAATTGCATTTGATAATCATGAAAGTTGAAATGTAGTTCCTTGGACGAATTTTCGGCACTGAGTTCTCCATTACTATTATCATGATATGATTACGAGACTTTTCTCATTTATAAAAATTTGGCTTATGCCGATTGTGCAAAAAATAACATTCTCTTCCAGTCATAATAATACTTCTTTTCTTCTGTCTATATAATACATTTCGTTTATTATACAATATGCAAAGGAAATAATAATGGTTGCAACTTTTTAATACAGAATGGTATATGGGTAAATCCACAGAACTTTTAACTTTTCGGTGATACAGTGATTTAAGGAACTCATATGTTCACTATATTAAAATATATTTAATGTATGTTGATAATTCGCTTTAAACACATTTAAATAATATATCTGGACGACATCGAGTCAATTAGTAAACACAGACAGTTGTTACTAGACGTTCCAGAATTGAAAAACGTCACTTGTGATTCTTACAAATTATTGAAAACTTCACTATGCTACATCTATGCCATGCAAGATATTTTATTTTCTCAAAGTACAAAATGTAGTCAATCAAATCCACTAAGTAATATTCTGAGTCTTATGTATGTACTTGCTTTTGAGAAAAAAACTGGAGGGATTTAAAACTTCGTGATAAGTTTTGTAGAAATATAAAATTAATTTAGATTATCTATTATAATTTTCATGTCGTATCATTAATAATTTTAATTCACAGTCTAATTTGTTACTAACATAAATACGAACAATTTACGCTGTCATTCAACTTTTGAAGATGGTTCTATATAGAATTCTATATCATTTATACTTTAAACGTGATTATTAAAAAAAATGGAGTTTTTACTGCGGCACACTTAAAATAACCGATATTTTTAATTATTTATTTCTGTGATCTTTATCCACTTTCATACTTTATCAAAAAATTATGACGGCATCTTTAGATTTTGTAAATTAGTTAGTACCATACTGAATTTAGAAATTTGAAATTCAATATGACAGACAAAACTATCAAAATATAATCTAAAGTGGGCGAAAAGCGAAAATCAGAGGTTTTCAAGGTAGCTGATTATAAATTTGAACGTAAAATTTTGAAATTCAAAATTGTGAATCCAATATGATGGACAAACTTACCTAATGCAATTTAAATTTTGCACTATTTCACATTCAGGGGTTTACGAAATCACTAATTACGAATCTGATATCAGAAATTTTCAATTCGCTACGGAGAATAACATATTACAGCCATTAAAAAAATAATAATAATTTACATCGATTAAGATGTAAGTTAAGCACTCGAATAGTACTAAACATGAATTTTCACTCCGATAATCAATATTCAAAATGACGGATCGAATGCGGCGAATTCTAATTTAAAGCATGACTTAAATTCGGCGAACTGCAGTATATGGGGACATTTGAAGGCGTTGATTACGTATCTGAAATCAGAATTTCGTGCACAATGCATGACTAAATGAGATAAAAACTGTTACACAGGACGTGCACATTTTTTTTAAATTTTCAATCTTGACAACTGATTCGTAATCGACGATTTCAAAAATCGCTGAAAACTCAGTTTCATTTGAATCCAGCAAATTTTCGCATTTGGTCCTAATATATTATATTCTGATCCATTTTGAATTTCAAAAATATAACAACACATTCATAGATAGTGGCTTATATAAACTTCTCAGGAACCGATTTATATTTACATTAAACAATCGTGTTTTTTGAATTTCGCCATTTTGAATTTCGAAAATCTGAGAACATAACCGCAATCAGCGTTCGTTGATATCCACCACCAAAAAAAGAACATTAAAATTGAGCAATTTTTACATTTTATCCGCCGTTTTGTATTTTCCACTCCCGCCGTGTCTAAAAAATTGTGTACGCTTATGATTTTCACTTCAGAACGATAGCCTGAATATGCGGCTAAAGGAAAACATTGCGCCACAAAATAAATATCAAAAATGTTTTGGTGCTAAAAATCAGGGACCCGGAACGTATTACGCTTATACATTGTGAACATAGGAGTACGGAACAAAATATTTCGTTCTTCTTTCGTTTTCCCATGCATTTTTAGTATAGTCTTAATTCGTTCTTTTTCGTTCCGGGTCCCTGCTAAAAATAAAAAATTCCGTGGGTTTGCCCATATAAACAATCATTATTTAATTATTTATTTCTTGATCGCTGATAACAAAGGAAATCATTAGCATAATATAATCTTTATCATTTTCATTTATTACAATTAATTCCAACGTTTTGTTTTCTTACCCAAATAAAAATATACGTTATATATATATATTTTTTTTTTAATGAAGCATGTATTTATTTATTAATTAATATTTACGAAAAAATATTCTTTTGTGCCCCAACTTAAAATACTATTGTGGTATCCGTATATATTAAGGCGAAACGCTGCTTATTTACTTAATTATTGTTTGATTTACTGTCAATTTACCTTTCAATCGATAAACGGTTAATAACATTTGCACATATTTATGGTGCATTAGAGATTATGAGTGGAATACAAAATTACAATTAAAAATACGTTTACAGTCGTTGATCATCTTGAAATACGATTTTTTCATCTAGCAGATTCCAGGCTGATTAGTCATACATATATTTTTTCTAATTTCTTTTACACGGGCAGTTGATATAAGTACACTCTCTGAATATCTCAGTGAAAATTCACTCCTTAGTAAGTGAAATTTTAGACACTCCGTGCAGTAAGTTTTCACTCCCTCAGAATGAGCTTTCACTCGTCAAGATTTAATCTCACTCCAAGGAATTTAAGAGAATATATTGAAATTTCTGTTAATCTTAACTTTATTATAATACAAATATAAATAATACATTTTTAATTATTAGTATCGACCAGTTTCAGTGTAAATATTATCGGCTAGAGTTTTGGTTAATTTCTGGTCTTAATTTAATTTTGAAAATATACCCTGGTAGAAATGAAAACATTTTCTGTACAAATCTTGTATAAGAGTCTTATTTACCATGTTAAAGGTATAGGGGAAAATGGCCAGTCTAAGAAAATATGGACGAATTTCTAACAGGGTAACGGTAAACGTAACTGTGTTTACTAGAGGCTAGCCCTAGACAGATGCTAGCAGTGAATGATGACGTTTTGTCTAGACTTTATTGCACTAGACCCGTCTATACCCTAGACAAATCCTGATGATTTAGTGCTGTCCACCTATAGTCTATGTGCACGTCCTAGGGAATTTTTTAGTAACGACACGTCGCGCTCGTGGCGGCAAAAGTGTGCACTTTTCCGATGTCATTTTATACGTACGAGATACGTAAACAACGTGAATACGTGAATTACCCATCTGACCGGTAGTCCTAACGGTTTTCCTGTTAACTTAAGAAAGTTAAATATTCGCATTTTGTGACAAATACTAACGCATCCGTCCACACATTCAGCAGGAATTTTAATAATTGACAAACTCCGAAAAAGAATAAATTCCTAGTTTCGGAGCTCCAATTTCATAATCACAACTTACAGGTTAGAGGGATCTTATTTTATCAATTTGATTTCATATATTAAACTAAATTTAAAGAAAAGCATTAACGTTTTATTTTTGTAAAATCAAACTTTTAATAAATTCATACTTTGTTTCTTACATTTAAATGATTACTACCTATATGTAGTGTCTTACGAAATGTCTACAAAACGCCCTGGAAAAAGATGCTGTGTCGTAGGCTGTAATAATACTAACGTCAACTCACCAGGAACCCAGTTTTATTACTTCTCGGTTAAGGAGCATAATAAGGCTCAGCGCGAGAAGTGGATTCAGGCATTGAAACGAGTCAAGTATGTACATGTAATATTATAATAATACATTGAAATCCGTAGATCCTAACACATTAAGCCATACACAGGGTATTATGTAATAAAACATAATAAACAATTCTGTTGTAGTCCGGATGGAACGCCTTGGCAGCCTTCAAAAAATTCGACAATTTGCAGCAGACATTTCATTGGAAATAAAAAATCCACACATCCGTTAAATCCCAGCTTTACTCCAACAAATTTTCCACCGATATATGGTCAAGGTACGAAGTCAGAAAATGCAAATACGAATGCTGTAAATAGGTGTGTAAACATAATTTCATAACAATATATGTAGAAATTTTTCTCATCGATATGAGTTTTATTGTTTAAAATTGAATTCGATTTTGACAGATGGAAGAGATCAATGAAACGACAAGGATCATATCAGCAAGATGAATCGAGTAATGTTTCCATAAAAACAGCCAAGTTAGAAGAAATATTACTCGAGAAAGATTTGGATGTCGATGATGTGGGTACAGTCGAACCTCTCCAAACGAGAACGTTTCAAAGTCAGGGAACCCAAGTTGACTTCCTAGAAGATGGAGGTGACATAAATATATTTCTTTGCAATTGTTACAAAGACGGTACATTTTCAGAAGCAGAAACCCAGGCATCATTTCCATTGTCTGTTGGAAGAAAGAAGGTTGCGGAGAAGAAAAAAACTGTTATCGATCAATGTTGTGGGACCGACATAGATGTAGCGGACAAGCTTGTTGGCCCTGATCCAAATGACGTAGACAACAATTGTCTAATGAAATGTACGTCTGGATTTCATGGGATTTCTTCGATAACGGATGATCAAGATCTACTTGACCTTGGCGGTGTTAATTTTTCAACATTCGAGCTATTGTTAAGAATTTTGATAGAATGTCGAATGAGTAGTGAAAAGGAGTTTAAATTAACAATAGAAAATCGCCTACTTATTTTTTTATTCAAAATGAAATTAGGTTTATCGTTTTCTTCAATAGGCGTATTATTTAATGTTCATCGGACTACGGTTTCGAGACATTTTTATTTATTGTTAGATGTTTTATCACAAGCATGCAAAAAGTTTGTTTTTTGGCCTCCAAAAGAAACAATTCAAGCCACAATGCCAACTATTTTTAAAGATACATATGAACATTGTCGTGTAATTATAGATTGTACCGAATTTAAAGTTGAACAACCAGCAACAGTTGCTCGTAGGATTCAATTCTATTCACATTATAAAAAAGGCTTTACAATGAAAATTTTGATCGGATGCTCTCCAAATGGATTTATTTCTTTTGTGTCGAGCTGTTTTGGAGGTCGAACAACAGATGCTCAAATTACGACAAAATCAGGATTTTTAAATCTTTTAGAACCTGGTGATGTTGTTTTGGCGGATAAAGGTTTCCCAGAAATCAAAACTATATTAGACGATACTGGGAAAGGAGTTCTGCTTGTAATGCCTCCATTTCTTCGGGATAAACACTTTTCAGCCGATGAAGTTGAAGAAACACAAAAAATAGCCAGTATCAGAATTCACATTGAGAGAATAATACAAAGGATTAAGACATTCCACATTCTGGGAAAAATTCCTGTTACGTTATTTCCTTACGCTAATCAAATTATTTTTATGTCTTGCGTATTAACTAATTTACAGAAACCTATTTTAAGAAATGATAATGACGATAAATGAAACTTGTAAATTGTAAATGTAATTTATTGTAACATACGCATATATATTTGTTATAGAATGTACACTTTATATATAAATTATATAAGTTGTATTTTTATTTAATCATTCTTTATATATATATATATATATATATATATATATATATATATATATATATATATATATATATATATATATATATATATATATATATACAGAATGATTAAATAAAAATACTAATATATATATGATAAATAAATAATAAAATAAAAACACGGTGTTGACGCTTGAAACAGCGCCGTGAGTGTGCCACGTGGCAACGTTGCGTTCCGCGGTGAGTTGCAACGAACGCGAAAGCAACGCTCGTGCGCCATTGCGCAACCGCTTCTGCTCGCATGAGCATCGTCCGGCGATTCCGATATTTGCGTGTGTTCCGACGCCGTCAGCTTTCCGGCACAGTTAAACGGGTTCGAGCTCAGAGACGAAAATAAAAAAAAGGGATTGGAGAACACAGTTTTATTGGTCCTTCGAGCCGGATAGTAAGCTGTGCGGTACAATATTCATCAAAAGTGAATTTTTGTGAATGTGCGCGTCGGAAATTTGAAACGCGGCAACGATTGCGTCATCCATTTTTCACGACGCCAACGACTTCGTAGTGTGGCACATCTTTCTTTGTTTCGTCAAGAAACCTTTTTCGAGGCCACACGAGTTACGAATGGTCGTGGCTTGCACCTAGTGATAGTGCCGTGTCATAAAATATTCGTTTCATTAACGAAATTTGAGTGCGCGTCGAACGACGCCATTTTTTCTTCAAGCGTCGTTTTTGCAACGTGAATGCGGCCATTTTTCATTTCGCCGTAGTCACATGTCGCGCCTATCACGTGATCGGCTTACGTGTCGCAACACTTGGAATTCTTTCGCCGCGTGTTCGATTTTTCCTTCGATCGTCGGAGCGTCGTGTACGCGATCGACTTGTTTACTTGAACTCGTCGTCTGGAAACGCCGCGGTCAATGCCCTTTCGTGAAATAGTTGCTCCATTGTGCGTACTTACTTCAATTGTACACAATTTGAGTTTGCGATATTGCGTGCTATTTCACACGTTTCTTTCGGGTATTTTGTTCAATGAATTCCATTGAGTGTTGTGAACTTTTTTCGAATTATTGCGTAATTTGCAATATTTAAACGCGTGGTCAATTATGCATTTTTGTGCAATTTAATGCTTTCGAAGCCTGACCTAGACTTTAGTAAGGTGAAATATATTTTCATTCTTGCGATTTGTTACGCGATTCAATTCGTTCCGCATTTTGAGTGTACTCTGTGCTCAATTTCAAGTGCATCCTTTTGAAATTAAAATTGGCCTTAAATTGGAATACACCCGCGTTAATAGACTTTCGCGTAATTTTGCCTTACGATTCGTTTGTACGAACTTTGTGCCGGAAATAGGACAATATGCCTCCGAAAACTCGATCTATTACAAGTGTCTCGGAACTTCATTTGGTGCAACAACAAAACTTTGCATCACTCGGACGATTAGTGAGTGCTGCTCGGAAACTCACGGCGGAAAACATCAATGCTGCCCTATTGACGTCTAGAATTAATCGTGCCGTTGAAATATGGCAAGCCGTGTGGACCGTTCATAAAGATCTGCTTACCAGCATGAGTTCCGAAGAAAGAGTTGAAGATTCCTACTTCACCGACGACGAGTTTGGGACGCATGAAGAATTGTATCACGAGATGTTGGACCACCTCGCTACGCTCCAGTCAACCCTTCCAGTTGCCGTTGAGACGGTAGGTGCCACGTCTAGTGAAGGTGCTCGAGCAAGCTTTGTTTCGCATACCTTGCCGCGCATCACGTTACCACAATTTTCCGGAGATGTTTCAACCTGGGAGAACTTCAGGAATTTGTTCCAGTCGATGATCATCGATGATACAACGATAAGTAATGTGCACAAACTCCATTATTTAAGGACTAGTATTTCGGGCGAAGCGTTGAATTTAATAAAAGAAATTCCGATCGCGGACGATAGTTTTGAGGAGGCGTGGCAAATGATTCAAGAGCGTTATTCTAATGATCACGTGTTAATTTTTTCTCTCGCGTCTCAGTTACTTAATTTGAATCCGGTAACTTCTGCTAAACCTCATTCACTTCGTAATCTGATCGATCAAACGCGTTCGATTTTAGCGTCCATGAAGAGGTTAAGACAGCCTGTTGACGAATGGAGCACTTTGGTCGTGGTAATGACTGTTTTAAAATTAGATCCCGTTACTCGTCGCGAGTGGGATAATCGGGCAGTTCCATTACCTGAATTCCCGAAATTTGCGGATTTGGAGAAGTTCTTAATTCAGCGCTGTCAATCGCTTAGCATTTCGGAACTTAAAGCGCCTAACTTCCATAGTGCTCCCAAGTCTTCTCAAAAGGCGAGTTCGTCCAATGCGCCGCGTTATACGTTACATGTAACTTCTGCTCAAACGTCGGTTTGTTTTGTTTGTAATTCGAGTCATGGAATTAGTAGTTGCAAGTCGTTTAAAGAAATGTCAGCTGAGAATAAATTGACAGCATTGCGTGGGCGTAAAGTTTGTTACAACTGCCTGCGAAGTGGTCATTTTCCGTCGGTTTGTAAAATGAAAACTAAATGCAATATTTGTCACAAACGACATCACACTATATTGCACGAGAGTTTAGAAATATCTAATAATTCGCGTAGTGAACGACAAGAGACTAATAACTCTACTATTCCGTCGGGAACGGCTAATACTAGTTCTGCTTTAACTGAAGTAGCTTCGCATTTTGTGACTCCTCGCTCGGGATATCCAGGAGGAGGTGTCTTATTAGCCACCGTGTATGTGAAAGTATCCACTTCGTATGGTAGTTCTATTTATTTACGCGCTTTGCTTGACCAAGGGTCACAATGCTCGTTCATTTCTGAGGCTGCGGCGCAAGCCTTGCGAGTTAAACGCGTTGCATGTTCGGCGGTTGTTACTGGTGTGGGCGAACGAATTTCGGGTTCTGTACGACAGAAGTTTCGCGTTAGAGTATGTTCTCAGTTTTCCGAAAACGATTTCATTTTTGTCGATGCATTAATTCTTAAGAAATTAACGCCGTATATTCCGCGTTTACAAATTGCTCTCGATAGCATTGCTCCATTTGAGGAGCTTCAGCTGGCAGATTCGAAATTAATGAGCGATAGTCCAATTATGATGATTCTTGGCGCAGATATTTATGGAGCCGTATTGCGAGACGGTCTTCATAAAACGCATAATTCGTTAGTAGCGCAATCAACCATGTTTGGTTGGATTTTGTCGGGTCCAACGCAACCAAATGCCGCTGTAGAATGGTCCACAGTCAGTTCATTGCATGTAGTGACGAACTCGGATTTGAATGCTGCGCTTGAAAAGTTTTGGCGTGTCGAGGAAGTACCTCGAGTTGACGGCCTTTCGGTCGACGATCGCAACTGCGAGAAAATATTTCGTGAAACGACCACCCGTGACCTTGACGGGCGATATACAGTAAAGCTGCCATTTAAACAAGCGCCGCCTTTAAATTTGGGTTCTTCTTCGGCGATTGCGTTGCGTGCATATGAGAGAATTGAACGACGTCTCATGCGCGATATTAATTTAGAAACGGAATATCACGCATTCCTTCGAGCCTATCTGCAGTTGGGTCATATGACTCCTTACGAATCATCGGAGGCGGAACAAAACTGTTTTATACCTCATCATCCAATTATTAAGGAAGCATCTACCTCTACCAAATTAAGGGTAGTATTTAATGCTTCGCATCCTACCTCCAACGGTTGTTCATTGAATGAGCAGCTTCATGTAGGGCCTACCCTTCACGAAGACTTACCCTCGATTTTAATGAGATGGCGCACGCATCGGTTTGTTTTTACGGCAGATGTGATGAAAATGTTTCGTCAAATTTAAGTTGCTTATGACGATACGCGCTATCAGCTGATTTTTTGGCGTCCTGATAAAGCGGGTCCGATTTTGCCCTTCAGGCTTATGACCGTGACCTACGGTACTGCTCCGGCTCCGTATTTATCTATGCGCGTGTTGCAACAGTTGATCGAGGATGAAGGTCATCGTTTTCCCTTAGCGAAGGTTGCTCTTAAAAGGAACATCTATGTTGATGATGTTCTCTTTGGATGTTCCACGGAGGTAGATAGTATACAGGTACGCGATGAGGTCCTGGGTTTAATGAATTCGGGTTGCTTACCTTTACGTAAATGGACGTCCAATAACCCCAAATTATTAGCAGGACTTCCGATCGCAGATTGCGAACCTGTGGCATTAAAACCGCTGCAAGAAGATCAGAATCTTCGCATATTGGGCCTTTCGTGGTCCCCAAGCACTGATTGTTTTTGTTTTCAAGTACACCCAGAAGTACCGGTAGTTCTCACGAAGAGAACAATGCTTTCGCATATCGCAAAATTGTACGATCCACTCGGTTTAGTAGCACCTGTCGTCGTAGTGGCCAAGCTTTTAATGCAGCGACTTTGGTCCATGGGGGTAGATTGGGATAGTCCACTTCCGATTGAAGTAGTCAATTCCTGGAATAGCTATTCATCGAAATTAAATCGACTCAACGAGTTTCGTATACCGCGTTGGATTTGTACAATTCCCTCGACTTCTCTTCAGTTGCATGGCTTCTGTGATGCCTCTCAGCGCGCTTACGCGGCTGTTGTTTACGTGCGAGTTGTTACCGGTGCAGAAGTTCAGGTTTATCTTCTAACTGCCAAAACGCGAGTTGCGCCTAAAAAGTATGTATCGATCCCTAGATTAGAGCTGTGCGGGGCCGAACTTCTTACGAGGCTGCTTACTTGGTCAATAGATGCTCTCGAGTCACGTGAGTATCCCGTATTCGCTTGGTCTGACTCGTCGGTAGCGTTGCATTGGATCGCGAGTTGCTCTTCTCGATGGAAGGTTTACGTCGCTAATCGCGTCGCTGCGATTCAAGAAGCCTTTCCAGCAAACACTTGGCGGTATGTGTCGACACTTGAGAATCCGGCTGATTTAGCCACTAGAGGTTTGCCAGCTTCGGACCTCGAAAATTGTTCTTTGTGGTGGCACGGTCCAGCTTGGCTGAGAGACTCTGAATCTTTATGGCCATGCTTTTCGCCGGAGTTGTCCGTTGACCTTGAGTTAGAAGAGAAATCTGGTCCTCTAGCTCATATGTCCGTAACGATGACATGGGATTTTCATCTCCAATATTCTGATTGGGGAACGTTCATACGCGTTACCTCGTTAATAATCAAATTTATAGATCGCCTTAGAACTAAAGTTAAACCGCCGTCTAGCTCATTATTTGAAGCGAGTTACATAAGTGCTGCACGCTTATTTTGGTGCAGATATATCCAGAGGGAAGTTTTTGTAGACGAGATATCTCGCCTGCGCCGCGACGAAAATTGTTCGCGTAATAGTCGTTTGCGGGCATTAGATCCCTTCATGAACAAAGATTCGCTCTTGTGTGTAGGCGGGCGTTTACAGCACGCATCGATGAGTGAATCAGCTCGACATCCGCTAATTCTTGCTGATCATGAACTTACGCGACTCCTTATTCGCCACGTTCACCATCGTACGTTGCATGGGGGGCCGTTATTGACGTTGCGTCTACTTCGCGAGCAATATTGGATTTTAGGAGCACGTAGATTGGTTCGTGCTATTATTATGCGTTGCGTTATTTGTACACGCCATCGAGCTCAGCTATCTGTCCAAAAGATGGCCCCATTACCAGCTTGTCGTGTAAATATAACTCCCCCGTTCACTAAGGTAGGAGTCGACTATGCTGGTCCGTTTATGATCCGGAAACTCGCCGGCAGAGGGCATCATGCTACTAAATCGTGGGTAGCTTTATTTGTATGTCTTTGTGTAAAGGCGGTTCATATAGAGTTGGTCATGGATTATACCACTGCGGCCTTTATGGGGGCATTCCGCCGATTTTGTGCACGTCGTGGTACTCCCGCATTAATGCTGTCAGATAACGGCACAAATTTTCAAGGTGCTGAGAAAGAGATTCACGCTGCCTTTCAAGCTGCGTTGAACGATTCCGAGTGTGGTGCATGGTTAGCGTCTGAAGGTGTGACTTGGCGCTTCATTCCGCCCGACTCGCCTCATTTCGGAGGCATTTGGGAATCCGGAGTAAAATCCGTGAAATACCACCTTCGTCGAATCGTTTCTTCTCATACACCTACTATCGAAGAGTTCACGACCTTGTTGTGTCAGGTGGAAGCCTGCCTTAATTCCAGGCCACTCACTCCGCTTTTCGAGGATAAGGATGAATTGTCTGTTTTGACCCCAGGTCACTTTTTGATAGGGCGTCCTTTGACCGCTTATCCTGAACCGTATTCATTAGATGAGTCATTAAATCGCTTAACTCGATGGCAGATGGTTCGAAGGATGCGAGATCTATTTTGGCGTTCCTGGCAACGAGATTATCTCGCTATCTTGCAAACTCGTACCAACTGGCGTAAGTCCTCCGAATCGCTTAAAGTAGGTAATATAGTTTTGGTTCACCGCGACGCGCCGCCTTCTCGATGGCCTTTAGGACGTGTTATCGAATGTTTCCCTGGTAAAGACGGGTTGGTGCGTGTCTGCAAGATCAAATTAGCAAATACTGAATTAACTCGATCGATTCACAAACTGTGTAAGTTGCCAGTTGAATAGTTAAATACGTATGTTCTATAATCTTCATTATTAAATTAATTAGATTTAAGTTGCTTTAAGCTTGTAAGTGTTCATTCACGGCGTGCGGCAGTTTCAGCCGCTTATGCGTTCACGGCGTGCGGCCATTCAATCCATTCTTATGTTTAATTAACGTACATTTATACAAGACTGTTTGCAAGACAAGATGTTTTTTTTTTGAATGGTACCGATTTCGTTCCAATTTGTAACGCGGCGTGCGGTATGTTGACGCTTGAAACAGCGCCGTGAGTGTGCCACGTGGCAACGTTGCGTTCCGCGGTGAGTTGCAACGAACGCGAAAGCAACGCTCGTGCGCCATTGCGCAACCGCTTCTGCTCGCATGAGCATCGTCCGGCGATTCCGATATTTGCGTGTGTTCCGACGCCGTCAGCTTTCCGGCACAGTTAAACGAGTTCGAGCTCAGAGACGAAAATAAAAATAAGGGATTGGAGAACACCGTTTTACACGGATAAATAATTAAAAATAGAAAAAATAAATATAAATGTAGTCAGTATATTGTCAGCATTCTTGTTCCTCATTACACAATTCTTGCAGATAATATCGAAAATAAAAATCTGTCAGTTTTGGTATAACATCTTCCAAGAATGCATCGTCTCTGTGTACTTTCACAACCACAGATTCACAAGGGGACCATACAAATAGATCGCAAACCATCGTGCCTGTTGCGTATAATTGCATTTGGATTTGTGTGTAATATTGGTGGCTTTCTTTTAATTGTAATTCATTATTTTTAATTTTGAGGTAACCAACATTCAATTTTTGAGTCTCCCGAACGAATACTTTTTGATTCTTACATGTAATTGGGCATTTGATCTCAAGAATCCTTGCCACACAATCATTTTCAATGACCACTCCGTCAACTGAAGCACACAACCATGGTTGCGTTGGAGATACGAACAGCCCAATATTGAAGACATGTACATTTTCCGTTCTTTTGTACTCCTCCAATGCAACCTTTTCTTTTTTTATCCCATAGTCAACATTTTTATTTGACACTATTTTTGGCGACATAAGTTCTTTTGCGAGTGTAATACTGTCTTTAAATTTTTTTATTTTTATTGCATGGGCTTTCCTACTTGCACTTATGCGCAGTCTTCTTGCTTCGAACCACTCTGAACATTTACTTTGTACTTTTGTATTGAAACACAGATTCGAAATAGTTTCATCGTCTAAATATATATTATTATTAAAAAACTTTAGCATATTTGTCGACAAGGAAGGAATTTCACAATCGTACATTTCACTCTCTTTTGAAGTAATCAGCAAATGCTGAATGCATGCTGTGCAGCATTCTTTTTCGATAGATTGCACTCTCTCTTGCAGTGTAATTTCCAGTAACAATTTATATATTCTTTCATCTTCGGTTTTATCTAGTTCTACAATCATATCACGAAGAGGGCATATGTGATCATCATCAAAGTCGTGCGGGGTTAAGGTATATTCTTTAATATCGCTATTTAATTTTATAGGATATTCATCAGACAGGTCAAAAGGCTTTGAATATAATATTTTGCCCAGTTGACTTGCTGACGGCTTGCCCCATTCTTGCTCATAACTAGTTTTGGAGCAACTCTTCTCAGCATTAATAAAATGAATTAATGCATAAATATGCTTGCACCTGCCATAAGCCTCAGCGACGCATGTACAATGAACATTTCTTACGCAGCGGTTGTCGTCAATCTATCAACACAAGAAATTCAGTCGATTACACCTTACATTTCGTAATGAAGGGTGGAATTTTACATGTATATTTTTTTTATTTATTATTTATATTTCTTCATATGTTTCCTTTTTATTGTACTATATGTACACAATAATAATATACCTCTACTTCCACACTGTACGGTGTCGCAGTAATTGAAGTTTGTCGTATAACAAAACCAGCAATCACTGTTTTTCCATTGCTTTCTTTTATTTCCTGCACTCGCTGGACATGTTTTGCCTCGACTAAGGCTTTCCCTTTATTTGTGGTTGTAAGGTTAAATGGGATGCAGTGGCTAATTTCCAAAAAACCCGTCTTCAAAATTATATTCATTTTTCTTATTGCTGACAGTTGGATTTGGACATTAAATAATTTTTATATTCACGAGTAATAACATAATTTTACATACACGATTATATTATTTTAAACATTTCAATCTTACCTCCTTAAATTTGTTTAAAAATACCGAATTGGTAAAGTTTATATAAATAATTATGATTATTTCCGTAATTTTGTCGTATGCATACATATGAAAGTGGCATCGGAAAAATGCGACCGTTTCTCGCCGGGCGGCGCCACTTGTCGCCGTGCACATAGCCTATTGACTAGTGCTAGCCTGGCTGATTTCTATTCTTATCAGGGTCTTTTACAATTTTCAAATTCTTTAACAATACGTTATCAATTGCTTTTGTCATTTAACAAACCGCGCGATACGTACAAACACTAGAGTATGTCTCAAGGTGGCATTGACAAAACTGAAAAAAAATAAAGGAACAAACCAAAAAAATAACAATTTCAATTTTTGTTATTCAATACCCCCCCCCCCCCCCAAAATAATTGAAATAACTATGTTTCGTCAAAGTAGGTGTAAAGTTAAAAATAGTGCGCCCATTAAATATTAAATGGTTAAAATGGTAAATTGTGAAACGTTCCAATAATAATTTTGATATATATCCTATAGAAAAATCTCGAAATGTATCGCAATTCTCGAATAATTCCTAGGTGCAAGGTTATTGGCCAATTCGAATTTAACACAACACTCGATTATTCGGTAGGACTTGACAAATGAAGGTTACCATTGCACAATGAAATTTTCATTAAAAATATTTTAGTTAAAATAAAAAAGCAAAACTTAGAGTTTTTTAATGCAATGTATTTTTCCTGAGGTTACCTTATATTATGGATATTTATTTAACATACTGTTAAAACATTCAGGCAAATAGCGATCAATTGATGCAATGCAATATCGATTACTAGAGACATATTTAAGTATTAAAGTGTTAATTATCAACATAAGAATAAACTAATTTGAATGTAAGGTACCTTTCAACTGACTAAAACCAAAATAATATAATGAGTAAACTGAATCGAGAAAATATAGAATAATTAATGAATATATTTTTAACTTGTATAATTAAATACATTTAAAAAAAGTTTTATAATTAATAACATATCATTGTTCCCTTATTAACCCATTGACGCCTGGAAGGACTCATTTACTACTTCAATCTTAATCAAGTATTTCATATGAAAATTAAAGTTCAAAAAAATTGAAATATATGTTTCTTGTTATTTCGGAAATCGGTAATTTCAATGGAATTGTCAAAATTAAGCTACCTTAATTAAATATTAAATATAACGATTTAAATGCCAATAACCGCAAAAAATCGGGAATACTTTTTTATAAAACTTTTTTATATGTTTTTCTCATAAAAAGAGTATTTTCTGGCACAAAATTCTTTCGCTAAAGGCGAAG
This sequence comes from Trichopria drosophilae, assembly GCA_030407085.1. Lineage (NCBI taxonomy): Eukaryota > Metazoa > Arthropoda > Insecta > Hymenoptera > Diapriidae > Trichopria > Trichopria drosophilae. The sequence continues at coordinate 138,111,306 of CM059584.1, read as the reverse complement.
GAAAAAGTTGTAGTATAAAGATATATTTTTTAAATATTAAAAAACTAACATCATGATCACAAAATGGCGACCGCAATAAAATGTTCTTTTCAAAACTTGATAAATTTTTTTCATGAAATCTGCAAACTCTACAAAAAATGTTGTGTGGACAAACAGTTCTTCGAATGTGTCAAAAAATATTCTGAATTTGTTTGTTATTTTTCGAAAATTAAGAAAATCGAAATTGTGAATTGACTTATTCTAAAATATTTTTGTTCTAAGATTTTCTCTAAAGTTCATACTTTTTGAGAAACAAAGTTATTAATAATTTCTCTTGTCGAAAACTATAGAATTTATACAAAATTTCCTCAGAGCAAAATTATCTTAGAATTTGTCAAAGAATACATTAAAATTTTGTCAGACTTTTTAAACGACTTTTTTAAAAATGTCGTTTTTCCGAAAATTTAAAAAATAAAAAAACTATCAATATATTCTGAAAAACATTTAGGCTTACATTTTTGATACATTCCAAGACATTTTTAATTCATAGAAAATGTTGTCTAAAGTTTATAGTTTTCTTGAAAAAATATATTAACTTTTAAAAAGAAATTACTCACTGCCGTCGCCATTTTTTCATCACGATGTTATTTTTTTATTATTTTAAAATTATATCTTAATACTACAACTATTTTCTTCACCTTTAGTGAAGGAATTTTGTGACCAAAAATACTCTTTCGATGAGAAAAAAATGTTTTATTGAAAAGTAAAACCGATTTTTTTGCGCTTTTTTATATTTAAATTGCTATATTTAATTTTTTAATTGCGATAGCCCAATTTTGATAACGTCATTGAAAAGAGCAACTTTGAAAATAGTACGATACATACCTTTCAATTTTGTTGATGTTCGATTTTCATACGAAATACTTAATTCAAATTGAAGTGCAAAAGATCCCCTTCCCGGCGTTAATCATAAACAGAATTCACAAAATAAAATATACTGTTTCTGAAAAAAGAAACATTATTTCACAACTATTTACTACTTGTTTTACAGTATAATTATAAATGTGTTAGAAAAATGATTTTATTTCTTTTTTCGACCGTTTATATATATATAAATGAGATTATACTTTCTAAGAAGAAGAATATAATAAGAGGTATATTACATTCGGATGGTGATGACTATAAATTTAATACGATTTTTTGTAATATTTTCTATATTATACCATTAAAAAGTCAATACTTTTTAGCAATGAGTGTATCGAATTAAATTATGAACAAATTTAGGGTTCTTCTGTCCAATCGAAATTTTTCAATTGATAAATGAAAAACATCCGAAATCTCGACCAATTTCATTATTGCAATATCGAATAAATTTACATCCATGAATTTAATAATTTGGACACTTCTAAAATAGAGAAATAGAATTTACATTATTCGCATTATTCAGGTTTTGTGCGTTTAAAGAATAATGTTTTTTATTATATTTATTATACACACTAAAAAAATTTTTATCAAAAAATTTCTAAAAATAAAAGCCTTATTTTTATATATATTAAAAATTATCATTTTTCCACTTAATTTATTCATGAACTCCGAGCTCGTTAATAATTATTAAATATTTACATTTAATTAAATACATTTGATACATTTACAAAATGACGATATAATTGACAACAAATTTTTGTTCTATTAAATCAATCTTTTGAAAAGGTTAGGATGAAAACAAATAAAAAATGTAAAAAGAATTGTTGAAAAAATTATAATTTAATAATTTTTTGAAGTTAATAAAAGAAAATAAAGAATAATGTGTTCCGCGTTTAACATAATCTTTCAACTTGAAAACCATCCAGCAGAATCTTACTATCAATTTTCATGCAACTGAAAATTGACCGGCAGTTTTTTGAACATAATTTACAATACCTCTAATAGAGCAAAAAAGATACTGTCACTGGAAGAAATGAGTTAAAAAAATTAAAATAACTTGCAACATCGTAACGTTAGAATGTTCATTGGAATTAACTATAATAATTGAAAATTATAAATATTATATTATGCTATTGATATCTTTATTACATTACGGATTGTGTATATAAATGTATCTGTTTATAAATACAATTGTTTACAAGGGCCAAGTAAAGTAGCCTCGAATCGCACATCAATGCTCTAATCATGTATAAATTTAATAACCCTTTTTCATTTTCAAGATCTCTTTTTTTATTTACTATAAAGGACGTTCTTATGACTATTATTATTTTCTGATTCTAATATTAAAATACCAATTTTAGAAAGCTCCCATTTTTATGGCCTATATGAAAAATAAACGACAATCAATATTCTAAACAATAATATTGAAAACTCTAGAGGTCTAAAATAAACTACTAGAACTTATAAATGAAATACAATATTAATATCTTTTTCAATGTTTTGAACAATAGTATGTATTTTATTTAATGAAGGTGAATTCCTTGGTGAAATGGATCAAATTACAGAATAAATTGTTGATTAACTTTTCGGCACTTTATTAAACCCCTCTTCAAAATGATCTACAAAAAATAATTATGTCGAAAAAAATATTACAATGCGTTAGAAAAATTAAATATATTTGATACACATTTACAAAATGATGATATAATTGACAACAAATTTTTTTTCTATTCAATCAATATTTTGGCCAATCTCGAATAGGTTAGGATGAAAAACAAATTAAAAATATTTAAAAAATTGCTGAAAAAATTATAATTTAACACAATTTTTTGAATGTTAAAACGTAACAATTCTAGGAAAAACATTATAAATCTAAAAAATAAGAGCATACAAAAAAATCGCGGTTGATGTATCTTAACGAACTTTTTGTATCTTAAAAAACTTTTTTGGAGGTATTAGCACTGTAAATGACACACGTTCTTCAAGAAAAATTTGAAAAACACATACAGATTTTTCTTTCTAAAGAAATGAGAATATACTTTTCATTACCTTTTTGGGAATAAGTACATTTTTTTGCTTTGACATTGCCATGATGTTAGATCGGCATATCGAAAGACATTTATTGTTTACTTATTTATATGAGATGGTGTACAAAGGCAAAGAAGCGGTTCTCGGAAAATATGAAAACAATAGAAATACTTTATAATCGTTTCGAATCGAATATTTAATATGTTGGCAATTTTTTTAATAAAATAATTTTCAATTTCTTTCCGTTTGCTATACATTTTTCTGTTGCTAAAGTGTATTTTATATTGTTTCTGCTAAACTAATATATGCCATTTTTAGCTTTAACAAAACAAGCTTGGTACTTGTACCAAAAAAAATTATTATTCTCGCCTATTTACATCATTTACTTTATAGATTATTATTTCTAGTCAGAAGTACGCCCATACCCTCCGCGGGGTATCCCTATTGCGTGTCCAGTTATCATTTAATTTACTGCCATTGATACAAAAGTTAAACTAAATATAACAAAGTACATTATGACTTCTAGGGGTATAACTGAAATTAAAACACTGATTTAAAGATTGAATGACAAGTCTTACGCCTACTATGACAAAAATTATGTTCACACAGCGAGCGTACAGCTTTTACGCCCATGGTACGAAAATTGTTATATATAATTCCTTGAATGAACTGTTTCAATGAAATAAATTATAACAGCTTTGTTCCATTTTAATCAATTACAAAAGTAATCACGACTATTTAAAATAATTGAATAGTCAACTTAACTTTTTTTCACCAACATATTTAGCTTCAGAACATTAGTAAGAAACAAAAAAGAACTTTGGGATAATGTGTCAGTTCTGTGCCTTAAACTAAAATTTAATTTGACGGCCACCACCGATTATTTGCTTCCATATCAATTTCTTCTTCTCGAATATTGAATATTAAGCCTAACCTCTAATTCTCTACTTTTTAGGTATTATTTATCAAATTGACTCAAAATAAGATGTAATGTAAATAAGACCACTTAGACAAGGACAGACCTATGTACTATACATTGGCTAACTTTAAGTTGTAATCATTTTAAGAAATCGGTTTTGCAGTGTTTTTGAATTTATTTCCCAATTTCCCCGATTTCTAAAACATCTAACACTTATTTCCATGATAAACTTTCTTCTCAAAAAAACATTCCGTAGCAATAAATTTTATACTGTATATTTGACCGTGATTATGCATCACGGTTCACTATGCATTTAAGTACGAAAAACGTCGGCCATTATAATACGTAGAAAACGTCGTTTTATTAAATAAGTATTTCCGAGCCGATTGAATAGTTTTTGGTAGTAAAATGAAATAACATACCGAAATTAAAGTGCATAGATTAATTTTTAGCCTAATTAAAGTGAAATTCGGTATTTATAAAACATTTTATTGTGTCCCCAAGCATTGGCATATTAGTTTATCTGAAAACCCAATAGACGATCGTTTATTCATTGCGGGTTCTTGCATTTACTGCAATTTAGCAATAAATGGACGATTCCATGAAATGTTCTTCAACTGACAGGGTCGCTGACCAAGTGATTAATGTATCGTGTTATTTAGCGTTTTAATCTTATCAGCAAAAATGCATGCATCTGATGTTAAGGGTTGTATTGAACATTCAATACTGAAGAGGACCTATACCTGGGTCGAAACGTATAATTTCGTTATAATTTTTTAAACAAAATTTGTTTTCATTATAATGATTTACTTTTAAAACACTTTTTCAAAATTTTTTTCCCTAAATTAAATAGTTTATTCCCTCCTTAAAATTTAATTCTGATTCTAGTTAAAATTTTTTGTTAATTCTTTATTAGACCGAAAAATACCAAAACTAAAAGTTTATTAATTTATATTTCGAACGGTCGATCATTATAATCATGTATTATCAACTAAAATACGTGCACCTGGTGTTTACGGTTGCCGACTATGAAGCCCAGGTATAGCGCTCCATAGCGTTTCATTTTATCAGTTGCAATACGTGCAGCAGATATTTAGCGTTGCCGATAACGGTGTCCAGGTATAGCGCTCTATAGTTTTTCATTTTATTTAGTAACATTATCAACTAAAATACGTGCACCTGGTGTTAACGGTTGCTGATTATGAAGCCCAAGTATGGCCATAGTTTTTCATTTTATAAGCTACAATACGTGCACCTGGTGTTAACGGTTGTCGATTATGAAGCCCAGGTATAGCGCTCCATCGCTTTTTCACTTTATCAGCTGCAATACGTGCAGCAGATATTTAGCGTTACCGATTACCGTGTCCAGGTATCGCTCTCCTTAGTTTTCCATCTTATCAGCCAGTATAAACTATATATTACTTTTTCATCTGGGATTTTAGTAACGTTATGAACTCAGTTCAACTACTTTTAGGTGTTTACATAAGTTCTATTATTTCCATTGTTGAACAAACAATTTTTATATATGAGGCAGTCCACGTCAAAACGGCAACGTTTTTTTTTACAACATTTTTTATTTTCATTTTACTATTTGTAAGTACATGCAAAATGTGTATTTTTTACCATTTATAATATTTTTATTTCGACTATATTGAAAGTTATGTATCTTTTTGAAAAATGTTATTTCTTTACTTCATTTCAATTAGTTTATTCAGACACAAAGTTTTAATTTAAAAAAATTACACTCTTAGAAATAATTGTTTTCCTGTAAAAGGATCGTCCTCTTGATCACTGTCTTCTTGAGGCAAACATATTTCCACTTCCGTCAAAGAGATTCTTTTTGACGTCAAATAAGCAATCATTTTGCCGCAAAAGCGAATTCCATTTGGCGGGAGAAGAAATCCACTTGGCTCAAGTGGATCTACAAGAATAGTGCACAATACAGTCTGCATGTGTATAACGAAACCATGGTAACGAAACCAATGTAACAAAACTACGGTGTCGATAGTGAGATAATATGTATTGAAATCTATTATAAAACATGAAAACTCCATTTATGTCAACAAAATTGAATAACATACTCTATTCATTCAATGTTTGTTATTGGAGTTGAGAACAGTTTTAATGTGCATATATTTATACGAATTCTAAAAAATACCTTGGCAAAATGTAAAGGACAGATCATTGTCGAGGTATACCCTGATGTATTTATAACCGTTATATTTAGAAATGTTTGTTATAATAAATTGTAAGCCAAACAGGTCTTGATATTTTGTGGATATTAGAACTGTCAGTTCTTATTATTTTATTATGTCATATATTATTTAATTGTATACTTTATAAACAACTATACAAAACGAGCAAGAAGTTATGTCGAATTGGGAGCTTAACCTAAAATTCACCTAGAGATACATAACCTGCTAAAAAAGAGAAACTGAAAATTTATTTAAATTAAGTACCACGTGCGGTAGATTTTTGGAGGTTAACAAATTTTTCGTTGGGATATATACAGGGTGTCCGAAAAGTATGGAAACACTCAAATATCTCGGAAAATCGACATCGAATCGTAAAAGTAAAAATACACGTATTCAATGGTTTCAAGAGAGCTATCCAGTGACACCTAACACAACCCCCCACCCCCACCCGCTGGGGGTGATAGAGGGGGTAACTTAAAAATTTTAAATGGGAACCCCCAATTTTTATTGCAGATTTTGCTTCCTCAGAAAAAGTTACGTAAATTTTGCCTACCATTATAATTGTTTTTGTTGACAGATGGCGCTGTAATCAACGAAATTAAAAAATTATTCTAAAAAGTTTTAAAAATCTCGCGAAAAACACAACGGATCAAAAAAGTAAAAACACACGTATTTAATGGTTTCAAGAGAGCTATCCAGTGACACCTAACACGACCCCCCACCCCCACAGGCTGGGGGTGATGGAGGGGGAAACTTAAAAATTTTAAATGGGAACTCCCAAATTTTATTGCAGATTTCTCTTCTTCAGAAAAAGTTACGTAAATTTTACCTATTATAATTATTTTTGTTAACAGATGGAGCTGCAATCAGCGAACCACGTACCTGGAATAGCGGACCACGTTTCCAAAATTTTAAATGACGTCTTTTGCCTTTAAATATTTCAAAGTTCACCGATTCTTACCGCGAGGAGGTAGACGATTTTGAGAATCTTTTTTTTTTATTTTTGTATATTTTTTTTTTGTTTTTACCTTTTATTTGTTTTTTTTTTATTTTTTTAATTTTTTTTCTATTTTAAAGTTTAAATTTTCCTTCGCTTCTATTTTCTTTACTGGATTTTTAACATGTCTATGCCCACTAATTTATAAGATGTTCGAATTGAAGTCCTTCAGCAACTTGACAATATCCCAATCGTGCATAGAAGTTATCATAAACTTTTTGCAGCATTTCTTGAGATACTGTATTAGAACCTTGAATTATTTTTTCTTTCAACTCATCAATGTCTTTTGGTTTCGTTTCGTAGACCTTGTTCTTCAAGAAACCCCAGTAAAAATAGTCCAGAGGAGTTAGATCAGGTGACCTCGGTGGCCACTCGATCGAACCCCTCCTACCAATCCAACGTCGGGGGAAAATATTATTTAATAGATTGCGTACAATCAAACCAAAATGACAAGGAGCTCCATCCTGTTGAAACCAGACATTATCAAACGCTATACCAGCAATATTTCGTATTGCCGGTATAATCTGGTTATTTAACAAATTACAGTACCTTTCAGCCGTGAAATTCTCTTCAACGAAGAAAGGCCCAACAATTTGATTGCACAAAATGCCAGCCCAAACATTGATTTTCTGTGGATGTTGTGTGTGAGTATCTCTCATCCAATGAGGATTTTCGTCCGACCAATATCGTAGGTTGTGCCTATTAACTTCTCCACTCAACTGAAACGTAGCTTCATCAGAGAAGCATATCCAGAAAGGAAATAATTCATTTTCGTCACAACGTCTCATCATTTCCTCACAAAATTCTAATCTCCGATCGAAGTCATCTTCCGAAAGTTCTTGTACATATTTTATTTTATATGGATGGAACTTATTTGCTTTTAATATTTCATGGACAGACGATTTGCCGATACCAGTGGCTTGCGCAATCTTTCTTACCGAAGTATGGACGTCCTCAACGACACTTGCACAGACCGCTAAACTGTTGTCTTCGTTCGTGGACGTTTTTGGTCTTCCTGATTTTGGTCGATCATTGACAGAGCCAGTATCTTGAAACCGAGAAACAGTCTTACAAACAGTTGATTTGCAAATAGGTAGACGATCAGGATGGGTATCATTAAATTGGCGGACGACTTGTTCGTATGTTCTTTTTTTATCGCCGCATCCTCGCAGAATAAGGATTTCGATCCTTTCTTTTTGTGTCAAAGACATAGTATGCCAAATTACAACAGGAGGCAGAATACAGAATGTATCGAAATGGAAGAAATATGAAGCAAAGAATGAAGAAATAAAAGAAATATAAAAAATTAGAAGAAATTCAAATGTTAGAGAAACATTACATTAAGTATCAAATAGCGAGAACGAAGAGAATTGCGATTTTTTGCGGTACGAATTTGACCAAGTTTTCGACAAGAGTGACGCTCGCATGTGTAATTTTCACAAAGCTGAAAAATAACCGAGACCTTGACTCATTCAAACAATAGAGCTTAACTAATACTAAGACGTGCTGTTTTGATTTGGACGCTGACGATGTTCGATTATTGACTACTTTCTCTGTAACACTGGCAGTTGAAAAAATCGACCGAGTGTATGCAATGGGTTTCCGCAAGCGATACCTACAGTACTTTCACACAAGTATACAAAATCACAGTCATGCAAGAAAGCCATAACACCATATGCGGATTTGGTCACCATTTACGCTATTCGGATACACGACATTCACTTCCTCGTAGAATAAGGATGTCGATTCTTCATTTTTCTGTCAAAAACTTTGTATGCACAATTACAAGGGGGGAGCGAATAAAGAATTTTAATATCTGGAAGAAAAGGTAAGCAAATACATTAAAAAAAAACATAAAAAAATTTAATAGTGAAGAATAAAAAAAAGGTAAAAAACAGAAATCAAATAAAAAAAAAAGTAAAACAGAAGATTCTCAAAATCGTCTACCTCCTCGCGGTGAGAATCGGTAAACTAGAAATATTTAAAGGCAAAAGACGTTATTTAAAATTCTGAAAACGTGGTATGCTATTCCATGTACGTCAAGTTAAATATTTTTTAGTAATTTTTTAATTTCGCAGATTGCAGCTCCATCTGTTAACAAAAATAATTATAATAGGTAAAATTTACGTAACTTTTTCTGAAGAAGAGAAATCTGCAATAAAATTTGGGAGTTCCCATTTAAAATTTTTAAGTTTCCCCCTCCATCACCCCCAGCCTGTGGGGGTGGGGGGTCGTGTTAGGTGTCACTGGATAGCTCTCTTGAAACCATTAAATACGTGTGTTTTTACTTTTTTGATCCGTTGTGTTTTTCGCGAAATTTTTAAAACTTTTTAGAATAATTTTTTAATTTCGTTGATTACAGCGCCATCTGTCAACAAAAACAATTATAATGGTAGGCAAAATTTACGTAACTTTTTCTGAGGAAGCAAAATCTGCAATAAAAATTGGGGGTTCCCATTTAAAATTTTGAAGTTACCCCCTCTATCACCCCCAGCGGGTGGGGGTGGGGGGTTGTGTTAGGTGTCACTGGATAGCTCTCTTGAAACCATTGAATACGTGTGTTTTTACTTTTTTGATCCGTTGTGTTTTTCGCGAGATTTTTAAAACTTTTTAGAATAATTTTTTAATTTCGTTGATTACAGCGCCATCTGTCAACAAAAACAATTATAATGGTAGGCAAAATTTACGTAACTTTTTCTGAGGAAGCAAAATCTGCAATAAAAATTGGGGGTTCCCATTTAAAATTTTTAAGTTACCCCCTCTATCACCCCCAGCGGGTGGGGGTGGGGGGTTGTGTTAGGTGTCACTGGATAGCTCTCTTGAAACCATTGAATACGTGTATTTTTACTTTTTCGATTCGATGTCGATTTTCCGAGATATTTGAGTGTTTCCATACTTTTCGGACACCCTGTATATCCGAAGGCTGTATGCAGACCGATCAATTGTTTTTTACAATGGCTTGTTACATGAGTGCGTTTTGAATGCTGTAAGTGTTGAACATCTAAGTCTACATTCTATAATTACTGCACACAAATCTCATTTTTTCTATTAGCAGCAAAATGACAATCTCTTTGCTGGAAATGTATAGTTCTGGAGTGGATATGCTACTTGATGCAAATATAAAATCGTTTTGCAGCAAGCGGATTCTCTTCAAAAAGATTGTCCTCTTGCGGTAAGAAGAAATCAGATTACTCATATATCAAGTGGATTATCCATTTGCGGCAAGTATATTCCACTTGCAGCAAGAGGACTGTTCTTAGAGTGTAAGGTAGTATATGTTTTTTGTATTTTTTTTAATGATCTTTTATATAAAATTATGAATTTGGATAAATTATCACAGATTCATTTTAAAAAATCAGTATCAATTTTGTAATGTCCATTTTTTTTAAAGATGGACCATTTTAAAAATTCTGAAAAAAATGTTGTATCGCGAAGTACTATTTTTGTTTAGAAAAATTTTAATTGCAGTTAAACCTTGTTGAAATGTAGTTCAACAATTGCTCTCATCATATTATCCTATGGAAAAATCAAATAAAAATAGTTCAAAAAAGCTTTTTATTTTATTTTCCGTAAAAGTTTAAAACCTATTTATTTGGGCCAATACAACTTGTAGAGCATTAAATTTTTGTTAAAATAAAAAAAAATGTTTTTTTTTTCATCAAAAATTGAATGAGATAATCGTGGCTTCATTCGAAAAAGTCACTTGTAATATAGGGTTTTTACGGTATTCGGGGGACTTCCAACTTTTTGAAAATTGTCAAATCCTTTTTTCAATTGCAAACCGTTTTGAACCCAATATTTCAACGATACTATCATAAATAATACACATTGATTAGTTTTTGTGAATTTCTTCAGAATATTTAAAATGGTCCATCATTAAAAAATGGACTTTAATAAATTAATAACGATTTTTTCACTTGAATCTGTAATAATTTATCAAAATTCATAATTTTACATGAAAGATCATTCAAAAAACTAAGAAAAATATATACTAAAAGACACCTAACTTTCAATATAATCGAAATAAAAATATTATAAATGGTCAACAATATATCTTTTGCATGTATCAATGATATAGAAATATTAAATTTAAAATCAAAAATTCTGTAAAAAAAAGTTGTCGATTTGACGTGGAATGCCCCATATAATACTAACTATTTCTTGTTCAGCCTGAATAACTATTATTTTCGCAATCGAAAATTAACTAGTATTTTCGCAAATCGATCGCCCGTTTTCTGGCAGTCACTTCCCGCGTCTTTTGTTTTACCTGGCAGCTTGAAAACTCTGTTTTGATTCCACGTAATAGTAAACACAGGAAGGTCAATAACCAGTGTAAACACTGTTCTTAATATTCCAAGAAATAAAAAACATGTTTTTTACAAACTTTTTTTCCATGTATTCAAAAGAAATAACGATATATGCAAATCCTCCATTCATTTTGGTAAACGCTCAATCATTGACATCACCTTATATGTGTCCATATGTCCCATTCCACGTTTTTTAGCCATATTTCAAAAGTTACAAGCAGTTTAAATTTCGCAAAACCGGAAAAATGGAAAAAACCCTCTTTTTAAAATGATTATATCTACTGTTCCTTTCGTCGTATCCACTTTTACCCGTGCCCATTTTAACCAATAGAACATGTACTTTCATTTAAAAAAGGAAATTTGAAAAATAAAAAACCTATTTCTTATTCCCAATACAATTTTGGGTAAACCTTTCGAAAGACTACTTCCTCTCAAAAAAAAATTTGAATTACCGTATTCCAACGTATTTTTCATCTAGTACACTTTTTAAAAACCTGTGCGGTCTATAATTAAGGCATTTCGCCAGATGCCGCAATAGATAAAGCTTGAAAAATTCAAAAGTCTCGAAAAACGAATTAAAAAATATTAACGTGTAGAGAATTTCATACTGAAAAATGTTTATCTTCAATGTTTTTTTAATCCACGAACACATTAGAAGCAAAAAATAAATAATGAAAAAATTCGTACTCGAGAAGTCAATGTTTTTCACACATATAACTTCATAACTGAGGTGTTTATCGACGAAAAAATTTGAAATTTGCACGAGATACCCAGGATAGGAATTCGAAAACAATGCGCCTAATAAATTATTTTAATTCAATTTTGGTTAACAGTTATTTGTCGATAAGCCTTGTATTTTTTTACGTATCATATTCAAGTGCTTGGGGAGTCGAGCGAAGTTTTTGTATTTGAAAGATTAAAAATGCCATTTTGTAGCTGAAGGCTTAAAGAAGCTTTTGGCCAATAGTACTTTTCGGTCCTAGGCCATAAAGTTCAATTTTACGGACCGAGTGGAGATTGTGCGTCCGAGGACTGGCAGAGCTGGTCCGAGGATCGCACAATCTCCAACCCGAGGTCGTAAAATTTTACGGCCAAGGAGCGAACACTATTTTTTGATACACTGTTCGTTCCATCTCTCGTGCGTGCGCGTTATTGTGTTCCTTTATCGCGTAATAACAGTTTGTTAGAGTTCTAATGAATTCAATGCGTTTTGTTCTTTATTGCAAAGTTTTAATTTTATTTCTTGGTACGGCGAGTGTAAATGAGTATTAAACAATATTCATCAGAAAGTTTAGTTAAATGTTGAAGAGATATTTCTTTATTGAATTGTCGAAACTCTGCATGAGCCCATCTCAAATTATTTATTGTTAAATATTTTGTGTATCGTATTAATCGGGATAATTTTGAAATTAACAAATTGAAAAAATAGCGTAATAAATTAAATATCGTAATTAATACCTTAACAAACCAACAAAAAAATATTATAAAATAACCACGAGAGATTTTGAAATGCTCTTTCGGATGGCCACGCGCGGCTTTGTTGTCAGGCAACAAAGGGAGCTGTGTTAAGCCCCAACACAACGAAGCCGCGCGGGGCCGGCCGATAGAGCGTTACAAAGTCTCTCGTGGTTATTTACAGAAAAAAAATATTGAAGATCTGTTTTCGCCAAAAACTTATTCAGCTATAAAATGGTATTTTGAATTTTTCAAATACGAAAACTTCGCTCGACTCCTCAAACGCTTGAAGGTGACACGTAAAAAAAAACATTTACAACGTTTATCAACAAATAACTTTTAACCAACATAAAATTAAAATAATTTATTAGACACGTTGTTTTCGGATACCTATCCCTATCCTGAGTAACCTGTGCAAATTTCACATTTTTTCGTCGATAAACACCCGAGTTATCAAGTTATATGTGTGAAAAAACATTCATTTCGGGAATGCAAGTTTTTTCATTATTTATTTTGTTTCTTCTAATGTGTTCGTCGAATAAAAAAACATTCAAAAGAAATATTGTTCAACATAACATTTTCTACACACTAATATTTTTTTTGGAAATTGCGTGCGTAAAGTTAGTGCGTAAAGTACTTTTGATGCCTGTTTTTCGTGCCTAAAGTTCACTTTTACGCACTCCCGACGACAAAATTCGTAAAGTGAAAGGTCGTGCGTAAAGTTGTACTTTACGCACACAACCAGGCATCAAAACTTTACGCACTCTCTTTACGCACCCAATTACAAAAACCAGGATACCTACAGTGAGGGAAATTTTCAGCAAAAATAGCATGAAAAACCTAGCTTCCGTAGTTCGCTGTTTCTCATGCGCTTATAGTGCAAAGTTGAGAGTGTTTATGCATATGTTAAAACTATTCGCGGCTAAGATGGGTCAGTACAAATATCGCAAATTGACTGTACTAGATTCACTTGTAATTGGCCCATACACAGTATGATTTGATGCTGTGTTTGCATTCGCCGCCATGTTGCAAATTTGCTAGACTCTTATACTCTCATGGTATAAGAATGGTGCAATTGAGCGGCCCAATTCTACAACTCGCTCGACGCTCGAACGGCCGGAAAAGTTTTGTCCAACGAAAAAAACGTTCAATTTTTAAAGGTAGATATTTCGATTTTAAAAAAATACATGAATGTAGAAAATCACAAACCGAGCAAGTTTTTTCCAAGAATTTTTTAATAATAATGAATAGTTTCCGTTTTAATAAATAAATACAATAAAATTTAGAACCAAAAATTCAATTACATTTTAAAACATAAATCGTCATATCTCGGCGAATTATTGTTAAAATTGTTTGAAATTTGCATTGTATACCGAACAGATCCTAGTGATGCCTATGAAGTGTTAAAGCATTGTAAAAGTTAATTTTGTTATCAACAAATTAATTTTTTAATGGCAACTATTGAAATCTGCGAATAGTCAGCTAAGTCGTCGATAAGTCTGTGGGGAACTTTCGATTTCAAAAAACTTCAAGCGAGTAATTTGTTCCTTACAAGTAGTGCAAGTTTTTTGGAAAATTTGAAATCGATTGGAATTACATTCAGAAAGTTATGGCGATTCTTAATAAAGCGCGCGGCGAAACACGGAACGCGTCGAGAGAGTTATAGAATTGGGCCGCTCAATTCTGATCAAACTTACATTTACATAATGAATTGTACAATCAATTTATAATATTTCTTGCTACAATGACAATGTTACAGTTTAAACCAAAATTAAACCTAAATATTTGGATATTTACCAGGGAAGATTATTTTTACTGGGCCACTGCTTTTTTTAACTCGTGTTGTAAATTTACATAACATTGTAAAATACACATGTACAACGTGGGCACGATTTCCACCCACGTACAGCGTGGTACAAATACATCGAATTGTAATTTTACAACTGTCAACGTAGGATATTTACATAACCTTGTAATATTTCGAATTTAGCGTGGGAACTTATAGCATAGGTAGGAATATTACAATGTTAAACGTGGGTAAATCACCATATTTTTACAAATGAAAATTACAACAGATTTGTAAAGTTCATTTTCATTTTTTACAGTGCAACACCTGCATAACCTTGCGATGTTTTAAATTCCACGTTGTGTGGAAAATTATTATCAGAACATAATAAATAAAAACAATAAAATTTAGAACCAAATATTCAATTACATTTTAAAACATATATTTATATGTTCAATCATAAAGGAGTCATTGAAAGGTTAGGAACAAACCGATGAATACTAATAAAGAAACATAATAATGGCTAAAATCGTATTTAAAAAGCTACTATACCTTATTTTGCAAGTTCCCGATCCAGTACCCTGTAGAAAAAATAGATTTTTTGAAAAATCGTTTCACGTGTTTCAGCGATTTTCGAAATATCTTTTCTTTTAAAAGTTACAGGACCATTTCCATACTTTCGGACACCCTGTATATAACTTACTTTAAAATGTTTTTAAACAAGCATTTTTACAATATATGTATCCACATTCCTATGAATAATAATCAGCCTCACTTACAATTAGCTCACTTGGCGAATCGCGAATTACAGGCACTTGTGTAACCATGGTATAATTCTTATAATACCATGGTATAACCTATATACACGCGTTTGCACGAGTCTTATACCGTGAGAGTATCAGAGATGAGCGAATTGGGCAAAATAAAAGGGTATGCTTTCGCTGCAATCGGGTTGCACTATTAAAGCATAGATTTCCAGATCATTTAGTAGAGATTATGTTCCTTTGCGGTAAGACGAAGTCTAATGTTTTTTCTATCGATCGTAAAATACAATAATTTGTATCTCATATTTTTCAATATATTATTTTTAACACGTCCAGAACTGTTATATTTATAGTCTAATACATTGTCACGAAGTGACAAGAAAAAAAATCAAACTTCTGATATTTTTTTTTCATATAAAACTAATGTATAATTATAACGAAAAAATTGATTACGTTACACAAATAACGGGGAATAATCAAATTAAGGAAAATTATAACAATGTAAATATAGCGTCGGAAATAATAGTTTAATTTCGAGACAATGGGAGTAAGAGAGAGCAAGCGCGTTACAGGTAGCAAGCGCGGTAGAGGAAGAGAGACACGAGATGATGGCGAGTCGCGGCTCGGTGATCCACAACTTTCCGAATTGTTTACATCTCCGACGGTAGACTTTTGGTTGTGCGGGAGAGTGCAGTATAACGCTGTGCGTTAGACAAGGAAGCCGTGAATACAATTGAAACGAAAGAATTGTTTATGCGACAGAGAGACAAATACTATTAGATGAATAAGGAAAACACTATCGTTCATAGCAATACGGTGTGTGCGCATTTAAAAATAATGAAATAGGATAGGTGTTTTAAATAGCAACTATAAAAGTACATTACCTAACAAGGTTGTAAAGTATACTTTTATACACGAGCGGGAACTGCACTGACGAGGCGCCGAGTCATCTGTAAAGTTTCCACGCGTGTGTACACATGCATATACTTTACACCCATGTTAGATATCCTATTTTTTGTAATTGCGTGCGTAAAAAAAGTGGGGAAAGTTTTGATGCCTGCTTGAGTGCGTGAAGTAAACTTTACTCATGACCGATCACTTTACGAAGATCGTCGTAGGGAGTGCGTAAAAGTTTACTTTAGGCGCAAAAGATAGGCATCAATAAGTACTTTTCTTCATACCGGGAGGAAAGCAGAAAACTTTCCTCCCGCGTGCGGCATATCATCCCTTGTATGAAGAAAAATCGTATACTTCCCTCGGGAAGTAAAAAAGAATACCTCAGACTGCATGTTTTTCACTCTCGGCTTCGCCTCGGGTAAAAATTACACGCAGTCTGAGGCATTCTTTATTTTACGTCCCTTGGTGAGTAATATACTATTACAAACGAAGTTTACGCACGCAATTATGAAAATGAAAATTTTGAATTTATGCGGGCGGATATTGAAGGAAGTGGGAAAACTCCCGAGGTTACCTGCTTGCCTCAGTTACTTGATGTAAATAATCAACTATTTTGAACTAAAGTTTATTTGCTTATTACTATAGAATCCAATAAGTAAACTCGAGAACTCTGTAATTAAACAAAATGCGATATACGATATGCCCTTAGCTGTAAATATGGAACTATTTTGAACAGCAAAAATTTATTTACTTCTGATTAATCTGCAATAAACTTGACAGTTTTGGACAAACTTATTCAAAACGCTAAACTTGAAATGTGGATAGATATAAATATGAATATATTTGTAACAATAATATTTCATTCACTTCTTACCAGACTTGCACAAATGCGTTAGCAATAATTAAGTTGAATGCGAAAGCTCAATTTTTAACAGAAGTGAATACCAAACTGTTTTTGAGGATATGAACTTATTCGAGAGCTTGAATTAAGAAAATTGGTCAGAGCACTTATAATAATATAGCAACAACCCAAACAGCAAAATAGGTCGAAATTAGGTAAATTCGACTTCAGAAAGGTCTGAATGCCCAAACGGCTGCGACTTATTTTACTTCCAATCGACTTTATTTGGAAGTAAGTGGGGACAAAAAGGACTTAATTTTTAAGGCATTTTGACCTGTAAGTCACCAGTAAATGTAGTCAATTAGACAAATAATAAGTCGAATATTGGTAATATATTGGTAATTTCGACCTAATTACTCCCTATTAGTCGTTCTTGGATGTAATATATATAAACGATCCACGTAAACAGATTTGCATAGATGGCGACTCTAGTATAAATATACATATGTACAGGGTGAGTCGGTTAAAAGTGTACATAGGGATACCCATGTTAAATCTTGTGACCACACAAATCGACCACACAGCTTGTGATTAATCGATTTTAATATAAGTCCACTTTGCGCCATTATGCGTGGTAACATTAAATTCAAATAAAATTATGAATTTTCAGAATAATAAAACAGTTCAATTCAAATAAAACAGTTCAGCCTGGACAAATTTTTTTGTCCAGATGCGGTTTCTTTTGAAACAAAATGAAATAGTAGGAAATAAACTTCAACGTCCTCTGTTATTTTATTCATTTCTAATGCTAACATCGCAAACATTTATCATCAATAGCAAGATCAGCAAACGCCATTACATTGGAATCGATCAATGACAAGCCGTTCAGACTTAACATAGGTTTCCCTATGTACACTTTTAACAGACTCACCCGGTATATTCATATAATGCGTATCATGTTCATCATGCCGTATGGGAACTAAAATGTATGCAAGTCCGAAAAAAATGGATATGCATACATATATAACTAATTGTTCCATCTTACACGTTCTTCTTAAAAAGTTAAATATTGCAAGAAACATTATGTAAATTTCACAACGAATTAAAATTTTCTGTCTAGATTTTAATTCTACATCATTAATAATTAACGGTCTCAATGAAATTTACACTTCACAATTAGTAAATTTAAAAATTATTCAGTAAAAGAAATTTTTTTCAATGGATTGTTTAAAAAAATTATTTTTCCATAATTTGATGTCCAATTATTTAGAAATATTACTTATTTTGTTAATTAATAGTACATTACGATACAAGTGCGCTAAGTTGGGGATTTACGCACGAGCGGAGTTGGCGCCCGAGCGTAGCGAGTATCGTAACTTATATCGTAAGATATTTTTTTTAACGTCGTGCACTATGTGCTTTGCGCACTGTTTTCAGTGTGCAAAGAAAAAGAGTATGCTAAGTAAGCACTTAGCCCACGGAGTTAAAAAAAAATTTTAAAAAGGCACACATTATTTTTAATATATAAATCTTTAGGTTATAAACTAATTTTCTATGGCGGATGGATAATTTATGACTTATAGGTTTTTTCGACATATTGGTCAGAAATACTTAAAATTTTAACTTATACGTCGAATTTCTTCAAAGTGAAGTCCAAATGCCCAAATATTTTTCCTTCTTAGACAAGTTTACCTATTTTAGACATGTCGACTTCTAAAGCTCAAAAAGTAGTACCAAGTAATTGATATCATAGTTAGGTAAATATCGATCAATGTATGTAGAAATCACGGGGGTGACATTGCCTACGCTTAGCTTAATTGAAAAATGTCCCACAAACTGAAGCCTTTTCTCCCGACTTAAATGTCTGAAACGTAGTTCCCCTGCTCCGCACGGTGGCACTACCATACGGTAGGAGCAGTCAAAGCGGAAGGTGGGGGATTGCCGCGCATGTTTGAATATTCGAATATCGCATTAAACGCTTGTTTCTGAAGTTCTACGTTAGATTAAGAAACAAATTTTATTCGATGGTGAAAATTATTTTTTATTTTATTTATGTATTTATCATGATATGAAAATAATTTTTTGTTATGAAAATTATTATTTTCTACAAATATCGCATAGGATTTTTTTTCGGGTTTTATGCATAAAGCACAACTGTAAAGAATATGTGTTTGATATTCTCGTAAATTGTGCCTTTAAAGAATGGAAACATGTGTAAGAATAATGGCTTGTTATGAATCCATAAAAATACTGTTTAATTAACAAAAAAAAATCAACACAAATTGGAAATCTGTTAAGGAGGTCTCTACTGTAAAATTTCATACTTACAACTCCAATTACATTATCACAAGTATCTATCAATTCCTTTCGCCATGTCATGTCTTTTGATCGAAAGTGTTTCATGCAAACACAGCGTTTTTGCGTCAATACATTGCGAATTATATCTGTCCTACGTATGGCTGCTTACTATTTCTCGCGTAAAACACTATCTGCACTTTCAACGTTGAAATTTCAATTAGCGCCACTGGTTAAAAAAAAAGGACCTTTCGATATGGCACACTTTACTATGCATTTAAAATGTTTCGCTAACCATTGCTCCTGGTAACTGACATCTCCAAAAATTATGTTAGCAATTTATTCCATCCTGATATTCATATTTAAGGTTTTAAACAATGATGTTGACTAAAATAAAATTAAATCAAATTTTATTCTAAATAAAAATTTAGTTTTTAATACTGATTTTACTTCTTAGGTTTATAATAGTGTTTGTTCATATTAAATCGCCTTCACGCAATTTAATCTCACTTATTGCACGAAATATTGTATATTAAAGGAATGTGTGGAAATAACAGTAAATATAAATATAAAATATGAATGTAAATATAAACTGGAAATATAACCAGTAAACATTTTTATTGTTAGGATTCATAGTTCAGTAAACTTCCATCTTCTGTGTATTATATACTCCTGTGATATCAATTGTGCGCACGAGTCTCGCGATCTGATATATTTGTATTGTTGAATTATAAATTTATTGGTAAGTCTTTTTATTAAAAATTAATTTTGACCTTCATTAAAAATTATATAGTAGAGTCCCAGTATAATGCTGTCTCTCTATATTTACCTCCCAGCATATTTGCCCGGTTCCGTCTCGTTATATATACCTCTAGACGCGTTCTTTTTCCTGCTGTGACGTCACAAACATAACGCGTCGGTCAGGAGTGGGAGAAGCGACGATCCCCTTGTTTGGTAAATATAACGAGCCAGAAGGAAATGTGAGGTACCAAGCAGGTAAATATACCAAGATTCTACGGTATGCTTACACTGATAAGGGGAACCTACTGTCAGGATTTTGGATAATTGGCTGAACATTATTTTATGGACTCTAAGATAAAAATAGAAATACACGTATCAGAGCATTTAATATAAATTGTTGAAAGAATTATATTTTGATTCATGTTATTCTTAATAGGTTATTTTCTTAGTCTTTTTGATCTCAAGTTTTGGCGCTGGTCACCATCTTTGTTTTTTTTTTGGTTTGTTTATATCGATTAAGACGCGATGATTCGATATGTTTTTTCTTTGATAATTATTATTATTATTTTAAGTATTGCCAAGCCCTGTACGAAAACACGTTTTAAATAAAATCGAAATTTATCTTGCGCATCTACGATTCTACGTCGTCGCTTTTATTATAATCAACAATAATACAAAATAAAATAAAGTACTAAAAAGCATGCTTTAACGTTTTAACTTTTTAAGCGAATAAGAATACGCAAAAGTGCGAGAGGCGCAGAATTTAAAAAAATTAAGTTTAGATAGTGTGCATTAAACATTTATTTTAATTTTTTTCTAAAGTGAAATATTAAAAGGTCGAGAGATATGCCCATATTCGACATGTTTTCTTAGATTTGAATTTAGAGAGTATACAAGAAAATCGTCTATCAAATGTAAAAAATATTACAGTAGAACGCAACATATCCCTTCCATAAGAACATTTCGTAAAACAGTCCAGTTCTTAACCACTTCGTCGGCGATTGTTCCAAAAGGCGTCCGTCGTCCGAGCCAGTGACAATAACGAAAAGAGTAGAAATGGCGGTCCTACTTAAACTCGCTTTGCAAACTTTTGTAGACGTATTAAGTTTAGGAAACCATAATAATTGTATGTTTTTGTACGAATATGTCAAAACAAAAATATTTTTTTAGTGCAAATGTCGTGAATTTTTAATACTTTTGTAGGAATGGCGTCAAAACTTTCCCTCGTTTTTTTGCTTCAAAGATCATTGGATTTGGTCGAAAATTGTTACTGGGAGGTTTCTGGGGTCGCTGATTACCAATTTGAAGTTGCTTTTTGCACGTTCAAAATGGCGGAATTTTTTCAAGCTAATAATTTGAAATCAGTAACCCCTAGTAACAATTTTGTGCGAATATTACAGATATCTGTAAAAATCGTCCGCCACATTGAAACTGCCATTTTGAACGTTATGTATCCATATTGGATCTGTCATTCGAAATTTTTCAAATTAAAAAAAAACAACTTGAAATTCATAACCAGCGTCCCCAATTACACATTATAAGAATTTTCAGCGCATACTGTACAGATTTTTAAAACTTGTACGCCATATTGGATGCGGCATTTTAAATTTTGGAAATCTGGGTGCAGATTCGGGTTTAGTGACCTCAGAAATATTCATGAAGGAGTTTCAAGAAAATTCGTTTAGCCATTTGCGCTAGGCAACCATTGCAAAATTGTCCTAGCCAAATTCGGGGTTTAGACCGCTATATTGAATTTCGTCATACTAACATTCCTATCTTTTAGTATAACTATTTATGCCACCAGATACAGAGATCTAGCACGATCTGAATACGGAATCCTGTTGTAGAACACAATTACTTGAAAAGAAACCCTAAAAATTGGCGACTTATTTACCTTTAAGCAGCCATTGTAAAAAAAATGGCGGCATATAGCGCCAATCTAAGAGCCGATTTGGAAAGATCAGGAAAAATACAAAAGACACGATTATTCCAGAATGATTTATTAATTCTTTCCCTAAAAAGGAACACCGTAAACTAAAGAAAAGATGTAGGGTATTTCAGGAAGAGACGGGTTAAATAGAATCAAAACTTGACGCATTCTCTTTACGCACCCAATTACAAAAACTAGGATACCTAAAGTGGGTGTAAAGTTTACTTTACACCCTTGTTAGGTAATATACTCATTTGGTATTTTTTCATTTAAAAAAAATGTTTTATATTTTACGTTTTGAAAATAAACAGTAAAATATTGAACTCCAGAAATCAGTGTTATTCCCACATGTCACACGACAACTCTGTAACAAAAAAATTCGAAATTTACACGGGCAATATGTCCGAAAATAATGAACTCTGCAAAATATTTCTAAATACTAAACATAGAGATTTGTAGCTGAAGAATAGAAGAAGTTTTTGGTACCTACAAAAAATTTAGTATAAATATTTTATAACCAATCACGAGACTGTTCATATTGCTCTATAAACCTGCCACGAGCATTATTGTTTGGCAAAATTATTGTTGAGCCTGAATTTTTCATCTAGTCATCAGTCTACATCACTTTTCGCAATCGGGCTTCGTAATCAGCGACCTCGAAAACACCTATACACCAAGCCACATAAAAATGTAAACAAATTTTTTATCACGCATTTTGGTCTCTTTTTGTGGAATTTTCGCTGCAGCGGAATCAACAATTTTCTCGATGAAATTGTTCAGGTGCTGGAAATTCCCTCGATAAACAAAGCGAAGCACTCTAGTAACATTCTTCAATAATTGACTTCTCTTTCCCTCCATTTAAAAGATAACGGAGAAAATATCTGAAAGAAAAATACCCTTGGTAGACAGATATTACAGAGACCATGTCAAGGCACAGTAAGATTTCCCTTGATGGGATGGGTCGGTTCTCGGCTCAACCTGTTAATGGACCGCGTGAGCGAAGGAACCGTTCCCCTTCTACTGCGGCGTTTACCGCTGCGCCAGTGTACTACGCACAAGCGACACCTTACATATACACGAGCGGGAGATCGGAGAGGCACGCGTTCGGCCAAAAAGAGAACGGCATCTGGCCGCTCAACAGAATGATCCTTTAAGAGAAAGCCCAACGAAGGAGATCCTACTGTATTCTTAAAATTTAATGATTTCCAGTTGGTGTGTGCCCGAGTAACATGAAATATTTAAAGCATCACCGAAAGATTCGTACACATGGCACCTAAACCAAGTTCCATTTTCTTTGCTTTTACAAGATACTTCGTCATGTTATATTAAAAAATAATAAATTTTTTTTTTGGCTGGCTTTAATAAAAAAAAGTTTCTGGTTTCAGTAACTTATGTTCTGAAGCAGACACTCCCTAAAACAATCTAATATTCTATTAAATACTGTATGTCATGAAATGACAATATGTAGATTTCAAGTATTAGGTTGAAACTTATTTCTTGTCGTAGACCATAATCGAATAAAACTCTAGTAAGTATGCTTAAAAAATTAACTTTCATAGCTTTTCATGCGAGTGCTTGCAATTTTTAAAAATTACTGGTCGGAGATAGATAATGAATGGGACTCATTTAGGATAGGGTTACAAGACAGATGGACAACAGTTCCATTTTGTATATTTATTACATTTTATTTTATTCGAGATAATTCACATAATTTTGAGGTTACTATAGATCTCAATATACATTATAGTTTTATTACATTATAATCGTAGACTTATTTCATTCTTCGGATACAATTTTCATAATATATTTACATATTATGTAAGACTAGATTTTGCTGGTATTTCGCAATTCAGAAATCGAATCCTGCGTTGTCACGTCACTTAACGTATAGGATTATTTGGCGATATCGTTTTCATTGTTCGTTACATAGACGCTTACGCGGATGAGGCGACTTCGGCAGTGTCGGCTTCATTATGCATTTCGATTTCGAAATCCTCCCTTCTTTAAACATTTTTCCAAGTTTAGAGGTTTCGCTTCTGCATTGTTCAGTTGTCACACGAGTCTTTTCCACCGGCGAAAGGTCAGACATTTTCCTATCAAAGGTTTTCATACCCTCCGAATCTATGGTGTAGGTTTGATTCAGAGCACTGTAAACATTTTCCGGCTCTATGTCCTGCTCTTCCTTCTCAGATATCGTCAAATTTTCCGCTGATTTTGAACATTCTGACGATATTGTCTCAGATGCCGTGCTTTTCGGCTGCGGCTTATTGTTCATCTCCGCGACTATTTGATCGTACAACGCTGCGTATTCCAAGTATAATTTAGACTTTTTTGGCGCTGTCTGTGCTTCGGTAGTTTTCAAACTTCCGTTGATTTCTGGCTCTGCTGTTAGGTTGCTCGGTGCAGTAGGCTCGACGTTTTTCGGTGCTGGATAGGTAGACGATGCGACTGGTTCAATTACCCGGACATTTGGAAGTAACTCAGGAAGTATAGGTTGTGCATTTATGGATTCTGCTTTTTTCCTTGTGTCGCGTTCGTCTATCGGCTTGAGCGTACTGCAAGCCAGTGGTTTCTGCTTGACTGGCTCCGTTGATGGGATGCACGGTGTTGCAGGCTCGACGTTTTTCGGTGGTGAATATACGATATTATAAGATGCGCATGGTTCAGTTACCCGGATATTTTGGAACATCTGATCAAGTCGAACTAGCGTTTTTACAGAGTTTGCTTTTCTCTTATTGTCACGCTTGACTTCCGGCTTGAGCGTACTGCAAGCCATTGGTTTATACTTTAAATAGTGTCGAAAATCTGAAAAGTACAAAAATATTTAATTTCCTAAGTCGCACTTAAATTACCCAATAGCTTTTTATCATAAGAAATGTATAAATGTTACGGATGAATAAAAGTTGCAAGAACGAAGTAAAATTACGATAAGATTCAATTTCGAAGGCTATTATACAATTTTATTTTTGACATTTATTGCATTTCATGAAATTAATTGAACACGATTATTACCTGGTGATGGACACTTCGGTATATCTGGGGTGCACATATCCTTCTCTTCTGCGGACGATGGACGATAGACGATGGAGATTGCAGAATTGACGTCCAATACTATCGGGCCTGATGCGTTCTCCACTTCTGGCGTATATTTGTGTCTGAATATTTTACGCATCTTACGCGTTCGCACTGATCTTGTGCCACTGCTCTCCGCTGCCTTCGTAGGATGTGTCTGTTAACATACACAAATCTTTCTATTAGAGGTCTATAATAGAGTTCCCGGATGCAAATACTCCTTAGGCGCTCGAACCGCCCTATGCCGCAATAGGTAGAGCTTGAAAAATTCGAAAACGAATTAAAGAAACATTAACGTGAATTTCATGCTGAACATGTATTTTTACACATTTCGATTTATGTGTGAAAAACCCATTGCATTCTGGCGTACAAGTTTTTTTATTATTTATTTTGTTTCTTCTAATGTGTTGGTCGAATAAAAAAACATTCAAGATAAACATTGTTCAGCGAGAAGTTCTCTACAAGCTAATATTTTTTTAAATTCATTTTACTAATTTTAAAATTTTCAATCTGTTTTACCGCGTACGTCAAATTTTTACTTGGCTAATTTAAGTAGAAGATCTGGGGAATGGTATAAAAATTGAGTTTTAACACTTACCATTTGGTTACCCATAGCACACGTTGATAGTTATTCGTATATCAGGCTGATATTTCACCAACACGACAAGGTCTCTCCAAGAGTTCTGACTGGATTCTAAACGCTCTGCGTCTTATATGCATTGACCATGACCATGTTCTAGTATGACATGTAGGTGGATGAGCAATAGACGGCCAATCAGAATGCTCTAAATTTGTAAGTTTTAAGTGGTGGAAAAGGTTTTCACTAACCTGTGTCTTAAGTGCTACACCCTCTCCGTTGGCCAGTGGGGAAATGGTCAACCCGGATTAAAAGTGGAGCTTATCTGGTGGGCCGACGACGCGACGGTCGCCGGAACCCTAATGGCTACAACTACCTGTACCATGCCTCGGTATGATGGACTAACTTTTGTTTACCAAACATTTCCATTGATTTTTACAATCTCCTAGTCTAGTTCTGATGCTTTTATTACAACGTAGTTTCTGCTAAACGAATAAACCCATGAAAGTTTGAAGCCTTGAATATTGGAAACATTCAATATGAATACTGACTAACTCCCTGAACACATGTGGCGGTTAAATGAATCTTGACAATGTTCTATCATTTATCATACTATATCTAACATCTTAGTACATTTTACTAATTAAATTTATTATTATCATTCTGAGCAAAATTAAAAATACCTCATTCATACATAATAAAAGATTTAATATCACATGACGTTAACATCCATGTTTACTAATGTTTCTAAACAACTCGTAAAACGGGGGATTGCACGTATATATGATTAGCTGAGATATGTTTCGAAAATTCAGTTGAAGTATGGACAGAAGCGGTTGAATTTTTTACGGACAATATGTTCCTTGTAGCGGAATGCAATAATAATTTAACATCTTTTGCACAGGCAAATTAGCCGCCAACATTTACAAAAAAATCACTTAACAAAATGGAAAACACACAATTTATGTAGTTGTTACATGTTTTTAATGATTAGAAATACAGATATATAGATATATTTTAAACAATTGAAAAACTTAATTACGTTTCTATTCAATGTAATTTCTGCAGATGGTAGGAGATTTTGTGAAAGTATCGGTACGACAGCGTGAAACAAAGAAGTAAATGGAAAATGTCACGAGATACGCGATGATGCAATTTTTAAAATTTTTACCGTACCTGTTAGTCTAAAGAAAAATCTAAGATGACCATTCGATTCAGCATATAATTGTCTTACAAAACACATTTTGGCTGTGCCTCAAGATGACGTACGTTGGATGCCGAAAAGTCGAAAAAACGTTTAATGTAAAAAGTTTGTTTTTTATTTCACGTTGATTCGAGAGGAACGACATAATATATATATTTTTCAAAACATATATTTTTTAAATTGTTGTTGCAAATGAATTCTAAGTTTTAAAAGGTGAAATATTGTAAAAAACAATGAGATTGGAAATATTTCAACGTTCAAATTGCAAAGCATTTTTATATTTCGCATAAGCGGCCACATGGTATATTACAGTGGATGTAACAGTTGGTCAAATCACGTCGACTGCCTTAAAATATTTGCTATTAGGCTAAAATATGCTTTAAAGCATTTTGTGAAAAATGAAGATTTTATATGTTTTAATTTTTTGATTATTAATTCTAAACTCGCAGTTTATGATAAAGAAAAATACTTCAGATCATTTTTTGAAATATGTAGCTTTTTTTAAGAAACATTTTACATCATTTTCTAAAAAAAATTAATTCAAAATTGTTGCACTACAAATTAGTGCTCATTTTTCGTTATTTTAATTATACATTATACAGTAAAGATTTTAAAAGAATTGATACGAAAGTGTCTTATTTTCTCTTATTTTTTCGCTTGGTAAAAAAAAATAGTCTAGATATGTTTAATGAATTAGATTTATTATTAAATAATCTTTTATGCAGTTAATTATTTGTAAGAATTAATCCCCAATATCATGCGCTATAGTTTTTAGGTAATATACGGATCAGAATTAATTCTAATACACTTTTAAAATATGTGTAGTGATTTACCACAGACCTACAAAAAATGTGGGAAATCCAAAATACCAGACCGTATTACCTCTATATATTTTGCTTTGCTGAATCCTAATCCTGGGTCCCAGCAAAATAAGCATAACATCTTATAAACATTAAATATTTAGATAGTTTTGTCTAATCTAGCTGCATCACTCTCACGCATCAATGCGGTTGATAACCCTATGTGCAATTGCGGAAATTCGATACAAACTATTCATCATATTCTATGGCAACGCGAAAATTAAAATGCACAGCGAATCGGGTTCATTATAATACTATTAGGTATACTGAAACTACAACTGGCATTGTGTGTAGAAGTGATAATTTCTGAACCGAATATATCTGCGTGTAATGTTATGTATAATTACTTAAAAGCTGTAATCTAAAAGTTTAAGAATTGTTGTAATCAATTTTAAATTTATTTGCTGTTTCTCCATTGTAAAGCAAATTAATCTGTAATGATTTAATGCTTCAATCAAAAAAATTTCCGTAATTCATATTGTATTACTGTATTACTAAGCTTCGTTAGCGTAGCGAATATTTCCTGGTGTTTACTGAAATATTTATGAAATTCTTTTACGTAAAATGATGTAAATTAATTTATTCGACCGTTCATGGTCAGATAATTACATAAATTCAAAATTATTATTAAACTGAATCTATTAATTAAGTAGGATTTGATATGATTAATATACAGACAGTTTAATCATAATTCAGTGGCAATAATATCTCATATTTTGTTGATTATTTCCATACATTTTTCACATATTACGTGGTTGTACATTCACAGCCCATTGTTTATATTTACATTTTATTTATGTCTAATAGACCGTATTACCGAATAATAATTTTGAATAGTTTATGAAATTCTTTCACGTATGTCGTTGAACAAATTAGTCGAAGTTCCCCTAATTTTATAATTTTAAATTTATATTTACTTCTCGACCGTTTTATAAATAAATAATATTTGTGAATTCTCGGTGAGAAACGGTCACTATACAATTAAGTGAAAAAGATATATTTTAATAATAAATAATTTGACGTTTCGGCCCTGTAGTGGATGCCATCTTCAGAAATAAAATTAAAAATGTTTTTAAATTAAAAAATAAAAAATTATATAGAAAAATGGGGAATTCATTTTAAGAATGTCGCAAGATGTTAGAGTTTCTCAAACTCCACCCATCCAAGTTTGCAGAGTTTTGCAAAAAAATGAATTCATATACAGAAAAAACAAACTCAAACATTCTTTATAGGTCTTTTGAAAGACAATAATTAACACGGGAAATTAATTCACCTATATTAAAATGTATGCACTATATATAGCATAAACAAATTAATTGGTTAACAATGAATTATAAATTTCAGGTAAATTAGACTTTTCAAAGCGTATATTAACAGTTTTATTTTCAAATTTTTTAATAAAAAAGTTCTCAATTTCTTTTCTTTTATTACTATTATTTTCGATGGCTAAAATTTTTTGATTTTTGTAATCAAAATTATGTCCAGTTTTAATACGGTGAAGAGTTAAACCCGTATATTGTTTTTCATCACCCAAAATATTTTTTTCATGTTCTTTAATGCGAGTTTCAAGTCTTCTTTCTGTTTGTCCTATGTAGATTTTGTCACAGAAAGAACAAGATATTTGGTAAACAACGTTTGCATTTTTTTAAAGTTGGAAGTGCATCTTTATACGGCTTTATGCCCCCAATATTTTTATATATCGGTTTAGATACTAGTCTAATATTTTCTTTTTTTAACCGTTGTTGTATTCTTTCTGTGACGCCTTTAACATAAGGAATTGAAGAAGTCTTGAGTATCGGCTTTTCCTGAGTAGATTTCTTTTCAGAGCACGGAAAAAACAGTGGCATAAGAATTACGAAATAATGGAGTATTTTCTACTCCAGCGCTGGTGTAAAACATAGTGGCGTTGAATCTACGCCAAACTCTCGTAGTCGATACGCCAACCATGGCGTAGCATGATGTGTTGACGTTAATATTGCGCAAAATTGCCTCTTTTGATATGTTTATCGTGAGCTTGTTATTTTCATTTCAAATGAATGAATAATATACCAATTGTGTGTGCATATGTGTTATTTATGTCTTTTTCCAGGTTAGTACATCTCAAATTAAGGTTTGAGGTTAACTGACCTGTCAAATAAAAAACTCATATTTTCTAAATCCTTCTTCCCATTCTCATTATTGCAATCTACAATTCAAGCCCTTTACATACTCAGGACATTTGAATTGAATTTACAGGATATGCATTTAAAAAAGTCAGAAACAAGGAAAATGATTCAACGAGGTTGGCCGTTGGATTTGAGAATTTAGTTTTTTTTAACATAAACCTGCATGATAAATATATCATACATATAAATACATATTAAAATCTTTCATATTTAATGTAAATAAATATAGAAAATGAAATCGAATTGAATTTACAGGACAGGCATTTAAAAATCTTAGAAGCATAGAAACCGTATCAATGAATTTTGTCGACAGATTGGAGAATTTGCTTATTTATTTATATAAACCATCATGGTAGATATATCATACATATAAATACATATTAAAACCTTTTATGTTTATTGTAAATAAATAGAGTAATAGAATTGGAATTGAATCTACAGGATATGGATTTAAAAAGTTTAAAAACAAAGAAAATGTTTCAAAGAGGTTTGTCGACAGATGGACTAATTTACTTAATTTTGTTAATGTATAGGAATGGTGGTCCTAAATGAAATACGTATTTTCTGATACTTTAAGATATCTACCATGCAGGTTTATATAAATAAATAGGCAAATTATCCAATCCGTCGACAAAATTCATTGATACGGTTTCTATGCTTCCAAGATTTTTAAATGCCTGTCCTGTACATTCAATTCAATTTCATTCACTACATTTATTTATAGTATACGATATAAGAATTTAAGTCAGCTAATTCCTCTTTTCGATGGGAGTTTTATCATTCATATAAGAAAGTACAATATAGGCTGCAAATTGTGATAAAGATATGTTATTAATTACATTTTGCACTCTTTAAAAGTAATATTATTAGTTTGGTATTCATCGGTTGCTTCTTTTCCAGAAAAAATGCATTTTTTGTTTCTTCGTCGAAAGTCCACTCGGAGCCCAATTTCACCAGTGTTTTGTATTAACTTTTTCACTACCTTAAAAGTAACTAATTGATATCAAACTACTTGGAATAGTTTTAGAAGAGTAAAATCTACCAAGTTTCATGGTTGTACTAGAATTTTTAGCACAATTTCCATTTTTATGGGCTTTAACCAAACCTGATAAAAAACAGTTGCTTGGTATGCAATAAAAATTGAAATTGTGCTAAAAATTCTAATATAATCATGATACTTGGTAGATTTTGCTCTTCTGAAACTATTCCAAGTAGTTTGATATCAATCAATTGTTTTTAAGGTGGTGAAAAAGTTAATACAACATTTTGATGAAATACGACAGGAGTGGACTTTTCACAAAGTAACAAGATATGCATTTTGTATTAACTTTTTCAACATTAAAAACAATTGATTGATATCAAACTACTTGGAATAGTTTCAGAAGAATAAAATCTACAAAGTTTCATAGTTATATTCGAATTTTTAGCACAATTTCCATTTTTATATGATTTAACCAAACCTCTTAAAAACAGTTGCTTGGTATGCAATAAAAATTGAAATTATGCTAAAAATTCTAATATAAACATGAAACTTGGTAGGGTTTGCTCTTCTGGAACTATTACAAGTAGTTTGGTATCAATGAGTTGCTTTTCAGTCAATGAAAAAGTTAATACAAAATGCATTTTTTGTTTCTTTGTGAAAAGTCCACTCGCAGTCGTATTTCATCAAAATGTTGTTTTAACTTTTTCACCACCTTAAAAACAATTGATTGATATCAAACTACTTGGAATAGTTTCAGAAGAGCAAAATCTACCAAGTATCATGGTATATTAGAATTTTTAGCACAATTTCAATTTTTATTGCATACCAAGCAACTGTTTTTTATCAGGTTTGGTTAAAGCACATAAAAATGGAAATTGTGCTAAAAATTCTAGTACAACCATGAAATTTGGTAGATTTTACTCTTCTGAAACTATTCCAAGTAGTTTGATATCAATTAGTTACTTTTAAGGTAGTGAAAAAGTTAATACAAAACACTGGCGAAATTGGGCTCCGAGTGGACTTTCGACGAAGAAACAAAAAATGCATTTTTTCTGGAAAAGAAGCAACCGATGAGTACCAAACTAATAATATTACTTTTAAAGAGTGCAAAATGTAATTAATAACATATCTTTAACACAATTTGCAGCCTATATTGTACTTTCTTATATGAATGATAAAACTCCCATCGAAAAGAGGAATTAGCTGACTTAAATTCTTATATCGTATACTATAAATAAATGTAGTGAATGAAATTGAATTGATTGTACAGGACAAGCATTTAAAAATGTATGTAAAGGGCTTGAATTGTAGATTGCAATAATGAGAATGGGAAGAAGGATTTAGAAAATATGGGTTTTTTATTTGACAGGTCAGTTAACCTCAAACCTTAATTTGAGATGTACTAACCTGGAAAAAGACAAATAACACATATTCACACACAATTGGTATATAATTCATTCATTTGAAATAAAAATAACAAGCTCACGGTAAACATATCAAAAGAGGCAATTTTGCGCGGTATTAACGTCAACACATGCTACGCCATGGTTGGCGTATTGACTACGAGAGCTTGGCGTAGATTCAACGCCACTATGTTTTACACCAGCGCTGGAGTGGAAAATACCCCATTATTTCGTAATTCTTACGCCACTGTTTTTTCCGTGAGGAATTATAAAATTCATGTATTTTTTTATAAATACATTGTTCTATCCTTTGGATACCCATTTTCCATTAAATTCTTTCGTACAATGTTCAAATTCTTTTTCCTAAATCTTATTTCCGAGAGTTTAACAGCTCGATCAATTAGTCCTAGTATTACACTAATTTTATATTGATAAGGGTGATTAGAGGTAAAATGTAGGTAACGACCGGACCAAGTAACTTTATGAGACCAGTCAGTATCGATAAATCCATTCTTTTTTCTAATAACCAATATATCTAAAAATGTTATTTTATTATTTAATTCAATTTCTTTTGTAAATGAGATTCTATTCATAAAACCTTTAATTTTAGATAAACTATTAAAATTGTTCAAGATCTCTTCCTCTTTATTTTCAGGAAATGCTAAAAGTATGTCATCCACATAACGAACGTAAAAAGGAATATTAAAATGTAGTTTTTTAATAAGAATTCCTTCAATGAATTCCATGACCATATTACAAGCTACTGGTGACAATGGGGACCCCATTGGTACACCGTAAACTTGTTTGTAATATTGCCCATGAAATGCAAACATGGTATTATTCAAAACCAATTTTAAACCCTTTTTAAATTCCGTTATGGGTAAATTAGTGAAATGTTTTAATTCATGCCATTTTTTATCTATTGTTAATAATATAATATCAACTGAAACATTTGTAAATAAAGAAATAACGTCCAGAGACATAAATTTATGTCCAGGAGGTAAGTGAAGAGATTTAAGTTTTTTCCTCAAATGCCAGCTGTCTGAAATATAAGAAGAAGTTTTCTCAGTAACATTTTTTAAAATTGAAGTAAAAAATTTTGCTAAATTATAAGTTGGTGAATTTATTGTTGATACTATTAACCTCAGTGGAACCTCCGGCTTATGTATTTTAGGTAAACCGTATGCACGTGGGATTACTCCATTGTAACATTTAAGATGTTTTCCTGTTATTGTGTTAATATATTCATTTTTTTCCCATTCAATCACTAATGAATTTACTTGTTTTGTGATGGTTTCTGTATATTCAAATTTGGAAGGTTTATATGTATTAGTATCGTTTAATAGGAGATTCATTTTATGTAAATAATCTTGTTTTGATAATATAACCGTGGTGTTTCCTTTATCGGCTTTTGTTATAATGATATCAGTTTCTTTTTCGAAAAAAGATTTTAATGTATATAAAATATGTGTAGGGACTTTATTCATAGATGTATTTTTCACACAAGTAGTTTTATTATTAAGTATCTTTATACAATCATTTCTAACTATATTTTTATTATTGATTAGGATTTCACTTTCCTCATCAAATGTATTTTCAATTTTAGTGACTACATCTTCTATGCAAGATATAAAAGTATGCATAGGAAATTTTTCTGCTAATGGAAATGAATATTTTTCACCTAGTGCAATAATATTCAATATTTCATTCGGAATATCAGTATTGGTTAAATTTTTAATCCAATTAGGATTAGAAGTTGGAATTTTAAATTCATTTCGGTTATTAATATATTTTTCTTGTTTTTTAAGTAGCCAACGTAATTTATTATGTAATTTTTTTGAGTGACTTTTTAAAATCCTATTAAATTTTAAATTTTGTGTATAGAAAAACTGATTATAAATGTGAAATGGTAAAAAGTATGTAATTTTATACAATAGACTGAATTTAACATTCCTATAATGACTGATCTTTTCATTAACGTCCGATATTTCAAAATTTAACAAGGTTCTAAGAGATTTTTGTGAGGAAAGATTGAACTTACTTTTGACCTTATATGAGAAAAGGTTATGTTTAATAAGGGAAAAAATATTATTAATATTGGTAGGATAAATATTTGATTTTCTACATTGCAATAAAAAAATTCGTTGGTTTATCAATTTTGCCAATGTATGCAAAACAAATATCCAATCCTTTAATAGGTGAACAGACTTTGGCCCCTATTTATGTTGTATATAAACAAGGAAGCCCTGTGACCTGTATACCGAGGAAACCATTTAAAATAATTTTAAATTTATATTTACTTCTCGACCGTTTTATAAATAAATAATATTTGTGAATTCTCGGTGAGAAACGGTCACTATACAATTAAGTGAAAAAGATATATTTTAATAATAAATAATTTGATGTTTCGGCCCTGTAGTGGATGCCATCTTCAGAAATAAAATTAAAAATGTTTTTAAATTAAAATATAAAAAATTATATAGAAAAATGGGGAATTCATTTTAAGAATGTCTGAAGATATTACAATGGAGTAATCCCACGTGCATACGGTTTACCTAAAATACATAAGCCGGAGGTTCCACTGAGGTTAATAGTATCAACAATAAATTCACCAACTAATAATTTAGCAAAATTTTTTACTTCAATTTTAAAAAATGTTACTGGGAAAACTTCTTCTTATATTTCAGACAGCTGGCATTTGAGGAAAAAACTTAAATCTCTTCACTTACCTCCTGGACATAAAATTGAATTAAATAATAAAATAACATTTTTAGATATATTGGTTATTAGAAAAAAGAATGGATTTATCGATACTGACTGGTCGCATAAAGTTACTTGGTCAGGTCGTTACCTACATTTCACCTCTAATCACCCTTATCAATATAAAATTAGTGTAATACTAGGACTAATGGATCGAGCTGTTAAACTCTCGGAAATAAGATTTAGAAAAAAGAATTTGAACATTGTAAGAAAGAATATAATGGAAAATGGGTATCCAAAGGATATAATAGAACAATGTATTTATAAAAAAATACATGAATTTTATAATTCCTCTGAAAAGAAATCTACTCAGGAAAAGCCGATACTCAAGACTTCTTCAATTCCTTATGTTAAAGGCGTCACAGAAAGAATACAACAACGGTTAAAAAAAGAAAATATTAGACTAGTATCTAAACCGATATATAAAAATATTGGGGGCATAAAGCCGTATAAAGATGCACTTCCAACTTTAAAAAAATGCAACGGTGTTTACCAAATATCTTGTTCTTTCTGTGACAAAATCTACATAGGACAAACAGAAAGAAGACTTGAAACTCGCATTAAAAAACACGAAAAAAATATTTTGGGTGATGAAAAACAATATACGGGTTTAACTCTTCACCGTACTAAAACTGGACATAATTTTGATTACAAAAATCCAAAAATTTTAGCCATCGAAAATAATAGTAATAAAAGAAAAGAAATTGAGAACTTTTTTATTAAAAAATTTGAAAATAAAACTGTTAATATACGCTTTGAAAAGTCTAATTTACCTGAAATTTATAATTCATTGTTTACCAATTAATTTGTTTATGCTATATATAGTGCATACATTTTAATATAGGTGAATTAATTTCCCGTGTTAACTATTGTCTTTCAAAAGACCTATAAAGAATGTTTGAGTTAGTTTTTTCTGTATATGAATTCATTTTTTTGCAAAACTCTGCAAACTTGGATGGGTGGAGTTTGAGAAACTCTAACATCTTGAGACATTCTTAAAATGAATTCCCCATTTTTCTATATAATTTTTTATTTTTTAATTTAAAAACATTTTTAATTTTATTTCTGAAGATGGGATCCGTCGTCGTAGGGCCGAAACGTCAAATTATTTATTATTAAAATATATCTTTTTCACTTAATTGTATAGTGACCGTTTCTCACCGAGAATTCACAAATATTATTTATTCCTAATTTTATCTTTGAATAATAGCATGAAAGTTGTCCGGTTGCACAATGCTGGTGTTTTGTATCTATAGATCTAGTAATTCGGTAATTGAGAAAAAGAACATTTTCATTGGTTGAAAAGAAAACGGTTGCATAGTTTCACATGTGAATTATTGAAATTGAAAAATTGATTACGTGAAGATAGTACAGTCTCCTAGAGAAATTGATTGAAATGCGGTTTTTGTGAAGTCGTGACAAAATAGTACATTACCTAACAAGGGTGTGAAGTATACTTTTACGCATGGGACGGGAACCATATATACGAGGCGCCGAAGGCGCCGAGTGATGTGTAAAGTTCCCGACCCGTGCGTAACAGTTATACTTTACACACGTGTTAGGTATCCTATTTTTTGTATTTGCGCGCGTAAAGTGAGTGCGTAAAGTTTTTATGCCTGCTTGAGTGCGTAAAGTATAACTTTACGCACGACCGGTCATTTTACGAATTTCGTCGTCGGGAGTGCATAAAAGTTTACTTTATGCGCGAAAGATAGATATCAAAAGTACTTTACGCACGAACATTACGCCCGCAATTACAAAAAAGACTTTAGGAACGCCCGGGCAAGAAATTTATCAAGTAACAAAATGGAATGCATTTATTAATAATTCATATATATCGATTTTGTAATAATGTAATCGAAATTTAACGGTATCGTGTTCTTTAAAACTAAATCCTGCTTAACAAAAGAATGACTTTGGAATACTAAAAAAAAGAAGTGTCAAAAATTAAGAATGCAGATGCGCAATAAATTAATTAATACAATTATAAATATAACATTAAATGCTTCCGTGATGTAAATAATCGGAATTTCGTAAAATTTATTTGTCCTGATGTTTACATTTATTTTTTCGTTGATCTTTTCCGGTATCTTGGCAATACTTATCACTCATGTAGACATATTTTTAATTGTATTAATGGTATCGATAGAAATAAAACAAATTTACATATAATATAATATTTATTTTTGAATGTAAAATATATTCATTTACAGATAAATTTATATTGTGTCATAGATAGAAATATAAGCATTCGAAAATTTGTTAAAAGTTAATAGAATAATAAAGATATTATCTTTTGAAATGCAGCTGCTTGTGACAATTGACGTAACCGAACAATATGGCTTCCTATCGCAACATTTTTCCCAGGTAATAAATGCCTATTAGCCTAGTATAACCTCTTTGCCGGCTTGATTTGTAAAATTCTGTATTGTTGAAAACATTAATAACGATAAATAATCACCACTCACTACAGAATCATAGCTTTACCCCCGCAAAGCCCGTGCCGTTTCACATTTTCTAATCGTCTATAACGTTAATTTTGTTTAGTCTTGGGAGTGTAACAAATTTTGCAAGAACCAGTTCTTACGTATTTAACCTTGCTCTGTCAGAATTTGAACAGAAAATTGCGTACATAGTTGCTAAAATATAAATTATTCGCTATTTCGTTTCAGAATTTATTAATTTTTTCATACAGTTGTTAAACAGAAGAATGTTTGATATTAAAACGTCGTATCCACAAAATCTAAACAAGAAAATATTTGTTGACAAAACTTTTATTTGCATAAATGTTAATAACTGTAGCATGATTTTATTTAAAAAAATTGTGTTTATGACATTGAGTGACTTATTCTGAATATTATTCTGAAGTCAGATTTCAAAAATCAAAAGCCGATCCAATATTGAGGACAATACTTTCGAAATTGATTAGAGTATTTTGAAATATGTTATTTGAAGATTTTGAGGCCTTTGGCGAAACTGACGTCATTTTTATTGCGGATTCATTCTGACGGTTGGTGTATTAAAAAAAAAAATGATTCGCATGAAACTTATATTATTCTTTTCTATTTTAGATCGCTGATATTGAATCTCGTACCAGATTGCACATTTAGCTTTGAAAAAGACCAGGAAACTCGATTATTCTATTTTATGAAAACTTAATTCTCAAAACAAAAACATCAGGATTAAAAGTTGAAATAATACTAAGTATTAAAATATAAATGAAAAAAGATAGGCAGAAGTTTCATTACGTTTGCCATCGACTTCTTTAGCATTTTTTATTTGAAAGATTTGTGTCCAAGTCACAAGAAAAACAAATCAAACTACTGATATTTTTTTTACTTGTCCAAAAGTTGAATATAGAATTTAAATTTAATGAACAAAAAAAAAAACTAAACGAAAAATTTGAATTCTGTAAATTAATAAAAACTAATTTTCCCAAATGTGAATTATATTATATATACTAATAATGTATACTGATAACGAAAAGTTGATTACATTACGTAAATAACGGGGAATATGCGAATTAAGGAAGATTATAATAATGTAAATATAGCGTCGGAGCAACATTTTGCGACAAATTTGTTAGCAAAACATATGTATGTTTATTTTCTATAATAGCATTTTCCAACAGTCAGCTTTTTAGTAGTAAACCGTAAAATTAGAGTAGGTACATTTTTGTCGCAAACGTATTTGTGTATTGTCTACAAAGTCATTAAGAACGTCGCGATAACACATTTAGTATTACAATACTCACAAGAAAAATGTTCTTTTTGATAAACAAATTAGGCTGCCCTGCTAATCTTAAAAAAAAACACGTGAATGTTATTTTTTGCTATTAAGAACCTGATGAACCGATTTTTTTAAAACTACAGTGTTTTTTTTTTTCATTGCATAAACAACGGGGAATATTTAAAATCAGGAAAAATGATAAAATTTGAATAATGAAAATACAGCGTCGGATATAATTGTTTAATTTCGCAACAATGGGAGTAAGAGAGAGCGAGCGCGTTACAGATAGCAAGCGCGGTAGAGGAAGAGAGACACGAGATGATGGCGAGTCGCGGCTCGATGATCAACTTTCCGAATTGTTTACATCTCCGGCCGCAGACTTGGTTGTGCGAGAGAGAGAGAGCAGTATAAGCGCGCTGTGCGTTAGACTAAGAAGCCACAAATACAATTGAAACGAAAGAGTAGCAATGAGGTAAAAGGGTCGGCAAAGGGATTAAAGACGCACGAACACGGATTTAATCTCTTCGGCAGAAATGCGTCAGAATCGCCGCAGACTAGTCGGTAGGGGAGAATTTCCAGTAAATTTGCTGTCTGTGTGACGACATATAATCCGCATTTCTGCCGACATAATCGCCGCCTGACTTTTCCCTTATATGTGGCAAAATACAGCAGATCTGGATGCCTGCGATGACTCATAGGTGTTTTAAATAAAAGTGATATTATGGTATGTGTTTATAAATGATATCTATTGTATACAAAATTAATTTGTTCATGTCGAACAAAATCAAAAGTCACAATCATTTACACGAAGGTATCTCATACTTCGCATTTTATTTTCTTTAAATACTGTGATTTGTATACGAAATGCCAGGGCACAATTCGAACGGA
Organism: Trichopria drosophilae; assembly: GCA_030407085.1. NCBI lineage: Eukaryota > Metazoa > Arthropoda > Insecta > Hymenoptera > Diapriidae > Trichopria > Trichopria drosophilae. Next base: position 138,071,608 of record CM059584.1, on the reverse strand, counting down.
AAATGGTTTCCGAGCATAGAGTTCTTTAGTTTACACGGCCATCTTGAACGGTCTCTCGAGAGAACAGGTTGTATCCGTTTTGAACGACAGGCGAGTGACAGTGCTCGAGAGAGCAGTTTCTGTCAGTTTCGAACGCCCATCGAGTGGTGGTGCATCATGCTTTCCGTTCAGTGCATGTATTCTATGTATTTAGCATGGGCGATCATTTCCGTAAGCAGTGGAAACCATGTTAAGTCCGTATAAATGCTCTGCTCTCTATACGTAATGCATACACTTGTGTATGGCTCGTTATGAGCGCGTTTGTTCTGAAGAGCGGCGAATGATAGTTGATAATCGCTTATGAAATATACGCAAATACTTTACTAAGAATTTTCCTACTAGTCTAGGCGCAGGACATGGTTCCGTGGCCGTTTGTAAGGCCACGGCTGGAACCAATTGTTTTCTATGGACTTTGACCTGCTGAACACGAATTTTTTGGTCCCAATGCCGATATGTGGTTCATTAAATTGTTATTAACAATTTTTAATAACAAATTCCAAAGATCGTTTTTTCGAATCGGAAAAAATTGTATCATATTTTTCAGCTCCTTTAGAACAAAACAGGTTCTTACATGTTTTTATGCAAGAGCGATAGTTTCCGAGAAAAAAAATGGCGAAATTTTAAAATATGTGATTTTTGCCATTTTCAGAAGGTTGCCAAACTTACCCATTTAAATTTTTTTGAACGGGATTAGTCAGAAATTCTTCTTGAAGTCGTCAACAATCAATATATTATCGGTTTTGAATGGTGTTTTCGGTCCCCGTTGGGTTATTGCAATATTTTGGAAGTGATTGCGTGCAGGCGCGTCACATGATTCTGAGGTCGTCATCAGCGGGTAACTGCGACATGGACCACGTACATACTTTGGTTTTCAACCTTCCAAATAATATTGTCTAGTCTATAAGTCGAAATTGAAAACATAAATGTTCAAAAATTATTGTTAATGATTATTATTAACAATCTGTTAATAAATTTATTAAAAATCGACGAATTACAATTTCAAGCAACGGAAAAATTCTGATATATTATCAGACAAGCCTAAGTAGGAAAAGGATATTTTTTACAATTTTCCTAGTTTAAAAATAATCGTTAAAGTTTAAAAAGGTGTATTATTTTTAACATTTTTAGCATGCTTAAGCTTGCCAAATTGTGTTCTTTTATTTTAATGTAAAGTAAAAACATTAACAAAATTTGTATTGTGAGAAAATAAATAACCATAATCTCCTACATAAACATAATCCAAAAATTGGTAATGTTTAAATTTAAACATTCCCCCCAACCGCTTGGGGAAAATTTTCCTTTATGGTTTTTAAACTAACATGTTTTAACTTATTTTGAACAAGTATAGCGACGTACCTCGATCGCGACGTGACACGATCGTTTAAATCATTAACTTTATCTCCGCAAAATACAGAGTTTGATTGTAATTTAGGTGTTATTTGCCAAAAAAAAAGACAAAACGCAAACATGTAGTACCGAAAATGGTAAAAATAGAATTAAGGACGCTGCTGGTTTACGCCGTGATGATGTTTTTAATCGATTACGTTCATTGCCAGTAAACGGTAACAAATATTTACATAGTACCAATAAAATTTGAAGTAAACAAATTATAAAATTATATAGATTTTATGTACTTAGATTGCAAATATATATATATATATTCAGATTGAAACAGTTTATCAACCAATAGGGGAGAACGGGGTAATTACGACAGGTCGGATAATTCCGACCCCCCGTAATATCTCGCTTACAATATGACATCCTGTAATGTTATTGAAATTTTGAAAAAACACTGATGAGTACAACTATTTTGATTACGGTATTTGTTTATTTACTTTGCATTGAACCATGTGGCAGTTATATTGTTTCTTACTGCGCTGATTTAGAAATTGTAGTATTATAAATAAGTAAATATAGTTTGAAATTATTGTGCAAACGAATCAAACGTAAGTAATTTAGAAAGCCTTAACCTTGTATTTAATGAAATCAATTTGGTTTTTAGTAAGATGAGAGTGTGTTTTTAAGTGCGTGGATTTTTTTAAATAACGAACGTGCAGGGTAATTCCGACCCGTACTGTACGGGGTAATTGCGACCGTCCTTTTTCGAATTTATTTTCGTTTGCTTTTTATCACAACCATATTATGCAATATTATGTATACATTCTATATAATGTATCGCAAATGTGTTGATGTTTTTTTCTTTCTACATTTCGACCACAACATATGAATTTGCTTCGCTTGTTTTCTCGTGCGATATTAGAAGTGACTATTTGCGTTTTCATTTTTGACCAACAATGTAGAGTAGGTATGTGATCTGCGTACGTAGTGTTGTACATAAACAAGTTATTGTGATAGCAAAATATTATCTTCTTTACTTATTATTATTAAATGTAAATTAAACCTATAAATCACTACGAAATAGTGCTGAAAATAAACGCGGTCGGAATTACACCTTTAGGGGTCGGAATTACCCATACTTTGACAGAATCTGAAGAATTGCAATTTTTTACTAATGGAGGTATAATCCTATAATAGACCTATAACAAGGTATTAATAATATCGATAAATGTTTACCCATGCAATGCACTTTAAAAAAGCATAACGTACAAATTCATTAAATCACATTCTCTACCTCAAAAATTAATTTTGCTTAGGTAGGTCGGAATTACCACGTTCTCCCCTATGTTTTGAATAAAATTTTCTCATCGATCTATATCCGACTTAGAAATTACATTGTTGCTCCCTTGCGAAATTGCGAATATAAGAATCGCCGATGTCACTTTTAAATTATATATATATATATATATATATATATATATATATATATATATATATATATATATATATATATATATATATATATATAACAACAATGTAATTTATAAGTCGGATAGAGATCGATGAGAAAATTTTATTCAAAACATATTGGTTGATAAGCTGTCTCACTCTGAATTAGTCAAAAACTACTAATGAAAGATTTAAAAGTAGGTCACTAATTGAGTAATGATTTTTACTAAAAAAGGGTAGAAATCAACTAATTCATTAGTCAAATTCTACTAATCTCACATTAGTAATTTTGTATCTTATTACTAAAGTGAATTTAGTATCCACAATATTTATATTCGTGAAGTTTGAACTCGAAAATCGATTCTTTGTTAAACACTGAATGTTTTTCTGTACATAAATTGCTATTACTATGAAATTAAGTAATTCACTATATTTCAGGAGAATTTGTGTATCATATATCAAAGAAGTGTTATAAGAATTATGTAAAGGAATCACTTTTACAAAAATTCCGCTGTTGCAGTTCTAAAAAAATTGACGAGCACATAGAATCTGAAATGAACTGTCGAATAATACAAATGAAAATAATACAGATGAAAATAATTAAGAGAATGATGCTTTTATTGAAATTATAAAAGATTTAGAACCAAAAGTTTATTTAGGTCAAATATTTTCATTGCAAGATATCGAATATTCGCATGAGTAAATATGGTTCGAATTACACTATGAAAAATTCTAAAATAAAAGAGTTTTTAATTGATTACTTCGGAGAAAAAATTAGTTTTGTCTACCCGAAAGAAAAAAAGAAATCACTATTGTTTCATATCTCTCGTGTTGATCAAAAGTCCCACCACCAAGATTATGTAAATGATTACATCACAACCTTAAAAGACTCATTAATTTTGAACCGTATGATAAATTTTGTGACGAAACAGATTTGAAAAATGCATGGAAAACAATGCCTATTCTAAAGTAATTTTTACAATTATTACATACATTGAAAAATATAAAAACACTACGAATTAAAGCTTTATTTCAACTAATATATTTCATAAAAAGTAACGGCTTTAAGAAGACACCTCAGCACGTATTAGTAGGATTATTTGTGCAACAAAAAGCAAGAACGTGATCACGATCTTGAATCGGCTGGGATGTTCGGTTTCTTATGATGATATGATAAGAATTCGTACTCGATTGGCTACATATGCTACACAATCTATTCAAAGTTACGTGCCACTGAAGAATCATTTTGATAAAAGTAGTTATGTGACTGGCGCGTTTGACAATTTCGATCATGAAGGGGTTAATATTACAGGCCTCGAATCACTTACTTCATTACTAAAATCTCAAGAAATCAAAAGCTTTAAGAAATTGGGCAAGTCTGTACAGCTTTCTCAAGTTTATACAGTTCTTCAAGATAATACGCCCGTAACAACAGAAATGTTTGAAAGCGATTTACACAAACACGATTTTTTATGGTTCATATCGCGAATGAAACTTTCGAATTCCAATATATTTGATATTTGCTCAAAGAATCCAAATCAGCAAACACCTTCTTGGGGCTCTTTCAATTCCATCATTACTGAAGATCATCGCTTGAAGCAAATAGTTGGCTACGAACCAATTATTCCTTCACCAGTCATGGAATACAGTACTGTATATACAGCTTTATGTAATTTTAAAGAATTACTAAGTCAGTTACTGCGAACATATTTACCAATCACATGCGACGAAGGTTTATACACAATAGCAAGACACATTACCTATGTTAGAAACTGGAAAAGAGTTCGATAATATTATTTTGTGTCTTAAAAGTTCCCGAATTATTTTGTTTTGTAAAAGAAGATGACTTACTTTTACCGAGAATGGTACAAATCCTATTGCCTCCTGCAGATGAACTAATTCCAATGTGTACGAGCAAAATTTTTCCAAATCCAAAAGTATTTGTGTGAGAAATGAAATTCTATGTTGCACATTTTGTTCTTGCGATAAACTAAACACTTGTCAAAATTCATATAATAAAGCGTAAATTACACAATATTTCAAACAAAATCTTCTAACTTTTTTTATGATTTTCTCACAATACAAATTTTATTATTTTTGTTACGTTACATTAAAATAAGAGAAGACAATTTGGCAAGCTTAAGCATGCTAAAAATGTTAGAAATAACACTTTTTTAAGAAAATTGAAAAAGATATCCTTTTCCTACTTAGGCTGGTCTGATAATATATCAGAATTTTTCCGTTCCCGGAAATTGTAATTCGTCGATTTTTAATAAATTTATTAACAGATTGTTAATAATAATCGTTATTAACAATAATTGTTGAACATTTATGTTTTCGACTTTTTGGCTAGACAATATTATGAAGGTTGAAAAACAAAGAATGTATATGGTCCATGTCAGTGACCCGCTGACGACCGGCCGCGGCGGCCTCAGAATCATGAGTCGCGCCTGCACGCACCACACCCAAAATATTGCAATAACTCAACGGGGACCGAAAACACCATTCAAAACCGATAGTATATTGATTGTTGACGACTTCAGGAAGAATTTCTGACTAATCCCCTTACAAAAAAATTAAATGGGTAAGTTTGGCAACCCTCTGAAAATGGCAAAAATCGCATATTTTAAAACTTCGCCATTTTTTTTCTCCGAAACTATCGCTCTTGCTTAAAAACATGTAAGAACCTGTTTTGTTCTAAATGAGCTGAAAAACATGATACAATTTTTTCCGATTCGAAAAAACGATCTTTTGAATTTGTTATTAAAAATTGTTAATAAGAATCACGAACCACATTTCGGCATTGGGACCAAAAAATTTGTGTTCAGGAGGTCAAAATCCATAGACAAACCTCACCACGAGGATTGTCAACGGACAAAATTAATTTTATTTGCCTATACATGTATATACTATAGACAGTATCGGTTCTAAGGGGGGGGGGGGCGAACTCAGCCCCAGCTGAGGGCGCTAGGGATTTAGGGGCGCTACCGGATGAAGTATGAAAAATGGATGAGCGACATAAGGACGTGAAAAATTGGGGGTGCCGTGTGCAGAAAAATGTAGAAGCTCAGTATAGTTAACATCGATGATTGATTCGCGCGCATGTCGATTTCGAAAATGGCGTCTTCGATCTCGTGTCGTGTTACTTAGCTTGCGTTCGATTTGAATCGAATCGTACCCAATATCTAAAGATAAAGTATTTTGTTTTTGCGGTCGACTTTTCGATCAAACATCAACATCCAATTTAGTCTTAAACGGATATAATGATTGGAAAAATATATTGAAGACAGTAAACATTCACGAAAACAGCGCATCCCACATGAAACATTACAAACAGTGGATGGAGACTATAATGCGCATAGAAAAAGGAAAAACGATAAATGACGAAGAAATGCAATTAATTCATAAAGAGAATTTGCGATGGCAAAATGTTCTTCTCAGATTGATGAATATTACTTTATACCTTGCGGAAAATAATATGGATTTTCGAGGTAGCTCAAATAAACTTTATGAACCCAACAATGGAAAATTTCTAGGATTAGTACAATTATTGGCTAAGTTTGACCCTGTAATGGAAGAGCATATAGCCCTTGCAATAAGAGGTAACACTTCGATTTATTATTGTGGAAATATAATCCAAAATGAATTGATAAATTTAATGGCTGAAAAAGTGACCTCTCAAATTGTATGTAGAGCTATAATAAAAGCGAAGTATTATGCAATCATAGCTGATTGTACTCCAGACATTTCGCACCAAGAACAACTTTCTCTAACAATTTGATTCGTTGACTCATCCGATGATTCTGTACAAATAAAGGAACATTTTTTAGAATTTTTTGTAGTCAACGACTCCACTGGCAAAGGTCTTACGGAAGCCATTATTAACATTTTAAATAAACCTGAACTTCACTTGAATAATTGCAGAGGTCAGGGATACGATAATGGTGCGAATATGAAGGGAAAGAATGTAGGTGTGCAAAAAAGAATTTTGGATCAAAACTCTTTGGCTTTATATGTTCCCTGTGGCTGCCACAGTCTCAATCTTATTTTGTCTGATGCCGCAAAATCCTCAGTCAAGTCAACAACCTTGTTTGGTGTTCTTCAACGACTATTTACATTGTTCTCGGCCTCAGTTAATCGGTGGAAGATTTTAACTGATCATCTAGAAACGTATACCTTAAAAAGAATGTGTGATACACGCTGGGAGGCGAGAATAAATAGCATCAAGCCAATTCGATATCAAATCACCAAAGTTTGTGAAGCTTTAATCACTTTAGCTAGCGAATATGAGACTAGTGATCCGGGAATTGCACATGAGGCCATTACATTGTCGGAACAGTTGAAGGATTTCAGCTTTGTTGTATCCGTAATATTTTTATAAATCAGTACAAGTTGTATGATTTGTATCCAAATGTATCGGTTGCATATCGCATTTTACTTACGATACCAGTTACTGTAGCAAGTGGAGAAAGAAGTTTTTCTAAATTAAAATTAATAAAAACATATTTAAGATCTACAATGACGCAAAATAGGCTGACAAGCCTTGGAACGTTATCCATCGAAAATGCGGTTGCTCAAAAACTAGATTTTTCTGAATTAACCCTTTAACGTTTGTGCTCATATGGCCACAATTTTAACGTCAACTTCAAGCTCGTGCCTTTCAATTATAACCCGTGTGAAAAAAAAATATTGGGATACATATTCTTGTGTAAAAAAGTCTCATCTTTCGAATGGCATAGCCAAATTTATCAATAAATGAACGCAAAATCTTTTTTTTTAATAATAAAAAAAACGCTGATTTTCGATTTGTGTTTTTTTTAGAGGAATTTTTTTAACTATGTTGCCGGCACTTAAGAACACTCTAACCCATCACGATGCGGGACCCGAAAGTTGTACTTCCAAAATATATTTTTAGATACTTTGATTTTTATTGTTAACCGATCCAAAATGGCGCCCGAATGCCCGAAATTATTGCAAAATCACAGTAATATGCACTTTTGAGGTCTAATCTAAGTTTTAGTGGGCAAAATAACTTTTGTCAATTTTATGCCAACAGATTGGATGTATATTAGCAAAATTAGCTCATACAATTGATTTTCAAGATGGCGGCTGTGATGAGTCAGCTAAAATAACGTATTTACACAGCTTTATAGCCACTGTATAGTCTTCAAACCTCTTTGTTCACTAGTTTTATGAACTCTCACGATCATTAGATCTAAATTCATTACCAGCTTATCAAAATTCAAAATGGCGGATCCAATATGGCGGACCGCTACCGTATTCTACGTGAAATTTGGAATAAAAATACTAGTATTCATTTTCTCGCTCAGAGCAGCCGTTCCCAAGTAAAAAATTATCAAAACATCAAAATCGAAAATTCACCTCCAAACTTTGCAATCACGCTTTTAGACGGATGTACAATGGCTTTTCGATGGCGATCACGCGTTCTTTGACTCTGATTTATTCGTGTTCACCAGAGTTGCTCGATTCTCACCACGGGGAGGTGAACGCTTTTTCGTGTAAATGCTCCGCTCTCTCTACGTAATGCATATGAAGATGTGTATGGCTCGGAGCTCGTTTAAAGCTTCTTTATTTTCTTCGGAGCTTCTTTGACAACAACCATTAATGTTTAATGGAGCTCCAAAAAAGCTTCTATGTTCACGTTTTCGTACTCCTGTGAAGGTCCATTCTCACATCAGGGAAGCTCGTTGGAAGCTCGCTTGAAGCTTTGTGGGACCTCACCACGAGGATTGTCAACGGAAAAAATTAATTTGATTTGACTATACATATATATATACTATAGGGTATAATACTATATCTCTCGAAAAGGACAAATTCAGAGTTAAGATAAAATTAAGAAAAAAGTATCAAAAATATTGATGTGAATGTTGCTATGGAAAGAGGAGGACCAAAATAAGTCCCCAAAATACGTTGTTACAATCTTTACAAATATTATTGTTTAAAAAGTAATTGTTTAATGTAAAATAATTGTTTATTTTTTTGTTACAAGTACCGGGATTGAATCAGCTTGAGATTTGTCACTCAGGGGTTTTTGAGGTCGCTGATTACGAATTTGGCATCATATTTTGAAAGTTCAAAATGGCGGATCCAATATGGCGGATAAAATTAAAAAAATTGATTGGACTCGCTTGAAAGTGATAACTAGGGGGTTTTCGGGGTTAGCGATTACGAATCTGGAGTCAAATTTACAGAATTCAAAAGTCAATGCAATGTGACGGATGATTTTTTAGAAATTCATTAATTTGTCTTGAAAATTATTACTGATAGTTTTTTAAAAATTTCCAAAAAACATCCGCTACCTTGAAATTTAAAATTTTTAAACTAACATCAAATTCGAAATTAGCTACCCCAATAGCCTCAAGTAACAAAATTTAAGCAATATTTTAAACATTTCTAAATATTTCATCCGCCATTTTAGATCCGCCATTTCGAATTCTAAACCTAACATCAAATTCAAAATCAGCGACCCCAAACGCCCCAACTAACAAAATGTGGGTTATATTTAACAAATTTTCAAAGATTTCGTATGTCATTTTGGATCCGGCATTTTGGATTCTAAAACTAAAATCAAATTCAAAATCGTATTGACATAAATTTTTTTTTTAAAATACGCGTCTTGGCATAACTTAGATCTGATAAGATTTTGGGGTAGATCCACCCGTCCATTACTAAAAAAAATTAGCCCCAATTAAGTTTCTTTGTAGTTTTTTGCAATTTATTTTGAAAAATACAAATTTTATTAAAAAATGTTTCCAACAAAAAAGATAGAGCATGAAATCCTCTATAAAAAAGGTTGTATGCATTTTCTTCCTAAAGTTAATGATAATGCCATAAAAACTGGTTTAAAATGTTTATGACTATTGTCTGAAAAAGTATTGAATTTGGTCATCGCGGCAAAAAAATTACCCTATTGTTTTTCATCAAATTTCGACGTTTCAACCCCCTATCCCCCAGGGGTAGTCTTTGCCAGCTCCTCGGGCGCGGTGACAACCTACGGGCGCAAAGTTCTTTTACGCCCTTGATACGAAATTAACTATTTCGATATATCTAAAAGATGTCTTATAGATATGTATAAGATATCCGTCATAGATCTTTTCGACACTTTCAAGATATCTTTGACGAATTATATGTATATATATTGTATATATAATATCATAATGATACAGACAGTTATTAGTAAAACACTGTAAACATGTAATATGCATCGAATAGTCTATTAGAATACAAGTGCATGAAGTAAGTGTTTTCAAGTTTTATTTATTAATACTTCGGCTGGCCTGTTGTCGGGGTCGAAGTTTTGAAAATGCTCATTTTCAATTTTCATACATATAAGAAACACTAAATTCTTGTAACATATCTATCGAAGCCACTTGGACCTAAATATGATTGGACCCCCAAATATCAATATAATTTTATAATATAATTGAAAGCTGTTAGTAAACAAACGAGTCTTGAGGAATAGCCGACTCTCCACTGGGTCGAAGTTTCTGAGCGAGCGAAGCGAGCGAGGCACCACGCCAACACTAGTTTTACGTTTTGAAAATAAACAGTAAAATATTGAACTCCAGAAATCAGTGTTATTCCCACATGTCACACGACAACTCTGTAACAAAAAAATTCGAAATTTACACGGGCAATATGTCCGAAAATAATGAACTCTGCAAAATATTTCTAAACACTAAACATAGAGATTTGTAGCTGAAGAATAGAAGAAGAAGTTTTTGGTACCTACAAAAAATTTAGTATAAATATTCTATAACCAATCAGGAGACTGTTCATATTGCTCTATAAACCTGCCACGAGCATTATTGTTTGGCAAAATTATTGTTGAGCCTGAATTTTTCATCTAGTCATCAGTCATATTGAATCCGACATTTTAACTTTTCGCAATCGAGCTTCGTAATCAGTGACCTCGAAAACACTTATACACCAAGCCACATAAAAATGTAAACAAATTTTTTATCACGCATTTTGGTCCCTTTTTGTGGAATTTTCGCTGCAGCGGAATCAACAATTTTCTCGATGAAATTGTTCAGGGGCTGGAAATTCCCTCGATAAACAAAGCGAAGCACTCTAGTAACATTCTTCAATAATTGACTTCTCTTTCCCTCCATTTAAAAGATAACGGAGAAAATATCTGAAAGAAAAATACCCTTGGTAGACAGATATTTCAGAGACCATGTCGAGGCATAGTAAGATTTCCCTTGATGGGATGGGTCGGTTCTCGGCTCAACCTGTTAATGGACCGCGTGAGCGAAGGAACCGTTCCCCTTCTACTGCGGCGTTTACCGCTGCGCCAGTGTACTACGCACAAGCGACACCTTACATATACACGAGCGGGAGATCGGAGAGGCACGCGATCGCCCAAAAAGAGAACGGCATTTGGCCGCTCAACAGAATGATCCTTTAAAAGAAAGCCCAACGAAGGAGATCCTACTGTATTCTTAAAATTTAATGATTTCCAGTTGGTGTGTGCCCGAGTAACATGAAATATTTAAAGCATCACCGAAAGATTCGTACACATGGCACCTAAACCAAGTTCCATTTTCTTTGCTTTTACAAGATACTTCGTCATGTTATATTAAAAAATAACAAATTTTTTTTTTGGCTGGCTTTAATAAAAAAAAGTTTCTGGGTTCAGTAACTTATGTTCTGAAGCAGACACTCCCTAAAACAATCTAATAGTCTATTAAATACTGTATGTTATAAAATGACAATATGTAGATTTCAAGTATTAGGTTGAAAGTTATTTCTTGTCGTAGACTATAATCGAATAAAACGAGTAAGTATGCTTAAAAAAATTAATTTTCATAGCTTTTCATGCGAGTGCTTGCAATTTTTAAAAATTGCTGGTCGGAGATGGATAATGAATGGGACTCATTTAGGATAGGGTTACAAGACAGATGGACAACAGTTCCATTTTGTATATTTATTACATTTTATTTTATTCGAGATAAATCACATAATTTTGAGGTTACTATAGATCTCAATATACATTATAGTCTTATTACATTATAATCGTAGACTTATTTCATTCTTCGGATACAATTTTCATAATATATTTACATATTATGTAAGACTAGATTTTGCTGGTATTTCGCAATTCAGAAATCGAATCCTGCGTTGTCACGTCACTTAACGTATAGGATTATTTGGCGATATCGTTTTCATTGTTCGTTACATAGACGCTTACGCGGATGAGGCGACTTCGGCAGTGTCGGCTTCATTATGCATTTCGATTTCGAAATCCTCCCTTCTTTAAACATTTTTCCAAGTTTAGAGGTTTCGCTTCTGCATTGTTCAGTTGTCACACGAGTCTTTTCCACCGGCGAAAGGTCAGACATTTTCCTATCAAAGGTTTTCATACCCTCCGAATCTATGGTGTAGGTTTGATTCAGAGCACTGTAAACATTTTCCGGCTCTTTGTCCTGCTCTTCCTTCTCAGATATCGTCAAATTTTCCGCTGATTTTGAACATTCTGATGATATTGTCTCAGATGCCGTGCTTTTCGGCTGCGGCTTATTGTTCATCTCCGCGACTATTTGATCGTACAACGCTGCGTATTCCAAGTATAATTTAGACTTTTTTGGCGCTGTCTGTGCTTCGGTAGTTTTCAAACTTCCGTTGATTTCTGGCTCTGCTGTTAGGTTGCTCGGTGCAGTAGGCTCGACGTTTTTCGGTGCTGGATAGGTAGACGATGCGACTGGTTCAATTACCCGGACATTTGGAAGTAACTCAGGAAGTATAGGTTGTGCATTTATGGATTCTGCTTTTTTTCTTGTGTCGCGTTCGTCTATCGGCTTGAGCGTACTGCAAGCCAGTGGTTTCTGCTTGACTGGCTCCGTTGATGGGATGCACGGTGTTGCAGGCTCGACGTTTTTCGGTGGTGAATATACGATATTATAAGATGCGCATGGTTCAGTTACCCGGATATTTTGGAACATCTGATCAAGTCGAACTAGCGTTTTTACAGAGTTTGCTTTTCTCTTATTGTCACGCTTGACTTCCGGCTTGAGCGTACTGCAAGCCATTGGTTTATACTTTAAATAGTGTCGAAAATCTGAAAAGTACAAAAATATTTAATTTCCTAAGTCGCACTTAAATTACCCAATAGCTTTTTATCATAAGAAATGTATAAATGTTACGGATGAATAAAAGTTGCAAGAACGAAGTAAAATTACGATAAGATTCAATTTCGAAGGCTATTATACAATTTTATTTTTGACATTTATTGCATTTCATGAAATTAATTGAACACGATTATTACCTGGTGATGGACACTTCGGTATATCTGGGGTGCACATATCCTTCACTTCTGCGGACGATGGACGACAGACGATGGAGATTGCAGAATTGACGTCCAATACTATCGGGCCTGATGCGTTCACCACTTCTGGCGTATATTTGTGTCTGAATATTTTACGCATCTTACGCGTTCGCACTGATCTTGTGCCACTGCTCTCCGCTGCCTTCGTAGGCTGTGTCTGTTAACATACACAAATCTTTCTATTAGAGGTCTATAATAGAGTTCCCGGATGCAAATACTCCTTAGGCGCTCGAACCGCCCTATGCCGCAATAGGTAGAGCTTGAAAAATTCGAAAACGAATTAAAGAAACATTAACGTGAATTTCATGCTGAACATGTATTTTTACACATTTCGATTTATGTGTGAAAAACCCATTGCATTCTGGCGTACAAGTTTTTTTATTATTTATTTTGTTTCTTCTAATGTGTTGGTCGAATAAAAAAACATTCAAGATAAACATTGTTCAGCGAGAAGTTCTCTACAAGCTAATATTTTTTTAAATTCATTCTACTAATTTTAAAATTTTCAATCTGTTTTACCGCGTACGTCAAATTTTTACTTGGCTAATTTAAGTAGAAGATCTGGGGAATGGTATAAAAATTGAGTTTTAACACTTACCATTTGGTTACCCATAGCACACGTTGATAGTTATTCGTATATCAGGCTGATATTTCACCAACACGACAAGGTCTCTCCAAGAGTTCTGACTGCATTCTAAACGCTCTGCGTCTTATATGCATTGACCATGACCATGTTCTAGTATGACATGTAGGTGGATGAGCAATAGACGGCCAATCAGAATGCTCTAAATTTGTAAGTTTTAAGTGGTGGAAAAGGTTTTCACTAACCTGTGTCTTAAGTGCTACACCCTCTCCGTTGGCCAGTGGGGAAATGGTCAACCCAGATTAAAAGTGGAGCTTATCTGGTGGGCCGACGACGCGACGGTCGCCGGAACCCTAATGGCTACAACTACCTGTACCATGCCTCGGTATAATGGACTAACTTTTGTTTACCAAACATTTCCATTGATTTTTACAATCTCCTAGTCTAGTTCTGATGCTTTTATTACAACGTAGTTTCTGCTAAACGAATAAACCCATGAAAGTTTGAAGCCTCGAATATTGGAAACATTCAATATGAATACTGACTAACTCCCTGAACACATGTGGCGGTTAAATGAATCTTGACAATGTTCTATCATTTATCATACTATATCTAACATCTTAGTACATTTTACTAATTAAATTTATTATTATCATTCTGAGCAAAATTAAAAATACCTCATTCATACATAATAAAAGATTTAATATCACATGACGTAACATCCATGTTTACTAATGTTTCTAAACAACTCGTAAAACGGGGGATTGCACGTATATATGATTAGCTGAGATATGTTTCGAAAATTCATTTGAAGTATCGACAGAAGCGGTTGAATTTTTTACGGACAATATGTTCCTTGTAGCGAAATGCAATAATAATTTAACATCTTTTGCACAGGCAAATTAGCCGCAAACATTTACAAAAAAATCACTTAACAAAATGGAAAACACACAATTTATGTAGTTGTTACATGTTTTTAATGCTTAGAAATACAGATATATAGATATATTTTATACAATTGAAAAACTTAAATACGGTTCTATTCAATGTAATTTCTACAGATGTTGGGAGATATTGTAAAAGTATTGGTACGACAGCGTGAAACAAAGAAGTAAATGGAAAATGTCACGAGATACGCGATGATGCAATTTTTAAAATTTTTACCGTATCTGTTAGTCTAAAGAAAAATCTAAGATGACCATTCGATTCAGCATATAATTGTCTTACAAAACGACATTTAACACATTTTGGCTGTGCCTTAAGATGACGTACGTTGGATGCCGAAAAGTCGAGAAAACGTTTAATGTAAAAAGTTTGTTTTTTATTTCACGTTGATTGGAGAGGAACGACATAATATATATATTTTTCAAAACATATATTTTTTAAATTGTTGTTGCAAATGAATTCTAAGTTTTAAAAGGTGAAATATTGTAAAAAACAATGAGATTGGAAATATTTCAACGTTCAAATTGCAAAGCATTTTTATATTTCGCATGAGCGGCCACATGGTATATTACAGTGGATGTAACAGTTGGTCATATCACGTCGACTGCCTTAAAATATTTGCTATTAGGCTAAAATATGCTTTAAAGCATTTTGTGAAAAATGAAGATTTTATATGTTTTAATTTTTTGATTATTAATTCTAAACTCGCAGTTTATGATAAAGAAAAATACTTCAGATCATTTTTTGAAATATGTAGCTTTTTTTAAGAAACATTTTACATCATTTTCTAAAAAAAATTAATTCAAAATTGTTGCACTACAAATTAGTGCTCATTTTTCGTTATTTTAATTATACATTATACCGTAAAGATTTTAAAAGAATTGATACGAAAGTGTCTTATTTTCTCTTATTTTTTCGCTTGGTAAAAAAAATAGTCTAGATATGTTTAATGAATTAGATTTATTATTAAATAATCTTTTATGCAGTTAATTATTTATAAGAATTAATCGCCAATATCATGCGCTATAGTTTTTAGGTAATATACGGATCAGAATTAATTCTAATACACTTTTAAAATATGTGTAGTGATTTACCACAGACCTACAAAAAATGTTGGAAATCCAAAATACCAGACAGTATTACCTCTATATATTTTGCTTTGCTGAATCCTAATCCTGCGTCCCAGCAAAATAAGCACAACATCTTATAAACATTAAATATTTAGATAGTTTTGCCTAATCTAGCTGCATCACTCTCACGCATCAATGCGATTGATAACCCTATGTGCAATTGCGGAAATTCGATACAAACTATTCATCATATTCTATGGCAACGCGAAAATTAAAATGCACAGCGAATCGGGTTCATTATAATACTATTAGGTATACTGAAACTACAACTGGCATTGTGTGTAGAAGTGATAATTTCTGAACCGAATATATCTGCGTGTAATGTTATGTATAATTACTTAAAAGCTGTAATCTAAAAGTTTAAGAATTGTTGTAATCAATTTTAAATTTATTTGCTGTTTCTCCATTGTAAAGCAAATTAATCTGTAATTATTTAATGCTTCAATCAAAAAAATTTCCGTAATTCATATTGTATTACTGTATTACTAAGCTTCGTTAGCGTAGCGAATATTTCCTGGTGTTTACTGAAATATTTATGAAATTCTTTTACGTAAAATGATGTAAATTAATTTATTCGACCGTTCATAGTCAGATAATTACATAAATTCAAAATTATTATTAAACTGAATCTATTAATTAAGTAGGATTTGATATGATTAATATACAGACAGTTTAATCATAATTCAGTGGCAATAATATCTCATATTTTGTTGATTATTTCCATTCATTTTTCACATATTACGTGGTTGTACATTCACAGCCCATTGTTTATATTTACATTTTAATAATTTTGAATAGTTTATGAAATTCTTTTACGTATGTCGTTGAACAAATTAGTCGAAGTTCCTAATTTTATAATTTTGGATTTATATTTACTTCTCGACCGTTTTATAAATAAATAATATTTGTGAATTTTCGGTGAGAAACGGTCACTATACAATTAAGTGAAAAATTTATATTTTAATAATAAATAATTTGACGTTTCGGCCCTGTAGTGGATGCCATCTTCAGAAATAAAATTAAAAATGTTTTTAAATTAAAAAATAAAAAATTATATAGAAAAATGGGGAATTCATTTTAAGAATGTCGCAAGATGTTAGAGTTTCTCAAACTCCACCCATCCAAGTTTGCAGAGTTTTGCAAACAAATAAATTCATATACAGAAAAAACAAACTCAAACATTCTTTATAGGTCTTTTGAAAGACAATAATTAACACGGGAAATTAATTCACCTATATTAAAATGTATGCACTATATATAGCATAAACAAATTAATTGGTAAACAATGAATTATAAATTTCAGGTAAATTAGACTTTTCAAAGCGTATATTAACAGTTTTATTTTCAAATTTTTTAATAAAAAAGTTCTCAATTTCTTTTCTTTTATTACTATTATTTTCGATGGCTAAAATTTTTTGATTTTTGTAATCAAAATTATGTACAGTTTTAATACGATGAAGAGTTAAACCCGTATATTGTTTTTCATCACCCAAAATATTTTTTTCATGTTCTTTAATGCGAGTTTCAAGTCTTCTTTCTGTTTGTCCTATGTAGATTTTGTCACAGAAAGAACAAGATATTTGGTAAACAACGTTGCATTTTTTTAAAGTTGGAAGTGCATCTTTATACGGCTTTATGCCCCCAATATTTTTATATATCGGTTTAGATACTAGTCTAATATTTTCTTTTTTTAACCGTTGCTGTATTCTTTCTGTGACGCCTTTAACATAAGGAATTGAAGAAGTCTTGAGTATCGGCTTTTCCTGCGTAGATTTTTTTTCAGAGGAATTATAAAATTCATGTATTTTTTTATAAATACATTGTTCTATTATATCCTTTGGATACTCATTTTCCATTAAATTCTTTCTTACAATGTTCAAATTCTTTTCCCTAAATCTTATTTCCGAGACTTTAACAGCTCGATCAATTAGTCCTAGTATTACACTAATTTTATATTGATAAGGGTGATTAGAGGTGAAATGTAGGTAACGACCTGACCAAGTAACTTTATGCGACCAGTCAGTATCGATAAATCCATTCTTTTTTCTAATAACCAATATATCTAAAAATGTTATTTTATTATTTAATAACTGAAACTTGTTTGTAATATCGCCCATGAAATGCAAACATGGTATTATTCAAAACCAATTTTAAACCCTTTTTAAATTCCGTTATGGGTAAATTAGTGAAATGTTTTAATTCATCCCATTTTTTATCTATTGTTAATAATATAATATCAACTGAAACATTTGTAAATAAAGAAATAACGTCCAGAGACATAAATTTATGTCCAGGCGGTAAGTGAAGAGATTTAAGTTTTTTCCTCTAATGCCAGCTGTCTGAAATATAAGAAGAAGTTTTCCCAGTAACATTTTTTAAAATTGAAATAAAAAATTTTGCTAAATTATAAGTTGGTGAATTTATTGTTGATACTATTAACCTCAGTGGAACCTCCGGCTTATGTATTTTAGGTAAACCGTATGCACGTGGGATTACTCCATTGTAACATCTTCAGACATTCTTAAAATGAATTCCCCATTTTTCTATATAATTTTTTATTTTTTAATTTAAAAACATTTTTAATTTTATTTCTGAAGATGGCATCCACTACAGGGCCGAAACGTCAAATTATTTATTATTAAAATATATCTTTTTCACTTAAATGTATAGTGACCGTTTCTCACCGAGAACTCACAAATATTATTTATTTATAAAACGGTCGAGAAGTAAATATAAATTTAAAATTATTTTAAATGGTTTCCTCGGTATACAGATCACAGGGCTTCCTTGTTTATATACAACATAAATATGGGTCAAAGTCTGTTCACTTCTTAAAGGATTGGATGTTTGTTTTGCATACATTGGCAAAATTGATAAACCAACGAATTTTTTTATTGCAATGTAGAAAATCAAATATTTATCCTACCAATATTAATAATATTTTTTCCCTTATTAAACATAACCTTTTCTCATATAAGGTCAAAAGTAAGTTTAATCTTTCCTCACAAAAATCTCTTAGAACCTTGTTAAATTTTGAAATATCGGACGTTAATGAAAAGATCAGTCATTATAGGAATGTTAAATTCAGTCTATTGTATAAAATTACACACTTTTTACCATTTCACATTTATAATCAGTTTTTCTATACACAAAATTTAAAATTTAATAGGATTTTAAAAAGTCACTCAAAAAAATTACATAATAAATTTCGTTGGCTACTTAAAAAACAAGAAAAATATATTAATAACCGAAATGAATTTAAAATTCCAACTTCTAATCCTAATTGGATTAAAAATTTAACCAATACTGATATTTCGAATTAAATATTGAATATTATTGCACTAGGTGAAAAATATTCATTTCCATTAGCAGAAAAATTTCCTATGCATACTTTTATATCTTGCATAGAAGATGTAGTTACTAAAATTGAAAATACATTTGATGAGGAAGGTGAAATCCTAATCAATAATAAAAATATAGTAAGAAATGATTGTATAAAGATACTTAATAATAAAACTACTTGTGTGAAAAATACATCTATGAATATAGTCCCTACACATATTTTATATACATTAATAGTAGTTTTCGATACAAGTGCGTATGCGTAAAGAACTTGACACATACACACGTGTGCCGAAATATTGTTTACGTACGGCTTTTTCGTGCCTAAAGTATAATCGAGTGCGTAAAGTTTACTTTACGCACGAAAAAGCCGTACGTAAACAATATTTCGGCACATGTGTGTGTGTAAAGTTCTTTACGCATACGCCCTTGTATCGAAAACTACTATTTCGAAAAAGAAACTGATATCATTATTACAAAAGCCGATAAAGGAAACACCACGGTTATATTACCAAAACAAGATTATTTACATAAAATGAATCTCCTATTAAACGATACTAATACATATAAACCTTCCAAATTTGAATATACAGAAACCATCACAAAACAAGTAAATTCATTAGTGATTGAATGGGAAAAAAATGAATATATTAACACAATAACAGGAAAACATCTTAAATGTTACAATGGAGTAATCCCACGTGCATACGGTTTACCTAAAATACATAAGCCGGAGGTTCCACTGAGGTTAATAGTATCAGCAATAAATTCACCAACTTATAATTTAGCAAAATTTTTTACTTCAATTTTAAAAAATGTTACTGGGAAAACTTCTTCTTATATTTCAGACAGCTGGCATTTGAGGAAAAAACTTAAATCTCTTCACTTACCTCCTGGACATAAATTTATGTCTCTGGACGTTATTTCTTTATTTACAAATGTTTCAGTTGATATTATATTATTAACAATAGATAAAAAATGGGATGAATTAAAACATTTCACTAATTTACCCATAACGGAATTTAAAAAGGGTTTAAAATTGGTTTTGAATAATACCATGTTTGCATTTCATGGGCAATATTACAAATAAGTTTCAGTTATTAAATAATAAAATAACATTTTTAGATATATTGGTTATTAGAAAAAAGAATGGATTTGCAAAAAAATGCAACGTTGTTTACCAAATATCTTGTTCTTTCTGTGACAAAATCTACATAGGACAAACAGAAAGAAGACTTGAAACTCGCATTAAAGAACTTGAAAAAAATATTTTGGGTGATGAAAAACAATATACGGGTTTAACTCTTCATCGTATTAAAACTGTACATAATTTTGATTACAAAAATCAACAAATTTTAGCCATCGAAAATAATAGTAATAAAAGAAAAGAAATTGAGAACCTTTTTATTAAAAAATTTGAAAATAAAACTGTTAATATACGCTTTGAAAAGTCTAATTTACCTGAAATTTATAATTCATTGTTTACCAATTAATTTGTTTATGCTATATATAGTGCATACATTTTAATATAGGTGAATTAATTTCCCGTGTTAATTATTGTCTTTCAAAAGACCTATAAAGAATATTTGAGTTTGTTTTTTCTGTATATGAATTTATTTGTTTGCAAAACTCTGCAAACTTGGATGGGTGGAGTTTGAGAAACTCTAACATCTTGAGACATTCTTAAAATGAATTCCCCATTTTTCTATATAATTTTTTATTTTTTAATTTAAAAACATTTTTAATTTTATTTCTGAAGATGGCATCCACTACAGGGCCGAAACGTCAAATTATTTATTATTAAAATATTTATTTTTCACTTAATTGTATAGTGACCGTTTCTCACCGAAAATTCACAAATATTATTTATTTATAAAACGGTCGAGAAGTAAATATAAATCCAAAATTATAAAATTAGGAACTTCGACTAATTTGTTCAACGACATACGTAAAAGAATTTCATAAACTATTCAAAATTATTATTCGGTAATACGGTCTATTAGACATAAATAAAATGTAAATATAAACAATGGGCTGTGAATGTACAACCACGTAATATGTGAAAAATGAATGGAAATAATCAACAAAATATGAGATATTATTGCCACTGAATTATGATTAAACTGTCTGTATATTAATCATATCAAATCCTACTTAATTAATAGATTCAGTTTAATAATAATTTTGAATTTATGTAATTATCTGACCATGAACGGTCGAATAAATTAATTTACATCATTTTACGTAAAAGAATTTCATAAATATTTCAGTAAACACCAGGAAATATTCGCTACGCTAACGAAGCTTAGTAATACAGTAATACAATATGAATTACGGAAATTTTTTTGATTGAAGCATTAAATCATTACAGATTAATTTGCTTTACAATGGAGAAACAGCAAATAAATTTAAAATTGATTACAACAATTCTTAAACTTTTAGATTACAGCTTTTAAGTAATTATACATAACATTACACGCAGATATATTCGGTTCAGAAATTATCACTTCTACACACAATGCCAGTTGTAGTTTCAGTATACCTAATAGTATTATAATGAACCCGATTCGCTGTGCATTTTAATTTTCGCGTTGCCATCGAATATGATGAATAGTTTGTATCGAATTTCCGCAATTGCACATAGGGTTATCAACCGCATTGATGCGTGAGAGTGATGCAGCTAGATTAGGCAAAACTATCTAAATATTTAATGTTTATAAGATGTTATGCTTATTTTGCTGGGACCCAGGATTAGGATTCAGCAAAGCAAATTATTTTTCGTCATCTCGTCCTCTAGATCATAAGGTAGTTGTGTATTTTCTGCACAATTTTTCCACAATATTTTAAAAAGAAACAATAGCACGCCGATTCCCGCTCTCATCCTGTTAGCCTCCGTTGCCCTTAGGAACCTTCATTGTGTATTTTTGTGCGATTGGAGCCACATCTGTTTAACCAAAAAATAATGGGCCGACATCGTAGTCGTTCAAGAAATAGAAGTTATCGCGACAAGAGGAGAACTCGTAGTCGATCTAATTCTGAAATACGGAGAAAAATTAGAAGGTTAGAGCGAAAGTTAGAAAGACACAGGAGCCCGATAACTGTGCGATCTCGAAGTGTCATTTCTTCTAATGATCGGCTAGATAATTGTGAACGATATCTGCGAGATACGTCAAATTATGGCCGGTAAGTTTCCATTATACGAATGCATTGATTTTAACGGTTTGATCGCTGTCCGAGAGACACGACGAATCTTGAGAAAATCGTGCAAATTGTCTTCATCTGAATCATGTGCATCTATGACGAAATACCACGAACGGTCTCGTTCGAAATCAGTCTCTTCCAGGCGTGAGGAACAGATCCCAGATCCTTTGAAGTCAGTCCATGGTAACGACGTTAATTTGGCCAAGGATGTAACGCAAGATGAAGATGTTGGTAAAGTTACCGATGACATTCCAGGTCTTTCTGAAGATTTACTTCAGATTTTAGGTCAAGATCCAAATAAAAATAAATCGCAGGCAAATGATATCCATCAAGAACTTGCAGTCAGATGGTCTGAAATTATTAAGCAGGGTCTTCCAAGGGACGTCAAGGAACAACTTCTACAAAAGTATTCAACGCCTACAAATTTTCCGGATGGGACTCCTCCAATTCTTAAGCCTGAAATTAAGAGGACGATGACTGATATTGCTGTGAAAAAAGATAAATTCCAGTATTTATCGCAGCAACAACTTGGCGCTGTTTTAAGTGCAATTGGTTTCGCTTTAACTGAACTATTAAATTCCGCAAATCCAGATAATAAATCGTTGATCGCTCATCTTAGTGATGCTGGTCGTTTAGTGGTTGACAATTTTCGTAATATTTCTAGGACCAGGCGTTCTTTCATTACACCTAACCTCAATAGAATTGTCAAAAACATTTCAGAAGATTTGCCCGTGGATAATCTGTTGTACGGCACCGACTTCTCTGAGCGACTGAAAGCAGCTAAACTTATGGAGAATCAAGTAAAGGAGATTTCGAAGCCTGCACCGAATGTAGCTGCAAAAAGTCAAAAACGAGATAATCAGTTTAGAGGACCACCAAGAAGTTTCATTTCTAGTCAATCGTCGTCTTTAAACTGGAAGGGCCCGTCGAGGAAAATTTCCTCTCGCCAGGGCGGGCAAACTCACAATCAGATGCGACATGTCCAGTCGAACCGTCGTCATCATCGTTAATTGTAAGTAAGCAGACGGCATCTAGGTTAAAATTCTTTTCTAAAGTTTGGAAAGAATTTACAAAAGATAAATTAATTTTGCAATGGGTACAGGGTTATAAAATTCCTGTTGCTCGGAAGGTTTTTCAAAATCGTACACCGAAACTGAAAGTGTTATCTAAATCTGAATTTGATAATATTCATATGGCTATAAATCAACTTTTGATAAAAGGCGCAATTTCAAAATGTGAGCCGTGCGACGGACAATTTCTTTCGAATTATTTCATTGTACCAAAGTCTAATGGCGAAAGTCGGTTTATTTTAAATTTAAAAAATTTAAATTTATTTATTGATCCACCTCGTTTTAAGATGGAAGATTACCGAACAGTTTTGAGATTAATTGCGCGTAATGATTATATGGCGTCAATTGGTTTAAAAGACGCATATTTTCTACTTCCTATTGCAGACGAATGTAAAAAATATTTGCGTTTTGAGTTTAACAATAATTTATTTAAATTTAATTGTTTGCCATTTGGTTTGTGTACAGCTCCATATGTATTCACAAAATTACTAAAACCAGTCGCTTATTTTCTTCGAAATAAAGGGTTAATTTCTGTTATTTATTTAGACGATATATTGATAATTGGTGATACGATGGAATCATGCTTTGATAACGTTATAAAAACAAAAAATTTGTTAGAAACTTTAGGTTTTTTATTAAATTATGAAAAATCTAAATTATTGCCTTCACAAGAATGCAAATTCCTTGGAATGATATTTAATAGCAGGGATTACAACATAAAACTTCCGTTAGAAAAAAGACAAAAAATTGTTAAATTAGTAAATGAATTTTTATTAAAATCGGTATGTAGAATTCGTGATTTTGCAAAATGTATTGGTTTCATAGTGTCAGTATGTCCAGCAGTTAAATATGGATGGCTTTATACGAAATCCATGGAACGCCAAAAATATTTAGCTCTTTGCAAGTCTCAAGGAGATTATGATCAATGTTTAGAAATTACAAACAGTGTAAAACTGGAACTTAACTGGTGGCTTAATAAAATAATGTTAGTTAATAATCCTATTCGAGAATACATTTACAACATAAAAATTTATTCTGACGCTTCACGTACTGGGTGGGGCGCGAATTGTGAAGACCAAAAGACGCATGGGTGGTGGAATTTGGAAGAAAAATCACACCATATTAATTATTTAGAGTTAAAGGCTAGTTTTTATGCATTGCGTTGCTTCACATCAAATCTTAGAGGTTGTGAAATTCTAGTACGCATAGATAATACTGTAGCAATTTCGTACATAAATCGCATGGGTGGTGTAAAGTTCCCAGAATTAAATGAAATTACGAAACATATATGGCAATGGTGCGAGAAGCGAAATATTTTGATATTTGCTTCTTATATTAAATCAAAAGAAAATGTAATAGCAGATAAAGAATCTCGTGTTTTATCTCCAGAGACTGAATGGGAATTAGATTCACAGGTTTTTTTAACAATTGTAGATAAATTTGGTACGTTTGATATAGATCTTTTTGCATCAAATATTAATTGCAAATGTCCAAAATACATTTCTTGACATGCAGATCCAAATTCATGTGCTATAGATGCGTTTACAGTTTCATGGTCAAAATTATACTTTTATGCCTTTCCACCATTCTCAGTAATTTTACAATGCATACAAAAAATAATAACAGACGAAGCATTAGGAGTTTTAATAATACCCCTGTGGCCTATGCAAACATGGTATCCCTTGTTTATCAAGTTATTGATTTCTGAACCAATCATTTTACGTCCGAAAATCAACTTACTTACATCTCCTTTCAGACAAGAACATCCATTGTGGAAAACTCTTACCCTGGTAGCAGGACAGTTATCGGGGAAGCGTTCAAAAGAAAGGGTATCCCAATCAATGCGATTTCTATGATGTTTGCTTCATTATCTGAATCTACTTTAAAACAATACGAAAAACCCATCCGGTTGTGGTGGCAATATTGCACTAATAACAAATTATGCCCATTCAGCGCTAATATTAAACATATAATTATATTTTTAACGGATAATTTTAAAGAAGTTGGTGCATATGGTACCATTAACTCATATCGATCTGCGATATCTTTAATCCACGATCACGAAATAGGGACTGACCTTATAATTAAAAGATTATTTAAGGGAATGTCTATTTTAAAACCTCCAAGGCCAAAGTACAATTGTACGTGGGATCCGTCCCCAGTTTTAATTTATCTAAAGACATTGTTTCCTCACGAGAGCCTTTCGCTTGAAAAATTAACTTTAAAACTTGTTACTTTAATAGCATTATCAACGGGTCAAAGAATACAAACTGTATCGAAAATTTATTTAGAAAACATACAAGTATTGCCGGAAAAAATTGAAATAAAAATATCAGAACGCTTAAAAACTTCAAAATTAAATAAAGAACAACCATGTTTAATAATTCCATTTTTTCGAAATCAACCTGATCTTTGTGTAGCTTCAGTTCTTCAAACTTATATTTCAGTTACGTCAAATTTAAGGAATTTAGAAGAAAGTAGAAATTCCTTGTTTATATCTTTTCGAAAACCACATGATATTGTTACAACTCAAACATTAGGTAAATGGATCAAAAAAAAAAAAAAGAAAAAAATTTTAGAATTAAGCGGAATTGATACCTCTATATACACTGGGCATAGCACTCGACATTCTTCAACATCGGCTGCGTATAGATCGGGTGTTTGTATTGAAACAATACGTAAAACAGCCGGTTGGTCACAAAATTCAAATGTATTTGCGCGTTTTTATAATAGACCGTTGGAAAATGAGGATACTTTCGCGATGGCTGTAATAAATCCTGGTTTGTAAATTGTTTGTATTCAAACTTAAGATGTATTAAATGTAAGGTAGAAATGATCTTGTTTGAATAATTTTATTTTACCATTAAAATAAGAATTATTATCAAATTGCAATTAACTTTGAACATCTACCTTATGATCTAGAGGACGAGATGACGAAAAATAATTAATCGATCAAACGAACTTACCTGTTGTGAAGTTCGATCGAAATTATTTGAGTCATCTCGTCCGAATAGATCATCTCCCTCCCAGACCCAAGATTTAACAAAATATTTCCCCAATATTGCAATTTGTAATTTAAAATATTGAAGGTTCCTAAGGGCAACGGAGGCTGACAGGATGAGAGCGGGAATCGGCGTGCTATTGTTTCTTTTTAAAATATTGTGGAAAAATTGTGCAGAAAATACACAACTACCTTATGATCTATTCGGACGAGATGACTCAAATAATTTCGATCGAACTTCACAACAGGTAAGTTCGTTTGATCGATTAAATATATAGAGGTAATACGGTCTGGTATTTTGGATTTCCCACATTTTTTGTAGGTCTGTGGTAAATCACTACACATATTTTAAAAGTGTATTAGAATTAATTCTGATCCGTATATTACCTAAAAACTATAGCGCATGATATTGGCGATTAATTCTTATAAATAATTAACTGCATATAAGATTATTTAATAATAAATCTAATTCATTAAACATATCTAGACTATTTTTTTTACCAAGCGAAAAAATAAGAGAAAATAAGACACTTTCGTATCAATTCTTTTAAAATCTTTACTGTATAATGTATAATTAAAATAACGAAAAATGAGCACTAATTTGTAGTGCAACAATTTTGAATTAATTTTTTTTAGAAAATGATGTAAAATGTTTCTTAAAAAAAGCTACATATTTCAAAAAATGATCTGAAGTATTTTTCTTTATCATAAACTGCGAGTTTAGAATTAATAATCAAAAAATTAAAACATATAAAATCTTCATTTTTCACAAAATGCTTTAAAGCATATTTTAGCCTAATAGCAAATATTTTAAGGCAGTCGACGTGATTTGACCCACTGTTACATCCACTGTAATATACCATGTGGCCGCTTATGCGAAATATAAAAATGCTTTGCAATTTGAACGTTGAAATATTTCCAATCTCATTGTTTTTTACAATATTTCACCTTGTAAAACTTAGAATTCATTTGCAACAACAATTTAAAAAATATATGTTTTGAAAAATATATATATTATGTCGTTCCTCTCGAATCAACGTGAAATAAAAAACAAACTTTTTACATTAAACGTTTTTTCGACTTTTCGGCATCCAACGTACGTCATCTTGAGGCACAGCCAAAATGTGTTAAATGTCGTTTTGTAAGACAATTATATGCTGAATCGAATGGTCATCTTAGATTTTTCTTTAGACTAACAGATACGGAAAAATTTTAAAAATTGCATCATCGCGTATCTCGTGACATTTTCCATTTACTTCTTTGTTTCACGCTGTCATACCGATACTTTTACAAAATCTCCTTATGTTAAAGCCGTCACAGAAAGAATACAGCAACGGTTAAAAAAATAAAATATTAGACTAGTATCTAAACCGATATATAGAAATATTGGGGGCATAAAGCCGTATAAAGATGCACTTCCAACTTTAAAAAAATGCAACGTTGTTTACCAAATATCTTGTTCTTTCTGTGACAAAATCTACATAGGACAAACAGAAAGAAGACTTGAAACTCGCATTAAAGAACATGAAAAAAATATTTTGGGTGATGAAAAACAATATACGGGTTTAACTCTTCATCGTATTAAAACTGTACATAATTTTGATTACAAAAATCCAAAAATTTTTGCATACATTTTAATATAAGTGAATTAATTTCCCGTGTTAATTATTGTCTTTCAAAAGACCTATAAAGAATGTTTGAGTTTGTTTTTTCTGTATATGAATTTATTTGTTTGCAAAACTCTGCAAACTTGGATGGGTGGAGTTTGAGAAACTCTAACATCTTGAGACATTCTTAAAATGAATTCCCCATTTTTCTATATAATTTTTTATTTTTTAATTTAAAAACATTTTTAATTTTATTTCTGAAGATGGGATCCGTCGTCGTAGGGCCGAAACGTCAAATTATTTATTATTAAAATATATCTTTTTCACTTAATTGTATAGTAACCGTTTCTCACCGAGGATTCACAAATATTATATATTCCTAATTTTATCTTTGAATAATAGCATGAAAGTTGTCCGGTTGCACAATGCTGGTGTTTTGTATCTATAGATCTAGTAATTCGGTAATTGAAAAAAGAACATTTTCATTGGTTGAAAAGAAAACGGTTGCATAGTTTCACATGTGAATTATTGGAATTGAAAAATTGATTACGTGAAGATAGTACAGTCTCTTAGAGAAATTGATTGAAATGCGGTTTTTGTAAAGACGTGACAAAAAAGACTTTAGGAACGCCCGGGCAAGAAATTTTTCAAGTAACAAAATGGAATGCACTTATTAATAATTCATAAACAAAATAATTCATAAACATAATTCAACGGTATCGTGTTCTTTAAAACTAAATCCTGCTTAACAAAAGAATGACTTTGGAATACTAAAAAAAAGAAGTGTCAAAAATTAAGAATGAAGATGCGCAATAAATTAATTAATACAATTATAAATATAACATTAAATGCTTCCGTGATGTAAATAATCGGAATTTCGTAAAATTTATTTGTCCTTTGATCTTTTCCGGTATCTTGGCAACACTTATCACTCATGTAGACATATTTTTAATTGTATTAATGGTATCGATAGAAATAAAACAAATTTACATATAATATAATATTTATTTTTAAATGTAAAATATATTCATTTACAGATAAATTTATATTGTGTCATAGATAGAAATATAATGTGTTTGAAAATTTGTTAAAAGTTTATAGAATAATAAAGATATTATCTTTTGAAATGCAGCTGCTTGTGACAATTGACGTAACCGAACAATATGGCTTCCTATCGCAACATTTTTCCCAGGTAATAAATGCCTATTAACCTAGTATAACCTCTTTGCCGGCTTGATTTGTAAAATTCTGTATTGTTGAAAACATTAATAACGATAATTAATCACCACTCACTACAGAATCATAGCTTTACCCCCGCAAAGCCCGTGCCGTTTCACATTTTCTAATCGTCTATAACGTCAATTTTGTTTACTCTTGGGAGTGTAACAAATTTTGCAAGAGCCAGTTCTTACGTATTTAACCTTGCTCTGTCAGAATTTGAACAGAAAATTGCGTACATAGTTGCTAAAATATAAATTATTCGCTATTTCGTTTCAGAATTTATTAATTTTTTCATACAGTTGTTAAACGGAATTTTAATAATATTTTTAAAAAATAATAAGTAACACTCATAACAAACTGTGAACGAAATATACAGATCAAACTATTAAATTAATATGCATTGAGCAATATATACTGCATGTAATATGGGATTACGCTTAACAGGGGCAGTCGATAGATAACGTAAATAGAAACCCACTCTCATATGGGGAACTGAGTACAACCGCAACAGATAAGTATACCTGTAGGGGTACAAAAGTTAAGAACACTGTATCTCTTGTAACTTCAAAATAGCATAATTAGGAGAGAGAGAGAGAGAGAGAGAGAGAGAGAAAGAGAGAGAGAGAGAGAGAGAGAGAGAGAGAGAGAGAGAGAGAGAGAGAGAGAGAGAGAGAGAGAGAGAGAGAGAGAGAGAGAGAGAGAGAGAGAGAGAGAGAGAGAGAGAGAGAGAGAGAGAGAGAGAGAGAGAGAGAGAGAGAGAGAGAGAGAGAGAGAGAGAGAGAGAGAGAGAGAGAGAGAGAGAGAGAGAGAGAGAGAGAGAGAGAGAGAGAGAGAGAGAGAGAGAGATCGATAACAATTTTATTAGTGTCCTGGCCACTAGGGCCGTGGACATATTGCATGAACACCCTGTCGTTACAAAACTTCCACAGGATGTAATTATACAATTGTAGATATTGGAGAGTTGTTCTCCCTGCCATACGGTTTTAGCAAGCGCAAATATATGAACTTATATCGCAATAGTATAGAGATAAATATGTTTTAGCAAATGCACACTTATAAAATATAGTATAATAGAAGAAATGAAAACCTATAATACGCATTAAATTACGTAGTAACTTTTAACTTTTATCATGACTTAAATCTAACTATAAACCTAGAGTACCAATGACCGTTGGTAGCATAAGAAAGGAGATTTTTCTTAGTTCTCGGTATACAGGTTATTTGTGTCCTTAGGTCTGGTCAGCCCTAAACAAACATGAGAAAAGGTGTGATCGAAAGGCGGCAGGGGAGGTAATGATTTTCATATGATGTGGAAGAGAGTTCCAAAACCGTATGGCGGTTATCCAGAATGAGTGTGCAAAAATGTTAGTACGTGGAATAGGGAGCGTAAAACGAGAGGAATGAAGGCGGGATGATCGGCGAACGGAATCGGCTAAAGGGATGAATCTATCTGCGAGATAGGAAGGCTTGGAGGTTGTTATGATTTGTTGGGTGAGATTGCCAAGAAAATATTGTCGCCTAGATAGGATATTAAGCCAATTTGCTTTCCTACGGTACGGTACTAGTCTTTCATCTCGCCGCAAGTGATAGACGAATCTCAAGGCACTATTTTGCAGACGTTGCAGTTTGATGTTGAGGTAGCCGGATAGGTCTGCGATGATAAGAGTAGCGTAATCAAAATGCGGAATGACTAAAGCATTTACGAGGGTGAGCTTTATGGATGATAGTAGAAAAGCACCACGGAATTTTAGTTTGTAAAGAGCATTATGTACCTTGGATGAGATAGTGTTAACATGCCGATTCCACGTGAGATCGGATGTTATTATCACTCCTAGGTCCTTAACTTCATCAGAATAGGATATTACATCATCCCCGACCATGATTTGTGGCATAGTTAAGTCTTTAATGGTAGCAAGATTTTGGGAGGACCCAAGAATGATGGCTTGTGTCTTACGAGTGTTCAGTGTGAGGCCAAAGTCTTGGGACCACTTAACCAGCTCAGCAATATCACTATTTATGCGTTGTACGGTTTCTCTCACACGACTTATTGGAGTGGATAGATAGAGTTGAGTGTCGTCTGCAAATATTACAGTAGTATCTCGGCAGTACTGAAGCCTGGAAAATAAGGTATTGATAACTATGATAAATAAAATTGGGCCAAGACTCGAACCTTGAGGTACACCAGATGTAATGTACTCCGGCTCAGATGTTTGTCCATCTAGTCCAATGATCGTGTGAGAACGAGCCGTCAGGAATGAGTGTACCCATCTGAGCGCAGAGTCCTCAAAGCCTATGTCTCGCAAGCAAGTTAGTATTACGACGTGGCTCAATGAATCAAAGGCCTTCGAGAAATCGAATAGTACTAGGATGGTGACATAACCTCTGTCTATTCCCAGACGGATATCGTCCAAGAGATGAAGTAAAGCTGTTTGAGTGCTGTGAAATCTACGAAAACCACTCTGCTTGGAATTTCACGTTCAGTGCATGTATTCTATGTGTTTGGCACGGGCGATCATTTCCGCAAGCAGTGGAAACCATGTTAAGTCCGTATAAATGCTCTGCTCTCTATACGTAATCCATACACTTGTGTATGGCTCGTTATGAGCGCGTTTGTTCTGATGAGCGGCGAATGATAGTTGATAATCGCTTATGAAATATACGCAAATACTTTACTAAGAATTTTCCTATACTAGTCTAGGCGCAGGACATGGTTCCGTGGCCGTTTGTAAGGCCACGGCTGGAACCAATTGTTTTCTATGGACTTTGACCTGCTGAACACGAATTTTTTGGTCCCAATGCCGATATGTGGTTCATTAAATTGTTATTAACAATTTTTAATAACAAATTCCAAAGATCGTTTTTTCGAATCGGAAAAAATTGTATCATATTTTTCAGCTCCTTTAGAACAAAACAGGTTTTTACATGTTTTTATGCAAGAGCGATAGTTTCCGAGAAAAAAAATGGCGAAATTTTAAAATATGTGATTTTTGCCATTTTCAGAAGGTTGCCAAACTTACCCAGTTAAATTTTTTTTAACCAGATTAGTCGGAAATTCTTCTTGAAGTCGTCGACAATCAATATATTATCGGTTTTGAATGGTGTTTTCGGTCCCCGTTGAGTTATTGCAATATTTTGGAAGTGATTGCGTGCAGGCGCGCCTCATGATTCTGAGGTCGTCATCAGCGGGTAACTGCGGCATGGACCATGTACATACTTTGGTTTTCAACCTTCCAAATAATATTGTCTAGTCTATAAGTCGAAATTGAAAACATAAATGTTCAAAAATTATTGTTAATGATTATTATTAACAATCTGTTAATAAATTTATTAAAAATCGACGAATTACAATTTCTAGCAACGGAAAAATTCTGATATATTATCAGACAAGCCTAAGTAGGAAAAGGATATTTTTTACAATTTTCCTAGTTTAAAAATAATCGTTAAAGTTTAAAAAGGTGTATTATTTTTAACATTTTTAGCATGCTTAAGCTTGCCAAATTGTGTTCTTTTATTTTAATGTAAAGTAAAAACATTAACAAAATTTGTATTGTGAGAAAATAAATAACCATAATCTCCTACATAAACATAATCCAAAAATTGGTAATGTTTAAATTTAAACATTCCCCCCAACCGCTTGGGGAAAATTTTCCTTTATGGTTTTTAAACTAACATGTTTTAACTTATTTTGAACAAGTATAGCGACGTACCTCGATCGCGACGTGACACGATCGTTTAAATCATTAACTTTATCTCCGCAAAATACAGAGTTTGATTGTAATTTAGGTGTTATTTGCCAAAAAAAAAGACAAAACGCAAACATGTAGTACCGAAAATGGTAAAAATAGAATTAAGGACGCTGCTGGTTTACGCCGTGATGATGTTTTTAATCGATTACGTTCATTGCCAGTAAACGGTAACAAATATTTACATAGTACCAATAAAATTCGAAGTAAACAAATTATAAAATTATATAGATTTTATGTACTTAGATTGCAAATATATATATATATATATATATATATATTCAGATTGAAACAGTTTATCAACCAATAGGGGAGAACGGGGTAATTACGACAGGTCGGATAATTCCGACCCCCCGTAATATCTCGCTTACAATATGACATCCCGTAATGTTATTGAAATTTTGGGAAAACACTGATGAGTACAACTATTTTGATTACGGTATTTGTTTATTTACCTTGCATTGAACCATGTGGCAGTTATGTTATTGTTTCTTACTGCGCTAATTTAAAATTGTAGTATTATAAATAAGTAAATATAGTTTGAAATTTTTGTGCAAACGAATCAAACGTAAGTAATTTAGAAAGCCTTAACCTTATATTTAATGAAATCAATTTGGTTTTTAGTAAGATGAGAGTGTGTTTTTAAGTGCGTGGATTTTTTTAAATAACGAACGTGCAGGGTAATTCCGACCCCTACTGTACGGGGTAATTGCGACCGTCCTTTTTCGAATTTATTTTCGTTTGCATTTTATCACAACCATATTATGCAATATTATGTATACATTCTATATAATGTATCGCAAATGTGTTGATGTTTTTTTTCTTTCTAAATTTCGACCACAACATATGAATTTGCTTCGCTTGTTTTCTCGTGCGATATTAGAAGTGACTATTTGCGTTTTCATTTTTGACCAACAATGTAGGGTAGGTATGTGATCTACGTACGTAGTGTTGTACATAAACAAGTTATTGTGATAGTAAAATATTATCTTCTTTACTTATTATTATTAAATGTAAATTAAACCTATAAATCACTACGAAATAGTGCTGAAAATAAACGCGGTCGGAATTACACCTTTAGGGGTCGGAATTACCCATACTTTGACAGAATCTGAAGAATTGCAATTTTTTACTAATGGAGGTATAATCCTATAATAGACCTATAACAAGGTATTAATAATATCGATAAATGTTTACCCATGCAATACACTTTAAAAAAGCATAACGTACAAATTCATTAAATCACATTCTCTACCTCAAAAATTAATTTTGCTTAGGTAGGTCGGAATTACCACGTTCTCCCCTATGTTTTGAATAAAATTTTCTCATCGATCTATATCCGACTTATAAATTACATTGTTGCTCCCTTGCGAAATTGCGAATATAAGAATCGCCGATGTCATTTTTAAATTATATATATATATATATAACAACAATGTAATTTATAAGTCGGATAGAGATCGATGAGAAAATTTTATTCAAAACATATTTGTTGATAAGCTGTCTCACTCTGAATTAGTCAAAAACTACTAATGAAAGATTTAAAAGTAGGTCACTAATTGAACGAGTAATGATTTTTACTAAAAAAGGGTAGAAATCCACTAATTCATTAGTCAAATTCTACTAATCTCACATTAGTAATTTTGTATCTTATTACTAAAGTGAATTTAGTATCCACAATATTTATATTCGTGAAGTCTGAACTCGAAAATCGATTCTTTGTTAAACACTGAATGTTTTTCTGTACATAAATTGATATTACTATGAAATTAAGTAATTCACTATATTTCAGGAGAATTTGTGTATCATATATCAAAGAAGTGTTATAAGAATTATGTAAAGGAATCACTGTTACAAAAATTCCGCTGTTGCACATCTAAAAAAATTGACGAGCACATAGAATCTGAAATGAACTGTCGAATAATACAAATGAAAATAATACAGATGAAAATAATTAAGAGAATGATGCTTTTATTGAAATTATAAAAGATTTTGAACCAGAAGTTTATTTAGGTCAAATATTTTCATTGCAAGATATATCGAATATTCGCATGAATAAATATGGTTCGAATTACACTATGAAAAATTCTAAAATAAAAGAGTTTTTAATTGATTACTTCGGAGAAAAAATTAGTTTTGTCTACTCGAAAGAAAAAAGAAATCACTATTGTTTCATATCTCTCGTGTTGATCAAAAGTCCCACCACCAAGATTATGTAAATGATTACATCACAACCTTATAAGACTCATTAATTTTGAACCGTATGATAAATTTTGTGACGAAACAGATTTGAAAAATGCATGGAAAACAATGCCTAGTCCAAAGTAATTTTTACAATTATTACATACATTGAAAAATATAAAAACACTACGAATTAAAGCTTTATTTCAACTAATATATTTCATAAAAAGTAACGGCTTTAAGAAGACACCTCAGCACGTATTAGTAGGATTATTTGTGCAACAAAAAGCAAGAACGTGATCACGATCTTGAATCGGCTGGGATGTTCGGTTTCTTATGATGATATGATACGAATTCGTACTCGATTGGCTACATAGGCTACACAATCTAGTCAAAGTTACGTGCCACTGAAGAATCATTTTGATAAAAGTAGTTACGTGACTGGCGCGTTTGACAATTTCGATCATGAAAGGGTTAATATTACAGGCCTCGAATCATTTACTTCATTACTAAAATGTCAAGAAATCAAAAGCTTTAAGAAATTGGGCAAGTCTGTACAGCTTTCTCAAGTTTATACAGTTCTTCAAGATAATACTCCCGTAACAACAGAAATGTTTGAAAGCGATTTACACAAACACGATTTTTTATGGTTTATATCGCGAATGAAACTTTCGAATTCCAATATATTTGATATTTGCTCCAAGAATCCCAATCAGCAAATACCTTCTTGGGGCTCTTTCAATTCCATCATTACTGAAGATCATCGCTTGAAGCAAATAGTTGGCTACGAACCAGTTATTCCTTCACCAGTCATGGAATACAGTACTGTATATACAGCTTTATGTAATTTTAAAGAATTACTAAGTCAGTTACTGCGAACATATTTACCAATCACATGCGACGAAGGTTTATACACAATAGCAAGACACTTTACCTATGTTAGAAACTGGAAAAGAGTTCGATAATATTATTTTGTGTCTTAAAAGTTCCCGAATTATTCGGTTTTGTAATAAAAGATGACTTACTTTTACCGAGAATGGTACAAATCCTATTGCCTCCTGCAGATGAACTAATTCCAATGTGTACGAGCAAAATTTTTCCAAATCCAAAAGTATTTGTGTGAGAAATGAAATTCCATGTTGCACATTTTATTCTTGCGATAAACTAAACACTTGTCAAAATTCATATAATAAAGCGTAAATTACACAATATTTCAAAAAAAATCTTCTAACTTTTTTTATGATTTTCTCACAATACAAATTTTATTATTTTTGTTACGTTACATTAAAATAAGAGAAGACAATTTGGCAAGCTTAAGCATGCTAAAAATGTTAGAAATAACACTTTTTTAAGAAAATTGAAAAAGATATCCTTTTCCTACTTAGGCTGGTCTGATAATATATCAGAATTTTTCCGTTCCCGGAAATTGTAATTCGTCGATTTTTAATAAATTTATTAACAGATTGTTAATAATAATCGTTATTAACAATAATTGTTGAACATTTATGTTTTCGACTTTTTGGCTAGACAATATTATTCGGAAGGTTGAAAAACAAAGAATGTACATGGTCCAAGCCAGTGACCCGCTGACGACCGGCCGCGGCGGCCTAAGAATCATGAGGCGCGCCTGCACGCACCACACCCAAAATATTGCAATAACTCAACGGGGACCGAAAACACCATTCAAAACCGATAGTATATTGATTGTTGACGACTTCAGGAAGAATTTCCGACTAATCCCCTTACAAAAAAATTAAATGGGTAAGTTTGGCAACCTTCTGAAAATGGCAAAAATCACATATTTTAAAATTTCGCCATTTTTTTTTCTCCGAAACTATCGCTCTTGCTTAAAAACATGTAAGAACCTGTTTTGTTCTGAATGAGCTGAAAAACATGATACAATTTTTTCCGAT
The DNA here is from genome assembly GCA_030407085.1 of Trichopria drosophilae. Classification (NCBI taxonomy): domain Eukaryota; kingdom Metazoa; phylum Arthropoda; class Insecta; order Hymenoptera; family Diapriidae; genus Trichopria; species Trichopria drosophilae. The sequence continues at coordinate 138,034,497 of CM059584.1, read as the reverse complement.
TCGAAAAAACGATCTTTTGAATTTGTTATTGAAAATTGTTAATAAGAATCACGAACCACATTTCGGCATTGAGACCAAAAAATTTGTGTTCAGGAGGTCAAAATCCATAGACAAACCTCACCACGAGGATTGTCAACGGACAAAATTAATTTTATTTGACTATACATGTATATACTATAGACAGTATCGGTTCTAAGGGGGAGGGGGGGGGGCGAACTCAGCCCCAGCTGAGGGCGCTAGGGATTTAGGGGCGCTACCGGATGAAGTATGAAAAATGGATGAGCGACATAAGGACGTGAAAAATTGGGGGTGCCGTGTGCAGAAAAATGTAGAAGCTCAGTATAGTTAACATCGATGATTGATTCGCGCGCATGCCGATTTCGAAAATGGCGTCTTCGATCTCGTGTCCTGTTACTTAGCTTGCGTTCGATTTGAATCGAATCGTACCCAATATCTAAAGATAAAGTATTTTGTTTTTGCTGTCGACTTTTCGATCAAACATCAACATCCAATTTAGTCTTAAACGGATATAATGATTGGAAAAATATATTGAAGACAGTAAACATTCACGAAAACAGCGCATCCCACATGAAACATTACAAACAGTGGATGGAGACTATAATGCGCATAGAAAAAGGAAAAACGATAAATGACGAAGAAATGCAATTAATTCATAAAGAGAATTTGCGATGGCAAAATGTTCTTCTCAGATTGATGAATATTACTTTATACCTTGCGGAAAATAATATGGCTTTTCGAGGTAGCTCAGATAAACTTTATGAACCCAACAATGGAAAATTTCTAGGATTAGTACAATTATTGGCTAAGTTTGACCCTGTAATGGAAGAGCATATAGCCCTTGCAATAAGAGGTAACACTTCGATTCATTATTGTGGAAATATAATCCAAAATGAATTGATAAATTTAATGGCTGAAAAAGTGACCTCTCAAATTGTATGTAGAGCTATAATAAAAGCGAAGTATTATGCAATCATAGCTGATTGTACGCCAGATATTTCGCACCAATAACAACTTTCTCTAACAATTCGATTCGTTGACTCATCAGATGATTCTGTACAAATAAAGGAACATTTTTTGGGATTTTTTTGTAGTCAACGACTCCTCTGGCAAAGTTCTTACGGAAGCCATTATTAACATTTTAAATAAACCTGAACTTCACTTGAATAATTGCAGAGGTCAGGGATACGATAATGGTGCGAATATGAAGGGAAAGAATGTAGGTGTGCAAAAAAGAATTTTGGATTAAAACTCTCTGGCTTTATATGTTCCCTGTGGCTGCCACAGTCTCAATCTTATTTTGTCTGATGCCGCAAAATCCTCAGTCAAGTCAACAACCTTGTTTGGTGTTCTTCAACGACTATTTACGTTGTTCTCGGCCTCAGTTAATCGGTGGAAGATTTTAACTGATCATCTAGAAACGTATACCTTAAAAAGAATGTGTGATACACGCTGGGAGGCGAGAATAAATAGCATCAAGCCAATTCGATATCAAATCACCAACGTTTGTGAAGCTTTAATCACTTTAGCTAGCGAATATGAGACTAGTGATCCGTGAATTGCACATGAGGCCATTACATTGTCGGAACAGTTGAAGGATTTCAGCTTTGTTGTATCCGTAATATTTTTATAAATCAGTACAAGTTGTATGATTTGTATCCAAATGTATCGGTTGCATATCGCATTTTACTTACGATACCAGTTACTGTAGCAAGTGGAGAAAGAAGTTTTTCTAAATTAAAATTAATAAAAACATATTTAAGATCTACAATGACGCAAAATAGGCTGACAAGCCTTGGAACGTTATCCATCGAAAATGCGGTTGCTCAAAAACTAGATTTTTCTGAATTAACCCTTTAACGCTCATATGGCCAACTTCAAGCAACTTCAAGCTCGTGACTTTCAATTATAACCCGTGTGAAAAAAAATATTGGGATTCATATTCTTGTGTAAAAAAGTCTCATCTTTCGAATGGCATAGCCAAATTTATCAATAAATGACCTCAAAATCTTTTTTTTTTAATAATTAAAAAAAAACGCTGATTTTCGATTTGTGTTTTTTTTAAAGGAATTTTTTTAACTATGTTGCCGGCACTTAAGAACATTCTAACCCATCACGATGCGGGACCCGAAAGTTGTACTTCCAAAATATATTTTAATATACTTTGATTTTTATTGTTAACCGATCCAAAACGGCGCCCGAATGCCCGAAATTATTGCAAAATCACAGTAATATGCACTTTTGAGGTCTAATCTAAGTTTTAGCAGGCAAAATAACTTTTGTCAATTTTATGCCAACAGATTGGATGCATATTAGCAAAATTAGCTCATACAATTGATTTTCAAGATGGCGGCTGTGATGAGTCACCTAAAATAACGTATTTACACAGCTTTATAGCCACTGTATAGTCTTCAAACCTCTTTGTTCACTAGTTTTATGAACTCTCAGGATCATTAGATCTAAATTCATTACTAGCTTATCAAAATTCAAAATGGCGGATCCAATATGGCGGATTGCAAACTAAAAATTGCGATTCATGAAAAATAAAAAATACTACCGTATTCTACGTGAAATTTGGAATAAAAATACTAGTATTCATTTTCTCGCTCAGAGCAGCCGTTCCCAAGTAAAAAATTATCAAAACATCAAAATCGAAAATTCACCTCCAAACTTTGCAATCACGCTTTTAGACGAATGTACAATGACTTTTCGATGGCGATCACGCCTTCTTTACTCGTATTCACCAGAGTTACCCGATTCTCACCACGGGGAGGTGAACGCTTTTTCGTATAAATGCTCCGCTCTCTCTACGTAATGCATATGAAGATGTGTATGGCTAGGAGCTCGTTTAAAGCTTCTTTATTTTCTTCGGAGCTTCTTTGACAACAACCATTAATGTTTAATGGAGCTCCAAAAAAACTTCTATGTTCACGTTTTCGTACTCCTGTGAAGGTCCATTCTAACATCAGGGAAGCTCGTTGGAAGCTCGCTTGAAGCTTTGTGGCACCTCACCACGAGGATTGTCAACGGAAAAAATTAATTTGATTTGACTATACATATATATACTATAGGGTATAATACTATATCTCTCGAAAAGGACAAATTCAGAGTTAAGATAAAATTAAAAAAAAAGTATCAAAAATATTGATGTGAATGTTCCTATGGAAAGAGGAGGACCAAAATAAGTCCCCAAAACACGTTGTTACAATCTTTATAAATATTATTGTTTAAAAAGTAATTGTTTAATGTAAAATAATTGTTTATTTTTTTGTTACAAGTACTGGGATTGAATCAGCTTGAAATTTGTCACTCAGGGGTTTTCGAGGTCGCTGATTACGAATTTGGCATCATATTTTGAAAGTTCAAAATGGCGGATCCAATATGGCGGATAAAATTAAAAAAATTGATTGGACTCGCTTGAAATTGATAACTAGGGGGTTTTCGGGGTTAGCGATTACGAATCTGGAGTCAAATTTACAGAATTCAAAAGTCAATGCAATGTGACGGATGATTTTTTAGAAATTCATGAATTTGTCTTGAAAATTATTACTGATAGTTTTTTAAAAATTTCCAAAAAACATCCGCTACCTTGAAATTTAAAATTTTTAAACTAACATCAAATTCGAAATTAGCTACCCCAATAGCCTCAAGTAACAAAATTTAAGCAATATTTTAAACATTTCTAAATATTTCATCCGCCATTTTAGATCCGCCATTTCGAATTCTAAACCTAACATCAAATTCAAAATCAGCGACCCCAAACGCCTCAACTAACAAAATCTGGGTTATATTTAACAAATTTTCAAAGATTTCGTATGTCATTTTGGATCCGCCATTTTGAATTTTGAAAAACTAACATCAGATTTGTAATCAGCGACTCCAGAAACCCTTGAGAAACGATTTTCAAATTTATTTAACATTTAGATAACAAAAAACTGAAAATGTACTGGCGGTTACGGAGTGGAGTTTTTTCTCCCTGCGGCAGCACGAAAATATGTTGATTCTAATTTAAAAAAATTAATTTTATAAATAAAGAATCAATAGTATTTGAAATATTTTAGTCTAATAAAAGAATATTTTAAACATTATTTATAATATCTTTTATTTACTTACCAAAATATACAATTTACTGCGGTTACGGAGTGGAGTTTTATTTGTGTCGATGACTCATGTTGAACTGAAAATCTCATTTATACTGAATATTTTCTTTTTTTACAACCAAATTCGCATTGACCTTTAATCACACCGATATTATAAACATTGTTTACATCTGCATTGCTTCTTGAACATGAGTTTGATGCATTCTTTTTTACTTCCCGAGGGAAGTATACGATTTTTCTTCATGACAGGGAGGAAAAGAAGTAACTTTCCTACCGCTTGCGGGAGGAAAGTTGCTGCTTTCGTCCCAGTGTGATGAAATAGTATATTACTCAACGAGGGAGGTAAAATAAAGAATGTCTCAGGCTGCGTGTAATTTTGACCCGAGGTGAAGCCTAACAATGACAATATTATAGTTTAGTTTTGACCAAATTGGAAAATTTTAATCTTTGGGCCAAGATATTTGAGAAATTTTGCCCCATATGTGTATTGTTTGATCTTTTTCTTCACACCGGGAGGAAAGCAGCAACTTTCCTCCCGCAAGCGGAAATAAAGAAAAGGCGGAAATAAAGAAGGCAAGAGGCCATAAAGAAAAATCGTATACTTCCCTCGGGAAGTAAAAAAGAATGCTTCAGACTGCCTGTTTCTCACCCTCGGCTTCACCTCGGGTAAAAATTACACGCAGCCTGAGACATTCTTTATTTTACCTCCCTCGTTGAGTAATATACTATTAATTCTAAGAAGTAGTGTTGGCGTGGTGCCTCGCTCGCTTCGCACGCTCAGAAACTTCGACCCAGTGGAGAGTCGGCTATTCCTCAAGACTCGTTTGTTTACTAACAGCTTTCAATTATATTATAAAATTGTATTGATATTTGGGGGTCCAATCATATTTATAGGTCCAAGTGGCTTCGATAGATATGTTACAACAATATAGTGTTTCTTATATGTATGAAAATTGAAAATGAGCATTTTCGAAACTTCGACCCCGACAACAGGCCAGCCGAAGTATTAATAAATAAAAGTTGCAAAACACTTACTTCATGCACTTGTATTCTAATAGACTATTCGATGCATATTACATGTTTACTGTGTTTTACTAATTACTGTCTGTATCATTATGATATTATATATACAATATATATAGATATAATTCGTCAAAGATATCTTAAAAGTGTCGAAAAGATCTCTGACGGATATCTTTTAGATACTGTAAGACATCTTTTAGATATATCGAAATAGTTATTTTCGTATCAAGGGCGTTAAAGAACTTATGCGCCCGTAGGTAATAACCGCGCCCGAGGGGCTGGCGAAGACTACCCCTGGGGGGTAAAGGGTCGAAACGTCGAAATTTGATGAAAAACTATAGGGTAGTTTTTTTGCCGAGGTGACCAAAATCAATACTTTTTCAGACAAGAGTCATAAACATTTTAAACCAGTTTTTATGGCATTATCCATGACTTTAGGAAGAAAATGCATTTAACCTTTTTTGTAGAGAATTTCATGCTCTATCTTTTTTTGTTTGAAATATTTTTTAATAAAATTTGTATTTTTCAAAATAAATGCAAAAAACTACGAAGATTCTTAATTGGGGCTAATTTTTTTTAGTAATGGACTGATGGATCTAGGCCAAAATCTAATCAGATTTAAGTTATGCCAAGACGCGTATTTTAAAAAAAAAATTATGTTAATACGCTTATCCGTTCGCGAGTTATCGCGAGACAAAAAAACGGGACGTACGGACGTACAGACGTACGTACGTACAAGATCACGGACACAAATTTTTTTATTGTTGATTTGGGTTCCTTAGGGTCTGAAACGTCGACATTTGATGAAAAACTATAGGGTATTTTTTTTGCCCGAAGTGACCAAATTCAATACTTCGTCCAGACTTAGTCTGGGTCGAAGTAATAAAAACGACTAAAATCGTTAATCATAAATTTAATTATATTTTAAGATATAAATCGTCATATTTCGTTCAATTATGCCTGAAACAGCTTGCAATTTTTTTTACCTAGTCCTGATGGTCAAGCCATGACGTCCGTACTATAAAAATTATACAAAGTTGTTATTTTTAAATATTTTTTAATTGTTAATAACGCTAGATTGGTGACCACAAACTTATCGCTTCGCGGACGAAAAGCATCGATAGTCGCCCCGGTAAGCAAAATTATTGTGCAACTTTTCATACCACTTTGAAACTTTGCATACTTTTAGAGGGTATCTAGAGTAAGAATTTCCGAAGGGGAGCCATCTTGAATTTTGCTACAGAACCAAGATGACGGCCTTTTTCGAAAAATCACTATTTATTTTTTTACGACTTTATTTTTAGTTATTTCAAATTGTTGTTTGGTACAAATATGAAAGTTATTTATTATAATATCACAAGTATTTTTATCTTCATGAATTTCAATCAAATTTCAAAATGGCGGCCACTTTACTACATTATTGAGTTATTACTGAACACATAGTATTGTTATATTGTAAAGTAGTAGTATAATGTACTTTTCAATGAAATAATATTGTATTTTGATGCTGATTACGATTCTGAATACTCAAGATGGCGGATCCAATATGGCGGGCATAGAAACAAAAACAGGCATTATCTATCCTATTTTGTGATTTCTTTTAACATGGATATTAGATGGTGCAAATGGATACCGCTCTTAGCGAAACCAGAGTCGCGACGGGGACGCGGCGGTTAACAACTTTTTTTTGTTTTCTTTTTGTTTTTTTTTTTTTTTTTTTTTTTTTTTTTTTTTTTTTTTTTGTTTTTTTGTTTTTTTTTTTTGTTTTTTTTTCTATTGTTGTATTTTATTTATCTGTTTCATTTTTTTCATTAATATTTTGACACTTACCTTGGCAGTTTCTACACAGTAGTGTACATGCAACCTTTTGGCGTTTACAAGAGCAACGTAAAGAACATCCATTATAACAAGAACATTTCGTTAAATGAGCTTTACAAGCTTATCGTTATAGAAAAGAATTATCGTTAAAAACAGGGCTACTGACTGGTGCATGTATGTACTAAGCGCCGAGTGCTACATTTCTATCGGACTTGTTTTGTGTTTATGTCTTATTATTGATGATGTTTTTAAAGCTAATTACTCGCAATTTGGTATATGGTAATGTTTTTGGAGACATCGATTACAAATCCTATGCTAGATTTACCAAATACAAAATAGCGGATCCAGTATGGCAGACAAAAATTTTAGAAATGTTTCCATTTGCCCAATATTTTTTACTCGGAGGTTAAATCAAGCTGACGTTCGATTCCTAACCAGCGACCACGAAACCTCCGAGTAACGATTTTCAACTGAATTGCTTGAATAGAAAAATGTGTGACTCTAAGTGTTAATAATTTATTAAATTATCCGCTATTTTGAAATTTGACCGAAATTCATGAAGACAATAATAGTCGTGATGTTATAATAAATAACTTTCACATTTGAACCAAAAAATAATTGAAACTAACATAAAATAAAGTGGTAAAAAATAAATGGTGAATTTACGAAAAAGGCCGCCATCTTGCTTCTGAAGCAAAATTCAAGATGGCTCCTCTTCGGAAATTATTACGCTAGATACCCTCTAAACGTATGCGAAGTTTCAAAGTGATATGAAGATGTGCACAATTTTGGCACTTTTAGCGAGTTACCGGGGCGACTACGAGGGAAGTTTCGAGTTGAGCAAACTGTCAGTGAGACTTTTGTTCCTCTACATTCAAAGAAGTCTTATGGAAAATTTCAACTCGATTGGTTTAAAAATGACCAAAATATCCTGTGTTTAACAAAGCGCATGGCGATGCACTGTAACGCGGCGCTGCGGAACGGCTCGTCCTCCGCCCTGAAGTAAACAATAAGATGTGCACTATTATTTAAAGATAAAAAGTTTGTGTAATTATCAAGTATTCGTACTACTGCAAGACTTTACTTCCGACTTTTTTTAGAGAACCGTATTTTCAACTTCTCGTTTCCATCTCCCAAGAGTACATGAAATTGAAATTGATATTTATTGTTTCCAAATTTCGTACATATTATTAATGGCATTCTAAAAATAATGAGGTAAATACAAAAAAAAACAATAAATAAAAAATTACTTCTGAAAACATAGAAAAATTGAAAACAAACCCATGCGGGCTTCAGGCAGATCAACCATTCCGTGGAAAGTCGCCGTTGCGAGGCGCGTCGCCATGCGCTTTGTTAAACACAGGATATTTTGGTCATTTTAAAACCAATCGAGTTGAAATTTTCCATAAAACTTCTTTGAATATAGAGGAACAAAAGTCTCACTGACAGTTTGCGCAACTCGAAACTTCCCTCGATGATTTTCGTCCGCGAAGCGATAAGTTTGCGGTCACCAATCTAGCGTTATTAACTATTAAAAAATATTTAAAAATAACAACTTTGTATAATTTTTATATTACGGACGTCATCGATTGACCATCAGGAGTAGGTAAAAAAAATTGCAAGCTGTTTCAGGCATAATTGAACGAAATATGACGATTTATATCTTAAAATATATTTAAATTTATGATTAACGATTTTAGTCGTTTTTATTTTTTATTGTGAAAACTATTCGTCGAATCGAAAAATTTCTTTTGAAAAAAACATGCGTCTCGTCATTCTGAATACCTCGGTATTTTTCCAAATCAAAATTACGACTTTTTAAAATTTCGATCTGAAAACGGCCAGGGGCCAACTCGTTTCGGCAGTTCGAGCGTCGATCGAGTTCTACGATGAAGGTGCTCATATTATTCAAGAATGATTCAAGAAATTCTTTCCCTAAAAACGAACGCCGTCAACTAAAGGTAAAATGTACGGTATTTCAGAAAGAAACGATTAATTTGTTGTTAATTTAAAAATTTTTGTTTATTTAAAAAAAATTGGCAGTCCGGTTAACCCTTACTAGTAAAACTTGGATCAATATGATCCAAGCAAAAGTGACATGATGCTATATAACTTTTCCTTAGGTACCTGCATATTTTTATACAAAGTAATATAAAAAAAGAATTATTGACAAAATATTTTAATTCAGACGTCAACTTCAAGGTTGAAAGAAGCATCAGGATTTTTTTCAGATTTTTTGAAGCCCTTTAGCACCTTTTAAAAGCGATCGGGTCATATTAACATCATGTTGTACCGTTATTGAAGTCAAAAACACGTTGTACCACTAAGACTTAATAATACACTTCTCTTTCCCTTCCATTTAAAAGATAATGGAGAAAATATCTCAAACAAAAATACCCTTGTAGACAGATATTACAAAATACCCATGGTAGACTGAGAGAGATTCGTAGACATAGCACATACCAAGTTTCATTTTCTTTCCTTTTGCAACATTGCGTTATATTAAAAAATAATAACATTGTTTTTTGCTGGCTTTAATCAAATAAGTTCCTGGTTTCAGTAACTCATGTTCTAAAGCAGACACTCCCTAAAACAATCTAATATTCTATTAAATACTGTATGTCATAAAATGACAATATCTAGATTCCAAGTATTTGGTTGAAAGTTATTTCTTGTAGTAGACCGTAAGCGAATAAAACTCAAGTTGCTTAAAAAATGAACTTCATACGCTTTTCACGAGAGTGCTTGCAATTTTTAAAAAATTCCTGGTCGGAGATAGATAATGAATGGGACTCATTTAGGATAGGGTTACAAAACAGATGGACAACAGTTCCATTTTTACATTATAATTAAACTTAGACCAATTTCATTCTTCGGATACAATTTTCATAATATATTTTACATATCATGTAAGAAAAGATTGTGCTGGTATTTCGCAATTCAGAAATCGAATCCTACATTGTCACGTCACTTAACGTATAGGATTAATTGGCGATATCGTTTTCATTGTTCGTTTCGTAGAATGGCCCTATACGCTTACGCGAATGAGGCGACTTCGGCAGTGTCGGCTTCATTATGCATTTCGATTTCGAAATCCTTCCTTCTTTAAACATTTTTCCAAGTTTTGAGGTTTCGCTTCTGCATTGTTCAGTTGTCACATGAGCAGTCTTTTCCACCGGCGAAAGGTCAGACATTTTGGTATCAAAGGTTTTCATACCCTCGGAATCTATGGTGTAAGTTTGATTCAGATCACTGTAAACATATACCGGCTCTATGTCCTGCACTTCCTTCTCAGATATCGTCAAATTTTCCATCTGTTGCAAATTTTCCGCTGATTTTGAACATTCTGATGATATTGTCTCAGATGCCGTGCTTTTCGGCTGTGGCTTATTGTTCATCTCCGCGACTATTTGATCGTACAACGCTGCGTATTCCAAGTATAATTTAGACTTTTTTGGCGCTGTCTGTGCTTCGGTAGTTTTCAAACTTCCGGTGATTTCTGGCTCTGCTGTTGGGATGCTCGGTGTTGTAGGCTCGATGTTTTTCGGTGCCGGATAGGTAGACGATGCGACTGGTTCAATTACCCGGACATTTGGGAGTAACTGAGGAAATCGAGGTTGTGTATTTATAGATACTGCTTTTTTCTTTGTGTCGCGGTCGACTTTCGGCTTGAGCGTACTGCAAGCCAGTGGTTTCTGACTGACTGGCTCTGTTGATGGGATGCATGGTGTTGCAGGCTCGACGTTTTTCGGTGCTGAATATACGATGTTATACGATGCGTATGGTTCAGTTACCCGGACATTTTGGAACATCTGATCAAGTCGAACTAGCGTTTTTACAGAGTTTGCTTTTCTCTTATTGTCACGCTTGACTTCCGGCTTGAGCGTACTGCAAGCCATTGGTTTATACTTTAAATAGTGTCGAAAATCTGAAAAGTACAAAAATATTTAATTTCCTAAGTCGCACTTAAATTACCTCATAGCTTTTTATCATAAGAAATGTATAAATGTTACGGATGAATAAAAGTTGCATGAACGATGTAAAATTACGATAAATTATAAAATTTTATATTTACTGCATTTCATGAAAATATTAATTGAACACGATTATTACCTGGTGATGGAGACTTCGGTATTTCTGGGGTGCACATATCCTTCTCTTCTGCGGACGATATACAATAGACGATGGAGATTGCAGAATTAATGTCCAATGCTATCGGGCCTGATGCGTTCACCACTTCTGGCGTATATTTGGGTCTGAACATTTTACGCATCTTACGTGTTCGCACTGATCTTGTGCCACTGCTCGCCGCTGCCTTCGTAGGATGAGTCTGTTAACATAAACAAATCTTTCTATTAGAGGTCTATAATAGTTCCGGGATGCAAAAACGCCTTAGGCGCTCGAACCGCTCTATGCCGCAATAGATAGAGTTTGAAAAATTGGAAAACGAATTTGTTAGCAACAAATGAGCAACAATTAGCTGTATGTTCGTTTTTGCAATACAATTTGTTCTTTTCACTTTTTGAGTTATGTTCGGATGGCTCTAGGCAAGCCAGCCGAACCTACTTATTTTTTTTAAATATCAGAACCGGTACTTTGGAATTCTATATTACAGCGGTAATCTTTGAGCAACAAATGAGCAACAATTAGCTGCGTACTCATTTTTACGGTAGCATTTGTTTTTCCCACTTTTTGAGCTACGGTCGGCTGGCTCTTATGCAAGCTAGCCGAACCTGCTATTTTTTTTAAACAAATGGGAGCAACAAATACGGGAATAGAGCAACTTTTGAGCAACAATTGAGCAACAATTAATGGCACTAGTTTGGTTCGATTCGGCCCTAAGGGGTCAGCCAGCTTATAGCACCTAGTCATGTGCTGCAGTTATGGAAGCATTTGGGAGTGATGTAACGATGAAAACAGCGTTTCCATTATCCTCTGACATCCAACAACTAATCAGTAGAACGCCGTGCTTACGCAGACGAGACCCAGCTTCCATAAGAATTTGGCTCCCAGCAAAAGGAAATAATTAAAGACAGAAGTCATAGACGAGAAAAAAAGTCTAAGAAATAGAATTCCTCAAACCATCTATTTACTTTTTGCCAATCGTATAGTGGAAAGAAGAATTTCGACACCGGAAGAATGCTTATCGGCATTTTCACAAAGTCGCAACTATGTTCAAATTTAGTATTCAGCAAATACAAGAATACATACAAAAAGCAATATCGATTGCAATGGACAGTGATAAAAATGTATATTTCTAAAATTATTTGTATGTGCCTTACATAGTGCTAAACTTCGTGAATATGTTAAACGCCTTCTGAAGACGTAGTGTGCTCCTCGCGGGATTTATTTTAATCCAGAATTTATTTAAAGATGATATCTGCGTAGGTCGTTTGTGGAAACAAATGTTTACTTTATTTTATGTTGCTCTCAATGTCCTAAAAGATCTTACATGTTAGAACTGGCTCTATTGAACAAATTGAGAAATGTATCTTAATATCTATATTTTTATTTATGCATTACACGATACGGTCTTCAGAAATTGTAATAAACTGTGTGAAAAAAAAATCTAAATATTTTTATTAAACAAATTCTATCGCTTTAAGCTTCATATTTTACTTCGTTCCAACCCATGGGTCACCTCGGCAAAAAAATATCCTATAGTTTTCACCCTCACTAAATGTCGACATTCAGACCCCAAAGAACCAAAAAATGAAATGAATAAATTTGTATCCGTGATCGTGTGTGCAATCCGACCGTCCGTCGGTATGAATTACATTATTCTAACTTATCTCGCGATCGGATAGGCCCATCGACTTCATTTTTTTCTTAAAATACGTGTTTCGGCTAAACTTAGAACTGACCAAATTGTGGAGCCAATCCATAATTCGTATCGTGAAAAAATCATAAAAAGATTAAAAAAGAAATTTTACATTGCGAATTGAATATCTCTAAATACTGTTGATCAGTAATGTTTTAGCAGAGTAAGAATAACTCTCGTAATTCAAAATTCCCTCTTCCGCCCCTCGTTGAACAATATAATCAGTGTTTAACTGACCTTCGTAGCATTTACACGCAGTGTTGACACAGTACTCCGATATCTTTTGGTTTTATTTTACAAATTCGCCTTATTGTTCTTAGTATCTTTGAGTGTCCGCTATATTTTAATCTAATATACATTATTTAAATGTTGGTGCTCTGTCACATTTGTAAACTATTCGTGTGACGGTCCGTCCTCAAAATGACATAAATCTACACTACGGTTCATGTCCCCAAAATACCTGTTCCTCTCATTATAACATGACAAACCACAGCACGCATTACCTATAGCTTGCAGCCGACGATTCTGAACACCTGGTGCACATGTTTCAGCTAATAACGTGAAAAACTACCGAGCTCGTTACCTAAACTCGCAATCGTTCGGTTGCATTATATGAGAAAATTGACAACAGTGTCAAAAGCACTTGATCGATGGTTGTGCGGTCCTGAATTTTTGCATCAAACAGAATCGAAATTGCCTATAGTTCGCATACAACAAACGAAACACGAACTTGAACTAATTGCGTTGGAGAAATTAAAAACATTGAGTCATTCCATGTCAACAATATCAAAGTTGTGGTCGATGTCGCGGAATTCAACGAAAATGAAATATTTGATAGGTATAGACGTGGAAAATAACGTGGTAAAATATTTTTCCAAAATTTTCAAAATGGCGGCCGTGAGGTCATATTCATTGAATTTCTTTAAATTACGACACCTATTTTTCTAATTATCGCATTTAAATGGGACTACGCGCATTTTGTTCACAAAAATGAGTACTTTTATCTAAAAATAAGAAAAGGCTTTCGCCGGTGCGCTGAGCCGCGCTTCATGTCCAGTTCGGAGCGCTATCACTACTCCTCCCATTACACATTAGATATTGGTTATTTATATACCGTTCAGTTTTTCAACAATACGGGACGTTAAATTCCTTCTCAATACGTCGAGCTTTCCATGATTTTGGTACCATGGTTAACAGTGTTACTTTCTCTGAATTACGATCCGCTAATGCTATTTTTACCACATTTTTATTAACTCGTATTCTTGTCTGTCTGTCTGTTTGTCCGGTGCAAATTTTCTTTTAATTCATCAACTATGACTTGTATATCATCATCAGCAGAATATACTTTTCTAAAAACTTTTCTTAATTCGCGATCAAGACTCTGTTTTATTTCAATTATTTTACTCTTTTCGGCAGCTTCTGACCTGCGATCTTTCCAACTTGAAATGGGAGAAACATGTAAAAGTTCGAGGATTTTATTTAAATTTGTTAGAGCAGCTTCATCACTAATTATTTTATCCATACTGTCTATTTCTTCCTCCATTTTTATTTCCCCTATTTCATTCTCAGTCTCATGAGACTGAGTAGAATTTTCAGAATCCTGAGATATTTCGGGCCTTGACGATGAAGGATCATCGATCGGAACGCTCAAAAGTTTAGATGATGTCATTAATCGACACGAATTACAAATTACTTTGCCTGACCATTTATCAGATTTTAGATTAAGCCTATTACATCACTCGTGACTAATATGACGAAATTCTTTATTCTAAAGTATTGACTCATGACACTTTTTCTTGAAAGGATTGCAGCAATGAATCAGAGAAGCCGTAGTAATCGGAAGGTAATGTTAGTGCAAAAACTTAACAGATTTAAAAATGACTTGCAAAACCATTCAAATAAATATCCAACTTACTGGAGTGTTAATAATGCATTCTTTTGCACAAACGGAATCACATTTTACTTACGAGAAAAAAACGGTCCCCCGATAGCGCTCCGAACTGCACCTGAAGCGCGGCTCAGCGCACCGGCGAAAGCCGGAGTCGGGCTCTTTAAAAAATCATATCTCGAAAACGAAAAGAGTCTCCATCAATTTTTTTTTTGAATGAAAGCTGAAAGGTTTTTCTACAAAATGGGATGTCGAATAAAAAAAAAAATATGCGTTTTGTGCAAAAATTTAAGTTGAAAATTTTTTTAGACCGTTTTTTGGTCAAATTAGGAAAAAAAAAAATTGCCTTATTTTTAGATAAAAGTACTCATTTTTATGAACAAAATGCGCGTAGTCCCATTTAAATGCGATAATTAGAAAAATAGATATCGTAATTTAAAGAAATTCAGTGAATATGACCTCACGGCCGCCATTTTGAAAATTTTGGAAAAATATTTTACCACGTTATTTTCCACGCCTATACCTATCAATGGATGTATACCGTAATCGTGTGTTGTTTTGATCTGCCCAAGCACCAATTCGATACTGGTCTATCCTGCAGCAACTTCAAAATATGAATAGACAAGGCCGCGCTTTCCTTTCATCAACGCAGCGACATCTACTTAACTCGCATCCTTTGGTACTACACTGTAACGGGAACCTTTTTTTCCTATTCAGTTAACTCTCCCTGACTGGTTTACGTTAAGATATAGCCATCCAATGTAACACTACTGATAACTGCCAAAATATTAATAGACAAGGCCGCGCTTTCCATTTATCAACGCAGCGACACCTACCTAACTCAAATCCTCTGAAACTACACTCTAAGGGGAACCTCTTTTCCCTATTCAGTTGACTCCCCCTGGTTCATTAGTAGTAGTTTTTGTAATTTTGTTTGTAAAGTTTGGATATAAGTTACCGTGCCATTAGGTGGACAGCTGGGGCCGGAGGGAGGGGGGGGGGGCGGTTCGGACGGAGCCTGCCCCATTAAGAAAATATTTGTTCGCAATGATATTATCAATTAAATTCAACTTCGCAACATATTAAGCACCAGCAATTATCTAAATTCATAATGATTTTTATGCCATTCGATGCCTAAAATGCTATTTTAAACACTTTTGACATTTTTCGGTCACATTGTATGCACTCAAGTGACATAAAATATCGTATGAAACATGTGCGTAAATGTTTATTCTGCGAATGTGATTACGACCCGCGCCTTCGGCTCGAAAAAAAAATTATGAAAACAAACGAATCTCGTGAGTGAGAACCTGTCTTTTCGGGCGTTATGCAAAATTTAGGGTAACCGCTGCCCTAAGAGATCTGACGTCTGATATGCGTGATATAAATGCCGCATCGAGAACTGGTTATTTATTTACATTATTTGTTTATAATTACCTTTCCTGTACAGGATATGTAAATAAAGAATGCAGAGTAGATATAAGAATGTAAATATATGTTGTTTTTATATTATTTTTATGTATCAAAAACTGTAATGAAAGGGATTCTCTCACGCTTTGCCGTTCGGACACGGGTTACACTAAGCTTAGGGCAACTGTTGCACTAAATTGGGAAAGCGTCTGCCCGTCGGCTACGTGCGACATGTTTCCCTTGGTTAGTGCAGCTGTGGATCCTCAATATCGTTTCTTAAAGCTGGAATAAATATAGAAGGCTTTGGACATATTCTTAATTTCATACGCCAAATGTACGTCCACCTAGACGATGTTCATAAATTCCCAGACATAATTCAAATCGAACATGATGACACCAGCTACAAAATATAGTTATCTGCAAACTCGGCAAAATGCCTCCTTCGTAGAAATGATGATCACGTTGCAAAGTGCCCAATACCAACTCCGATAACAACGTTTATAGACGTTGAGAAATTTGTAGTGTTTATACCGAGGGTCACCTTCGCCCGAAAAGACATAGGTTCTCACTCACGTGATTCGTTTGTTTTCATAATTTTTTTTTTGCCACAGTCGCAGAGAATGAGAACGTATTTTATCCTGGGCGCATACGGTATTTCCTCAAGACCCAACGGATTTAACGGTAGGTACCGACGTGGGATGCGTCTATAATCGCTATAAATTTCTCACCGTGTAGTATTGAAACGTATATTAATTATACAGGGTGGCCGATTTATCTGAAGACATAGAAATATCTCGAGAACTATGCACAGAATCAAAAAAGGTGTGTGATGAAAGTTGTTCGAATCGAAGAGAGGCATCCAGTGATAAAGAAATTGACCCCCTCCCCCCCTCCACCTGGGGGTGGGATGGGGTAAAAACAATAAAACTTAAATAGGAACCCCCATTTTTTATTGCAGATTTGGATTCTCCGGAAAAAGTACACCAATTTGACCTAGGAGCTATTGCATTTTGGTTCACCGGTGGCGCTGTAATCGATAAAAATCCAAATTTATCTGAAGACTTTGAAATACCTCGAGAACTATGCACAGAATCAAAAAAGGTGTGAGATGAAAGTTGTTCGACACGAAGGGGGGCATCCAGTATTAATGAAATTGACACCATTTTATATTCAGAATAACAATTTTCGCAATAGGTATTGCTAAATATTAGAATTTTTAATATTAAATTTTCATAAAGGGATCAAATTTTCCCTATTTTTATATAAAAAATATTGAAATTTGGAAAAATAATACTAAATTTTAATAAAGTCGGTCTCTCACTGTATTGTGACGATTTAAAAGTACTAACTAGCGGGCCTGGGGATATCCTTGCGGCAAATCAATTATCTGTAGCTGTCATCTGATCAATTTATCAGAAGGATAAAAGATTGATAATAGGGCTTCACGTTGAAGACTTGAAATTATTCCCCCTTACACACCGGGAAAGTGAGGATGGGAGATAAATTAGGAGTCATTACATATCATTTTTAAAAATATGAAATACGTCTACTTTACTTTCTTTGATCTGAAACGAATTCTGGTGACATTCTCAATTTGTAACGATATTTTACACATTTTCATTTTTATCATCGAACCAAAACGCAAAAACTCGTCGATCAAATTGGTGCACTTTTTTCCGAGGAATCCAAATCTGCAATAAAAAATGAAGGGTCCCTATTTAAGTTTTATTGTCCCCCTCCGCCCTTCCTCAGGGGGCGGGGGAGAGGGTTGATTTCATTATCACTGGATGCCCCCTTTCGTGTCGAACAACTTTCATCCTACACCTGTTTTGATTCTGTGCATAGTTCTCGAGATATATCTATGTCTTCAGATAAATCGACCACCCTGTATACGCCAGACGTGGTCTGGCTTCAACGAGTTATAAGTAACCTAAAAATTCGCGGGCTGCTCGGAAATATGACAAATTTTATTATTACAAACATTCTGAAAAAGAGAACAATCAGCATGAAAGTAAATAATCACTATTCAGACTATGTGGAAGTAGTGAACGGAGTTCCCCAAGGATCAGTTAGTAGCGCGACACTGTTTTTAAGAGCTACAAATGACATTGTTAATTATATAGAAAAACTAGGCAAATACGTCGTATTCGCTGATGATGTACCAATTTTTGTGTCCGGAAAAAATCTTAAAACTTTAGGAAAAATCGTACAGAAGTCAGGCCAATGGTTACAAAAATTCTCCGAGGAAACTGGTTTAAAATTTTAAAAAACTAAAGCCATCATTTTTTCAAGACAAAAGGCTCAAAAGCTGGTCTTAAAAAATAAAAAGCTCCAAAATACCAACGAAATAAAAATTTTAGAACTAACATTCGACAAGAGGGTTTCATGGTTATTACATTTGAATAAACCGGAGGATGAATGCAATGAAGATCTAGTATTATCAAAACGTTGTCATCGAAGAACTGGGGAATCGAAGCAGAAATCATAAAGGATATCTGGGATATAATATTCAGTTCAGCATCAGCAAATAAACTTGTCATGCTCAACCCAATTAACAATAACGCAGCACGAATATGCGTATTCGGAACAAGCTAAGTGGAAACCTTACTCTGCGAAGCTCAGTTATCGTCAATCGATCACAGAATAAGATTTTTATAAATAAGAAAAAAACACTTTTCTTGCAAAAATGTATTTATTTATTGTAAAAATAAATGTATTGGTTGTAATCAGTCCTGAAGAAGGCCTACAAGAGGTGGTTTAACCCCTTCGCTGCGGGGAGAATTTGACAAAAAGTGCCCAAAATGCGGGAAAAAAAATTTTGTTAGATTTTACTGTAATTTGGTGTATAGAGTTTAGAGTTTTACTGTAATTTGGTGTATATAGTTTCTTGGGACGCCGATTACGAATTTGAAGACAGATTTCGAAAATTTAAAATGGCGGATTTAATATGGCGGACGTTTTAATCGAAATTCGTACCGATTACGAATCTTACATCAGTTTTTGCATCTACAATATTACGGCAATTTGTTATTCATATGTCAATAATGCTGCTCGTGGCAGGTTGCCAATAGAAACACTCTCGTGATTATTTATAGAATATTTATACCGAATTTTGTATTTTTATCAAAAACTTCTTCGATTCTGCAGCTACAAATCTATATTTTTAGTTTTTATAGATATTTTACAGAGTTTATTATCTATCCAGATAATTCCGTGTAAATTTCAAAATTTTGTTATGTACTCCTGAGTTATGGTGTTACATGTGGAAAAAAACACTGATTTCTAGAGTTCAATATGTTCCAGTTTTTATTTTAAAAACAATTTTAAATAAAAGTATATAAAAACAGAAAACAATATCAATTTGAAGACCTTTCTCGAACCTCTTCGTAGTAAAGTGTGTAAGTACATATTATATATCGAAGCTGACGGGGGAAGGCTAACAGTAACCCCCGGTATTGGATCCGCCATTTGGAAATTTCCAAATATATCATCAGATTTGTAATCGGCGACCTCGAAACCCCCTGAGTAGCAAGTTTCAAATGATTTCATTAATTTTTAATGCAGAAATTGACCTAATACGTCGATATAGCTCATGACAAAGATTTTTACAAAATCGTAAAAACAACATATTTTAAGAACTTGTATTTTTTTTTTTGACAACATGTTTTTGAAAAAGGACAACGGCATGTTGTTCGGTATACCTTAGGCTGGCCAGAAATGGTCAAGTTTTTAAATTGGATATATTATTGACTTCATTAGACTAATTTATGTCATGACAAAGATTTGCGTTTTTGCCGCAGTCAGAGAAAAGTCCTAAATGACAAAGATCTTTGTCATCCGCAGCGAAGGGGTTAAGAAAAGTTCCTTTTTTTTCAAAAAAAGACCCTCACACCGACATAATGTGTCGTTCATATTTTGTCTGAAACCATTTTTTATATCAAATTGCCATCACAACGCGACAGCCGTCCATCTGGAGAGGGATGGTGCTATGTCGGAGCCAGTGGGGAGGCACTCGTGATCAGCGGTCGGTGTCGACTGGGTCGACTATGCGGAAGCCCTGATGTTGGCCTCTGCGAACCTCGACGAGATCGAGTTCCTGGCAGCCGGCGCGCCCACCTGGGAGGCGACAGGTTGCCTGGTGGTCCGCAGCCCCTGCGGCCGCGAGGTGAGAGGCCAGGCGGAGCCGGCGGATTTGGCAGCAGACGCGCTCGAGGCCCACCCTGCCGGACGAGCCGGAGGGCCTCCGCCTCCACCAAAGGAAGGCCGTCAGGCCACTGAAGGCGCGTATCTGTGAATTCAAGGAGGTCGACTGGTGTAAATTAAGCGTAAGCATTCCGCTGCCGAGATCGGAGCGATCCGCTTGGACGGGGCAGGAGCGAGGGACTGGGAGGAGAGTGCGGAGAGCTTCCTAGGGGCCTTCTTCCCGCGATTGCCTCCTGACCCCATGGGTGGTGTTGGACGAGGGGCCAAACGAGCCCCCCAGACCGTTAACCATCGGTGGGAGAATCGGGCATTTGCCAGGATGAAACCGAGTATGGCGCCGGGACTGGATGGCATCACAGTGATGATGCTCCGGACTGCGGCAATAGCTCTCCCGAACTTCCTTGTGGCCCCACGCAATGGGTGCCTCGAAATTAGGAAGAATCCCGGGTAGTGGCCATCTTGAAGGACCCTGGCAGGCCGTCCGGCGAGGCCGGGACATATAGGTTCACAGCCTACTATCGATGCTGGGCAAGCTCCAGGAGAAGGTACTTGTCCTTAGGTTGGAAGAGCGTCCTCAGCATGCCTCTCTCAGGCCGCCAATTCGCCTTCTGCGCGGGACGGTCCACCAAAGACGCGTGACTTATAACAATGGGGGTGGTCCGAATGTCTCCGGGTCAATATGTCCTTGGGACATTTTTTGACTTCAAGAGGGCCTCTTCGACCACCTTCGCTGGGACATGTTCCGTAGAACCCTCCAGGAGGCAGATGCCCGTAGCTCCAGTTGTGGGCAGACTGCTTCGACAGTAGATCGGCCTACATGTCTGCCGGGTTTAGATGCGCAGAGATGTCAGTCGTACGTTGGCGTACGCAGGGGTCGATGTCCGGTCCAATCTTTTGGCCATCAACTGTCTCCTGCGACAACTAGCAGGTGAGGGGAGGGAGGTTGTCTTGCTTCTGTTGCGTTCGCTGACGATCTCCTTCTCCTCACGTGGGCGGGCACCCGTTGCGAACTGGACGTAGCGCGGGAAAAGATTTGACAGTCGCCGCCGAGTGGGGTGTGCGGGCGAGGATGGAGATTTCCCTCCCCAAAACATTCTGCATGCTGCTCGGAGGACGGCTGTCGGGCCGGTACCCCCGCGTAATAATCGACGGACGGGCCATCAGGTACGTGACAACAGTCAAGTACCTCGGCATCATGCTGGGGGAACGACTGAACTTCAAACTTCACTTCCAAATGGTAAGGGAGAAGATATCGCGGCTTGTTGGTCTCTTCCGCCGTGTCATGCGCAGGGACTGGCGACTCCGATGGCGAGCGGTAAGGGTCCTTTCCCAGGGCCTCTTCATCTCATACGGGCTATACGGTGGGGTGGTTTGAGCGGGGCTGCTCCGGGACAGCTCCGTGGCTAGAGTAGCGCTGAACCGAATCCATCGATCGGTGCTCCTGGCCATGCACCCGGTCTGCCGCACTGTGTCCACCTAGACGTTGACAGTCCTGGCAGGGGTACCTGGGACCATCAAGTGCAGCTGTCGGAGTTCGGCTACTGCGCGCGTAAAGATTTGCCCAATCTGGAGGGTATTCCTGATGCGCGCGGGGCCGAGTCGGATGGGAGCTATGCCTTCCTCCACGTCGCCGAGCTAGAGCGGTCCAAGTAGCGCGTTAAAGCAGCGCTGTGATCCCGGTGGGGGACCGGTGGCGGGGGTGCGGCAAAAGGTCCGCGACCCGATGCTTCTCCCCCGAGCCCAGGAGAGTTTCCGAACTTCGGCACCTTTACTTCGGGCGTTACACCGGCTTTCTCCTCCGGAACACGGCTTGATTTGCGAGTACCTCTATAGGAGGGATGAGGATTGGATCCATGTCCTGTGTGAGTGTTCGTTTTAGGCGGCCTGCCGGGACATGGATGCGATGGGAATAGTCCCCCACGCCGCCGTGAACGGCTCGAACGTGGAAGGGGCCATAGCGACTCCCGAAGCTCTTTCAGGCCGAGCCGCTTGACCGCGCTCGGTGAAGAGGACCCGGTACGCTAGCGAGCCCAGGAGGGACAAGGACTCCGCGGGGGCCGGCAACCTGGGGGCGAGGTAATTCCCCGCCCCGCCGGCCGATTGGTGTAGGAGTCGCGAGGGCAGTGGTTGAACGCCCACAATCTAGGCTAGGGTTCTCTTTTGGGGATCCGGAGGGAGATTCCGGTACCACAGTAACGGCTGGCCTTGGATCATTTCAGGTAGCCCAGCCAACATCTGCTCTTCTGTGATGCCGTAGGCATGGCGAAGCTCGTCGGTCCTCTCGAGGAACGTCGTTGGATCCTTCCCGCTGAAGTGGCATTGCCATCTTCGGATCTGGTCGATTGCGCTATGAGGTGGTGGCTGGGGAGCGAGCTGTTCGCGTGGTAGCTCGTCGTTACGGCGCGGCGGATCGACGGCTGGTGTCGGCGGCGGCTGTCTTTCCTGGTTGTTGAACGGCAGTTGATTCACTTTCTGCTCGTGCTCATCAGGAAGGTCAAATTCATTGCCGGTGCACTTACTCACGGTTGGACGTGCACAAAGATTGTTGACTGTCACACGAACAAAAGTATTTGCGTCCCTGTTCGGGCGCCATGTAACGGTACGTTTTTCGTCCGTCGACTTCTGCGTCGTCGTGCTTAACTCTTTCGGTGCATCCAGGGTCCTACAACGAGTAGAAAGGAGTTCAAGTACGAGGGAGGTAATGATGGAAAATCTCCTGTCGAATCTCTCGAGTTAGGCCCTCCATTTTTTTCGAAAATCGAGAACAATCAAAAAAACAGTTTCGTAAAAATTCCATCCTTTCCATCTTTACGAATTAAAATTTTCTCCGACATATTTGCAATTCTTCTAATGAATCCAGGCGAGTTTCTGGCTTTAGAAGCAAACGTTAGAGAAAATTTAAAAAATTAGTAGTTAAAAAAAATACCATCTGAGTGGTTCATCTACAGCCTTAAATCTTCATAAATTAACTAATGTTATGCTAATGTGCACAAGTTTAGCCTAATATGATTAATTCGTATATTTTTATAGTTTTAATGAAAAAAGCGGTGCCCCATATTAATAGGGACACTTACATTTTGATCAACTGTTATGATCACGGAACTGAAACTATTAATTGCGCTGATGTTATATTCATGTTACATCGTTTCTTAATGCAACGTCCAATGAAAACACAGATGACTAATTGAATTAGTAATGATTTTTATTAATGAAGAGTAAAAAGCAACTAATTCGGCTGTTATGTTACTAATTCGAACTTACTTACTGCATTTTTTAATACAAAAATGAACTAGTTAAAGCTGACTAATGAATTCGTAGTTTTTACTAATGACCAAATTTAATTTGGTCGAAGATATGTAAAATAATAGTACATTATGCGCCAATGGCGCAATTGTCGAACTTCGACGATTGTGATGTTTGTGGCCCGAGCGAATTGAGGGTAACAATCATACTGGTCGAAGATTGATATTTCGCCCGTGACCAATAATGTATTTTTTGATCCGATTGTCGTTGTACTCGATAATTTGTGGCCGAAGGTTTCGCTCTACGCCGAGAAAGCGAGTTTTACAGCCGGAGGGTAAAAAATATATTTATTGTTTCATTCTAAATAATTAGTTTGTTAAATTATAGATGAAATTCATATCATACATCGGTTGTACTGATTATTTGGTCTGTCGAAAAGAAATTAAATTTAGCTAATCTCGACGAAATACAAAAGTATTGGAGTGATCTTTGAAAAGAACCGCAATTTTTCTCCATGCCAAACTGTGTAGCGAATCTGTTAAGTATCCCAGCAAACGGAAAGGGATTGGAATTTTGAATTCCGTTGAATCCCTTTATTGAAGGTATTGGATGGAATTCACTGGAATAGAAAAGTTAAGTTTGGAATTTCCACGAATTCCAAGGAATCCCTGAGAATATTGATATAAACATTGTAGGTTAGGTTAGGGAATTCATTGCAAATGCGCGGAATAAAAAGTTGCGTATCAGAATTCACATCTCACGTGTGAATTCCTATAAAGGAATTGGAAAACTGGCAATTCCGAAAGTTCAATGAAAGAATAAAAAATAAAAGCCTTTAATCCCTTTTCGTTTACTGGGATGATGGCGCTTACAATGGTGCTGCAAAACTTGGTTTGTCTTTTGTGAATGCGGATGAAAAACTAGGAAATTAAAAAGCCGATGGGTTAAAAAACCGAGAATCTAGGAAGATTTTAGAAAAGAAAAGTATTGTCTTTATGTGTCCCTATTAATGTGGGACATCACTTTTTCACTACAAGTGTCAAAATATACAGAGAAATAATTTAATGCTCACCAAAATTTTACGAATATTCGTTAATGCAATTCTATATACACTTAAAAAGTTTCGTGTAGTTAGTTAAAATAATCAAATAAATAATAAAGAAAAATACGGTGACCCTATCAATGTGTGACAGACTTGTAGTATCTCAGCGAAACAATTTTTTTTTGTGACTGTGTTAGTAATGAATTTAATTAGAAAGGAAGTAACTATAGCTCTGTCTATATTGTTTTCTAACTTGTGCTTGTACTTACATAAACATAAAAAAGCTATTGTGAATAGCTTAACAGATCCGTCATCCATCAAGTCTTTTGGCGTTGATCAATTAAAGCGATAGTCGGATCCAATATTTCAGCACGATATATGATTTAAATCCATGTAGTATAGCAATATGACTACCTAAAGATGCTACTTTCTCCTAGAATTCATAATAGTATGGTGAAGTTTGAATTATATTAAAATCTGTCTGGAAATTTAACATATATTTCAACACTTATAAAATTTTTCTGATTTCGCACACGGTTCTATTATATACATGTCCCGATAATTATGTTATAATGTTATTATTTTATGGGTGCATATGCATGACGAATCCTATGATACTTTTAAGGTTGAGTATACTTGAATGGAAGGCAACCAGATAAACAGAGGTGAATTCGTTCTTATTGGGGTGGTCTGTATATATACGGGCATATTTACCTAATTTTTGGAATTCAAACAAAAAAAAAAGAAATAGATATTTTATTCATAAAAGGCTGAAATGAAAGAATTACCGAAATGCATATGTCCTGGTATGATTTTTGTACATTTGTTTTTATTATAGAAAGCTGACTCATTTTTCTCAAAAAGTATATCAGAGTGGACTACAAAAATGTCGGTACGATTAAACAGGATAGCTATTTTTTTATGGGCAAATTAGTCGAAAAAACTTCAAATTTCAAACCGCCACAGGGACAATTTAAAATTGCGATATGGGGCTCTATTAGGGTTTAAAATTTTTTACATTTTTTTTGTAACTTATATACGGGGAAAGCAACAATAAATTTCGACCTCGCCAAGATAACAACCGCCCTAATACACATGAATCCATATAGATTTTTTCATGTACGTCCGTATAGTAATTATAATCTTATACGAATGAACATATAATTGGGTGCTTCAATATCTTCGATAATTTATATGCATGAAAACCTCAACATTTTAAACAATTTAACACATTTTTCTATAGCACATGCAGCAGCATGGTTCCTACAATACTATTTCGACTATCATCAAATATCTTTATTACATTTTCTTTAATATCCATCACCATATATGACGACTTTTTCAGAAGAAAATAATTATTAATTAATGCATATTATTATTATGCAGCATATTACGGATATGAGGTCCCTCATACACATATAGGAAAATACGCATACTATGGCGCTGAACTGTATTTTATATTTGGTCATCTGTTATCGCATCATTAACACAATATTATTTAATTTGTAATTTGGGTGTAATTTTTAATAAAAATTGTTGTGGAGTACTCGCTTTCCAAATTTTTCAATAATCAATATTTACGTATTTCGGACTGTAATTTATTATCTAGGTCGATTTCTCCACGGCGGTATTGAGTATATACCAGCACCAAACATATATTATTTTACATAAAAAAAATATATTATGTTCTTGTATAAATGTTTGAGTTTTTTTTTAATAAAGAGAGAAGTCTTGAAAAATTAGGAATTTCATTGGGTATTAATTATGCAAGATTTCAACCACAAATATCGCATTTGCCCCAATTTTCACTATGGGATTCGAAATAGGCTCAACAAACTAAATATGTAACGATGCATGCAATGAAATGTGCGGGAATTAAATCACTATTCTACAGAAAACCTAAACTTTCTACATCTTGTTCTGTTATAGATAGTTATGATACAGCGAAATATAGGGAGCCAAAAAATAAAAATTTAATTCTTTTTTTAGTAGAGAATTCTAAGAGTGTCGTAGAATTCGTCATATTTCCAAAATATCAATATGGTGATATTGAATTACCGAAGTTAATGTCACAATACGATATACACTATATATTTACTGCTCAAAATATTAATATTTTCTGCACAAACTCTACTGAGCCTTATTGTAGCATCACTATTTTATTACTAAAAAACATCATATATTACCATCTGAAACACTATTATTGATTAGCGTATGATTTTACATGCAAAGGATCGATACTTTTATTTCGTTAAGTGAATATTATGACGTAGTTGTAGAGGAAGTGATAGAAACTAGTGTTGTCATTTTCCTGATAATAATGTTCGCCATCGTTCTTACCGTTTTTGCATCTTAACTGTATAACTCACTTGTCAGTATCTGTTATCACCATTCCGATCCTCTGCTGCACATATCTACTTCGATCCACTGCACACGTGACGAATCGTCGTGAGATACCATTTCAATTTGATGTACACTTCAAAGCTACGGATTGGATCCCCCGTTTTGAATTTCTAAAATCTGACTTCGCATTTGTAATCAGCGATCCCGGAAATCTCCAAGTAACAAGTTTCAAGATAATTCGATGTATTTTTAAGCTTGCGTCCGCCAACTTGAAAATAAATAAACAAATGAATTTTTCAAATCTGGTTTCATATTCATAATCACCAGTTCCGCAGCTATGAAATACAAGAATAATTGGGATCTCTTTATTATTAAAATATTGCTACCAACAATTTTTTTACAAAATCAATATTTTTCAAATTCATTTGTTTATTATTATTTATTTATGTATCATGAAACTTTAATATCGACTTTAAGTGTTTTAAGGGCTACCTACGTTATATGACGATGTAAAAATTTACGCAATAAAGTGTCAAAATTCGTTGTTTTTTTTTTAAATATACTGTACAATTCTATCTGTTACACTTGAATAACACTGTGACGCAAAGGGTTAATTTCAAAAGGGAACCGGCTTATTCCTGGGTCTGCGAGCGAAATTAACGGCTTAGCCGGGTTCCGCATCTTGATTTGATGGTTAAGGTTTAAGTTAATAATATGACGAGCTGGTTGAAGCTTCCTATGAATCGTGTCCATGTACGGAATCGGGTAGGCATTTACTTCGGTTACCTCATTGAGCTTGAGGAAATTGAAAAAAAAGCGGTCGGTAAAGTCCGACTTCCGGAGTGCATCTCTTCTTCGATTTTCTTGGATGCTGGGTAAAACCTTTGTTTGATCGGTGACGACTTCGTTTTGCATATATACAGATAACCAGTGTTCCAATGAAAGAGAGCGCCAACCAAACTATGTACAAATGAAATGTTGACATACAAGTCGTTTTTTATTTTGGAACAGCAACCATCTTAAAAGTTGCATGGTGATTGTCTTAAGACATAACACCACTTCTTCGCTACACACATTGCAGTTACCGTCGAGATGGCTGCGGCGACAGTCCGCTTTCTCGCATGACGTTGATTTTCAAGGTGCAAAATGTCAGTTTGCAACCTAGGAACGAAATTTAAAATGAACGCATAATGTGCCTGTCGCAAAATTCTATTGTTCAAATTTGTTTAAATTATACTGTTTAAAATTCAGTGTTGTAAAAAGCGTTGTTGTGACCGATCCTAATATTGAGATGTAAAACCATTACAATTATTTATTTTTTTCAGCATATGAGTTTACATCCAATGTCCAATGTATTTCTAAAGTAATATAATTATATTATTCGGATTTTTGTCAAAAAATGTATTTTATCCCAATCAATTCAGCATATTTTTAAGCGTAATCTGAATTTTTTATAATATAAATTGCGTGAATTGTGCTTTGATATTATATATACAAATCGTCTTTTTATTAATTTAATGGGTTGTATAGTACGTATGTATACATGGGATTGAAGACTTTTGTTTTCTATTATGAAGTTCTTTTCAGAAATCTAAACAAATAATTATCAATATACGATTAATGAATCTGCTGCAATATTTTCTATGTGGATATAATAATAATAATATAATAATAATACTTCTTTATTGCGCATAAGAAAAAGTACAAAGGGCGAGACATAGTAGCAATGCTGATTTTCAGCTTAACCCGTTATATATTTTATGTAAACATAGAAATGCGAATGTGAATGTTTGACGTTTTACATTCCATACTATCTTTCAACTGATCAATTAAAATAATTTTATTTGTACACTGCAATTCAATATGGATCAATTCATACGACAGCCGGTTCAATAATTGGTAATAATCAACGATTTTAATCTACTATACAGCAATATGTATTGAAAAAAATGCGGTTCGCAGCTAGAAATTGTGAATTTAACGTATCTTTTTTTATTCTAAGTTTCGACATTTTAATATGACTAATATAAACGCATTTCGGTCTCATTACTTCCTAGGGATGGAAAGTGCCCCCAGCGGGAGTAATGGATTGGGTCGGGAGAAAAATGGCGTATGCCACACGGGAGGCAAGCGCGCGCACTTCGCAGGAGTGCTGCCCTCGCGAGCAACCCTCAGCTGATCGGGCAGCAACCCTCCCGCTCAGGGATCGCGCGCTTTCCCTTGTTACGTCCCGCACGTAACGGCAATACCATTCTTTTTTTAACTCCATCTTTTAAGAAACCCACAAACATAATCGGAGCTACGTTGCTTTGTTACACGGATAACAACCCTACCGATCTCGAAGTGTACAAATAAGAAAACTCTAACCGCCCGAACTCGAGCTTCTCTCAAGATAATCCGATCCCACTAAAAGAATGTAAAAGTCGGAAAAGCACGTTTTTCCCCATCCACAGTGAATAAACACGATTCCGCCATTACCAACAAACTTTAAACTATCAAGAAAATCTAAAAATTATAATAAAATATTATTTTTATTATTTTTATTCTTAATACATTTTTATTAAAATAATATTTTGCTGAACAATCTTCATAATATTTTTTGTTAGAATAAAACTTTTCCTTTTTCAAAATCCTACAAGAAAATTTGAAAACGTGCACATAGCCCACGATGGTCCGACCCCAGTCATAAAAATATATAAAATGATTAGATTAGGAAAAATGAACATCTGCTTATACACGATGGTACTGGAAAAACCCACCCGACTGCGATATGCTTTTCCTTCTTTTACAAATTCGATAAATAATTTTAAGCTTTACCAAATTGATAAATAAAGTCACAAACAATAACTTTTCTCCTTCGCCTTTCTCTTTACAGCTACTAAGAACAACTGTCAGATATTGGTATAACAAAGCACAACGCTATTTTTATAAATTATTAAATTATTTAAAAGAATTACATTTCAATAGAATTAAAATACACTCAACTGTCTTCCTGTAAAATTAGTACAACCCTTGAATGAATATTTATAAGATCAAATAATTAAAACTAATAATTAACATTAAAAAGAACAATTAAAAATGTTCACATAAATTAGAAATATATTTTAATAACTTAAAATATATTTCTAATGTCTATATCTAGTATTTTTCACTCAGATAAAACATTTAAGAAAAATTAATATAAATAGTTGATACAAAATTCCTTTTTTATTAATAACTTTTGTTAAACTCATGCTTTTTTTTTTTTTTATCCGAAGAAGGGGGGAATGCGTTAAGGAGGTAGTCGTGCGACAGTACCCGTCAAAAGTCTACCCCACATAAATCCACAGACGCCACTTTGTTTCTTCAGTGCGCGTAATGAACGTTTTGGGGAAGAGTGTACTTGATGGACGCCTGTTACACACTAATTTCTCAAGGAATCGTGTCTGTGTACACCAACATCAGCAAAATTTCGAAACGGCAACCTCGCATTTTACGTTCACGACATAATTTCGCTGTCTATTTATTAATATTATTACAAAACTGTACCGCTAGGGTTCTTCAATTTTTTTTACAATGATCTTTAATATACAGGGTGTCCGAAAAGTATGGAAACACTCAAATATCTCGGAAAATCGACATCGAATCGTAAAAGTAAAAATACACGTATTCAATGGTTTCAAGAGAGCTATCCAGTGACACCTAACACAACCCCCCACCCCCACCCGCTGGGGGTGATAGAGGGGGTAACTTAAAAATTTTAAATGGGAACCCCCAATTTTTATTGCAGATTTTGCTTCCTCAGAAAAAGTTACGTAAATTTTGCCTACCATTATAATTGTTTTTGTTGACAGATGGCGCTGTAATCAACGAAATTAAAAAATTATTCTAAAAAGTTTTAAAAATCTCGCGAAAAACACAACGGATCAAAAAAGTAAAAACACACGTATTTAATGGTTTCAAGAGAGCTATCCAGTGACACCTAACACGACCCCCCACCCCCACAGGCTGGGGGTGATGGAGGGGGAAACTTAAAAATTTTAAATGGGAACTCCCAAATTTTATTGCAGATTTCTCTTCTTCAGAAAAAGTTACGTAAATTTTACCTATTATAATTATTTTTGTTAACAGATGGAGCTGCAATCAGCGAACCACGTACCTGGAATAGCGGACCACGTTTCCAAAATTTTAAATGACGTCTTTTGGCTTTAAATATTTCAAAGTTCACCGATTCTTACCGCGAGGAGGTAGACGATTTTGAGAATCTTTTTTTTTTATTTTTGTATATTTTTTTTTTGTTTTTACCTTTTATTTGTTTTTTTTTTATTTTTTTAATTTTTTTTCTATTTTAAAGTTTAAATTTTCCTTCGCTTCTATTTTCTTTACTGGATTTTTAACATGTCTATGCCCACTAATTTATAAGATGTTTGAATTGAAGTCCTTCAGCAACTTGACAATATCCCAATCGTGCATAGAAGTTATCATAAACTTTTTGCAGCATTTCTTGAGATACTGTATTAGAACCTTGAATTATTTTTTCTTTCAACTCATCAATGTCTTTTGGTTTCGTTTCGTAGACCTTGTTCTTCAAGAAACCCCAGTAAAAATAGTCCAGAGGAGTTAGATCAGGTGACCTCGGTGGCCACTCGATCGAACCCCTCCTACCAATCCAACGTCGGGGGAAAATATTATTTAATAGATTGCGTACAATCAAACCAAAATGACAAGGAGCTCCATCCTGTTGAAACCAGACATTATCAAACGCTATACCAGCAATATTTCGTATTGCCGGTATAATCTGGTTATTTAACAAATTACAGTACCTTTCAGCCGTGAAATTCTCTTCAACGAAGAAAGGCCCAACAATTTGATTGCACAAAATGCCAGCCCAAACATTGATTTTCTGTGGATGTTGTGTGTGAGTATCTCTCATCCAATGAGGATTTTCGTCCGACCAATATCGTAGGTTGTGCCTATTAACTTCTCCACTCAACTGAAACGTAGCTTCATCAGAGAAGCATATCCAGAAAGGAAATAATTCATTTTCGTCACAACGTCTCATCATTTCCTCACAAAATTCTAATCTCCGATCGAAGTCATCTTCCGAAAGTTCTTGTACATATTTTATTTTATATGGATGGAACTTATTTGCTTTTAATATTTCATGGACAGACGATTTGCCGATACCAGTGGCTTGCGCAATCTTTCTTACCGAAGTATGGACGTCCTCAACGACACTTGCACAGACCGCTAAACTGTTGTCTTCGTTCGTGGACGTTTTTGGTCTTCCTGATTTTGGTCGATCATTGACAGAGCCAGTATCTTGAAACCGAGAAACAGTCTTACAAACAGTTGATTTGCAAATAGGTAGACGATCAGGATGGGTATCATTAAATTGGCGGACGACTTGTTCGTATGTTCTTTTTTTATCGCCGCATCCTCGCAGAATAAGGATTTCGATCCTTTCTTTTTGTGTCAAAGACATAGTATGCCAAATTACAACAGGAGGCAGAATACAGAATGTATCGAAATGGAAGAAATATGAAGCAAAGAATGAAGAAATAAAAGAAATATAAAAAATTAGAAGAAATTCAAATGTTAGAGAAACATTACATTAAGTATCAAATAGCGAGAACGAAGAGAATTGCGATTTTTTGCGGTACGAATTTGACCAAGTTTTCGACAAGAGTGACGCTCGCATGTGTAATTTTCACAAAGCTGAAAAATAACCGAGACCTTGACTCATTCAAACAATAGAGCTTAACTAATACTAAGACGTGCTGTTTTGATTTGGACGCTGACGATGTTCGATTATTGACTACTTTCTCTGTAACACTGGCAGTTGAAAAAATCGACCGAGTGTATGCAATGGGTTTCCGCAAGCGATACCTACAGTACTTTCACACAAGTATACAAAATCACAGTCATGCAAGAAAGCCATAACACCATATGCGGATTTGGTCACCATTTACGCTATTCGGATACACGACATTCACTTCCTCGTAGAATAAGGATGTCGATTCTTCATTTTTCTGTCAAAAACTTTGTATGCACAATTACAAGGGGGGAGCGAATAAAGAATTTTAATATCTGGAAGAAAAGGTAAGCAAATACATTAAAAAAAAACATAAAAAAATTTAATAGTGAAGAATAAAAAAAAGGTAAAAAACAGAAATCAAATAAAAAAAAAAGTAAAACAGAAGATTCTCAAAATCGTCTACCTCCTCGCGGTGAGAATCGGTAAACTAGAAATATTTAAAGGCAAAAGACGTTATTTAAAATTCTGAAAACGTGGTATGCTATTCCATGTACGTCAAGTTAAATATTTTTTAGTAATTTTTTAATTTCGCAGATTGCAGCTCCATCTGTTAACAAAAATAATTATAATAGGTAAAATTTACGTAACTTTTTCTGAAGAAGAGAAATCTGCAATAAAATTTGGGAGTTCCCATTTAAAATTTTTAAGTTTCCCCCTCCATCACCCCCAGCCTGTGGGGGTGGGGGGTCGTGTTAGGTGTCACTGGATAGCTCTCTTGAAACCATTAAATACGTGTGTTTTTACTTTTTTGATCCGTTGTGTTTTTCGCGAGATTTTTAAAACTTTTTAGAATAATTTTTTAATTTCGTTGATTACAGCGCCATCTGTCAACAAAAACAATTATAATGGTAGGCAAAATTTACGTAACTTTTTCTGAGGAAGCAAAATCTGCAATAAAAATTGGGGGTTCCCATTTAAAATTTTGAAGTTACCCCCTCTATCACCCCCAGCGGGTGGGGGTGGGGGGTTGTGTTAGGTGTCACTGGATAGCTCTCTTGAAACCATTGAATACGTGTGTTTTTACTTTTTTGATCCGTTGTGTTTTTCGCGAGATTTTTAAAACTTTTTAGAATAATTTTTTAATTTCGTTGATTACAGCGCCATCTGTCAACAAAAACAATTATAATGGTAGGCAAAATTTACGTAACTTTTTCTGAGGAAGCAAAATCTGCAATAAAAATTGGGGGTTCCCATTTAAAATTTTTAAGTTACCCCCTCTATCACCACCAGCGGGTGGGGGTGGGGGGTTGTGTTAGGTGTCACTGGATAGCTCTCTTGAAACCATTGAATACGTGTATTTTTACTTTTTCGATTCGATGTCGATTTTCCGAGATATTTGAGTGTTTCCATACTTTTCGGACACCCTGTATTTTACACAACATATTAGTTTTTTATAAAAACGGTAAATACCGTTTTTCTGTAAATAATTAATATGTCATGTCGGCAAAGGCTTAGTATGGGGAACACGTGTTAAAAATTGAAACTTTGAGGACGATTATCTCCATTATCGTACGGACAGGCTTTCTGAAATTTTAACCACGTATTGATATCAACGTCATTAACGGTTGGTGAAAAAATGAAAGACTTCGTAAAAAAATCGTTTCACGCGACTACCTCCTTAAGCACCGTAAGGGAGTCGTACGAGACTGCCCCGTGTGTGGGACTCACCTGTTATCCGACACAGGCATACCCACTAAACCCCTAACCTTCTTATCCGACCGACGTTCAAGTGACCACCGCGGAACTAATAACAATACTTCGCGGTGGCATCGGTTATTGAGCAAATACTGGATCCCAGTAACTGCCGCGTCCATCCAGTAAAAAAATAAATAAATACTTTACATCTCTTTCGTCGTCCGGTATTTAAAAGCTGACGTCTTGGCGACCACTGGATCCCAGTGACCGCTGCGTCACGCTGATAAAAAAAATAAATAAGTACATATCAGAACAAAGTATCAGATACGTAAATCCCATTAAAAAACAGAGACACACATCACAGTACGATGTATTCCGCAGCCACTGGCGCCCAGTGGATGTTTCCTACTAAAAATAATATTTAGGGTCACTATTTTTATGTTGTGTATTCTCGCTTTTCAGTCGCACAGTTTTCCGGTGTCGACTCCTGACCGGGAATCTCAACCAGCCGCCGTTGCCGCCCCCTGACTTCCCTCCATGTTATTCCTTCCTGTATTTCGCATTACGACTTCACTTGAATAAATTTGTTATGTCAACATATTCAGCGTTATTTATTTCACCTCCCCAGACTTTCTTTCTCTAGCGCAGCCATCTCCGTTCACCCAGAACCCAGAGTCGACCGCCCTTTCACGTAAGTATTCGCAGTACCCATATAAGTACCTCGGGTTCGAGCGTAACACCCCCCCCCCCTTGAAGCATAATATACTATTCTGTACTAAAATTTATCATATTTATCATATCAAATTGAATTATATCGTGTATTATTGTAACCAAAGTTTATCGGGTCGCTTTTTACATTTTGGTCAGTCGTCTTTGATTTTGCCATTTTGAATCTGGGATCAGATTCTGGCTGCGGCGGTTCGGTACTGATATAGTTGGAGGAGGAATTGTACTAGTTCCGCAACACGGTTGAACTGTAGAAAGACGCGATGCTGATATCGCTAACAATTAATTTGTTGTATATAATCCTCCGAATCTGCTGTGTAATGATCCTGCTAAATGTCGCCTTCAAATGCACAAAAATCTTGCTATCCGTCATATATAGAGCTCCAACAACATCGTACTTTAACAAATTTGAAGATTCGCTAATGGGATACAGTCACGCATATAAAGATATAATAGTATTTGGTGACCTGAATATTGACTTAAACAAAAACAACTCAGCCACATCACACCTTCGCGAGCTCACCTCAAACAATGGTCTCTCCATCATTCCTTTCGATTCGACTCATTATAGCCACTACTCTGATTCATGGATCGACCACAGCCTGGTGTTAGATTCTGCAAAGGTTGAGCAAACGGCCACACCATTTGTCACAGGACACGACTTAATATCTATTGAATATGGGATCAAGGTGCAGACCACAACTGAGCGAACTATTACTTGTAGAAATTATAATCGGATCAATGTTAATAACTTGTTAGCTGATCTCGACAACAAAGATTGATCCACTTTTCTTACTCTCTCTGATATTAACGAGTCATATAAATTTTCTTAGTATTACGCTAAAGACTTCTCTTGACGATCATGCACCAACACACTCATTCCGACCGAAAGCTTCTACTGTCCCTTGGTTTACTCCTGAATTGCGAAGAATGCGTGTTCACTATAACTCCTTGATCTCAGCAGCTAGACGCACGCGTGACTCTCATATCAAATTACGGTTATCATCGTACCGAAAGACATACAGGCAATTATTGTCAGCGACGAGAGATAGCTATTATGCCTCTAGGCTTATGGTAACATCCGATCCTAAAACATTATGGAGGGAGCTACGCGGAATGGGTTTAGTCAAATCCAAAAAAGATGAATTTTCTCTCTGTTGCACTGCAGATGAAATTAATGCATACTCAGCTTCATTATCTCAAGATAGAATCGATGTATTAAATCTCGATCTCTCTTTGGACATTCTTCACTCCGAATTGTCTGATGATCGCCTATTCTTCGCAAACATTACGATTGAGATATTACATCGACATTTTATGCAAATAACATCGGAAGCTTAAGGTGTAGATGAACTTTGACGTACATTCCTATTGAAATGCTTACCGGCTATTTTTCCGTATATGCTACATATTTTCAATCAATCTCTACAGACATCATCCTTTCCTTCTCTATGGGAGTGTGCCCTGTTGACACCTATCAAAAAAGTTGACTTACCAACTAGTCCCTCGGACTACAGACTTGTCTCCATTCTATGCACGCCATCTAAAATACTCGAAGGAATCGTTTACGGACAGGTCACCGAATTCTTAAACATCAGAAATTGGTTCGATCCCTACCAATCGGGGTTCCGTAAGCACCAAAGCACTCAGACTGGCCTGCTGTATGTCACAGATGAAATTCGTTCCGCAATTGAAGAGGGTATGATTGTCGTCCTAGTTCTTTTCGACTTCAACAAAGCCTTTGATCTTGTTGACCACGCTATATTACTACAAAAAATGAGAGATGGTGGATTCTCCAACACAGTCATTATGTGGTTTGCATCTTATCTTGGGACGTTTTCAGGCAGTTAGCGGACCAAATGGAATCACATCATCATGGTTACCAGTGAGGGCTGGAGTACCCCAGGGCTCTGTCTTAGGGTCTCTCCTCTTCTCTCTGTTCATCAACGACTTGCCTTCCATCCTTCAGCACACATCTCAAGCTATATTCGCAGATGATACACAAATATTCTTAAAGTGTCATCCTGAAAACATCGACGCAGGCGTATGGAGAATGACGACTGATGTGCTATCGTTCACTGACTGGGCTAATAGGAACCACCTCGTGGTTAATGTAAATAAAACTAAGGCTATACTTATTGGTGGCTCACGAAAGGTTAGTCAATTGAATCTCAATGCTATATTTCAAATCATTATTCAGGGACAACCACTGTCCTGGATTGCCACTGCCAAAACCGTTGGACTCTACTTTGACGAAGATCTATCTTGACGAGAACATGTCGTACAAATGTTCCGTAAAGTATACGGTACGCTAAGGCAGCTTTACACGTGTCAGAATTTCCTCCGAAGTATCCGAAAAATTGAGGCGCCAAATGATCACTTCACTGGTATTGCCTCACTTTGAATACTGTGCTGCAGTCTACAATGACATCGACACAAAATTAATCCTCAAAATTGAACGAATGCTTAATGCTTCCATACGCTTCATCTACCGGGTCCGGAAGTTTGAACACATTCCCTATTTTCGGCGTAGACTGGGTTGGCTAACCGCAGACTGTGTGATAGACTTTCGCCAAAAGCGTGACGGAATAAAAAGTTCTTAGAATCAATCAAAGAAAACCTCGAAATTTTTTCACAATTCTTCTATGACTTTTCATATTTTTTCAAAATTTTGCGATTTTGAAAATGAAGAAAAGTGTTTTAAAATTCTGACAAAATTCTGAGCGTATTCTTTGATCAATTCTGAGAACTTTTTGATCAGCCACATTTTTTCCGAAAGCCTATCATTTACGAAAACAAAATTCAGAAACTTTTCGCCGTTCTTTTCATGTTTGAGCCGCCATTTTGACAATATTTCCAACTTTATTTTCAAAATGCTATCATGCACATTTTAAAGTTAAAGTACATGATATTTTCACCGATCGGTGATCTCCCTAACCGTTTCCAATGTGAAAATGCCGAATAAAAAATATTTGTCAGGGAAAAAATTTGATTTTTTTGTGAAAAACCAAGTATAACTTTTTTGGAATGGGCTCGATTGATTTTTTAACAGCAGATTCTGAAAGATCGATCAACTTTACGTCGAAAATGTATAGTCTAAAATTTTTTGAATTGGTTTTTAATATCAAGAAATATTCCGAAAATCTTGGTGAAATTTGTGTCCTCTTGGGCATTGGGTTAAACAAAAGCGGATGTAATAATACAGGCATTGTAATACTAAATTAGGAAGTATGTATAGTAAGATATTTTTTATGTTGCTGGCATTTATGATTTGGCTCATCCTAAGTTTTTAATACTTCTTTGTAAAATATTTTCTTCCATTCCCTGAATCTGTATTTCTCTTATTCCACCTGCTTCATTTTATCAATCACAAACCAACGATAATCGGCACTATGGTGGGAGGAACAAGGTGCTCGACGCGAGCGACGGCGAAAAATTATCCAGTGACATACCCATCATCCAACGTTTTCTATCGATAGTGGCCATAAATCAATTCCTACATATGTAGATAATGTCTTCAGCTATTCAGCGGTGAGTGACAATCAAATCGGGTAAGAACATTTTACATTGATAAAAAATATTCTCACATTTTGTTCATTCTTTAAGCATTTATTTCGTAACGCATTCCATTACAAGTTTATAGTCATACTGGTTGCTATGCTCATTATTATATAACCTAATGACGTGCATCATGAAACGATGTGTATTGCCAAACTGAAAAATTCGTTGGGGTTTCATGTTTATTCTTCACGGTAATATAGTTCAAAACCAAGTGCGTATCAATACAGTTAAAATGTGAACTACATCAGAATCGAGAACATGGCAGAGGATAAGACCAGTGATGTTAAAGCGTAGACTAGGTATGTTCCGTTTCTACGATACCGGCCATTATTACAACGATTTGTATCACACATTGTGCAATATATTGACATCAGGTCATCGTCATGTAAGTCAATAAATGGTTGACACTCATTACTACCTCCACAGCCTCTAATAAAATATGGCGTATTTTTTTCCCCTGAAATCAAACGTCAACAAATCATGAATTATTGACATTATGGTTTTACTACGTGTCTATATTATCTATACTTGAATTATTGTGTAACTCGCATTTTCTATTTTGACATTTTATTTGCTCGTTAAAGTACACTCAAAAATCCTTAAAGTGAAAACTCACTGCATGACAGTGAAATCTCACTTTTAGATATAGTGCCGATTGGACCACTCTCCTAAAAGTGAAAATTCACTTTATTAAACAGTGGATTTTTTCACTGTATGTAGAAGTGAATGTCACTTTGTACAAAGTGAAATTTCACTGCAAGCACAGGAGAATATTTAATATATGTCTAATAATATTTACACATTTTTGTATTACATATGTATTTTCTCCGACAAACACTCATTGACTAATTTCCATAGATTAACAACTATATCAACGTCTATTATCCCATTCGGTAATCTCAAACAACGAGTGGTTCTGGTGCGATCTATTCAGAACGCGAATTTCTTATTGCGTAATTGATCGCATTTCACCGCTTGCGAGAATGATACTGCATAGAGTGGATGTGCTGGATACGATACATACGCACCACCAGGCGGCGGAGTATTCGATACATCACATTTTCTAGTCTTTCCATCTTTTCATCAGATTGTCTAGCCAAAGTTCAGTTGAAAATGGCCGCACTTACTGCATCATATAGTGAATTTCGACACAGATTCTAACCTCACTTTTTTGCTAACCTTGAACAGTCTCAACTGTATTCACTTTTATAAAAGTGACGTTTTCACTTTAGTAGAAGAGAAAGTCACTGTATTGCAGTGAAATCTCGAGAAACGGCATTTCACTTTAAGTAAAAGTGACATTTTGACTTTTAGAATTTTTGAGTGTTATAATGCTTTAACTCCTACTCTGTTCGTATTGCTGTATATTTGTATAAATATTTGTATCGATTATGGTTGCTAAGCATTTACGTTATCATACCATTTTTTAGATTTTAAAACTTTATAAAGCTTTAAAGTGTTTATATATTCTTTGTTGCGGTTATAATTAAATAAATAATTATATGCATAATGCTAGAATAATACAAGTAGTATGAGAGTGACGATGTGACGAATAATGATAAAGCCTAAATTTTATAACGACAATCAGGCTTGATCAATTTTAGTCGGGTTAACGAAATACAGAACTGCATTTAGAACTGACTAAAATCAACTATTGATTTGTAAAAGTAAACTTACTTGTTACAGCAGTAATTATATGACACCATTTTTCGCAGGGCGAGTTGCATGTAATCACAGTTCGATTCTTTTCACGTTCCGCCGCCGTACCTTTATCAAAGTTATAAAAGCAATCTAAGGCACATACATTAGTCGTCCATACTGAAATTGAAATGAAATTTGTATTGTATTGAATATATAGGCAAATATGTAATTGTTATTTATGATTCTTTTAAAAACATCACTATTCAATGACTAATGACGCCAATATAATAAATATAATAAATTAATATTCACTATTAATAAATTCTATTGACTCTTCGAAAAAAGTCTTATTCTCTTGCTACTGTAAAGACATGCTATTACATATAGTCTACTAATAATATCGAAAGTTGCCTGGAGTAGGGTATCATTTAAATTAAGCATTTACCCACACAGGTGTTTCTACATTCACTTTTTCCTCATTTAATAAATAAATTACTTTATTTTTTACTATATTTTTTGAAAGAGTTTTTTTTCCACCTTTTCAATATATACAATAAATAATAATTGTCTATGTGGCTATACTTACGTAACCATAAAAATACGGCTGTGAATAGTTTTACATATCTACATTCCATACTGCCTTTCAACTTGGATCAATTATAATATAATATTAGTACAAAATCAATATTGTAACTTCGTTATAGCAATTTGAACTGGCGAAAATGCAGTTTGTCCTAAAAATTATATATTTAATTTTAACATTTATTTGGTATTATTTATTATTGAATTAAAACAATATATTCCTGATGTAAGCAGAAGATATATTGTCTATAAAAATTTAAGAAATGTTCTGAACTTGTGGACGTAACAAAATTTTGAAAAATATGACTGAATATCTTGAAAAAATTGCTGAACCTTTGCGGAAAAGTTACCGACATTTTTCAGGAACTCTTGATTTAATATACGTAAATTTTGCTGGAAACATTCCGTAACTTACTGTGATTTTTCTGTTGCAGTCGTCAAAATTTGCTGAGATCTTTAACTTCAAAATATCATTGTTGCGGGAAACGTAAAACGTAACATTTTTCGTGTACCTATATTTCAGTACTCATCAGAATATTTGTCTGGCATTTAAAACAATTGTATCATATTCTGTAACCATTAATTATGTAATAATTATGTATCTATGTATTTATGAATAATTGACAATTGTATATTCTGGACTAAGATTATTTAAGTTTATTTCAGAATTCGATATTTACTACTTTTCTACTGGCCTCTCTGTTATTTAAGCCTGGCTTATTACTGGAGAACTTTGTGTAATGTTTAATATTTCCTGATATCCTATTATTGATTGGCGTATTATTGCGCATGCCATCGATCGATAGTTTCATTTTGTGAAGTACACACATATGAAAAGCATTTAAATTTTCTTGATGCGCATAGAGCATGCATTTCGTTTATTAGCAAATATTGTAGGTATTACTTTCGAAATGTTGATCTCCAACTGCGATTGGACTGTTTCTTCGTATAAAAAATGATTCATTGATATTTTTCTTACCCGTCGAGTGTTCATTATTTCCGACCTGCCTCAATTTCAAATCGAGTCCTGCTTTGATTATTTTCCTACCAGGAGGGGTATTATCAAGCGATAATACCGCTCAAATCTGTCAATTAATTTCCATTTATTTGACAGAAATTGTTAAAAAGGCTAGATGAAAACAGTTTACGTTGTGAAAATGTTACAACAGTTTACGATGCGACCATCGAAATTATTGGCATATTACTCTCAAGTTTTTCCTGCTTATCAACGATCCACAGAACACGCTGTAAGCTCGGGATGTTTGATAATCCTCTCGTTGATTCGCAACTTAGCAATCGTTCTAAAAATATGCTTATAAATTTGGCTGCGTTTTGATGGCATATATCCTAAACTCGCTGGACAATGTAACAGAAATCATTGAAATTCTGGACTTTCAATAATTCTTGAGAATTTTTTTATTTTTAATTTGTTTAATGGAAATACAAAACGAAATTCCCTTTCTGACGTATTTTTTCTCCTGCTTACAATAAAATAAACTGAATCTATTGCTGGAATATAATCTGGTCTTTTGTATGATAATGACAGAAAAACAAATTATATTGTCTTTTGATTTGATGATTATCACTCTTAACACTCTTATGCGTAATTCTTTTGTATAAATCGCGTTTTTAATTTATATATACCTATATATTTCTGTTGATTGAAGCTCTCGTAGTAAGAGCCACAATGAAGTCAGCTCTATTTAATGAGTTAAAAAAAAAATTTTCGCGGTGACCGATACGGGGTCGAACCAGCCTGGTGTGTAAAGTGCGAAAAGGGGCATATATTACCTAATTCTATAAGCACCATTGCATTCTCTGTGTCGAATATCAACGCTATCTAGGTGGCTAAGTATGTAATATTAAGAAAAGTGTAGTACCGTAATTCCTACTTTAAGTTATTTTTCCTTACGTCATACGTCATATCCCCTTCTCACAGAATCAGATAGTCCTTTCCTATGTTATGATCTGCATTACATACTTCTTTATATAAACATAATATAATACATAAGCCTTACTACATACTCTCTGCCATAAGGCAATCGGGTCCTTAGCTAAGGGATTCGGTCACGATTCGAACAATATTGATAAAAATACTACCGATACTGACGACGTCGCCATTGACATAATTAAAAAATATGTGAAAAATACTGGTTTCTACGTTGATGGTCCGGAGTTTGAGAAAATGGGCCATTGTCTGAAATGTCTGACTATAAAAGTATGTTTCTACTCGCGCTATCATTCCTTTATATATAATGCTACGGCATTGTTGAACTCGACGACTGCCAACAAAGAATGGTTTACTTCTTTTCCGTGATACGCTTATAAATCCGAAAATGATGAAATTGGTAGCTTCCTTTGACTGTTATTTATAATATTGTATCACAAACTTTTTAAAAAAGTGTAATAAAAATGAATGTTTTCAAGATGATGTATGCAAGCTACACTTTCCATCAGTACTAAACGCCCTCTAAGGATGCACACATATTTAGGACGAACTTCATCTTTCCAGTCTCCTCTCCTTACATTCGTTACTAGCATGACCCTCCCCCCCCCCCCTTCCCAATTATAAAATGTCTCCACGGTCATCCTTGCCGTTACAAAGGAATGGAAATAAATAAGACGGGATAAATAAAAATGTGATTTTTACTTTCTCTCTTTTCTGTCGCAACAATGATTATTGTATGTTCATAATGCTGGTTTTACATAATATTTAGTAACAAGTTACCTTATAACCAATTATGATACTTCCATGATAAAAACATCGGTATTTATAAAATATGTTAACTACAACATAATCGATAACATGGCAGAAGTTAGAATCAGTACAACTGAATTACAGATTAAAAAAGATGCATTTACTAGAAACTCACCATTATTGCATTTGTTTACGTTACATACCGTGCAATGTATTGATTTCACTTTATTACTATGACGATCAATAAATGGTTTACATGTTGTCGTATTTCCGCAACCTTTGAAGACATGTAGAGTGTCATCATGTGCTAGAAAATAGTAAACGAATTTAAAAAAACCACATTAAATGTTTGTAAATGAATTATCTGTTATTGGCATTGAAACTGCATCCCGTTTTATAATTAAATTATTATATCTCTATAGAGTAAAATATGAATTCCTTGAATGTAATTAATTTTATTAATATAATATAATACTTAAATTGGATAAGATTATAGTAATAAGTTGGAATCCCCAAGTGTATTTATTTTGAGCTTCAGATCAAAGATTTACATAATTATTTCTCGTTTCAACATCATCCGTTGAAATATTTTTGCGGAACTACAAATGCGGTGTTATGCACGTGCATCGTCGGTCGACAAAAGTGCCTCAAATCAGCGGTGCATCAAGCTTTTCGTTCAGTGCATGCATTCTATGTATTTAGCATATCGGCGATCATTCCCGCAAGTAGTAAAAGCCATGTTAAGTCCATACAAATCTCTGTGCGTAATACATATATGTGTAGTGAATGGATCGAGGCGCTTATGATGAGCGGCGAATGAATACAATTTCTAATGTAGTAAAACGCTTAGTTGAGCAATTGCGTATATTTCATAAGCGTTTAG
Source organism: Trichopria drosophilae (assembly GCA_030407085.1). Classification (NCBI taxonomy): domain Eukaryota; kingdom Metazoa; phylum Arthropoda; class Insecta; order Hymenoptera; family Diapriidae; genus Trichopria; species Trichopria drosophilae. The sequence continues at coordinate 137,990,065 of CM059584.1, read as the reverse complement.
TATAATGTAATTTTAAAAAAGCGGTGGTAACATACGGGTACTGTTACTTTATACGATATCACTAAATAGTAAATTTTAGTACGAAAGAAATGTGGTATGTTTACAAATGATATCTGTGGTATATGATTTATGACACTTCATCGTAGCCTATTTCATCGTCCCCCACTTCATAGCCTTCCGTTTCATCGTCTGGACACTTCATCGTCTACGACACTTCATCGTCTGGGCACTTCATCGTCTGGGATATTTCATCGTCCGGGACACTTCATCGTCTGGGACATTTCATCGTCTGAGACACTTCTTCGTCTAGACATTTAATCTTCTGGGACACTTCTTCGTCCGGAACACTTAATCGTCCGGGACACTTCATCGTCTTGGACACTTCATCGTCCGGGACATTTCAGCGCGCTCCATACTTTCTTGTGTTATTAGCTTTTCTACGTGCACCAGGTGTTCAGGCTCGCCGATTACGGGGTCTAGGTGGTGCGCTCCGTAGCTTTTTATGATATTAGCTCAAATACGTGCACCAGGCGTTCAGAGTCACCGATTACGGGATCTAGGTAGTGCGCTCCGTAGCTTTTTATGTTATTAGCTCAAATACATGCACCAGGTGTTCAAGGTCGGCGATTACGGTGTCTAGGAATCGCGCTCCGTAGTTTTTCATCTTTTCAACTAAAAAATATGCACCAGGAGTTTAGGGTCGACGATGAAGTGGTCTAGGTATTGACTTCGAGTTAACCAACGATGACCTTGAGGCCAAAGTTGAAGGTCATCGTTGGTTAACACCAAGTGGATACCTAGACTACATGATCGGCAACCCCAAACACCGGGGCACGTTTTTTAGTTATAAAAATGAAAATCTACGGAACGCGACACCTAGACCCCGTAATCGACGACCCTAAAAACCTGGTGTTCAGAGTCACCGATTACGGGATCTAGGTAGTGCGCTCCGTAGCTTTTTATGTTATTAGCTCAAATACGTGCACCAGGTGTTCAGGATCACCGATTACGGAGTCTAGATGGTGCACTCTGTAGCTTTTTATGTTATTAGCTATTTTATATAATTTCCCAGGAAAAATTTCCCCTGGAAAAAATTTCCCCATAGGGAACGGATCCACCGTTGTCCCTATGTCATGGGGGGGCTCCGCCCTCCATATACCCCCTTCTTATACTAACTGAACGTAACTAACCCCCTCAGGGTGTTGTAAGGTTTGCGATCCCACGTGCGACTTGGAGAGCTTGGATCCACCGTTGTCCCTATGTCCTGGGGGGCTCCGCCTCCCAGACCCGCCTTTTTATAATAACCTAACCTCCAACCAATAGATATGAGTAAACCCACGTGAAAAATGTATCCCTCCGGATATACCATGAAATGGTTAATTGATTGTATGCACAATTTTTTTTCCAATGGAGGGCAATAAGTAGAGGAGGGTGGCCCAATGCCGACCGTGATAGGAGATATAGAGCAGGGGGTAGTAGGTACAACCCGGTTGGGTTTGGTCGACGTTCCCCTACTTATTGCACTACAAACTCCCCGAGTCGCACGTGGCGTCGCAAACACCCTGAGGGGGTTAGTTAGGTTCAATTAGGATAAGAAGGGGGTCTAGGGGGCAGAGTTTCCCCATGACATAGGGACAACGGTGGATTCAAGCTCTACGAGTCCATATATACCTGCGATTCCTTGGTGCACGTATTTGCGCTAATAACATAAAAAGCTACGGAGCGCACTACCTAGATCCCGTAATCGGCGACCCCGAACACCTGGAGCTCGTATTTGAGCTAATAACATAAAAAGCTACGTAGCGCACTACCTAGATCCCGTAATCGGCGACCCTGAAGACCTGGTGCACGTAGAATAGCTAATAACATAAGAAACTATGAACTGTCCCCGATGACGATGAGCCCCGGACGAACAAGTGTCCCGGACGATGAAATGTCCCAGACGATGAAGTGTCCCAGACGATGAAATGTCCCAGACGATGAAGTGTCCCAGACGATGAAATGTCCCAGACGATGAAGTGTCCCAGACGATGAAGTGTCCCAGACGATGAAATGTCCCAGACGATGAAGTGTCCAAGACGATGATGTGTCCAGACGATGAAGTGTCGTAGACGATGAAGTGTCCAGACGATGAAACGGAAGGCTATGAAGTGGGGTACGATGAAATAGAATATGATTAAGTGTACTGGTACCGTGGTATATGTATGTATAGTCAAATCAAATTAATTTTTTCGGATGACAATCTCATGGTGAGTTCCCAGTAAGCTATAAGATAGCTTCTAAGAGAACTTATGCGAGAGCTAGGTGTACATTACAATGGACCTTTACAGGTGTTCGAAATAGCGGCCATAGAAACTTTTGAGGACTCCATGAGACTTAACAAAAATTAAGAAGCTTCAAGCGTCTCCGTAGGAATTCATTATGTTATACGGGTGATTTCGGATTAATATACCGATAGCAATACATTTTAATACCTGAAAAACTCATAAATTAAACTTACTAGATACTGTTGTAATTGTGTAGCAATAGTCGTAGCAATCACAGCACGAAGTGAGGTATTTCTGCGAGTCACACTTAACGATTGAGTCACCTTGCTCTGTACAATCGAAGCATTCCAGGGCATAGGCAAAAGTTGTCCACGCTGAAATTCATTGGTCATTAAGGATACTTTAAAGAATATATATTGGTTTAAATTTAGTCGAGTGCATAATATTTTATCAAATAGAATCAGGAATAGTATTCAAAAGACCGGTTGGTTTTCTAGCTAGTAAATTTGAAATGTGCCGTTGACGTATATATCAGGCATATGAAATCATTGATATCTGAATTTTTAAGTATCTTAATTAATTTATTTTATATAATTTTATAATATCCCGTTTCTACGTGTACCTGTATTTATTATTGAATATATTAATTTTATATCATACAAGAGGTGGCATGCTGTAAAATAGCTTTTCGCTGCGAATTTCTCCCTTTGGGCAATGTACTTTTGTTGCTCAATAAAATAGAAATTAATAATATGATAAGTAAAATATATGACCTAATTAGAAGTTTATATGTATTTTGTGTACACTTACATATATATAAGAACAGAAGTGTTAGTAGTGATTGAAGTATTCGCTCCATTTTACATATACAACGATCAAGAAAACACCTGAACTATTATATCGCAACCAATGATTTTATATCCTACTCTGCTAAACCAAAGATTACAAATTATCTGTAAAAATGAAAAATAGTAACTGCATTATTATATGAACTTATAAGCTTTGTTATTATTTAATGCAATCGAAATGTGATGTTTAAGTTTTAGTGATCGTAATGAGACTATATTAACAAAAGAGCAAAGTTTGTTTCGATAGACAGTTTGTTTAAAAATATAAACTTCAATAATTCATATTCATACGAAAATATGCAGCCCACAAGAACAAAAAACTTGGGTGATTCTTAGACTTCTTAAACTTTTACGTAATATGAAAGGCCTTATATATTATCGATCGAGTATATTTGCTGTGAGCTTGTCGCAAAATGCGGAAAATGCTAATATGGCAGTCGCAATGCTGGATTTGTTTTACTGGAGCGACTCTAGATTTGTTCCGTCCATAGCGCCGTCTGTCTGACGCGTTAATGGTTCGAATCGGAATATCCAATATGGCAGTTACGGATTCGTGATGTCATATTCAAATGTAAAATAAAAAAAAGGAACTATTTAAACCAAAATAAAACATTTTCTTATACATATATCTGTAGTTCTATCGGTGCATTAATAAGACTATGTAGGTTTTGTTCCAAAGTGTCGTATGATCTGCTAATAATGCAGGACCCATTTCTACTTCACTTTTGAATTTAAAGTCTTTCTTATCCTTACTTATAAGAAATAATTTTTAGCAGTTGTCAGAAAGGAGTATTAATATGATCCTGTCGTAACAGCCATTCTTATTACTGAAACACTCTAGTTCATTGTTATATTATTCTCATTAATGGTTACGTGCCTATCAGATATGACTGATTTCGGTTCTTCTTGCTCAATCGTGGAGTTTGGATTTCATGTCACTCGTGTCGCTTCCGATTAAAATTAAGTTGATTCCAGTGTATGAGTGAAACAAATGCTTCACTTTTTTGTCAAGTATAGAATGTTTTCATGGAAGAAGCATACGAGTTTAGTGATACTACTGTACGTTATCAGGTGAATTTGCAGTAATTTGTCATCCTGCACGAAAGCATGCTATTCATTAGTATGCTATTACTTTAAAAATCGATACATAAGCAAATATATATATATATATGAGTCATTCTTTGTCAACGGGACCCCCCTGCTTAATTAATAAAAATTATATGGTCTCAATTTGTTAAATGTTGCAAAAAATATTCAAGAGACTCAAATTAAATTTAGATATTTTATATCCAACACTGCGTATTGATTTTTGTTCGTTTCGTTTTGATTTTTCCATGATGTTATTTTAGTTCCCCCTTCTATAATGTATTATTGACTGCTTAAATTTGAGGATGCCATGTATTACTTCGACCCAGACAAAGTCTGGACGAAGTATTGAATTTGGTCACTTTGGGCATAAAAATTACCCTATAGTTTTTCATCAAATGTCAGCATGTTGAAGTTTTGATCGATCATTGATCGAACATTTTTTTTTTTTTTTTTTCATAGTACCATAATAGGTAGAAAATAACATCTGATCACGAATAAAGTCGTTCTGACGCGTAAAAAAATATTTACAAGCGATTAAATAGCCATAAAAGTGATTTAGGAATTATGAAAGAGAGGGTATATGGAGTGTATGAGAAAAATCGATACAGGTGAATTTCACACACTTTCTTTTTTCATGAGCTATTTATGTATCCCTAAGGAAGACATCTATACTTCGATATAGTCCCCCGGATCCTCGGAAAAAATTCTGGAGAGGTTCGAACATACGCAAAAATAGATCAACGTTATACGTATATGGGGCAATATTCAAGACCCCATATCTCAGGCTATGGGAATTTCGCCCAACTTTTTTTTTCATGAGCTATTTATGTATCCCTAAGGAAGACATCTACACTTCGATCTAGTCCCCCGGATCCTCGGAAAAAATTCTGGAGAGGTTCGAACATACGCAAAAATCGATCAACGTTATACGTATATGGGGCAATATTCAAGACCCCATATCTCGGGCGATGGGAATTTCGCCCAACTTTTTTTTTCATGAGCTATTTATGTGTGCCTAAGGAAGACATCTACACTTCGATCTAGTCCCCCGGATCCTGGGAAAAAATTCTGGAGAGGTTCGAACATACGCTAAAATCGATCAACGTTATACGTATATGGGGCAATATTCAAGACCCCATATCTCGGGCTATGGGAATTTCGCCCAACTTTTTTTTTCATGAGCTATTTAGGTGTGCCTAAGGAAGACATCGGCACTTCGATCTAGTTCCCTGCATCCTCGGAAAAAATTCTGGAGAGGTTCGAACATACGCAGAAATCGATCAACGTTATACGTATATGGGGCAATATTCAAGACCCCATATCTCGGGCTATGGGAATTTCGCCCAACTTTTTTTTTCATGAGCTATTTATGTATCCCTAAGGAACACATCTGCACTTCGATCTAGTCCCCCGGATCCTCGGAAAAAATTCCTAACCTCTAACGTACAACGTTGATCGATTTTTGCGTATGTTCGAACCGCTCCAGAATTTTTTCCGAGGATCCGGGGGACTAGATCGAAGTGCAGACGTCTTCCTTAGGGACACATAAATAGCTCATGAAAAAAAAAGTTGGGGAAATTCCCATAGCCCGAGATATGGGGTCTTGAATTTTGCCCCATATACGTACAACGTTGATCGATTTTTGCGTATGTTCGGACCTCTACAGTATTTTTTCCGAGGATCCGGGGGACTAGATCGAAGTGCAGATGTCTTCCTTAGAGATAGATACATATATCATGATAAAAGAAATTGGGCGAAATGCATAGATTCCGAGATATGGGGGTTTGAATTTTCCCCATTCACGTAACCCGTTGATAGAATTTTGCGTATGTTCGAACCTCTCCAGAATTTTTTCCGAGGATGCAGGGTACTAGATCGAAGTGCCGATGTTTTCCTTAGGCACACATAAATAGCTCATGAAAAAAAAAGTTGGGCGAAATTCCCATAGCCCGAGATATGGGGTCTTGAATATTGCCCCATACACGTATAACGTTGATCTATTTTAGCGTATGTTCGAACCTCTCCAGAATTTTTTCCGAGGATCCGGGGGACTAGATCGAAGTATAGATGTCTTCCTTAGGGACACATAAATAGCTCATGAAAAAAAAAGTTGGGCGAAATTCCCATAGCCCGAGATATGGGGTCTTGAATATTGCCCCATATACGTATAACGTTGATCGATTTTAGCGTATGTTCGAACCTCTCCAGAATTTTTTCCGAGGATCCGGGGGACTAGATCGAAGTGTAGATGTCTTCCTTAGGGATACATAAATAGCTCATGAAAAAAAAAGTTGGGCGAAATTCCCATAGCCCGAGATATGGGGTCTTGAATATTGCCCCATATACGTATAACGTTGATCGATTTTTGCGGATGTTCGAACCTCTCCAGAATTTTTTCCGAGGATCCGGGGGACTAGATCGAAGTATAGATGTCTTTCTTAGGGATACATAAATAGCTCATGAAAAAAGAAAGTGTGTGAAATTCACCTGTATCGATTTTTCTCATACACTCCATATACCCTCTCTTTCATAATTCTTAAATCACTTTTATGGCTATTTAATCGCTTGTAAATATTTTTTTACGCGTCAGAACGACTTTATTCGTGATTAGATGTTATTTTCTACCTATTTAGGGTACTATGAAAAAAAAAAAAAAAAAAAAAATTTTCGATCAATGATCGATCAAAACTTCAACATGCTCAAATGCAAAATTCAAAATGGTGGATTAAAATGTAAAATTTTATTTGAACTAGATGAAATCGGTAGTGGACTTTGGGCAAGCCGATCAATTTTTTGGTATTGAATTTGGTCACTTCGGGCATAAAAATTACCCTATAGTTTTTCATCAAATGTCGACGTTTCAGACCTTAAGGAACCCAAATCAACAATAACAAATTTGTGTCCGTGATCTTGTATGTACGTACGTCCGTACGTCCCGTTTTTTTTGTCTCGCGATAACTCGCGAACGGATAAGCGTATTGACATAAATTTTTTTTTAAATACGCGTCTTGGCATAACTTAGATCTGATTAGATTTTGGGGCAGATCCATCCGCCCATTACTAAAAAAAATAGCCCCAATTAAGTTTCTTCGTAGTTTTTTGCATTTATTTTGAAAAATACAAATTTTATTAAAAAATGTTTCCAACAAAAAAGATAGAGCATGAAATTCTCTACAGAAAAGGTTGTATGCATTTTCTTCCTAAAGTCAACGATAATGCCATAAAAACTGGTTTAAAATGCTTATGACTATTGTCTGAAAAAGTATTGAATTTGGTCACCTCGGCAAAAAAATTTCCGTAAAAATTGCTTTTAGTTAAAGAGAAAAGGCTAAAATAAACTGACATATTGGTTAGAATAATCTATAATCTTCGTCTTTTAACAGGTAATAGAAAGATGGCAATCTCTATGCGTAAAATACTTTACGGAGATTAAAAAAACTTTTACGGGGCATAAGAATTCTAATACTGGGTAAAACACTTTTCTCTGTGTACAATTAAAGAATACACATTCATTCCGCACTGAAATGCAACTCTTTCCCACCAAACAAGTGGCTTACAAGTGACTTAATCAGTTCCTATCGGGATCTGGTAACATTAAAGCATGGAAATTTGATATCGGAATAAATGGAAACACATCCCAGTGCTCCTGTGGAGCTTTGGGAATCTCAAAACATACTCTAACTGAATGCTCCAGAGACATAAACAATGTAAAAGCAGTCCCTCAAAGATCCTTAAAAGCAGCTAATTGTGCGAAACCTTTACCCAGTTTGCGAAAGATTTTCTTGATGAAAACATGTTCAGTGAAATCATAAAGGAAATGGAAAATAGTGAAAATTGAGTTGCAGTAATATTAAAAAATAAGCTTAGAAATCTGATACTCTCAGAGAGAGATATGATTAGTAATTAGACACTTTATTTTATATTTTGTTCTAGAAAAATAGTTGACAAAGAAAATTTAATGTAGTAGTCTGAACCCACTTTAACCCTCCTTAGCACAAGTTTTTCGTTTTCCATATGAAAACAATGTAGTTGGGACAAACATATTCGTCATGGTACCTAGGAGGGTTAAACTGTCGGGCCTGCATAGATCTTCCGGTTACTAATGCCAGAAACCAACCAACAAATTAACAAATACCTATCATGTAAGCAAGCAATTTAATTGAAGATCGGAAATAAAGTCAAGAGAGACAAATCACTGGTGTGCTGAAAAGCATTGAATGGTGGGGGTACGGATTTCTTTCTCCCTTTTCTTCTTATTCTTCTTTTGATGGTGACTGAAGTATTTCTAAATAATTTATTTACTTTTTCACCTTGCTTCACGTATATTTCGGACGATAAATACATTTCCAAAGCAATGTGAATTTTTCAGTCATGTAATTGAAAAAGGATAAAATGCCACTATCACAATTTGGCTAATTCGGAATGCTCTGAATACATCGTGTGTACTGCTATAAATATCTTTTTGTCACACCTGCACAAAACTGCCACCTTTCCGTGCAGGTTAAGCGAACGGAAATTTGCCGTTTATGGCCGAGGACGCAACTGCGCATGCGCACGCGCGTTTTTCAATTTTACCGCCCGCTGTTCTCATTACAGCCCGCCACTCGTTACCGCCGGCCAGTAAGGTGGCATTTTTGTCGACAGGTGTGACAAAAAGTATCGTGTGTACCACGGGCGGAAATGCATTACCCGCTCGGGCGATGCTGAATCCCTCGTCTACGGCATGACTCGGCTCGCCTCGTCTTTGCCTACGACTCGAGCTGCAGTATAGCCGCGCCGTAATACATGCCTTTCCGCCCTTGATACACAACATACTATTCTTATTGGTGACAGATGGACAGAAATAAATGAAAACGGATACAATGAAATACAAACTTCTACATTTTTTATAGAGTAACACCATTTATTAAAAGATTATAAAAATGATTGTTTGTCACAAGCATACAAGTTAAACACATTCACTATATAAACCTATGTCTTTTACAATGCATATATCAGGAGAAGATTTATAACTTACAGCAATGTATCAATAATTGAGTTAAGATATTTAATTTATAGTAGAATTGATAACATGGCGGAAGCTATAATGAGCACCATTGAATCCCAGATTGTACAGCTTCCATTTAAAATATATTGTCCATTATTGCATTTATTCGTATCGCATATTGTGCAAAACACTGATTTGAGTCTACTGCCTTGACTTTCTATGAATGGATGACATGCCGTAGAATTTCCACAGCCTCTAAGGGTAAATAAAGTATTCTTCCATGCTAAAAATAACGATAGATTACTGCATACTCTCATCATATGTCGAAGTAAAAAGAAGTTATAAAAATGTGTTCAACTTTGGGTTCACTGGACATATGTATTTTTATACAGTGATACAATTATATTTCAAAAGTGTATAATATTGAAATTGATCAAACTGTAACAGCCTAGTTCCATATGCTACCTGTTAAATATTTCCAACCACGTGGAGTATTTAAAATTAAGAAAAGTTTTTTGTTATTAAAGTCAACACAGTATAACCTGTTTTTAAAAAATTAGATGTACACGTTTCTGATCTCTGGCGTCATACTCTAAAGTGGACGCGCGAATAAAATAAACGTGGTTTGCGAAGTAAATGAGAAGTGATTGTTACGTTAACACATGTAGGACAGGCCATTATAATTTAGGTGCGTCTTTAGCGAAAATGGGCACAAAACGAGAAGAAATATGTGAATGGAATGCAAATAACCCTGATCTCGATGATGCCCGGTTGCAATGTCCCTTATACATATAACAACGTTCTACAATGTAAAAAAAATTAAGCAAATCAAAATTGTATTCGCCGTTACCAGCTCAAATATTATTAGCAAAGA